>OX422208.1:335653207-336276092 GCA_949130495.1 Sambucus nigra
TATTTTTGTTGTGGTTTTTGACTTGTGATCAATTTCGTTTTATAAATATCCAGTCATTAGTAATTTAGTATATATAATCATGTTCAAAACAAATTGCGCTTGATAATTGGTTGTAGCCTAGATAATTTTCTTCATGCCTTCAGTCAGTAGGTGCAGAACCCGGGATCACTGGAATGAGATGTGTCTATTTATCTATCTCTCCACTCGAAATGTGAGCAGGTTTGAAAAAGGATCTTAGAGAGAGATTTGAATCGATTCATAGGGTTTTGACAAGAGATTCCTATTGGTAATACAGAGGTGTGCTTGAAGTTAGGGGTGTGCTGTTGTTTGTGTGGTCTGCCATGTAAAAATAATTTCTTTATATGAATAATGATCTACGTTAATGCAACCTGTTATAGTGATGCAAAACTTCGAAAGTTAAAACATGTATATCTATGTTAATGTTTCTTGGGTAATTTTCCTATCACAATAGGCTTGTGAAACCACATGTATTAAAAAAAAATGCTAGAAACAGATAAGGACTAAAATATACTTAACAGGGATTATTCAAATCTCAGTTGGATCTATAAATATTTTGATATTTGATTCAACTACAATTACTCATCTTTGTAACTATATAAAATTGTAGCCCAAACCATATAAGGCGGACACGTGTCATATGTCTTAAATTTAAATTAGGCAGAAGGGCCCTGAATACAGATGGCGGTCCGGTTAGCTGTAGCTAGTCTTTTCATTCTCTGATTGTTGAGTTCCCTTATAAGACGAGAGTTCATCCATCTCTCATTACTTCAACTTCACTCAATTTTATTATAAGGTAACAAGCTTTCGTCTCCATACTACAATTCAAGGTGAAAGGTAAATAAAAACATAAGGTGTTATTATTCATCCATGTGCATGTGCATGTGCATGTGCTGTATATATGTGTTTATGATTTCACATAATCCATTTTGAGTCAATCTAACATTTGACTTCCTCTTTTTTCAGGCTATACAAACTTCGACAATACAGTAGACAACAAGTAATATATAGTTTCTTTTCTATGAAGTATAATTTTTGGATATTGTTTTTTTTTTTGCACTTTGATAATTTTGTGGAAGTTCTCAACGTTCTTTCTTCCGGAAATATAGACAGACTACGGTACATTCCAAGTATACATACTGAATTTTTTTAAAATAGTAAAAAAAAAAATTTTGAGTTGAATTTTTTAGTGTGGTATTTAATTGTGTGATTTGGTAGAACAAATTTATAATTTTTATATTTATCAGAATTTCTGTATCTGGTATCCAAACTACAAATTATATGATCTATGATAAGGTATGTGAACGTCTACGATATTATTCGAATTCATATATTTTATTCTTATAATTAACTTTACTTGGTTATTGGTGTAAGTCCATGTATTAGCTACAAAGTGATTTTACACCGATATAGGATTCAAACACATTTTTGTAGACAGACTAACGTTAACAATTTGTATATTTGGATAAAAAACTTATTATGAAAGTATTTAAATAATAAAAATATTTGACACACTAAGTGGACAATACATGCCCCGTTTGATTTGTTGGTTCTTAAAAATATTTTATTTAAAAAAAATACTCCTACCATTTTAATTCACTTGGACTTTCCATCTTATGTTTATTTTAATGACACGTCTTTTCAACTTTTCATAGGTTACAGGTTGATTTGATTTGAACTTACATTCTTTTATAGATGGTTCGACCTATTCATTTGGACTTTAAAATTTGAATGCCAAAACTTGATGTTTTTTACGAACTTAAAAATACCTAATTAACAATTTTTATCTCATAACTTTAGTTCTAAAGAGGATTTATAGTTTTGAATATCATATTAAACTACTTCAATTATTGAAAATAAATGTTTTCTTTGTTTAGTGATGATAAAACCGTATAAAAATTGAGTTATAATGTATTATCGAAATTCGAAATTAAAAATATCGGTTGCACTCATTGAATGTCATTCATATGACTTTTGATATTAATTTAAAATGCAATCTTCTTTCATTCGTAGAATATATTGTGTGAAACACCCTACAAGGCTACAACAACAAAATAATACAATTAAGATAAATTCAGCCACGCATCGCGTGGTCTTCGTGCTAGTTTTTTTTATAATACTATATTCATATTGAAATAATATAAGATTATTCATTGGACTCCATCTAAGCATTGAATTAAGATATTGTTAATGTTTGTTTTTTTCTTTTTCCTTTCTCCTTTCTTCCAGCAATTATAAGAAAATATATCATATTCCATTAGCTTGGGCCATGGTCTCAGTGGGTATATTAATTGAAAGTTGTGTGTGGATACAGATTACACTTACTGTCCAAATGCATACTAATGAGAATTTGTATAGTATATATTGTTAAATGAATACAGAAAATGTAAAATATTACACATATAAATAAAGCTTCCTTGTGTTGGCAAAAAAAAGGAATACAGAAAATGGATTAATTTGGTATTTGTTAGGTATCCAATCCGTTTATACTATGATTTGACAAAAAGAGAAAGGAGACATCAATTATTATCACCACTTTGGCTCTTCATATACTGTTTTGTGGAATAGCAGAAGATAAGTAAATGATATTCTAAATGGTTATCACCATTTCTTTGTGATGCCTTTCACCATTTGTGATAATAGCTTTGGCTCCACTTCTACTTATGACACGTAGATTGATGCAAACATTGATATTGAAAATTGTAATTACTTGCCTACAACCACCCCATAACATTCCGCCTTGGAGGTGGTTTGTGTCCTGGGAACATTTATATTGCTTGAAATCATGGTGGCCATGTGCACCACCACAATTAAACCTACATTTTGTTTCAACGCAATTTATTATTAGTTTTTAAATAATAGTGCATGTGGTTGAGTAACCTTAACTATAATAATATAATATAAAGAAAGAATATACATGAAAGGATGGGTTGAGCTGTTGCTCTCTCGATAAAATAAAGTAAAAATATTTGTGTAACTTTTTGATCCACTAAAGTTAGTAAAATAATATGTAGCCTGTCTAGCTCAGTTGGTAGAGCGCAAGGCTCTTAACCTTGTGGTCATGGGTTCGAGCCCCACGGTGGGCGATATGTTTTTTCTACCAATGCGCTTTTATTAATGGCTTCATCCAAAATCCATATGGTACTCATGATGATTGATGACATTTGGTTGGTGGACTAGAGTATTGTTTTCCGTTTTGAACATTCGATCTGGCGTATTTTCCTCTCCGGTTATTCAAAGTGCCATAAAGATCTTTTCCATCTTGTTTAAAGGATTTATTTTTAATCTATATTTTGCCTTTAACCAAAATAAGAGAGGGAGAGGAATAATTGAAGATGCAGATGGGGTATCTAGGAGAGGGGTGGCGTCAATAGATAGATTTGGGTTTGTAAATGAATAAAGAGAAATAGATAACCATGTAATTCAGTTGTTGTGGAGTGATGTTTATGGGTGAAAACTAGGGTGTGCATGAGTTGTTTTGATTCGTTTCTATAACTAAAGCAAAATCAGAACCAAAGTCTGCCCCATGAATTAGAATCAAATTTATGTACAATCGAACAAACCCAAGCCGTTCTCTAATTGGTTTACTCACATTTTTTTATTACTCATAAATAATTTAACTTTCATAAGAGAGTAATGGTCTGTTTGGTTCGCTACTCAGAAAACTCAATTTAAACGATGTTTTTAAATACAGTTTTTTGTGTTTATAATTATTAGTGTGCGTTTGATAAACTTGTTTTTAAATACAGTTTTTTGAAAGTTTGACAAAATTGACAAACATGTATATATATATATATATATATATAATTCATTATAAAATTATATACATACATGAATTGATAATATTTTTTTAATATATATATATATTCTATGTATATTTTATATTATTCCATATATTAATAATACATGTATAAAACTATATATAAGTATCATGTATCTATTGATAATATTATTTAACTTTATATTATTCCAACATAATTTTATGTACATATATATATTTTATTTATAAGAATTACACACATATTAATGTATTATGTATATATATATATATTATATTAAGGTATAACTACATTAAAATATTAAGAATGAATAATTTTGAGTTGAAAAATAAAAAACTGAAGTTATAAAACACCCTAAACCTGTTTTCTAAAAAACTTGATTATAACACAGAAATATTATAATTCTGTATTTAAAAACAGGTTGCCAAACGCAGATTTTTATCATAATTGTATTTAAACACATAAACAGAATTATAGTTGCAAACCAAACAGGCCCTGAGTCATTTAAATTGGGTTAACAATTTTTTTTTTCAAGAATGGGTAATATAACTATTCCTTATATTTGAAAAAGAAACTTGTAAGATATTGAAAATATCATACAAGCTCTAAAGAATTAAAATTAATTCGAAGAAAATAAAATAAATGTCGTGTCAACCTATAAACACTTCGAATGAAATTTTAACATGTCAAAATATAAAAGAAAATAAATGAGAAAGATATCCGTTTTAAGGGTGAAATATTATTCTTGGTGTTGAGTTCCATCATCGATTTGGTCACATTGGGTCACATTACATTTCTATAATTTTTACAACCATAAGCAAAATTGATCCATTCGTTTCAATATTTCTCGAGCAAGAACGCAACTATTAGTGGATAGAGATCATTTTGTTTTCAATACTTTAAGTTGGTCGATTTCAATGAACATTGGTAACGTTAAAAATTGTCGTAAGAGATGGGGCCATGACTTCTTAGCTAAATATCAACAAGAACTATTTAGCTAAGAAAAAAATAAAAGAACTGAGGGAGTGAATTACACTATGCCAAATACCGAAAATGATCACGATTTTGGACCGTGACTAATAGCTCGGGTCACGGTTCGGGACTATGACAATTTTAAGAATGACCATTTAGGGGGTCACGATCCCAAACCGTGACTAATATAGAGAGTCACGATCGCTTTTGTAACCATAATGTTGGGGACATAGTCACAGTTACGGACCATGACCAGTGATCACAGTCATGAACCGTGACCCAAATCGTGACTGATTTACCATGGTCACGATCTCGAACCGTGATAATTTATCGTGAATATAGGTTGTATGGTCACGATTCTTGACCGTGACAACCTTCTATAAAATTTGATTGGTTGGTCACGGTCTAGAACTATGACTCCTAGTGTGACCACAAGTTCTGTGGTCACGGCTCCTGACCATGACCATCTTTTAACCCATTAAAATCTTATCACGAATATGGTTACGATTTTGGACCGTGACCAATAATAAATTTATTTTAAAAAATAATTTTGATTTGTTTACTTTAAAAAAAATATGTACATGTTTTCAAATCTGTATACAATTCCATTATCTAACTAACTAATATATCAATTAAATAACAATAATACAAAAATTATTAAACCATCAAATTAATTACATGAATCCAAAACAAATAATATTAAAATCCTCAAAGTGTTCCTTCCCCAAAGCATATGCAATCTCGCTGTAATCGACATCCACGGTGGCCTAACTAGAGCTACAAATATTTCAAAATGTTCCAAATGGGACGAAAGGACTTGAATTCCAATATGACTTCGGGACACGTATGTAGTAAAAAATAGCATTAAAATCCATGTAGTTCGTAAGGTGAATGAGGTTGGAGTCTTAACCCATAATCCGAATCTATGATGTCTCTTTTAATTTATAAAATGGGTATGAAATGCGGTGAAAGTATAGAAAATTGTGAGAACACTCTAAATTGAGAATTATGGTATAAGCCTCATTTTTGATTTTTTGATTTATGAAAATAGATGTGAATGTGTACGTGATAATAAAAAGAGTATGATTAGTGATATAAGTATAATAAACAATCTATAAATGGAATAAGAACACTAAAATATGCAAAATAACATTTATAGGATTAATAAAACATAAAGGATATTACAAAATCTGAGAGACAAAGTATTAAGTGCAAGAGAACTAAATGTGTTAGTAGAAGATATTAGCTGCATGAATGATATTTGTGTGAGTACTTTTGAATTTTTTCTTGGAGTTTTAACTGGTCCAACTCATCCGGGGCTCTTAGCTTCATAACAAGACTATGACATAACCTTGTAAGGTTTGAAATCCCGAATGAATTCGACTGGTTAGACCTTCAAGAAAAAATTCAAGGGTACTCACACGAAACAAAGTTATAAATATTACAACTAGTTCAATTTTAGTTCAAGAAAATTAGAAACAATTGAACAAGTACGGCTGCCAGAGTTCAACTCCACAATTTATAAGGTAATTAAACTACTCAATTTTTCTATTCTCATACTAGTATATAGGAGTTCCCTCTATATGGCACGCACTAATAAAAAATATTTTTATACTGGTCAATTGAGATCTCTCGGTCATCCATTGAAAGTAATTATTATCAAGACTTTTTTTCGAGAAGATATATAAAAGCAGAGTGTGAATATGACCAATGTTTTCCAACATGAATGAGAAGATGAAAAATATATAAAATATTGTTTACATATTGGACAACATTCAAATACTAAGATGTGAATACACAAATTTCCAAATGAAATGAATGATCATTTGTGAAGTGAAGATATCCTTCATCCGCACAATATCAACATTAACTAATTAATATTTTTCAATTATTCAATTAAACACAACAAGTTAAATTTTAATTAAATTAATTCCAAAATTATTATGTGTCCACCAATGTGCAAGCTCTTCCACTAATTTGTGTTCGCCCAAGAAACAACCACTTAAGAAAGGGGTGAACACATCCACAACAGTCAACCAAAAAGATGTATGCACGAATTTTTAATGAAATGAAGGATCATCCTTCAAGTGAAGATATCCTTCATCCACATAATATTTGTCGAACAAAACAACTTGGAATTGACTTTTAATAGGTGAAAAAATATCAACCCTAAATATATTTGATTAATCATGCATTGAAAAGAATACAAGACCTAGGTTTAAAAAATAAACCTAGAGTTTCAAGAATATAATACCATAGCGAATCATGTTATGATTCATATGAGGAGATAAATATTGATGATGATAAAATCCTTGATGCCCTATAATGTCTCCGAAAATCTTATTCAACCTTTTGTAAAGCTCGTATCTTTTAGTGTATGATCCTCCCCAAGGCTAGGTAGGTGTGTGGGGACCTTTTGAGATGAAAATCCTTCCTTATGAGTGAGATATGGTGGTCTCTCTCTAGGCCTCTTCATAAAAATGTGAATAGTATTTTTTTCTCACCCCTCTCAAACCCTAATAATTAATTATTACCAATAAAACCCCTTCCCACACCTTTATTTACAAGTATAAAAGGCGGGCTCAGGCCAAATCGAATTTTTTGAGAGTGTGGAACCAATACTTGGGTATATGGGCTGCACTAGGGACCTGATATAAATAATTAAATTAGATCCAAATAAGTACTTAGAAATTCAAATTACAATTATCGTAATCTATTTCTTTTATTTATTTATTTATTTATTCATAATTAATGTCACTAAATAATTATGAATGCACTCCAATTTAATTATCTTAGAAATCACTCGGATATAATGTTGCCTTATTTGCAAAGTTGATTATGATACATAATATGATTACCCACATTAAGTTTCTGACACCCGCTTGGTCAAATCGATTTACTGTTAATCGACTTTAACAAACCTCTAATTAATTCCTTGATTCTCATATTAAACTTATTTGCTACTCCACCGGGATTATAAAATAATCCACCGACCGAGTTTTACTTGGTAGAAACAAAATATATAAGCCTATCAAGGGGGTATCATAATCCAAAGTATCCCCTGGATGTGGATTCCTACGAATTATGATCTCAAACCCACTTATACAATTGTCACCCAATATGCGGGGATCTTTTGACCCGATAAAATCATATTGTACCGATAGCAATTAAAGTGACATTTGTGCAAGCTTTCCAATCCTCACAATTCTCAGGATTAAGAATCTAATCACCCTTTAAAATGGTGTGAGATTTCTCGAGTATAATCAAGATAACCCTTAGACTCAAATCTCATGGGCTGCCCTGTTCAATACATTCCTGGGATGTACCATCACAATCCTCTATCAAACTATCAAATAAGTTTTTGAACCATCAAGCATGTTCCTATAGTTTGAGATAAACTACTAGGATTTCATCACAACCGTTACGATAGGATATTAACTCCCTATCTAAGTTATGAATATTTCAATAGTGCTAAAACCAAAATTTCGATCTCCTAGTGATCAGTCCGAAGTTGACTCACCTGAATTCATACAGAGCTCTAATGACCGACATGAATATAATATATTAAAACCAAATATAAGGAATTCTCGTAACCATTATTCTTATTTCAAAATGAACGGACGCACCTTTACTTAAAAGTAAACATCATACATGGTTTTAAGAATAAAGCCCCAATAATATCCCACTTAGTCTTACAACCATGTATTCAACTCCGAACCCATCTACACGACAGTTTGCAGCTTATTAGTAAAGGATTAATCGAGTGTTATCCGATGCAACTTTGATCATAAACATATCACTTTCTCGTTCAATTTCTCGAACTAGGTGAAACTTACACTCAATGTGTTTATCCCTCTTATGGTTCACCGGATATCTCGAACTTAAAGGCATATCGATATATACACTGAAAGGTGTAATAGCTAAATTTCATTAAAGTAACCTCACCCAAGTTACTTAGGAAATAATTAAGCCATATAGCCTATTTAGTTGTCTCTAAGGTGACAGTAACTTTGGCATCTCTGATGGAATCAACAATCTCACACTCCTCCAACTTATAGCTCAACCTCCTTGGGTAAACACATATTTCGAGTTAAAAAACTTGTAATCCTTATCTAATTGTAATCCTTAGTCTTTGTGCCTGAAAGGTACAAGACTATTAGAGTAGAATCTATTGACGATGCCGAAGGTACAAAAAATTTTGGCCTTTGCATACAATATAGATCATTCGTGAGGTTGCCCATCACTGAAGCATTAGGAATATTCCTCGTTCCTTCCATCTAATCAAGTGTCCTAATACATTTATTTCCATATATAATGATTTTATACTTGAGAAGAACTCTTATTCATGGAATCTCGGTCCTAATCTTGTGTATACGACATTGATATAATCGACTTGGGATAAGCCTAACATCCTTTATAACCTATCTAGCGAATGCTTGATCATGAAAATGTGCATGGATTATCTTAAGTACTTTACATCGAATACTCGAACACTGCCACTCCTATATAAGACAATATTCTCACCTCGTTTTCGATTGGGCAAGTATTGTCCATAACTTGTACTTAAAAATACCACCACGTTTTCGACACCCTTATTATACAAATAAGTACTTTTCTAACTTAAAAATACCACCACGTTTTCGGCACCCTTATTATACAAATAAGTACTTTTCTAGCTTTGATAAAAGTTAAAACTACCCAAGACTTTGAAGTTACCTTAAATTCATAAATGGATTTCGTAAGCTCACATCACTTTGATTTCCTGACTTCTTATTATGTACTTGTCAATACGACTGTTCAGGAACATAGTCTTGACATTAAAAGAATACCAACATACTTTATCATAGCTACCGTAAGAATGTTTTCTCATTGTCAATGCTTTTCTTTCTGAGTAAACCCTTTCACAAGTTTTTTAACTTCTTATAGGTCCACTTGTGGCCGATGAGTTTTACCCCATCAATAAGTCTACAACTCCCAAAACTTGATTTAAATACATCGAATCCTTTTGGTATCCATAGTTTATAAGTTAAAGGAAAAGTCCTTGTCGTGGAATGTCTTGTTATAGTTCGCAAAACCCGTTTCTTGTTTTCTTGGGATCTCATAGAAATAATCACCCAAAACATTAACCATTCAGAATGACTCTTGATGCTCCCATTACGACGTGGCCCCACTTGCTATCCAGTAGAAGTGACATATGTACCCTGATAATCATTAATTCTCCCACTACGATAAGATAATGTATTATCGTTATCGGTTTCTATTTCATCCTGTACGGGTTGTCTGGTAACATTGGTAATATGATGTTCCATTTTATCTTGTAAGTCCAACTTACACTTAGTCCCATAATTTATTACATAATCCTCTTTCAAGAACTGAACATTAATTCAATCAATGACCTTTCTTGTACTAGATAATGTGATATAAACTACCTTTGTATCTTCGGAATAAAGAGACATACCTCTTTCTTAGTTTCAACTTCCTTGGCTCCTTCCACAGTACGAGTGTCGAGCACCCCCAAATCTGAATATGTCCTAGAATGATCTTATGCTCACTCTAATGTTCAATAAGTGTTGAAGATACCGATTAATAAAGAAACTAAATTAGAATGTATATGACCGTCTCTTATTGAAAAATCTTGTCCTTGATAGTAGAGGTGGGGACCCCAGGTACTTTTTGAGATTCTGGAAATCTTCCTTAGCCTCAGGAGTCCACCCAAAGGCCGACCCTCTTTAGTATTTTAAAGAATTGTAGGTACTTATATGTGGCTTTGGAGATAAATCGAGTGAGGGCAGAAACTTTCCTAGACAGGATATGGAACTCTTTGACTGTTTGTGAAGACTTCATATCCATAAAAGCTTGAATCTTCTTAAAAATGGCCTCCATGCCTCGACTAGTGACCATGGACCTAAGGAACTTTCCTCTAGCAACCCCAAAAGCATATTTATTTGGGTTGAGGCTCATTCGAATCCTTCTCAGAATGCAGAAGTTTTCTTTGAGGTTTTTACACATGGTTCTGAGACCCCAAGATTTTGACCAGCATGTCATCAACATAGATCTTAATGGTCTTCCCAATGAGGTCTTTAAAAGTGGAGATTACTACCCTCTAATAGTTTTCACATGTATTATTTAGTTTGAAAGGCATAACTTTGTGACAATAAGTACCTTTGTCTGTAATGAATGAGGTCTTTTCCTCATCAGTAGGGGCCATTTTTATCTAGTTGTACCCAAAATATGCATCCATGAATGATAGGATTTCATGACCTAATGTTAAGTCCACCAATGTATCAATTTGAGGCAGATGATATTAGTCCAAAGGGCAAGCCTTGTTGAGGTGAGTGAAGTCAACACACATCCTCTATTTTTTGTTGGTTTGGTCACAAGTACTACATTAGAGACCCATTATAGGAACTTAACTTCCCTAATGAAGTTAGTTACTAGAAGCTTGTCAACCTCCTCGATTGGTGGACCATGACCTCAGGGTCCATTCCTATCATGTCTGAATGTCTTAAGGCAAAGACATATTTGTTTTCCTTTAGGAACTAAGTAAGCTATTTTATGAGGGTGAGGCTTAGACCAATCCCAATATACGCTTCCTTGATTGGATCCTTAACATCAATGCACACCATGATCAAAGCTTCAATAGGCTCACCCTTATGCTCATTTTCTTCATCCCATGGATGTAGAGTATCCACGTTTAAAATATATAAGCCCGGGCTCTTTAGAGGGAGCTTAGACATTAATGGTGGAGGAGGTAGGACCTCTGATAAGACTTATAGGCCCTTTTTCCCAACTTTTTGGGCCCTCAAATCAATTCTAAAGAGTCACTGATGATTTTATATTGTCTCTCATATAAGTAATGTAACACTCTTGATCTTTCTTTTGGTATCTAAACACCTTTTCTACTCCCCATGGGGTTGGGAACCTCATCAATAACCTCCGAAATGAGATGGAAGCGTCCATATCATTGAGCGATGGTCTGCCTAGGATCACATTATAAGATGATGTGAGATCCACCACTATAAACTTGCTCCAGATGGTTATGAAATAATCTTTGAATCCAATGGTGAGGAGGAGAGTGACATATCCTAAGGAATAGGTCCTCTCTTCGTTGAATCAGATAAGAAGAGTAGCGATAGGTTGCATATATTTTACACCAAGGCCTATGGAATCAAAGGCATCGAAGAATAAAATTTCTGCATATCTCCTAGTGTTAATTAGGACCCTCCTCATTTTAGCATTCCCCATAATCACTGTGATTATAAAGGGGTCATCGTGAGGCATACGAACCCTCTTAAGGTTTGTTTATAAAAATACCATCATTGGAAATCCATTGGGAGATTGATGAGGGAGAGAGACATGGTTGACCTATAATCCTTCATGTTGAATGCTCCCAAGGTGAGACTTTTAGTCCGTGGATGAGAGTCCTCCTCCGAAGAAGCCTCTATAGAAGCTTTGGAAATCAATCAAAGGGGCATCATCCTTATTTTTATTTTTATTGTTGTTGTTACGCTGACCTTTGCCCGTATCTTTGGCCAAAAATTCTTTGAGGTAATCCCTCTTAATCACCGCCACGATGGACTCTTTAGGCTTGGAGCAATTACTAGTGTTGTGGCTATAGTCCCTGTGGAACTTACAGTACTTAGATTTGTCTATTCGGTCCTTTATGGTCCTTATGGTCTTGGGCGTAGGTAGGAGATCTCAAGTTTCTCCTACTTTAATGACTTCTTCGATGGTGGTTGTGATAAGGGTGAACTGTTTTTGCCTCCGCCCTTTCTCTTCTTAGCCTCAACTGCCATTGATGTCTCCCCAAGATGGGAGAATATATATTTTCCCTTTCCTTACCAGGGAGAATTCGTGGCATGCCTTGATGAGATAATATACCCAATATTTATATATTTCTGAGCTCTCTCGAGCAGCTCTGTCATGGATTTTGGAGGCTACTTACTGAAAGACCTCAACAAGTCTTCTGAAGTAAAGCGTGATATGAAGTTATCCACACAGATTATGTCATTAAGATTATCATCTTGGAGAGGCTCTTAGTTGAATCTCTTGGCATATTTCCTGAGGGATTAGCTAGTCTTTTGTCTGAAATAGATGCAAAAAGCAACAAGTTTCATCATTTACTGAGCTCAAATGAAGTGGCTGGAAAAAATCTTTCTAGCTCAGTAAATCTCCTAATAATCTTTGGTTTGATCTTGACAAACCAATGACTAGTTGTTCCCATCAAAGTAACGGGAAAAATTATGAAGAAGACCTCATATGAGGTGTTTTATGGGAGCATGAGTGACCTATAAGTCTTCAGGTGATCAATGGGGTCTTTAGACCAATCGAATGGTTAATTGGTAGGAATATTCCACTTTAGGGGAAAAGCGTAGTGTTGAACGTCACTTGATATTGGAGACAATATCTTCTAGAAAGCTAACTCAATGGTGTTAGGAGTTTACGTCTTGTACTGTTTGAATAAAATTCCCCAACTGATTTTATATCTTTTTAATCTCATTGTCCTAGGGTATGGTCACCCTAGAATTGCCTTGGGATGAATCTCCAGGGAGTGATAGTTTATCACTAACATGAATGCGGGTCATTGATCATTAGGGGAACCTAAGCACACCCTATGGATCATTTTACCCTTCTAATTAGGGTTCGTGGTTTTCCCCAGTAGTACTATGTTCTCATTTAGTTAGTTCTTTAACCACAGGTGGTAAGGGAAGCCGAATGAGAATGGTAGTCAGTTACTCTTGGAGCTTCTTTTTTCGAGCTTCCATTTCATATAAATAACGGGCTAAAATGGCATTAATGGGCATCTTGAATACAACAATATATGTATTTGAAAGGAATGGAACTTGTCATTCCAACATACAGTGCCAAGTTGATTGGTGTTGAAATCATATGTGACCTCAGATTTACAGGTGCTCCCCTTTGGACCTCAGACAAGTAAAATGGGTGAAGTGTAAAAATATGAGACAAGTGTTTAAAGTGGTTTGGACCTCAACGGAGGATCCTATCAAAGGGTGTTACACTATTTATTGGATCACAAAAGATTTATTAGATCATAAAAGAGTTATTAGATCAAAGGGTGTTACACTATTTATTAGATTATAAAAAGTTATTAAAATCTATTAGATCATAAATGGGTGAATTCTAAGGTCCTTGCGATCTTTTTCAACAACCTAAAGGACCTTAGGAAGTAAGACATCATCCAAGTTACAGGTTTATGCTCACAATAGTGGGGTGAGAGAGTATAGAATAAGGAGTAAACACTTATGAATGATTAAACTCTTGGTTCTCTAAAAGTATGATGACTTAAATATGCCTTCACCCTTTCCACAGCCTTCTATTTGTATGCAAACTCTAGGAGAGATAATAAATGCATTATTACATCATGGTCGTGATGGCTCTGAGGTTTGATGACATCAACAAAGGTGCATAGTGTTAGTAAAAGGTTTTAGGAGTGGTGTAAGGTAGTTGCTGGTAGCTTTAAATATAGATGTGAGATTTTAATGCAAGTGATTATGAGTAATGTAGGTAGGTGGGATAGTGTTATTACTTCCACTTGCCCAGCCAGACTGGTCATAGGAGTTTTATCAAAGTCTTAGAAGCTCGGGTATTGCCATAGGTTAATCTCGAGGTTTTTTGTGGTGATACACTTAGGGGACCATTTCTCTTTAGGTTTAGGTCTTTTCTTGGAGTTAGATATCATAAAACTCTGGTGGTGTTGTCTCAGAGCTTAGTTGAAGAAATTTGTTGGAACGATTAACCCTTCTTGGAGGAACAAGAGGTGACCAAGGTAGGATATAATATTGTGGACTTTCCTTGAATGTGAAAAAGGTCTTGGGGATTAAAAAAATGTTTGTTTGAGGTTAGAGGTCAACCTTGGAACCTTTATTCTTGCTTGAGGGTAGTCGTGGGGTCTAAGAGCCTTTTAAATACCAAGGGTTAAATAGGGTATCGTCAAGTGCATAAAAGATAAATATTTGTGATCTATCAAAGTTTTAATGCTCGTGTTCAATCATTTTGTCATTTTCAAAGAAGTATAATCTCACAAAGAATCCAAGAGTGTGGGAATTCAATTTCGTCATAGTCCACAAATAGCACGTAAAAATAATGTATACATTACACCAAACTCCATATATTTTTTATCCACAAGTTGAAATAATTTTCTAGATTCATAAAAGAGAAATAACAACTGGGAATGCATTTGGGCATGTGTCTTTACTATGTCATGTTATGTTATGCTTGTGAAGGGAGAAACTTCACCCACAAAGGTGTATAAGTGGTAGCGAGTGGAAGATTTTTGGATTAAAACAATTTCAAATCGTGTTAAATTAAAGACACAAAATTCCCAAGATAGAGTAGACCAGTTTTTATTTGAGTATTATGTAGTGTTCTAGTGGCACACCAAGTTCGCATAAATAATACAACTAGAGATATGAATATATTGGGACTAAATAAGAAAAGGCATTAATATAGGAGTAGGGAATGATTTCCTCCACATCATATAAAAATTAAAAGAAATGAAAGATTCGGGTTGGGAGAAGATAATATAATGTATTCTTGCAAAAGTCTAGTATCAAGTTTGTTCAAAATGATAATATGCTTTTGTATCTATTACAATCGTACTAAGAAATTCATTTTGCAGTTCCATTTCTAGTCTAACATACAAGAGCTATGTTGCCATGCATATAAAAGAATACAAATAGGAGTGATAGACTTATGTCGACTTTAATGGTATATTACACACTGTGACTCTTATAATGTAGAGTTCCAAATTAATATTTCCGCTATGAATATACAGGGAGTTGAAAAGAAAAAAAACATTAAGTCATAATTTCATGAGAGATGCGCAAGAGGTACAAAAATAAAAATAGGAATTTAATGTGATTCTTCGTAGTGATAGTCCCCGAGTGAAAATAAAAATATCCACCAAAATAAGGGTGCTCGATAGGGTTTAATTAAGGAATCCGACTTTCTATAACATATGGTTTTCTAAAATGATCTAACTCGTCATCTAATATTCCTCATGTATAATAATATTGCATTCATGTCAATGCAAGTTATGTTGTAGTCGCCATGACAAAGTCGGACAAAAACTATTAATAATTTTAATGCGTTGAACTGTGTGGAATCTTAATAGGAGCTTATGGAACATGGGAATGATGATTTTGATAAAATTTCGTTGGTACTTGGATCACCAAAAATAATTAGGAAAAATGTATGTGTGGTTACGATCATAATGTTTTTTTAAAATTAATTCCTCCATGCACAAATACTCCATGTTCAAACAATAAATTAATGTTAATTTAATTAAATGACAATCATTTCATTTAATAATGGGCCATTTATATATCTCAAAGCATACGTGAATTTGGACAAAATAACGAATAAAAAGGATGCAAATGTGTTACGCTTGGCATGTTAGTCGTAAGCATGTGAATAATGTAAGTTTAGTAAAAAAACACAGTGAAAAATGAAAATGTACACATAGTAATGAGATAGAGATGAAATATGTGATTCAATAGAGTTTAAAGTATCTTGATGTGCATGTGGGTCAAGAGCATTCATTTTACCAAGAAAATTATTTAATTGAATGTGCCATGGGAATTTGTTTTGTTGGGGGGCACCATTGATGTCTATAAAACTGAGGATAAATCTGTAAAGTATTAAGGGATGGTGTAACTGTGGCTCCTTTTTTTTAAATAAAGAATTTTTGACAATCCAGAATGCAAAAATATATTATGGAAATGATAGGTATTTAAAATTGTGTGCTCAAATATGTTGAAATGCATGATAATAGTCTTTGTTCTTTATGTTCACATCATGCTCCTATAATATTTGCAAGTACAACTAGATTTTGAGGAATATTAAGGTCCGTTTGATAGAAAATTGGGAAAATACAAATGATTCGAGGGCATTTGATTCTAGAGAAAAAAATTTCAAGGGAAATGAATATTTTCCAACTTGTATCAGTTTGATACAATAGGAAAACCATTAATTTTTCGCACTTTCTATCAAACACAAAAGCTGGAAAATAGATATAATTGTGAAAAATTTACGGAATATATATTTGATAGAATATATATTATATATATATATATATATATATATGTGTGTGTGTGTGTGTGTGTGTGTGTGTGTATTCTATAAATAATATATATTCTGTATATATGAATAAATATTATTTAAATCATATATATTCTCCCTCTCTCTCTCTCTATATATATATATATATATATATATATATATATATATATATATATATATTATAGGGTACACCCATACCTGAGGGCATGCAAATAATTTTGAAAAGTATAAAGTCGTGTGTAATGTAAATAGAAAATATTTTTTTATATTATAAGTGTAAATTTTCAAAGTATTGAATCATGTAAATTTAAGTCATAAACTATTCGATGAAAGATTTAACTCAGATTGTGGAAATAACACCAATACACCAATCCATTTGGAAAATGTCTCAAAATTACACGTAATCTTTACTCAATGTAAAGAATTCGATGAAAAATTTAAGACAATATAGCCATAAGTAAAATAAGAAATGATTGCTATGGTTTCAAGTCATAACAATGGAGTATTGAGGTGCCACATAGTTTTTTCGACCTTGAATCAACTATTTCATATAGCGATGAATTCTTACGAAGATTTGTTGTAATCGATATACGGTCTTCATTAAAATCCTCTGAAAGTAGCACTCCTTTCCATCTTTGAGCCTACAACTTCTCATAATAAAATATAAACAAAATTCGGATGCTAAGAATCGAAGGAAATGTAAAAAATTATAACAGTCATATTCTTCCACCAATATAATAGTAAGTAGAAATCTATATGTAATTTAAACATTTTCCAGCACCTCTGATGCATTTTCACGTGCATCTTCGTAAATACAAAAGTCTAGTTTAATTACAAACATTCGTATATATTCTTGAAAGCTTATGGGATTTATTTTCAAAGGATCGTTCTTCATATGAGAACTATACAAAGTCTGCACATATCCATGTTTAGATGCTAAATCTAGTTGTACATATTGCCCAGGATTTGACCAAAAAAGTTAGGATATGATAAATGTACTTTTTAACACCAACTTTACACAACAAAAAAACTCATCTTTTAGTCCAGTCAAAAACAACAGCTTGTCCACGGAGACGACCGATCCTCTAGGTGGAGCATCACATCAAACGATAGTGGCGTGATTAGACTGAGAGGAAGGGTATTTACCACCATGAGATTGGCCTTCTCATTCCTCCCAAAGTTGCTAGAAATGAAAGTCGATCCGTCTCATTCCTCCCAAAGTTTCCAACATAGGGGTTGAACCAAATATAGTATCTTCATTTCTTTTCTATTCGAATGGAAACTCAAGAAAGTAAGATAAAGATGAATCAAAAGTTAAATACCACTCAATAACATAGATTAATGTATTGATTAACCAACTTCACCAATGAAACTATTTAAGAAACATATAAATTCAAATTAAAAAAAGGCCACATAGTCCAGTTCTGGAAAAAAGTATTAACAAAAGAGTTTAAAGACAGTGCTGGGAAGAAGTATCAACCACGTCTTTCATATTCCTTGCATTGATACATGACTAAGTTCACACTAATGATCCAATATGTCTTTCATATTCCTTGCATTGAATGTTAATAACTCACATGACTTGAACAACAAAATACACATATTAATTATGAGACGAAAGTACAGATATAAATTTTAATTTTCCCTATTCATAATTTTATTATCTCTAGTTGTTATCAATAAATATTATCCATTTGTGGGGAGGCTTACTTTGTGTTTCCCTATATGGATCGGATTTTGTGTTTGGAATTTGAAATCTTTTAAACATCATTCGTGCTTACCTTAGGGGTATATCATTAAGGATCTGGAACATAGTGAAGGCATTTAGGATTTGTGTGATGATTTTGGATAGTATAATCGGAGATTTGAGGGAGAATATGTTTAAAGTTTTAAGTCAAGGAATTTTCAAAGTAAATGTATGGATAAAGAGTTTGGTGAGTACGAGTTGGGGTTACAATTCTAATTAAATAGTGAGGGAACTCAAGTGGATTGTCGTTAATGGTGGAACTTTCATCTGTAATTCGACTCCACAGGTCTATTGTATGTGTTCTAGTTGGTGACACCAGGTGTTGTGGCAGTTGCTTTGTTGCTGCTGCCCCACTATCTGAGTTTGCCCCACTATCAAAGCCATCATCTATTAACTCATCATCATTATCATCCCCCTCCTCTTCGCAATCATAAATCTTGATAACAGTTGGCAATGCACTCATCTTCTGTGCAACTGCTCTTGAATCACACATAAAATACAGTTTACATTTCTATAATAGACAATTTAGATTGTTCGGTTCATACTTTCGATTAAGACATGAAACAATTGGCATGAAATAATTTTGAGTTTTTGACCAAATAAAGATGAGTATATACCTGATGTCTTCTTAGGTCATCATTGATCAAGTGATAAACTGTATTGACCATGAAGAACCTAAAATTAGCATAAAAAAATCATAATCAAATCAGTGGATACTAACATTATGTCGGCCAATAATCATTGAATAATTTCCAAATGAGAAAAACCAAATCATTGTTTACAAATTAAAAAAAATTTGTTATATACATAAGGTCAAAGAAGTGTAAATGATTCCTACAAGTGTCTGAATATGCCCACAGAGCTCAGCTGCAAGTCTTCGAACAACTTGAAATTCGAACTTATTAAATGCCCTGAATTAGATCGAAGTGGAATGAAATCAGATTTCACTCTCTTAAAAAATAGATTATCATTTGAACATAAGAATATTGATGATAGATTCAATAATTTATTCGAGAAAAACAGTCAATCAAAAACTTGAGTGGACCAAATCAATGTTATACTATACATGATTTATGAATGTAGTAGTATCTCGAGGAAGCAATAGAACTCTAAACCAAATAATCGCGCACTATGGAACCTAATTGAACTTGAGTTTGAACATCATAAAACTCTGGATATGGAATTTCAAGGGTAATTTTGCATTTTACCCTAATTATTAATTGATATTTTTAAACAATAATTAAATTGATGTAATGGAATTTCTTGTTTTACCCTTATTATTTTAGAATGATAATTTACCATTAATCGGGATAGGAGTGAACGGTAGCAAAATCAATGTCCGGTACGTGATTGTTTGCGATTAGGATTGAGGCTCTTCCTCTTAGTGTTGCGATCAGGTGTTGTATACTAAGAAATCAATGAATTACACTTTAACTCACCAAATGCAGCTCGTAGGTGAGTGAGACAAGCGAAACAACTAATGAGTAATTAACCTCAAATGGACATCCAAATCTAAGCATCATTCGCTTCTAGTATAATATGATACCATTTAAAAGGGTCATCTTATAAGCATATATCAATAGAAAAAACAAAAGTTAGAAAAAAGGCAAAAAATTGAATCATAATTACAGGAGAATGCTTACTCCCTTGACATTGTTTATGTCAAAATGTTTATCTAAGGGAAGCTACTTAATCCTGTTAGGAAAATTGCCCTCAAAGCTGGCAACAACTTTCCATCCACTACCCTACAATATATATTAATTAATACCCAAAATTGTAAATAGGCAGAAAAAGAACTCAACATTTACACCACAATCTAACTAACATAATCAACCGTAATTGCTTGAAATCGCAGTGTACATTTGTTATTGCAGAATTTTGGTTACTTTGGGGACTTCTACATTTGTTGAATGTGCCTAAGATAATGATTCATGATTTGTATTTGAGGTCAAACTATGGTATTGGTCTTTATACATAGTTCTCAGTATATGTAAAAAAATATTATCTTAATTTCAATGGAGTTGAGTAATGAGAAATTGAGCTTGTTTGTGCACTAAGGGTGCACGAACCGCTTTCTTAGGGTTAAGTACAATATTCTATTGAACATGCCAAAATCTTGCAATTATTTTAAAATAACAGTCTCTGTTTACTATTTATAGCCAAAGAACAACCCCTAATTTTAATTAAAAACTACACCAAAAGTGGTCCTCATAAACCTTATACCATCCCAATACCCTTCACGTCAAAGAATGCTATAAGAATAGTGTAACTAAACTAACAAACCAAGTGTGAGCACCAAAATGTTTCTTGGATACCGACGACTCTAATCCAGTACCATCATCAAGATGTGGAAAGAATCGCCGCTTCTGATCAGTAAATGCCTTCAGATCCAACCTGGTCCTATCAACGGCTAATAGAGAGCACGTTGGATGTGGCATATTGATGAATGCCTCAGAAGACTTTGGATTGACACCTCGAATTCAACTCGAACATTTGAACAAACATCGTATATGCATATATACATAAACATTAACTCTAATAAACATTTGAACAAACATTTATTTAGGAAATAATGAATGATAATTTTACATATCCAGTCAATAAGTAAGGAAAAACAAAAGGAAATCGAAATATTTAAAGAAAATTCAGTATACGACTTTAGTTTTCTTTTTATCCATTAGTAGATTGATTAAACAGTTGCAAACCTTTCTTGGTTCAGGCTCTAAATTTTCCCGAAAATCCCGCATTCATCCACCATCTGCAGTCGTAACATAACAAAGATCGAAAGATCAATAGATTTATATCTTAGAACAACTTCAACCCATAACTCAACTAGAGACATAATCAAAATAAATAAATATTTAACTCAATGGTAGTCAAAATAGTTGATCACATACATATTTTGAATCAACTATTAATCATAATTTATCCATAAACCTAAACCCCAAAAGGAAATAAAAATTGCTACTTAAAAACATAATTGATAGACCTGCACAACCAATTAAAGGCACTCCCTAACTAAATTTCACGATAAGTACCCAACTTATAAAGTAAATCGTGGTCAAGCATTTCATCAAACAAATACCTTGCAACATTGATAATGTAAACCACAGTGTACCTGCAGTAATGAAATGTAGAATTAGACATAGAAAAATATGAAATGAAACATTTATCAACTCAATTTAGAATAAAGTGAACAAGAAACAGATTTCGAACTAAGAATCGATAAATCTACTGGAAAACATTTAAGTAAAAATTAAACCAAATAGAAAGGAGATTACCTGTAGGTTTGTGTGAGAGATAGAGAGGCGGGCGGCGGAAAGGAGGAGGAGGGGTGGGCAGATGAGTGAGAGAGGGAGAGAATGAAGGGGGTTGTCTTTTGGATCCATAAACGGATAGTGAGAGGCAGAAAATGATAGTACAGTAGGGTCGAGGGAGTACGATTGATTAGAGTTTACAAAAATAGCCTTGTTTTTGAATTTTTGAATGTGAAAAAAAGAGGGGAAACTCAAATGCTTCTAGGGCAAAAGAGGTAGTCCATGAAAAGTTCATATAGATGACATCATGAACCAACCTTGTGACATATATGGATATGTGAAATATATGAATTATTCAAACTTGGGACATATAAATATTCAAAATATATGGATAAAAATGTGAAATATATGAATTATTCAAACTTGTGACATATAAATATACGAAATATATGAATTATTCATATATTTTGTGTATATATATAATAAAGTATAAAACTTATGTATGCCACAAGTTTGTTTCATGATGTCATCTATATGAGCTTTTCATGGACTACATCTTTTGCCCTAGAAGCATTTGAGTTCCCCCTATTTTTTTCACACATAAAAATGAAAAAACAAGGCTATTTTTGTAAACTCTACTCAATCATACTCCCTCAACCCTACCGTACTATCATTTTCTGCCTCTCACTCATCCGTTTATGGCTCCAAAAGAACACCCCCTTCATTATCTCCCTCTCTCACTCATTCGCCCACCCCTCCTCCTCCTTTCCGCCACTCGTATATCTCCCACAAACCTACATGTAATCTCCTTTCTATTTGGTTTAATTTTTCTAGCATATCTATCGATTCTTAGTTCGAAATATATTATTTGTTCACTTTATTCTAAATCGAGTTAATAGATGTTTCCATTTCAGATTTTTTTGTGTCTAATTCTATATTTCATTACTGTAGGTACACGATGGTTTACATTATCAATGTTGTAAGGTAATTGTTTGATGAACTGCTTGACCACGATTTACTTTATAAGTTGGGTACTTATCATGAAATTTAGTTGGGGAGTGCCTTTAATTGATTGTGCAGGTCTATTAATTATGTTTTTAAGTAGCAATTTTTTGTTTCCTTTTTGGGTTTAGGTTTATGGATAAATTATCATTAATTGTTGATTTAAAATATGTATGTGATCAACTATTTTGACTACCATTGACTCACATATTTATTTATTTTAATTGTGTCTCCAGTTGAGTAATGGGTTGAAGTTGTTCTAAGATATAAAGTTGTTGAGCTTTGGGTCTTTGTTATTTTATGACTGCAGATGGTGGATGAATGCTGGATTTTCGAAAAAAATTTACAGCCTTAACCAAGAAAGGTTTGCAACTGTTTAGTCAATCTACTAATGGATAAAAAGAAAAATAAAGTCCTGTACTGAATTTTCTGTAAATATTTCGATTTCCTTTTTTTTCCCTTACTTATTGACTGGATAAGTAAAACTATCATTAATTCTTTCCTAAATAAGTGTTTGTTCAAATGTTTATTAGAGTTCATATTTACGTATATATGCATATATGATGTTTGTTAAAATGTCCGAGTTTAATTCGACGTGTCAATCCAAAGTCTTCTGAGGCATTCATTAACATGCCACATCCAATGTGCTCTCTATTAACCATTGATAGGACCAGGTTGGATCTGAAGGCATTTACTGATCACAAGCGATGATTCTTTCCACATCTTGATGATGATACTAAATTAGAGTCGTCGGTATCCAAGAAACATTTTGGAGCTCACACTTGGGTTTGTTGGTTTAGTAACACTATTCTTATAGCATTCTTTGACGTGAAGGGTATTGGGATGGTATAAGGTTTATGAGGACCACTTTTGGTGTAGTTTTTAATTAAAATTAAGGCTTGTTCTTTGGCTATAAATAGTAAACAGAGACTGTTAGTTTAAAAGAATCGCAAAATTTTGCCATCTTCAATAGAATATTGTACTTAACCCTAAAAAGGCGGTTCGTACACCCTTAGGGCACAAACAAGCTCAATTTCTCATTACTCAACTCCATTGAAATTAAGATAATATTTTTTTACATATACTGAGGACTATGTATAAAGACCAATACCATAGTTTGACCTCAAATACAACTCATGAATAATTATCTTAGGCACATCCAACAAATGTAGAATTCTCCAAAGTAACCAAAATTCTGCAATAACAAATGTACACTGCGATTTCAAGCAATTACGGTTGATTATGTTAGTTAGATTGTGGTGTAAATGTTGAGTTCTTTTTCTGTCTATTTACAATTTTGGATATTAATTAATATATATTGTGAGGTAGTGGATGGAAAGTTTTGCCAGCTTTGAGGGCAATTTTCCTAATAGGATTAAGTAGCTTCCCTTAGATAGACATTTTGATATAAACAATGTCAAGGGAGTAAGCATTCTCCTATAATTATGATTCATTTTTTTGCCTTTTTTCTAACTTTTGTTTTTTCTATTGATATATGCTTATAAGATGACCCTTTTAAATGGTATCAGATTGTGCTAGAAGTGGATGATGCTTAGTGTTGGATGTTCACTTGAGGTTAATTACTCATTAGTTGTTTTATTTGTCTCACTCACTTACGAGCTACATTTCATGAGTTAAAGTGTAATTCATTGATTTAAGATTTAGTGACTTTTTAATTTTATAATGTGAATGACAGTACCATACAACACCTAATCATAACACTCAGAGGAAGAGCCTCAATCCTGATCGTAAACAATCACATACTGGACATTGATTTTGCCACCGTTCACTCCTATCCCGATTAATGGTAAATTATCATTCTAAAATAGTAAGGGTAAAACAAGAAACTCCATTACATCAATTTAATTTCTGTTTAAAATTTTCTATTAATAATTAGGGTAAAATGAAAAATTACCCTTGAAATTCCATATCCATAGTTTTATGATGTTTAAACTCAAGTTCAATTAGGTTATATAATGCACGATTATTTGGTTCAGAGATATATTTCTTTCCTGGGGTACTACTACATTCGTAAAGCATGTATAGTAGAACATTGATTTGGTCCACTCAAGTTTTTGATCTACTATTTTCCTCGAATAAATTATTGAATCTATCATCAATATTCTTATGTTCGAATGATAATCTATTTTTTAAGAGTGTGAAATCTGATTTCATCCCACTTTGATCTAATTCAGGGCATTTAATAAGTTCGAATTTCAAGATGTTCGAAGACTTGCAGCTGAGCTCTGTGGCCATATTCATCCTCATGTAGGAAGCAATTCCACTTCTTTGACCTTATGTATATAACATATATTTTTTTAATTTGTAAACACTGATTTGGTTTTTCTCATTTGGAAATTATTCAATGATTATTGGCCGAAATAATGTTAGTATCCACTAATTTGATTATAATTTTTTTTGTTTATGTTAATTTTAGGTTCTTCATGGTTAATGCAGTTTACCACTTGAGCTATGCTGACCTAAGAAGACATCAGGTATAAACTCATCTTTGTTTGGTCAAAAACCCAAAATTATTTCATGCCAATTGTTTCATGTCTTAATTGAAAGTATCAATCGAACCATCTAAACTATCTATTATAGAAATGTAAACTCTGTTTGTTGTGTGATTGAAGAGCAGTTGCGTAGAAGATGAGTGCATTGCCAACTATTATCGAGATTTTTAATTGCGAAGAGGAAGAGGACGATGAGGATGATGAGTTTAACGATGATGGCTTTGATAGTGGGGCCAAATCAGATAGTGGGGAAGCAGCAACAAAGCAAATGCCACACCACCTAGCATCACTAGCTAGAGCACATACAATAGCCCAGTGAAGTGGAATTACAGATGAAAGATCCACCATTAACGACAATCCAATTGAGTTCATTCACTGTTTAATTGGAATTGTAACCCCAACTCATACTCACCAAACTCTTTATGCATACATTTACTTTCAATATTCCATTGACTTAAAACTTTAAACATATTCTCCCTCACATCTCCAATTATACTATCCAAAATCATCGAACAGAACCTCAATGTCTTCACTATGTTCCAGATCCTTAATGATATACCCCTAAGGTAAGCACATATTATGTTTAAGTGATTTCAAATTCCAAACACAAAATCCGATCCATATAGGGAAAGACAAATTATGCCTCCCCAAAAATGGATAATATTTATTGATCACAACTAGAGATAATAAAATTATGAATAGAGAAAATTAAAATTTATTTCGGTACTTTCGTCTCTTAATTAATATGTGTATTTTGTTGTTCAAGACATGTGAGTTATTAGAATTCAATGCAAGGAATATGAAAGACATACGGGATAATTAGTGTGAGCTTAGCCATGTATCAATGCAAGGAATATGAAAGACGCGGTTGATACTTCTTCCCAGCACTGTCTTTAAACTCTTTTGTTGATACTTTTTTCCACAACTGTACTGTGTGGCCTTTGTTTACTTTGAATTTATATGTTTCTTAAATGGTTTAATTGGTGAAGTTGGTCAATCAATACATTAATCTATGTTATTGAGTTGTATTTAACTTTTGATTCATCTTTATCTTACTTTTTTGAGTTGTCATTATTACAGAAAATAAATGAAGTTACTATATTTGGTTCAACCCCTATGTTGGCGAATTTGGGTGGAATGAGACGGATCGACTTTCATTTCTAGCAACTTTGGGATGAATAAGAAGGCCAATCTCATAGTGGGAAATACCCTTCCTCTCAGTTTAATCATGCCACTATCGTTTGCTGTGATGCTACAACCTAGAGTACCGGTCGTCTCCGTGGACAAGCTGCTATTTTTGACTGGGGTAAAAGATGAGTTTTTTGGTGTGTAAAGGTGGTGTTAAAAAGTACATTTATCATATCCTAACTTTTTTGGTCAAATGTTGGGCAATATGTACAACTAGCTTTAGCGTCTAAACATGGATATGTGCAAATTTGGTGTAGTTCTCATATGAAGAACGATCCTTTGAAAATAAATCCCATAAGATTTCAAGAATATATACGATTGTTTATAATTAAAATTGATTTTTTTATTTATGAAGATGCATGTAAAAATGCATCAGAGGTGTTGGAAAATGCTTAAGATACATATAGATTTCTACTTACTATTATATTGGTGGAAGAATATGATTGTTATAATTTTTTACATTTCATTCGATTCTTAGCATCCGAATTTTGTTTATATTTTATAATGAGCAGTTGTAGGCTCAAAGATGGAAAGGAGTTCTATTTTCATAGGATTTTAATGAAGACCATATATCGATTACAACAAATATTCGTAAGAATTCATCGCTATGTGAAACAATTGATTCAAAGCCAAAAAAACTATGTGGCACCTCAATACTCCATTGTTATGACTTGAAACCATAGCCATCATTTCTTATTTTACTTATGGTTATATTGTTTTAAATTTTTCATCGAATACTTTACATTGAATAAAGAATACGTGTAGTTTTGAGACATTTTCTAAATGGATTGGTGTATCGGCGTTATTTTCACAATTTGAGTTAAATCTTTCATCGAATAGTTTATGACTTAAATTTACATGATTCAATACTTTGAAAATTTACACTTATAATATTAAAAATATTTTCTATTTACATTATACACGACTTTATACTTTTCAAAATTATTTGCGTTCCTTCAGGCACGGGTATACCCTAGTGTGTATATATATATATATAGACACACACAAACACACAAAAGGTTAAACAGTGGTTGGGAGGCAATTTCGTACACCTATAGATTATAGTCTGATGCCTTAATAATATTTTTGCTATTTTGAGCCTTTATGGTGTTTAGTCAGAATTCACTTCCGGTTGGCTCCGACCATCAAAATCTTCTTTGTGTTAAGATTTGATTGTAAGTTTACAGGGTGCACTAATTGTTAAATCCTTGAATGCTGGTTATACGACTTGGAATTAGTCTTAAACTCTTAAATTTATGACCTCCCCAAAATTAAAATGCATTCGCCTTGGGGATTTCGTTAGAGAGAGAAAAATACGTTTTGAAATAGAGTTGGAGCTTTGGTTCTATGGCTGTAAAGGAGAGTCTGCTCTAACCGATACAGGGTCCGATAATCTATAGACTTTCTAGATCGGGTTGGATCCATATCTTTGTACCATTGGTTGACCAATTCCATTAAACACGTCGGCATTGGGGGACCTCGTCTTGATATGAATGACCGTGCATTCATCCTATTATCCTATGTTCATTCGTTTGGCCTGTTCATCCGTTTGGACCGTTCATCATGTTCATCCGTTCAACCAATATTTATCCCGTTAATCCGTTCGACTGAGTGTTCTTCCCGTTAGGGATTGAGCGATATTTTCCCTCATCATAATATCCTTAACTCTTCGCGTACTACTTTAAATATAATTTTCCTATATCAAGAGGATAATGCCAAGAATAACCTTTTTATTCTCTAATTTGTTTTGTACAAAAGAAACGTAACACGTTTGTAAGGGATATAAAACCCATAATAAATGCAATATTTTGAATTGGACCCAAGAATATGAATGCAGTAAAGTAAAAGACATTGTATGTACGTAGTTCAACATATCGTCCTGCCTATGTCCATTGGAAAGGGAGGAAAAATCGTTTATTACTTAGAAGAATAAATGACAATAGGAGTGCTAGGGTTGCTAGCTAAAAGTCTAAGTCGATGCGTGCAAAGTAAATCAATAATTCAAAATAGAGTGAGGTCGTTTTAAGAATAAGGTTCCTATAAATCTAGGTTTTTCTACTTCAAACTTATCTTTGACTGGTAGAGTTGTATTGGGATTAATCGTTCATTATATATTATGATCTTCCTTGATTTCGAGTTAGGTCTTTCTTGGTACTCTTCTAACTATGCCCCTTGACACTCGGAGTTCACATGTCTGTCCACGTGTCATGATGGGACACATCTCCTTTCAATTTCCCCATGATTTGGGTGATCGTCATTGTAGGCTAAGTAGCCCCAGTCTTATCATTATTTGGACATGTGTTAGCATGGATTTCCTCAATCGTTGCCACTCGTTTAACCCATTATCACTTTTAAAGTGGGTTGCAATCATTTCCTTTTTGACCTGCATGATTTCCCTGCCTAGGGTCTCACGAACCTGTAACACCCTGCACTTTTGGGGATAATTAAAATTCATAAGTAAATGCAATTCGAAAATTTAAAAGGTTATCATAAATAGTAATTTTTGGAGTTTTCAAGGATTAGATGATTTTCGATGGGTGTTACATTTACTTTTGGGGTTAAGTAAATGAGTTGGAGTATTTTAATTTCATGTCGTTGCTGGGTAAAGTGACAGAGGATAATGTTTTAATGGGAAAAATTGCATTGAGATGTATTGGGTTAAATTAGTGATTTACGATCAAGTACCTCAGATGGAGATTTCAAGTGCGCAGTTAGTCTCGAAACGGTCGAGATAGTCAGAATAGAGTATCCGGGGGTATTGTTTAGGCTCCGAGAATTTTTGGGCTAATAGGGACTCGTAATTCAGTAAACGAGTCATTTTTGGATTTAATAGGGATAAACCCTCTTTTCTTTCCCTATAAGACACGAGAGAGTGGGAGAAATAAAGAAAAGGAGAGAAAAGAATAAGGGAAGAAAGGAAGAGGAGAAAAGAGGAGAGAAAAAGGATTTCCGAGCCAAACTTTGCGGGATTCGACTCGGGATCGTCGGATTTTATCCTCCAGGCAAGTGTTTACTTTATTTATTTCTTTTTGAGCATAAATCTCATATCATAGTTGGTAATAACAAATTATACGATTTTGGGATTTGGGTTTTCGTGAATGAAACGGGTTTTTCGGAAGTTTAATAGGTAAAAACTTGAAAAAAGGTCAAATTGGAGAAACTTAGAAATTATCCGAATTTAGTTGTTGATTTTGGTTCTAGGATGCTTGAAACCTATTTTTTTTTATGTAAAATTTGTTGGTTGGGGTTATATAAGGTTGGGAGAAGGAGTAAAAATGGTTGGAGGTTCGTTAATGGCCGAAACAGGGGCGAAGAAGCTGCCCTGTTTGATCGATCGATCGACGGCTAATGGTCGATCGATTGATCAAACATAAATTTTGGCGATTTTGGCTTAGATAATTTAATTGGGATAAATTCCCACATTTATGGTTTTTAGCTTATTTATTCAAAGAAATAAATATTCACATAGGGGAATGTATTCCAAATTATTCGAGGGAGTTACAATTGGGATTTGGAGAGTGTAAAAATGTGTGTTGCAAAGGGATGGTTTGGAAGAAAATAAATAAAGTGAGAAATTAAAGGTTTGGGATTCCAAAAATAGAGTGGGGACCCCTAAATTATTATTTGAGTGAAATTTAGTCCTTCGGTGCTTGGAAATGACATCCACGACTTATCTAAAATAAGGGTATTTAGTGACGAATATTTCTCAGGATAAATTCAGTGGGCATTTAGGCATATATAATCGTGCATGTAGAAAACGTAATTATATCATTTATGGTTGAGTAAATCCTACGAGACTACTAAGATGAATTGGTATAGTTGGAGAAATTATATAAATCTTTATGCGCGAATAAGGTACAAGTTATTTATCAAGTGAGGGAATACTTTTGAGTTTTGTATCGTGAGTGTGTGAATACTCGAATATTATTATTTATGAAAATCTTTGGGATTATTGGCCATCGTTATGTGTGATTGAAAAATATGGCCATTTATATATATATATTTGAGAAAAAATATGGAATGTATATATATACTATGTGATTAAAGTATATATATAGAATATGACATGGATATGTATATATATATATATATGAAGCATACCCCCTCTAATGCTATCATGGTAAGTTACGCGATGTGGGTGAGGCCCCTGGCTTGAGGAGCAGGGAGCGTATAGTCCCTAGGTCATAGCATCCAATGTTATGTTGTGTGATTTTTATTAGGGGTGAGATGTGTTGGGTATGTTTTGTCTCATTTTCGGGGAGGAACTATGATCGCTTCCCAGATGATGTGACTTATGGCCACGATGTCGGTGATATTGAGTCCGACCGCTGGTCCCCAGGATGGTATATGAGTGTTGCCCTGGAAGATGATAGCCTTGAGAGACCGCATCCTCGAGTTATAGGTCGTCGGGATGGTTATTATACTTCTATGTATAGTATATTACTTGTGTATGAGAACAAGATATTATATACCTCTATTAGAGTAAAGAGATAAAATGAATAAAGATTAATTGTCATTCCAGGAGATTATATCCGGACATGTATAATGATGTGTGTATAAAATTGAGTATGGAAATGTGTGTATATATATATATATATATACACACAGAGGGTCTAATGGATTTCGATGAACAACACTGCCAAGTAGTAGTGTATCGGGGGGGGGGGGTTCTTATTTGGATTTCGCTTCGCGAGACACCCCACGCACGAATTTAGCACAGTGTTGGGAATGGAGAGAAGTTTAGGCCTTAGTACCCGATTTTCTTAGTATCTTAGGGTTTGGGGGTAACGGATTAGTTAGGCAGGGTGGCTTGACTAGTATGTTTAGAGGGATACGCTAGGAGTGCACCATTAGAAGAGGGGTAAGGGGTATATTATGGGAGTGCGATACTAATTTAAATATGAGATAAAACATATTTTTCTAAATAAAGCATTTATGCACTTGCAAAATATTTTCACAACTTGGGCTCTAACCCGTTTCTATATATTTCCATCTTGCTATATATTTATTATATATATAGGTGTCCAGACACAGGGACACCTGGATGATGATCCTTTCGAGTCAGATGTTGCTGCAGCAGGTGTGGATGCATGCAGGTTTATTTTAGACGCTTCTATTATTGTGATCTAGATAGGAAGCATTGTAGTAATCATTCAGATCATTCAGGATGATAACCCAACTGTTTTTATTTATTATTTTACCGCCTTTCTATGCGGAATTCAATTGGGTTGTATTATTATTACCGAGTGTTTGGTTATTTTATTTTTTTTAGTTTCATTTATATAAACTGTGTGAATGTTTTAATATTATAATTTGTTTAAAAAGATTAGTTAAATAAAATTTTGATGGCAGCCTAATAGGTTATTAGTAATTAATTTGGTTTTCGACAGTGATGCTAAGAATGAACCATATGCGACTCCTGTTTTAATATGGTACAGGAGTTATCGCCCGGTATTTTATTAGGCGGGGTGTCATAAATGGTATCAGAGCTTCAAGTTCTAGTGTCCTTAGGAATCTGTGCAGATGTACTACGCTTTCAGCGTTGCTCTCTATTTGTTATAGAGCCTTATGATTAGGATTGTTGATTGCTCTTGTGAGATTTCGTTCCCCTACCATAGTATAAGATTATAGTAATCTTTTGGGAGCTTGTTCGAGAATGGTGTACTGATTTATGAAGGACGACCAAAGAAGGCCATTGCAAGGGTAGAAAAAGGCGGGGACTTATTTGGATCAGTTAGTTGAAGTAGGAGACTAGGACTGCAGAAGAGGTCACTCTCCTTGTAAATTTTTTAAGGATGGTTGCAATGACTTCTAAATAATAGTAGTTATGAGTATTCCAGTACTGTTGTAATAGAGAGTGGTGCTAAACTTGAATTACCCAGTGAAGTGAATTGGGAAGAAGGTTCAAAAGGTACTTGATAAGGACCATATGTTGAAGTTGATATTTTACCGTGCAAGTGTATGGTGATTCAACTAAAGTGCAAGGCTTAGAAGCTTTGGCTTAAAGCACGGTGTGGAAATACCCATAGGTGAAAATTTGATGAAATTTTTTTCACTCGTAGGAACAATATTGAGATGGTGGGAACGGTGGTCACCATATTCGGGAGAGAAGGATGTTTTGCTCGTAGAGGAGTCTCACGGACGGTTTTAACCAAAAATTTCTTTGGATGATTTGGAAGGAAAAGAATACAGTTTTGGATTATTCACATAAGGATCGGCCAGAGGCCGACAGTAAGGTAGGTACAATGAAGAATAACAAATAACGAATAATGACAGTAAGGAAAAGAATAACGAATGATATGGAGAAGTGAACCTTGTACCGAAGTAAGGTAGGTACATTGAAGAGAGATTCCTTCAGAAGAATGATAAGCTCACTAGAGAAGTTTTGTTAACACTTAGGAAAAAGTTGTGTTCGTGGAACCCCATTGGTGGACATCCACCTTGGTAATTCATTGGAATAGGGCTGTTAAGGATGATGGAGTTTCCTATTGACGAAGAAGTTAAGGGGATTATGAAGGCGATTGTCAGGATCGAGGCCATAGAGCCTAAGATGCTGATAACCTTAATATGGTCATGGTGGCCAGACATGGGGGAATGTGGTAATGAGGAGTGTATAACTACACGCTTTGATCTTGCCCAGTAGGAGTTAAAGGAAAAGAGTAGGATGCATAGATGGGGGCATTAAGTTAAGTACTTTTAGTTCAGTTAGGGAAGTTTACTAAGTCCGAGAACCATTTGGAGTAGCCAGAGAGTTTGGAGAATTTATTGTTATGAGTTTTACCTCAGATGACGGAGGTATATTTGGTGTGACTAGATAAAGTCGTGGTATTTCGTTAGCCCTAGACTCGTGTGTGTAATTTGAGATTTTTGGGCGCTATCGGTAATATTATATAATGTAGGTCGATGTGTTTTTACGCAGTAGCGGAATTTTATTGTCTTTCATTTTCTTGTTGATATTTTGAGTATATATCGGGTTTGCAATACTCGTTCTATGTGTGATATATGAGTATGGTATTATTTTGAGTATAATATGTTCCTTGTTGTTCGGAGCGATAGAAGTTTAATGATTGCAAGACTATCGTGTCCGCGGTTTCAGGGTGGAACAGGTAATTGTTGCAATATCTCACCTGCATACAGGTTGAGTTCGGCTTTGTTATTATGGGTTGGTGAAACTTCGATGAGAAGATGTTTCATTATCGTGATACGAGTGCGTGACGACCTTATAGGTGTGATTTAAGGTATACAGGGTTAATTGTTGAGCAGTGAGTTTAAGCTCATTATTGGTTGCACAAGGACTAAGTGTTAGTGTGAGCGCTTAGTGGCATGGCTCCTGGACAGAGATGGGAGTTCAGACCACATTTTGTTGAAAAATGGGATAGGGTTATCCCGGTTGCATATTTAAAGTTAACGGACCTCCATGACCGACAAAGTTAAGTAGTAGTGTATTGGTGGGGTTCCTTATTTGGATTTCGCTTGCGATATGCTCCACGTATGAACCTTAATGACGTCGGGAGTGGAGAGATGTTATAGGATGAAAGGATGTTGGTTTTGTCGATAAGTCATATAGTGGGGAGGAAACACTATAGACTGAGGGTCGCATGATGATGGTATGATTATGGAACTATAATGCTATGGAGAAGCACTAAAATGGTTCTCTCACCGCAAGTATGTAGGTGAGGCAAGGTAAAGAAAATTGATTTGAGGATTATATCCAGGCCTTAATGAAAAGGCGAATTTTGGAGGAAGTATGTTTTGGGTATGATGTTCGTAACGCTTTTGCAGAGAATTGGCGCCTCAATTAGTTAGATTTTCCTTTTCGCCTAGGAGGAAGGATATAATATTAGAAATGCGTTAATAGGTTAGCGAGGTAAGACTTAGGATGTCCCACTGGTTTGCCTTAGGCCCTTATATCTCGATGATCGACGATGCGAGGGAGTAGTGTAACGGGAGGGTTCCTTGTCTGGATTTCGATTTGCGAGACGTCCCACACATGAAACCGAGCACATGTCAGAAGTTGAGAGAGGTCTTGGGCACTAGAGACATAGTTAGGATAGTACTCATTTTATGGGTTTAGGAAACACATCGATCTTAGGGTTATTAGGAAGTAAGGCCAGTAGAGTTAGTGGCGCCGATATAAGAAGATTGTGGGAAGTAAACCACAAGATGATTGGTTGATTAACCTTGAGAAGAATTGAATTTTGCGGGTTAGGAAAACCCACGTGTGAGTATTACACCGAGGAAAGAAGGCCCATCTTTAGGAAGAGTGTTACGCATGTGACACTTACATTAAGGTGCAAATAAGCAAGGATAAAGGGTGTATGGGCACCCTAGTCAAGTTGTTTTATATACCGCCTGAAATGAAGGAGCATAGTATATGAAGTTGAGGATTATGCCGTGAAGCAGTCATAAATGGATTTAGAATGGGTCGGATGGAATCTCATATGAGGTACGCAATAATCCAATTGTTTCGGACAATAAGAGGTAGTATCCTTTTTGAGAAAAATTAGATATCCCCATGTAGATGATCGGACGCTTAGAATTGTGATTCTCCGGTGAGATTTAGGCGGCTATAGGCTCTTTTCTCTACTTGTGGCACTAGAAACGATGGGTGTGACGTTATTAGAGTCACCTTACGACCGAGGTAGTGTTGTAGCATATGGAGATTGATATAAGCTTATGGTCAAGCTCGTACGTTAGAGCATACGCCTTGAGATAGGTGGAATATGCTAGGGGACCATTGTGTTAGTAACTTTCGACTTTGGTGTACTAGGACGTAGTGTAATTTGCAATCCTAGGTTGGGGGTGTAGGTTATACCAGAATTCAAGGATGAAATTCTGTTGTAAGGGGGGAAGTACGTAACAGCCCGCACTTTTGGGGAGAATTAAAATTCATAAGTAAGTGTAATTTGGGAATTTAAGAGGTTATCGTGAATAGTTATTTTTGGAGTTTTCAAGGATTATATGATTTTCGATGGGTGTTACATTTACTTTTGGGATTAAGTAAATGAGTTGGAGTATTTTAATTTCACGTCGTTGCTGGGTAAAGCGACAGAGGATAATGTTTTAATGGGAAAACCCGCATTGAGATGTATTGGATTAAATTAGTGATTTGCGATCAAGTACCTCAGATGGATATTTTGAGTGCGCAGTTAGTCTCGAAACGACCGAGATAGTCAGAATAGAGTATCCGGCGGTATTGTTTAGGCTCCGAGAATTTTTGGGCTAATAGGGACTCGTAATTGAGTAAACAAGTCATTTAAGAGTGGGGAAGAGGAGAAAAGAGGAGAGAAAAAAAATTCTGGGATAAACTCCGAGGGATTCAACTCGGGATCATCGGATTTTATCCTCCAGGCAAGTGTTTACTTGCTTTATTTCCTTTTTAGCATCAACCTCATATCATAGTTGGTAATAACAAACTATACGATTTTGGGATTTGGGTTTTCGTGAATGAAACGGGTTTTTCGGAAGTTTTACGGGTAAAAACTCGAAAAAAGGTCAAATTGGAGAAACTTAGAAATTATCCGAATTTAGTTGTTGATTTTGGTTCTAGGATGCTTGAAACCTATTTTATTTTATGTGAAATTTGTTGGTTGGGGTTATATAAGGTTGGGAGAAGGAGTAAAAATGGTTGGAGGTTCGTTAATGGCCGAAACAGGGGCGAAGAAGCTGCCCTGTTTGATCGATCGATCGACGGCCAAGGGTCGATCGATCGACGGCCAAGGGTCGATCGATTGATCAAACATAAATTTTGGCGATTTTGGCTTAGATAATTTAAATGGGATAAATTCCCACATTTATGGTTTTTAGCTTATTTATTCGAGGAAATAAATATTCACCTAGGGGAATGCATTCCTAATTATTTGAGGGAGTTACAATTGGGATTTGGAGAGTGTAAAAATGCGTATCACAAAGGGATGGTTTGGAAGAAAATAAATAAAGTGAGAAATTAAAGGTTTAGGATTCCTAAAATAGATTGGGAACCCCTAAATTATTATTTGAGTGAAATGTAGTCCTTGGGTGCTTGGAAATGACATCCACGACTTATCTAAATTAAGGGTATTTAGTGATGAATATTTCTCGGGATAATTTCAGTGGGCATTTAGGCATATATAATCGTTCATGTAGAAAACGTAATTATATCATTTATGGTTGAGTAAATCCTACGAGACTACTAGGATGAATTGGTATAGTTGGAGAGATTATATAAATACTTATGCGCGAATAAGGTACAAGTTATATATCAATTGAGGGAATACTTTTGAATTTAGTATCGTGAGTGTGTGAATACTCGAATATTATTATTTATGAAAATCTTTGGGATTATTGGCCATCGTTATGTGTGATTGGAAAATATGGCCATTTATATTTATTTGAGGAACAATGTGGAATGTAAATATATACTATGTGATTAAAGTATATATATAATATGACACGAATATGTATATATATCTATGTGTGGATGGTATATATATATGTGAAGCATACCCCCTCTAATGCTATCATGGGAAGTTAAGTGATGTGGATGAGGCCCCTGGCTTGAGGAACAGGGAACGTATAGTCCCCAGGTCATAGCGTCCATTGTTACATTGTGTGATTTTTATTAGGGGTGAGACGTGGTGGGTATGTTTCGTCTCATTTCCGAGGAGGAACTATGACCGCTTCCCAGATGATGTGACTTATGTCCGCGATGTCGATGATATTGAGTCCGACCGCTGGTCCCCAGGATGGTATGTGAGTGTTGCCCTAGAAGATGATAGCATTGAGAGACCGCATCCTCGAGTTATAGGTCGTCGGGATGGTTATTATACTTGTGTGTATAATATCTTACTTGTATTCTAGAACAAGATATTATATACCTCTATTAGAGTAAAGAGATAAAATGAATAAAGATTAATTCTCATTCTGGGAGATTATATCCAGATGTGTATAATGATGTACGTATAAAAGTGAGTATGGAAATGTATATATATACGTTGTGTACAGAGGGTCTAATGGATATCGACGAACAACAGTGCTAAGTAGTAGTGTATCGGGGGGTTTCTTATTTGGATTTCGCTTCGTGAGACACCCCACACACGAATTTAGCGCAGTGTTGGGAATGGAGAGAAGTTTAGACCTTAGTACCCGGTTTGCTTAAGACCTTAGGGTTTGGGGGTAACGGATTAGTTAGGCAGGGTGGCTTGACTAGGATGTTTAGAGGGATACACTAGGAGTGCAGTATTAGAAGAGGGGTAAGGGGTATATTATGGGAGTGCGATACCAATTTAAATATGAGATAAAACATATTTTTTGAAATAAAGAATTTATGCAATTGCAAAATATTTTCACAACTTGGGCTCTGACCTGTTTCTATTTTTTTCCATCTTGCTATATATTTATTATATATATAGGTGTCCAGACACATGGATGCTTGGATGATGATCCTTTCGAGTCAGACCTTGCTGCAGCAGCTGTGGATGCATGCAGGTTTATTTTAGACGCTTATATTATTGTGATATAGATAGGAACCATTGTAGTAATCATTCAGGCTGATAAGCTAACTATTTTTATTTATTCTTTTACCGCCTTTCTATGCGGAATTCAATTGGGTTGTATTATTGTTACCTAGTGTTCGGTTATTTTATTTCTTTTCACTTTCATTTATATAAACTATGTGAATGTTTTAATATTATAATTTGTTTATAAAGATTAGTTAAATAAAATTTTGACGCCAGCCTAATAGATTATTAGTAATTAATTTGGTTTTCGACAGTGATGCTAAGAATGAACCATATGCGACTCCTGTTTTAATTTGGTACAAGAGTGATCGCCTGGTATTTTATTAGGCTGGGTGTCACAAAACCATCAGTGGGTTATCCTAGCCAATCATTATGCGTGAGCACGTGGCCTAAGGAGCAATTGGTGTAGTCTCCCTGCCTAACACCAAGTTGTCATTTGATTTAATTTTGGTGGCAGAATGTATAAGGTATTGAGAGGCTTATACCATTGCCATTTCACCAGCATTTTCATGTATACTTCATTTCTCTATTTCTTTCTAGAACTTGCAAGAACCAGAGAACTTATTCTTATTTATTTTCTTCATCTTCACATTCTCTCGCCATGTCTAGGCACTTGAGAAAGTGTGGAGTTTTAAAAAAAATGATTTTAGATAATTTCGTACAAATTACTTAATACCAAACAATGTTTATATTAGTACTTTGCTAAAGGAGGAAGATACCTTCTAATTTGACCGTGGAGTCGCTTTTATGATGGTTTCCATAAAGGAAGTGGGAGTTCATTTTTCCCTTCACCTATTACCGGTGGAAGTAATCCGTTGTTACATAATACTTCCTATCCAGGAAAACAGTAGTTTCTAACATATTGTTGTGGGCACAGTTTCCATAAATCAAATTTATGGGACTAACCTTGGTTTGAACAAAATCAAGTACTGTTATGACTTTAAGGGTTCCCTTGGGTCTGCTGTATACCATTTCCATGCCAGAGATAAGTCCTATAGTTTGATTACATGGTTTCCCAAATCACAAAAAGACAATGAAAAAAATGTCTTATTGTTTTTTGGGCTTTATATGGTCAAAACTACAAAGGACTCCGTATACATGTAGGGGCCATATCCCCTATTAATCCATCCACCATCTCTAATATTGAACCATATCTTACATTATACTATCGATCGACGTCCCTTGTGTGAAAATCATCATTGCAATAGAACAAGTCAAGATTTTGGGGTCAATTTTCTAGATCTTGAGAACGTTTGGACAAGAATAACTATAGTTGGCATGATCACAAATTGGAGAGTGGCCCACGTTCTACTCGGCTATGATCTCACTGTCACCTCTTTCAATAACTTCACAGCAATCCCAGAGGTAACAACAACCAATTACACCATGGTCGGAGACTCCTCTATCCGAACTGCTACCCCAATTCCCAATAAGGCTGCAAGGGGTTTTTAAGTCTTCTCGAGTTTACATTGTATCAATAAACTCTGGTGAAGACGAGGAAAAGGAAAGAGAAATAAGAGAAGAAGTAAAATAGGAGGAAGAGGATCATCCATGGAGATATGCCCTCTCTTTGAGAATCTCACTCTTTTTTTTCGTATAAGGAGGTCGGCGTTTGTGGTCATCTTCGGAAAATTTTGAAGAAGAAGAAAACTTCAGTTAGATGACTTTATTTTCCCCATTTTCTAGAATATATTAAAGAGATGACTAATCATCCTAGACGAATAGTGGCTTCAATGGTCATCAGGGCTAATCAGAATAAGTAGGGCAACCAAGACAACCAGGCCTCTTAAGATATGATTGTCTAAAAGAAGAGGGTGATGACCCTTATGGTTAAATAAGCTCTCGAGTTGGAGTAGCAGAAAGAGAGGGAGAGGCAAGCTGAACTGGCCAAAAAGAGGAGGACAGACAAGTATCCTCCTAATATTCATGTTCTGCCCCCACTAGTGACATCAAATCGAATTGTGGTCATCCATTCTCAGCCATAGAGTCGTTCAATGATGCCTCCACTGAACACATCTAGGGTATATCCCTAGGATATTACCTTCCACAAAGGTAAAGAGCTAATCACCTCAGCTGATTAGGCCCACAGTGATGTGGAGATTGCATACTCCCTTGTGCAAGCATGCACATTTCCATTTGATATGGATGACTTGAAGAATTTACCCATTAGCGCATTTACAAAGAAGGACTCCATTTCAACAAACTGGTAGGTCCTTGATTTTCTTGTCACAGGCCATGCAGGTCGTGCAGGAGGTTGCAAACCGAGTCGACCACCTGAAGAAGGGTGATGATGTTCTTCTCAACATAAATAATGTCCTTAAGAACAAACTCAACTAAAGTTTAATAAGTTCGAAAATGAGTTATCCGACCTGAAGAAAGCCTATTGCCAAAATAATCTTCAAAATCTTATCCTACTGAGGTAAAAATTCATCCTGGAGTGGAAGACCGAAGATGAAGTTAATAAATCTTATGCTGATGGTTTTAATTAACCGTTTAGGAGGTTACTTCGTAACTGGACTATCACGAGTCTTTTGCATTCAATCGGGGATGGTTAACCGGGCTTCAAAGGGGTAATGTTCTCGAGGGTGACCTGCTTTATGCTAAACACCCTCCCTTGGAGGAGCCAATAAAGGGGTAAATGATGCCGTCAAAGGCCCCACTACTGTCGTCCCTGCTATCGAGGCCAATCAGGCCATTTCTGAGGTCGATTAGGCCTTAGGTGAAGTTGATTAGGTCACTACCGACCTAATTGCTTCAACTGAAGAAATGATCAATTTTACTTTGGAGTGCCTCCAACAAGTTGGGGGAGGCACCCTTGACTTTAATTTTGTTGTTTTGTTAAACTTTTGTAGGCTAGTTGCCTATTTCTCTATAGTACTTGCGTAATTTTGTTATTTAAATTAAAGTAATTTTGCTTCCTCATTATTCTCTTTGCCTTTTAAATTTATATTCTAACATGTTTTATTGCATTACAAAGAGTGATCATCCAACCTGAGCTAATTACCAAATACATTTGACTAAGCAGAGGTTGGCTTTTGTTTTATCTAATCGTTAGTTTCAATAGGATTTCTACACCGATTATTGAAACATTTAAAAATTAATAACGATTGACTGACTGATCATAACTCAAATTAATAGTGAGCTCTCAACTAATTTTAGGTTATACCACTTACCTCTGAAGTGGGTCTACACCTACTCTAGGATGACTAACCCAATTTAGATTATACCACCATTTTGAGGTGGCTTTTGTGCCAAGCGTAGGCTCCTAATTAATTTCTAAGTTGTACCACTCAATTCTCAAGTGGGTTTATGCATGTTTTAAGTCGACCAACTCAATCTTGGGTTGTAATAACGTTTTCAGGTGGTTTTATGCCAAGTTTATGCCCCAACTTATTTCTAAGTTGCACCACTCGATTCTTAAGTGGGTTTATGCCTTTTCTAGGTCGATTGACTCAATCTTGGGTTTTACCACCATTTTTAGGTGGTTTTTATACCAAACGTAGGCCCCCAACTTATTTCTAAGGTATACGACTCAGTTCTTAAGTGGGTTTATTCATGTTATAGGCAGACCAACCCAATCACGAGTTGTACTGTCGTCTTCAGGTTGGTTTTATTCCAAACGTAAATCCCCATTTATTTCTAAGTTGTACCACTCAATTCTTAAGTGAGTTTATGCATGTTCTATGCCGACCAACCCAATCTTGGATTGTACCACCCTTTTCAGGTGGGTTTATGCCAAACGTAGGTCCCCAACTTATTTATAAATTGTGCCACTCAATTATTAAGTGGCTTTATGTCTGTTCTAGGATGACCAACCCAATATTGGGTTGTATCGCCATTTTTAGGTGGGTTTTATGACAAATATTTCCCCCTAACTTATTTCTAAATTGTACAACTCAATTCTTAAGTAGGTTTATGCATGTTCTAGGCTGACCAAACCAGTCTTGGGTTGTACCACCATTTTCAGGTGGTTTTTATGCTTAAAGAATTATACCACATCCACAATAGTAAAGGAATAACTTTTATTAATAAAAAATAACTTGAAATGTTTGTAGGAAGGAAAACCTAACTAATGATAAAAAAATTTAATGTTCATGGCCTTGTTACTACTGTCCCATTTAATTCTTCTAAGCGATAGGATCCACCACTCCCTTTTGACACTATCTTATAAGGTACCTACTAGTTTGGTGATAACTTTTCATCTGAAAGTTTTTTTGTCGTAATTAGGAGCTTTCTGAGAACTAACTCACCGACCTGGAACTCTCTCACCTCGACCTTCTTGTCATATTGCTTGGAAAATATTTTTGGTACGCAGCTAAATGTATGTGAGCTTGTTCTCATCGTTCTTATGATAATTCAAACTCATGAGCTCTTCGATCATCATTTTGGCTAGCTTCAAAGATCTTCATCGTTAAAGTTAGACAAACGATACCAAGAGCGATGATTGACTCCATATCATATGTCAGAGTGTATGGAGCTTCTCTCGTCGGCCTCCTAGGTAAAATTCTATATGCCCAAGGAACGGATGGTAACTTGTCCACCCATTTGCCTTTCCCATTTTTTAATCGACACTAGATGTTAGAGAGAAGAGTCTTGTTGATGATTTTGGCTTGGTCGTTACACTATGTAAGAGTATGCATTATACTCATGTTCCCTGATAAGATTATATTTTCTTATTCCGTTGACCAAATATACTTTGAGTCTTGGCTTTGAGATCATTACAACAAAGCTTCATGCAAATCATTCGAAATAGACATCCTTGAAGACATGTATCCTTTTATACCACTCTTAGGAAGGTAAAAGTACATAAAGACTCGTGCATATTTCATCACACTAGTTCTTTTTATGAAAAATATTTTTTTGTATGCGTGTGCTTTGATATGGTTTTCTTATTATAACAATCCTATAAAATGCATCAAAAATGTCGTTGTAAAATTTACTATGCATTTATATAAAATGTTGTGTATTGCATTTTGATATTTGTGCCAAAATATGTTATGTTTGGATTACTTCTTTGCATATCGCTACAATGAAGATTTGCTTCATTACAGCGACGAGATGTTGCTAGTCTTGCACTTTGATAGAGATTTTTTTCTCAATATTTCCTTATGACCTCGACACAGAATCACACAATGAAGAATAATAGAAATGTACCAATGACGAGTGTCAATCTGGCCCAAAAAATTTACCTTTTGTAAAATATTTTGCACGTATTCCTTAGTATTCATGCAAGACTAAGATCTTCGATATCTTTTTATCTTTTGCATCTTGTCACTTCATGTATAAGTTTTCAACTTACCTACTTTTACCCTAAAGATTCTCTTGCAAGCTTGAGTGTATATGTATTTGAGTCGGAACTTCATTTAAGTTAAGTGTAAGTGTGAAAGAAGTGTGATTTCTTTGTGTACAACATATTTAAGATAAGTCTCTCTTGCCACAAGAATCATTTTTACAAGAGAAAAATCTTTGTGAGGTAAAAACTTCTTTTATGTTGAATCTTATATTATTCTAAGTTTTAATCTTGTTTTTCTCTATTTTATATTCTTGATATATTTTAGTTTAAATACTTATGAAATCTAATAATATTTTGAAGTAAATTTATTTTCTTTAAAATCTTTTTAAACCTTGAAAAAATCTCCTTATAATTTATTGTTGAGTTATTTTTAAATTTTACTAATCTGAAGAATATATATATGATTGAAGCCAATATTTTAAAATATACTTTCACTTTAGGTTCTTCACACACCTAGAAAGTGGTACAAAACTCACTAGTTTTTATTCCACTTCAAAAGGAAGTTTATTGCAATTTGAAAAAGACATCGGTTGCGACCAAAATCGATGGCGATTGTGAAACGTGCTCTAGCTTTTGATGCCTTCCCACTGTTGGAATTTATGGTGTGAAAGCATATTTGTTAGAAGTTATGCATTAGGTTTGTAAGACATAGTTCCCCTTTGTAAGTACTGCTATAGTTAATTTGTCATTTTTTCCTCTCGAGGTTTTTTGGTGTAATGGGTTTTACCTCGTACACCTCAGTGTTTTATTATATTGTTTACTTTTCCACATTTAAATTAAGTTACCTAATCATTGAAGATTAAATTAGTGTAATCTACTTGGTAAATAATTTGTCACATTGACCTTTGTCCCTGTCTTTGTTATCTTATCTTTAAATTAAAAGAAAAAATTGTCGCATTTCGACAATAGATTTTAATTTGGGTGTCCATCTTACATATCGGTTTTGAGCACATGCACTCTCAACTAGTATCAGAGTTAAACCTTTCTTTGTTAGGTTTTATCACCTAAAGGTAGATCAAGTGTGTGTGAATATGGATTTTTATTTGAATGACCAAATGCGGGAAATGATGGGAATTAAGAAATGTCATACTTTATCTGGACTTATTACACCGTTCGACATTTTGAATCACTCTAGCAGAAATATTTCTACTACTCGTATTAGTTATTATGAAGGTGATGATCTACGTTATTCTCTTAATGAGATTATTTCTAAGAACAAAAGTTTATCTAAAACTAATGTTAAGATTTCAATAAAACTGAAACACTGGGGAAAGAAAAAGCCATCAAAGGAAAAATACCATGAATCTTCGGCTACCTTTTTATATGGATATATTTCTTGATAGAATTAAAGCCTTAGAATATGAGAAAACCGAACTTGTTTATGAGCTTACTTCTATAAAGGAAGATATTACATTTTTTCAGTCTATTGATGCACATGATTATTCCCTCTATCCTAAACTTAAATCTCTAGATTTAGATTTAATGATTTATATGATTACTTGATGAATTAATTGAAAAAAAGAGTTACCTTTAGTTGAGGATGAATGTGTTTACACTTTGAAGAAGGAAATAAATGATTTGACCATTCTTTTGGATAAATTGAAAGTGGAATTTGAAAATAGTATTTATTTTAGTGCCAAACGTTTAAAGAAAGTTAAAAATCTATCTTTGGAACTAAATTCTAACTATTGTGAATTTCCTAGAGGAGAGACATTGAATGACTTGCCTTCAATGTCAAATCATTGTCCACGTTTGATCATGGTTTCCAAAACTTCCATAAACCAAGGCCATATGATAGGGTGAAAAATTTGAAAGAGAAGTGTAATATGTATCCTCCCATTTGCAAAGATCATAATAATCATGATAAAAGACCTACTAGATGTTGTATTTGCTATTCTTGTCATAAAAGGGTCATCATTAAGATTTTTTCTTTAAGTTAAAAAAGGTTCAATAATTTGATAGGGTTATTTCCAATTTTTTTCTCATATGACTCATCTTAGAATTTGTAAATATAATTACTGTAATAGGAAATGACATTTAAGATAATTTTATTATTTGCTTTAGTCAACCTCGCACTCTCGTAATGCTAGGAAAAATTATAGCTTTGGTAAGAATAAAGCTTTGGGAAAACTACGTGAACATACTTGTTATGTTTATAGAAAAAAGGGAAAGAAGATTACTAAAACACCCAAGATTAAACCTAATCCCGATTTGACTCATGCTATACAAATATGGATTAGGAAGGATCATTTTCATAAGGTAGACTTAGAAACTAGATCAGATCATTTATTGATCCCTTCGACTTCTACTTATTAGAAGGTTTTCTCTTATGCCCGGGCCTTTTTGGATTGCATATATTATTTCGTAGCTCATTATACTCTTATAATGTTCTGTATGCATACTTTATTTCTATATACTTTGTAGTTATGTCCATATAGGTCAACTTGATAAAATGCTAGATTACTTTATTTGGCTTGTTTGCATATTATGTTTATATCTTGGTTGTTTTAATGACTATGAATTGTACACCTAGAATTTAAAAGATTTAAAAGTTTATGATCTTTTGAGAGAAATTCATCTTGAGTATATGACATGAATTGTTACACTTACACCACACTAAATTTTGAGCATTATCTTATGAACTAAAGAACAAAACATGTTTGAATAATGCTTTATGGAATTTTCAAAATGTAAGTGAATTGAAAAAAGGTGTAATTTTTGCCTTAGTGCTTGTGATATTTGTATCTTCATGGTTGGATTTGAAAATTATTTATTTCAAAATCATGAGATATGATGTGGTAAGAGATTTAACTATCGAATTATGAGAACGAAATTTATTTGGAAATAGTTCTCCACCATTAGTAATGAATGTGTGAAAGCCGCCACGTGCAAGATTAATTTTGAAGCGATGTCTTATAGATTTTATCTATTCAAAAATTGAGTAACATAAAGGATATAAGACTTTTAAACTTTTAACCAACATCGCTTAATGAGGAAGAAAAAAGTTTTAGTTAAATATTTTATATTTTTAAGGAAAATGAGAATTTTTCAGAGAAAATCATTTAAAGTTTGAAATTTTCAAGTAAAATTCTCTTTTGATATCTGTTTTGATTTCATCAGATGAAGGCTCAAATATGCATTTTTTTTACTCTTCCACGCAAGTTATTTCCTATGTGTTCTTTTGGATTAACTTGCAACTTTCTACCAAGCTTTTATTAGCTAGTCTATTATTTTTTTAGAGTACTCAGAATAACCACTTACCTTGGTTATGAAAATTCATATCGTAAACATGCTTATTATCATTAATCAAAGTTGTTTTAGACACTGGATCATGTGAGTATGGTCACTTTGAGTCTTTTTTAGTCGTTCCTTTGATTTGACCACTCATTTTAGGGTTTGTAATTTCTTTGGTCAATCGCATGACCAACAAACATCTTTCACTACAATGACATTTGTTACCACTACAATGACTCTTAAAACCAGCCAAGTGGTTCTCTACAATAAATTTCGATTTAGAACGCACATGACACGTCATTTCACCAAATTTGTTTCTCTTTTTAACTTCATCAAGCTTGCGGCCCTACCTTAATATTTGGACTTTTCGAAGGTTCTTTGGATCATTCTCCTAAGTTTCCTCATATAGAAACATTCTTGTAAGATTATCTTCATCTTTTATTTCTAGATTTGCAACTTTTAATGTCTTGGTATTTGACTCACTTTGGAGTTGTTCTTCACCTCTATTATCACATTCTATTATATTTTCGTATTGAATCAAGTTTTATTATTCGAATTCCACGAATTTGAGTATTCTTACATGTTAATACTCTAGTTTTTAGGATTTTTTGAGTTTTTGATATTCTTGGCGTGCTGCACCAAGAGTTGAAACTCACTCCCATTGTTGGACTACATCTTTTGGGATTATTTTTTTCATCTTTAAATTGATTTCTAGTTGTAATGATATTTTTGGTCAGTCAATAATGCACGAAATCCACGAGCTAACCAAGATACATCATTCCATATTATGTGTATTTATTTCGCACAATGTGGATTATTTAGGTCATTTTATTCATTATCTCATATTTATGTCCTATTACTCCATGTTATGTACTTTTCGACTAGCATTAGTTACACATGATGATTTCTTGTAATGCGTTTGACTAATACTCATATCTATTCATCACACTAGTTCCTTTTATGAAAATCTTTTTGTTTGTGTGTGTGTTTCGATATGGATTTCTTGTTGTAGCAATCCTATAGAATGCATTGAAATCATTTTTGTAAAATTTACCATCCATTTATACAAGATGATGTGAATTTTAGTTTGATCTTTGTCTCAAAATATATTCTTTTTGGATTATTGTTGTGTGCATCGCTACAACATCACCACATCGAATAATTGCTTAGTTGCAACGATGGGCTGTCATTAGTTGATCACTTTGACAGATAATGTTTCTCAGTATTTTATTGTGACCTTTCCAGAGAATCACCACAACGAAGACTATCTTCGCTAAAATGATGAGTGCCAGTAGGATATAAATTTTTTTATCTTTTTCAAAAACATTGTGCCCATCTCCCCTTGTATTCGTGAAATACTAAGATCTGCAATGTCATTTTGCCTTTTTCATCTTATCACTTGATGTGTAAGTCTAAAACTTACCTACGGTCCCCCAGGGTTGTCTAGCAAGTTTGAGTGTATATGTATGTGAGTTAGAACTTCATTTAAGTTAAGCGTAAGTGTGATCGCGTGACTCTTTGTGGACAAAATATTTTTGATAAATCTTCCTTGCCACAAGAATCATTTTTAAGAGAGAAAAATCTTTGTGAGATAAAAACTTCTTTTGTGTTGAATCTCGTATTCTTCCAAGTTTTAAACTTATTTTTCTCTTTTTTGTATTCTTGAGATATTTTAGTTTAAATACTTATGAAATCTAAAAATATTTTGAAATAAATTTATTTACTTTAAAATCTTTTTAAGCCATGAGCAAATCTCTTTATAATTTTTTCTTGAGTTATTTTTAGATTTTACTTGTCTTAAAAATATATTTATGAGTTAAACTAATATTTACAAATACACTTTCACTTTAGGTTCTTTACATACCTAGAAAGTGGCATTACACTCATTAGAGGCTTATCAACCTTGTTACAAGATGTGGAACATAATGATCCTTTTCCACTTTAAAAGGAAGGTTGTTGATTGAGGTTTGAAGAAAACATTGGTTGTGACCAAAACTGGTGGCGGTTGTAAAGTGTGCTCCAGTTGTTGAGGCTTACCTTGGAACATATGTGTGAAAGTGCATTAGGCGAAAGTTATGCATTAGGGTTATAAGATTTAGTTCCCCTCTGTATGTCCTAACATAGTACATTTGTCGTTTTATCGACCGAGTTTTTTTTTGTTGTGAATTTTTCCTCGTGCGCATTGGTGTTATTCTATATTGTTTACTTTTTCACATTTAGATTATGACATCTAATTATTAAAGATAAAATTGGTGTAATATACTTGGTATATAATTTGTCACATAGACCTTAGGCTCTGTATTCGTTACCTTATCTTGAACTTAAAAGAAAACCTTGTCATATTTCGATAAGAGATTTTAATTTGGGTATCCTTCTTCCATCTCAGTTTCGAGCACATGCATTCTCACAGTATGGAAAGACAACTGAAGCATGTGGGATTATGATACTGTACTATGCGCAGAAGTCTCTATAAGTATCATTGTTGAATTGAGTCCTATTATCTGTACTAGTGCCCTAAGAATTCCAAATATGGTGATGACATTTTGCCAAAAAAATCTTATGCTGTCGATTTCATTGATGTAATGAGAGGCTCCGCCTCTACCTATTTAGTGAAGTAATCGATGAAAATTATCAGATATTTTCTATTTCCTGGGGAAATATGTAAAGGCCCCAGGATGTCTATTCCCCAGTGGGAAAAGGCTACGGACCAGTGAGGGGGTTGAGATCTACGGTTGGCTAGCTAATGATCCTTAAAAACCTTTGTCATTTAGTGCACTTACGGATGAACTGAAGGGCATCTTTCTGGTTGAATGACCACTAATACCCCTATGAGATCTCCCTATGTGAGTAACCTTAAACCTGTGTGAGATCCACAAATGCTTTAGTGCATTTCTCTCACTATTCCTTCCATTTGATCTGGATAAACACATTTGAGGATAGAGCCAATGAATTATCATCGATAAAGTGGGACTTCAGGGTTAAGAAAAAACCTTGCCAACTGGATCTTCAATTTGTGAGCCTCCCTACCATCTGTCGATAAATCCACATTCTTAAAAAAGGACATGATAGTTAGCATCAATGGAGGTACCAGTTGGATCTACATGACATCTGAGGCTGGCTCTGGTTCATCCATGCGGGGCCAATTCATATATTCTACCTTGATCATTCACTATAGGTCAGTGTTAATGGTAGATGATAGGGTACCTATTGCATCATCATGATTATTGTTGTTCCCTAGAAACTTCTCTACTAAAGATGACTTGAAGAGTTTAATATTCTCTCACTTTATTAGGGTAAACAAGCATCCTTGGATCCATGCCTTGTACTCTCCATTGAACTGATTTATGATCATACGAGAGTCACAGTACACATCCACATGCTTGTCTCCTACTAATTCTTCATTACAGAACATGGATCATAGCATCGTATTCAGACTCGTTATTAGATCCTTTGAACCGATGTTGAACTTATTGATTAATTAGCCACCCCTGAGGGGTGACAAAGCTGACACTAATGATGATGCCGTGTTCATTTGATGCCCTATCAATGAACAACCTCCACCTTTGATCATCCTCAATGATAGGTAGTAATTCCAGAATTGGATTTGGCTGCACATCTTCCATTTTTGACGGTGATAGAAATAATTAACCAACGAAGTCATCCATGATCTTCCCCTTGATGGATGCTTATGGCTCATACTTGATGTCAAACTACACTATATCGAAAGACAACTTCATTATTATGTTGAAAAGATTTGCCTTCTTGAGGAATTTCTTCAATGAGTAAGTAGTTGGGACGAATATAGTGTGACATAAACTAATATCACAGCATCCTAGAGAATCTCACTAATTCTAGGACCATCTTCTTGATAGGCACATATCTTATCTTTTTCTCAAGAAGAGTATATCTGATGTAGTATACCTATAGTTGTTCATCACCCTATAATCTTACCATCATCTTACTGATTGCATGCTACAAGAAAACCAAGTATAAGTAGAGATTTTCTCTGGTGGTAGGAGTCTACAGTAAGGGAGGGGATCCCTAGTAGTTTCACACTCCTTCTAAGTCCCAATTACATTCATTTGTCTAGACCGTGGTGCTTTCCTTCTTAATCACTTAAAATAAAGATCAAGATTTTCTAATGATATGGAAATAAACCAGTTGAGAGCTGATAACATCCCAATGAGGACTTAAACATCCCGGACTCTGGTCGGCTTTCTAATATCCTGCAATTCTTTTATCTAATATGAATTTTCTTCTATTACCCTTTATGTCACTAAGTAGCCCAAAAATTTACCAAACATCACTCCAAAGGCACACTTGGAGGCGTTCAACTTCATCATATATTCTTTAAGGACTTTGAAAGTATTTTCTAGGTCCTTAATGTGATTGAACACATGTTTACTTTTAACAAGCATGTTGTCAATGTAAACCTCCATGGTTGGACTGGTTTGATTCTTGAAAATTTTGGTGATGAGGCATTAGTAAGTTTCCCCAGGATTCTTCATACCACAGGGAATTACTTTGTAATAGTAAAGTCCTAAGGTCTTGATAAATGAGGTCTTTTTCTAATTTAGGCTGAACAATGGTATTTTATGGTTCCAGAGTATGCATCCATAAAACACATCCATTGATGTCCAACTGTTAAGTCTATAATTTGATTAATATGGTGGTAGAGGAAAACTGTCTTTTGGATAGTGCTTATTGAGGTCGGTGAAATCCATGTACACCCTCCACTTTCATCTCTTCTTTCAAACCATAATGGTATTGGAATTCTAGTCTAGAAGTTTGACTTCTCTAATGGAGTCGATTTAGAGTAGTTTCCCAACTTTTCTTTCCACAACTCTTACTTTTTAGGTGCTAACTTCATCAACTTCCATTTGATCGGTCGATAGATTGGATCCATGTATAGTTGATGAGAGGCAATGTTCTGATCTATGCCTGGTAGAATGTAAAGTTGCTGAGTGAACACATCGACCTTAGTCTTAATCAAGTGAGTGAGTTTCTTTATTTTTTTTATGGGTAATTCTGATCAGATCAGAAAGGCTTTGTTCAATTAGGATTAATCTAGAGTGACGATGATTAGTTACTCCACCATTCGTTCAACGGGGCCCAATCCGATCTCTTTAACCCACAATCGAGAGCCCTTTGGTTTCCACTCGGGCTAGTTATCCTTTGAAACATCATCATTATAACTCTTCTTAGACTAATTATGCTTTGTCTTTTTAGTAACTGATGGCCCCTCTTAGTCTCCCCTAATATCCCTTACTCCCTTATCGCTTAGAAACTTGATCTTTTGGTGAATAGATGAAGGGATTACCTTCATGGTATGGAGAAAACCACTACCCAAATTAGCATTATAGGGTAACTCAGACTAGATAACATAGAAATTTATCTCGTGATTAACTGCTCTAACCTTGACATGCAATCTGATCTTCCCCAATAAGGTTTCCATATTCTCATTTAAATCAATCAATGGTCCCACAATAGTGTACAAATCCTAAATAGTATAGAAGACCTTGAATAATAAACTCTTATACATGATCTATGAAGAGATCCCTCGATTAAAATACTCTTAACGTAGAAATTGGATACCCAGAGGGTCAAAACCAAAGCATCTTTATGATTCATGTTTATGTCGACTTGGTCTTTATCAGTGAACATAATGGACCGATCAAAGTCCATGTCTTTTCATTCTCTCTTAGATAGAATGACATTGGATTCCTCCACCTGTAATGCCTCTTGGTTGTACACTGCAATCTTCACCTTCTCCTTAAGCTTCTTATCGTTACGCTGTGAAGGATAGGTATAGTCGTGAATATCCATGACCATTCTTATAGTTGGGAGATCATCGTCTTTATTTTACACTACATTCACTTTGTTCAAGGACCTGGTCAAGGACATATGAACGTACTACTTAAAATTACTAACTTAAAAGAGATATTCTAAATGTTTTTTTGAAAATATTATAGTTCTCTCTGAGATGACCATGATCATGGTGATTAATGCACCTGAGATTAGCATCCCTATCATTCAGATCTCTTTAAGTATGATGCATAATTAACTTATAGATATATTCCTTGAAGAAGGTATCCGCTACTTGGAAACTACTTTTATTGGTCTGCAATTAGTAACCTCCCTTGGCAATGTCATTACATGATATTTTCTTCACCAGAGTGGAGTAATTTCCTTCCCTAGAGAACTTTTTAAAATCTTCATTCTTTGACTTCTTAGAACTCAGGTCGTCTGGAGCCTCTGCAGTGAGGATCTCGTATTCTACCTTGGCATACTTTTCAATATGCTCCCTGAGGTCATCCATTATTGATGCCGACTTCTTAGTCAATGAATGGTAGATATCATCTGCTCTAGAGAGCCCGAAGTTGAAGGATAAAATGGCTAATTACTCATTACATTTATTGATCTCATTGAATAGATCCTAGTAGTGTTGTGTATACTATTTGAGGGACTATGCTTTCTTTATTCTGAGAAAAAGAAAGTGAATCAACCTTGGTGATGAAGTGAGACATAAACTGTTTGGATAGATCTTTGAATGAGTAAATCGATGTAGGGACAATTTATCAAAACCCTTGAGACCAAGACTCGACACATAAGGGAACCTTAGTGACTCCACAAAGACATTATCTATCTATAGTGCCTGATATGATGAGAAAGATTCGCCTTTCTCTCATATGTAGTGACCTTTGAGATGGAAAACTTCTTCGGTGTCTCCGAGGCTTCTATTTCTACAGTAAATGGTGAGGTTGAGCCATTACCCAATGCTCTCCTAGAAATATCTTTTGGAGTTTGTCCAAATTTGGGTTATGCTTTACCTCTAATTCCTTTTTTATGAAGTTTTGAAGTTCTTCACTCCTAACCTTTTTCACTGGCATCTTGGGTCTAGTCGATACGCTATTATGTGTAGACTCTGTCGACCGACCTAGTGCATGGTTGGGCCTAGCAAAATTATGGGTCAGTGGATGATTGATATTTTGTGGATTATATTGCACCGCATGAGGGATCCTTGACCTTAAAACTCTGCCAGTTCAGTTGTACCTAATATGCCCTGGGGAAAAAATCCTCCCACTTTTACGGTGCTCTAAATTATAAGAACTGGAGTTATGCTCTTCTGATTACCTAGTTAATTGCCTCCTCAGATGAGCAATCTCCTCATCATTATGACCTAACCTTTCTTCATAAATACTTACCAACTATGACATTGCTCTGCTAACAGGTCACTTATAGAGGGGGTATGCCATCGACGGCTAGGAATAGATCTTTTGAGTGGACGCCCCCTCGACCTCGATTTCCTAGGAGGATAAGGGGATCCCGAGTGAGTTTTCTCCCTTTTAATATTTCTCACCTTGGACTGGATACATTTTTCGATGTATGAGTGACGAGACTCGTTAACACTCATATTACTACTGTGCTAAAATTTTACATTAATGAAAGTTTATAATCTTCTCACAGATGTTGCCAAATTTTAGGGGATAGAAAATCCACAATAAATGTAATATTATGAATTGGCCCGAAGAATATGAATGTAGTGAAGTAAAAGACATTATATGTACGTGGTTTTGCAAATCCTTATGTCTGCATCCATGGGGAAAGCAGGGAGAGTTGTTTATTACTTGGAATAACTAATGATGGTTAGAGTGCTAGGGTTGCTAGATGAGAGTCCAAGTCACATATGTAAAGTACAAATAAATAATTCAAAATAGGGTGAAGTTGCCCTTATTTATAAGTACAAGGTTCCTACAAATCTAGGTTTTTCTACTTCAAACTTATCTCTGGGTGGTAGATTTGTATTGTTATTAAGCGTTCATGATATATTATAATATTTTTAGATTTTGTGTTAGTTATTCCTTGATACTCGACCGACTCCCTTTGACACTTGAAGGCCACATATCAGTCAACGTGGAATGATCGACTATATCTCCCTTCAATATTCATTCATGTGTACTATAATATAATTATGATTATAAAAACATAGTTTCATGAAGGAAGTGTAAATGTTGAGATAAAAAAATGAATCTTCAATGCATTGATGTTTAATATCAGTGAAACTTATACATTGCCCATTTCAAATGAAGAGTCCATGTCTAACATTAAACATTTTAAGGAAAAATCGTACTTTTTAAATGTATTCATGTAACAACTATGAATACATTTACAATGTAACATAAGTACTTGAATCATTAAGGACATGTAATTTTAAAATCTCACATAATTTAATTACTATTTTGAGAAATATGATAAGTAATTCAATACATATAAAAAAGACTCTCGATTTGAGACAAATGGATTAAAAATATGTATGACTTTATAATGGTAATTATTGGGGATTAAATATAACACACACACAACACAATAATAAAGTGTAAATGTGATACAACTTGAGATTAATAAGGAAAAGATTACCAGATATACATGGTTCGGTTGTATTGACCTACGTCCACAGTGTATAGGGAGATGGGATGGAGTTTTATTAACTTTAGGAGTTGCAGAGGTTACATATAAATCAATTGACTTAAAAAATAAGGAATTTGATCCTCAAAATTTTATTCTTTTATATACCAAACTTGTAAGTCTAAGAAACATGATTTATGTACTATGCTAGATTTATATATTAGCCATACAATGTGGTTTCTATCATTCCTCCTGATCACCTATGGGAATAGTTGAGCATAGTGGAACACGTGTTCAGATCTTGTAAATATGCAAGTCCCATGTTCCCTATTCCCTAGGGATTATTCGGTTTTCATAGGAAACATGGGTCGTGTTTAAAATAACAACTTGCTGACCAGGTCACTAAGGTCGAATGCCCAATCTCCCGATAAAGGGTGGAAAGGGTGTTCGGTGAATATTCTTTAGGAACGTTGTTCACAAGGTCTAGTCAAAATCCGCTAGCCCAAGGATCTTTTCATTTATGGAGATGGACGAAGAGTCTTGGTCATAGCCAAAGTGAATCCCATCACATGTATCATTTTCACAATTGGTGGTACTTGGATTTCACATTGATGTGATTATCTTTGACTCTCTAGCCCCTTATTGATACATCTAATGTCTGAAATCGAATTCGGCACGATTTCATTTTTGATGCTTGGGGTTCTATGGTGACATGATGCCCTATAGTGATGTGATACCCGTTTTACATCTTGCGTATTTTCCATACACAATGTCATCCAATCGTTGTTCCGTAATTATTACACCGATAACGATGCGTATGCTCCCAATGTGCGCATGGGCACATATATACATTTCATGCACTCAGACCGTGCGTTATCTCCACCGAATGCAAGGATCCGTTAAATAAGTAAAATTGGTATGTTGAATTAGAAAAGTCCCCCTCCTTCTCTATATAATTTCTAGTAAATTGTCACTTGGAAACTTTCACATTTCTAAAATCCCAAGGAAACATTCGCATTTGTCTCCTTCATCCCAAATCCTTATTTTCTTTCTGAAATTCCCTATCATCCAATGTGCCAAGGTTTAACAAGGTTTAATTTCCTTTGAACTAATGTTCTTCGAGTACAACCGACTTCATCATCATCATTCTTAATCTCCTGGTATGCCTCTATTATCCATTCCCTGACTCGAATCTCACTTATCAGATTCCATGTGGAAGACATAATTATTTCTAAAGTTAAAGACCCTAAAGTACTAGGTAGTGGGGTACGGAGGTATGAGGTGGTGACAAATTAAATTCATTTTTTTATTTTTTCAATTTAAGTACAAAACTTCAAACATAATTAACCCAAATAAAACGTTCACCAATTTTAAACAAAGTTATGTTGATAAAACGATTTACCCAATTTTATCTTAAACAAAATCATGCATCTAGATGATGACAGATAAACACAATAAACCAATCACATGACACACCAATGTACGAAAAAAAACCATGACATGCCACTGTGGACATCCCTCTCTCGGTCGGTGTGTTGGGGGGGGGGGGGGGGGGGGGGAGGGGAGGGGAGGGGTTCACGCCCTTTCTCAGGGCACTTCGACTGTCTTCAATTGGGGTGATGTGTATAGATAGAGTCGCCAACCTATTTTGCACGAAACCAATAAAAGAAATGTTACCGTCTTGAGAGAATTCCATCAAAGACATACTGATTCTTGTGAAACCAATTAGTTCAAGGGTTTGGGAACTAAGTTACAGAATGGGTAGGTGTCAGGCACCCATCCCTCCCTTTCGGTCTCTCATGGGAATGTGTAATTCTTCTCCTCAATAACTCTGTGAAGTGTATGCGTGTATATATAAATGGAGAGTGGAATTACTCGACTCGTGTCATGGATAAAGGCAGAGTGAGGTCATCCTTAGGAGTGTTCCAAAAATAGTAATCGAAATATTATATATGTATGCATTTGTCGAGTCACCGATCGTTTATACAAGGATAATGGTGTAGGTTGGACAAAACATAAGCATGAACTACGAATATCATATATGAAAATAATATATGAATATAAACTGGAGGGGACTTGAATCTCGAATTTTACCTGAGATGCCTACGTAACCTAAAAAGACATCAAAGTCCACGTACTTCGCATATAACATGGGGTGGGGTTTATCCCATAAATCCAACCGGTGACTTTGTTTTATATGTGTATGTGGGGAAAAAGGATGTTTTAGTGTAAGAAAATGTAGTGGAAAATCCCCGTTTGGAATTTACAAGCAAACCCTCTTTTCCTTATTTTTGTTTTTTTATAAAAAGTATAGTATGTGAAATACAACTAATAAAAATTTGGATATTAATAGGTGCGATGAAATGATAAATTAGAAATTAAGTATCTAATGAGAAAATAATATAGTTTAAAGAGAAAGTGAAAAATTTGGACTTTCTTTTGAAGCCTTGAAGTTGATCTTGAAATGTTGAAGGGTTTCTCTTGCAAGTGGATGAAGGTGGTAGGGGGAGATAGAAGGGAATTTTCCAAATTGGGTAAGAAAAGGATGGAAATGGAAAGTGGGGGAGAGGTTTTAATAAGGAAACCACGCTGACTTCGAGAGAATGTTGCTGAGATCACTGAGAGGGATGTTTCTGATCTTCCTTTTAAAGTGAGCTCATGCTCTTCTTATATGGGGTCAAGGGGGTGCCAATCGGCATCGCCCTTGACAGGCCTATTGGAAGGCAACCACAAACACACTAGCGAAAGGCAGAGAAATGGGTTTTCCATTTGGCAGTCTCATGCAGATTTTCTGAAAAATGGTAGTAAATCGCAATCCGTAAGTTCGATTCGCGCAAGGGATGAACAGTTGGAAAGGTTATTCAAAGACCTTTAATAATTCACGGGCCTCCCCCGAGTTCGGGAATGGAATGTGGTCAAACGAGTCTCGAAAGCACCTGTTGATCTGTTAGACAAGAGGGAAACATATCGTTTATCCGAAACATAAGGCTAAATCATGAATGGGAAAACTATTAGAAAGGTTAGTAGGGCCCTTCGATGTTCTAAAGAGATTCTCTCGGTTCGGAGAGTTGACCAGGTCAAATGGGGCTTGGAATCGCCTGGTGACCCTTCGGAGTAAAACATGTCATTTGTCCTTATTGTAAGGCTGATTCACACACGGGGTGAATCGTTGGAAAATGTATTCAGAGTCCTTAGAGGATCCAAAGATCTTCGCTCAAGTTGGAGATTTGATAGAAGTCAAACGGAGCCCGAGAGCGCCTAGTGGCCTCTAGATCAATTTTTGAGGGAAAGTGTTCCATTCGTCCGAACCATAAGGCCAATTTGCATATGGGGTAGACCACTGGAAAGAGGATTCAGATCCCTTAGAAGATCCAATGAGTTGTCGTTATGGTGAGAAGGTTAATCAGAAGTCAAACAGGGCTTGGGAGCGCCCGTCGACCTCCAGATGAGTAGTCGAAGTATGACTTAAATTTTATGATGAAAGAGGAAGTGTTAGGGACCTAAGGAGATGCTTAGGGGGGTCCTATAATGTCGTGTCTACGACCAATATCAAACAGAGATACCCCTTTAGATGTTCGTTAGTATTTTTTTCTAACGAACTCAACATATCGTTAGAACGAACACTTAATCTCTTTCGAATGAACCAGGAGCTCTAACCAATTGTAAAATAAATCACCCAACAATATAAATTCCAAGGATCAAAATCATACGCATCTATCCCTGAGAGATAATCGAAAACAAGATGACAAAATGTGGAACTAAACACGGCACGATTTGTAATCTCTGAAGCTTTACCGCTACCTCTTCAATCAAATACGTCATAGATTTTAAATGTCAACAACTCATAGCCTAACCTATTACTCAAAATGTTTTGTCTGGAATTAAGCCAATACATACAAAATGACTCAATTAGATATTTATCCTTACATATATCCCCTTTTGGCTATTTTGGTACAAAATCAAAAATAAAAATTCCTATGGTCCGCCAAGCTCTGTAAAAGACTCAATCCCAAACTCCCAAAAGAAAAAATACAAACGCTTGACAGACATGTATGTTGAGTAGCTTTGCACGGTTATAAAACTTTGTCTCATTTTGTAAACCTACACACTTAAACACTCCTTCAATTACAAAGAGAATATAACAAGTGTAAAATTTTCATAAGAATTAAACTTCCCTATATCCAACAATCCCAACTTAGTTAAGACGTCTCCCCTTATGATAAATACTTCTCCTAAATCTAAAGATAAATATACCATATCTCTCCCTTTTTGTTCAGGAATAGAAAAAGAAAGAATGAATGAACTATTTCTCCCCCCGTATATCATTTCTCCCCCTAAATGTGAGAACATGTTATACCAATATGAAATGGAGAGGGAGGAATAAAATCATACAATGGGGTAAAGTGCAACAAACTCAAGATGGCAACATAAGCACAAATAATCCACACAATGATCAATTAATACCAACATTGTATGATACCTACTTGAATAGATAATGAATCATGAGATGCTAGTGTCAATAACAAAATATATCAATATGATCATATAGCATGTCAATTTGACCCAAAGATAAGATACGTGGAAAACATTGATTAAATGAAAACACAAAGACTCAAACCAAAAACAATACAATATATATATATGCAAAATATACCAATGATACACACACACACACACACATATATATAGATATAAATATCCACAAAACTTCCATAAAATAATTAAGCTTTACACGCTAACATAGTATCGATATGTCTGAACAAGTGGTATGGAATGAATGGGCATGAATCAGATACAAATGAATTATGATCCAATCCCTCAAAAATGTCCAAGGAGTTTTATTTGACCACAAAACTTTATTAAACTAAGATTTAGCCTCAAGTGACAAATCAAGTAAACTTAATGAACCAACAAGCACAATGCACACACGCCTAAAATATTGATGATTCTACAAGTCAATAGCATCATGACATGATAAGCATAACTAGGATTCATTGTACAAATTCGTTCATCTTAAACTATAATACCCTCAAAATCTAGAGATATATTATATATTTTTTTTTCAATTCCTTTGAAGATACAATTTTCAAAAACAAAATAAACAAATTAGTTGGCCTTTGATTTTTTCTGTTTTTTCCTCTCAATTTTTTAGGCTCTTATCAATGGTGACTTTCTCAAAAAGAGGATTTGCTCCTTTTGTATCCCTTTTTTATACACCCTCATATTTTTAATAAAAACCAACATAGTCACGGGCAATGGTTCTTACATGTACAAATCCCCAATAGTAATAAAATATATAGTTGACAATCTTAATGGGAGAACATCTCACCAAGATCAAATGTAAAATGTGAAGTTAAAGTTCAAAAAAGGTCATTCATGTGTGTTTGGAGGCATATATAAAATGAATCCATTAAGCAAATCAAAAGCAATCCATTAAGCAAATCAAAATTGAACAACTCCGTGTGAGTAAGATTAAGAACAATTTAAGCTTTGAAAATCATAATCAAATGTCTTAGCCACATGGAAACATGGAATGGAGTAGATTCAAACAAACAAATATGCCACACAAAATGTTTAAAACTAAACTACACATAAACTAAAAATCTTTTTGAGTTTTTAGACATTTTTCAAAAAAATACCAAATAAAAAAAAACAAACTCAAAAGACAAAGAAAATCATTTTATATTTTTTTACTCATAGAGACCTAAAACAGTGAAAAATTAAAATAGAAAAGGTAAACATGTCATAATACAATAAAACATATATCATGAAGCATAAAACTAGTGTCTGATAAAAAGGCAATCACAATTAGCCATTAGATATAGATTGGAAAGTATTATGTGTAAGCAAACGAGAATTAACAAATCTATCATGTAAAACATATAAATCAGATCTCCTAATACACATAGGTGTAACGTAATGCTTTAAGGTTTTGGCAACCTCAGTGACTCTAGAATTAGACTTTTTAGGACCGTTTCTAAGATCGAAGAAAAAACACCTAAGGTGACCTTTCCTGCTATAATGTGAGCATATAAAGACACGATGAGGGCTGTTAACTAATGGTTGACCGTTTCTAATGTTCCTATAAATGGTTGACTCTGTTAAATGCATGGTCATGGCTTGGGTAATGGAAACATTTGGAATATTAAATCCAATTTCACACTTGTCATCTTTGATTTGGATGGTACTTAACATTTTATCCAATTTTTCCTACCTGGATTCCAAATTAAATTTGACATGACTCGAGTCTCTCAATCTCTTTTCTATCTCCACTATCCTAGACTCGAGTAAACACTTATTCTCTTAAAACTCAATAAGATACTTCTTCAAAACCTCCATCAAACCACGAAGCTCATTTGTCTCGTATTCAACATACTCTATCTTTTCTCTAAGGGTCTTCTCACAGGACCTAAGGTCCTCAATCAAAACACTATTATCATTTCCTACTACACGTTCTTTCAACCTAGCTTCTAGATTTATTTTTTCCTTTTTCACCTTTAATGTTTCTGCATACAACTTGTGAAAGTAAACTTGGATTTCACACTCCTCCTCTTCTTTATTCTTTTATTCTTCTCCACTCTCTCCACCACCACTCACTTGGGAATCAAAAACCATGGCATCGGAAGTGTTATGATAAGAATCATCTTCATGGTAAGATTTTTCATTTGAGGTCTCATGACTAGCTATGAACGCGATGTAGTTATGCTAAATGGGATAACTGGATCCCTCTTTCGAATCACTATCACTAAGGGTGGCATTATACACCTTCGGTTTCTTTCCCTTCTTCCTTAGTCTAATAAGACACTCAACTATCCTATGGACATAACCCTCACACGTCAAGCATCTATTCAACTCATCCCTTTTAAATTTATCATTATGATTTTTAGGTAATTGATCGGCCTTATTATACTTATTTTTATAAAACTTCTTTACATCTTTCTATTATTTTTGCAACATGAGAAATTTTATGAATTTCTTTACAAACATGGACATATCATCGGAATCGATGCCATAATCATCTTTCGAAATCAGTGTTTCCTCCTTTCAAGCTTTCAAAATAATGCCTTAGTCCTATTTTTTCATTTTGGAGAAAAACATGTCAAGATCATAAGTTTGAAGTTCACCTACAAGCTCTTCAAGTTTCGTATAGTCCAATGACCCCAAGGAATTCAAATCTTCATTTTCAAATAAATCTTTCACGCAAGGACCATAAGATTTTCTTGATTACTCTATTTTTGGTTATTCTCTCTCCCAAGATAAAAGACGAGTTCACAATATCGAACAATGTAGTGTAGATATCATCGAAGGTTCACTTTCTTCCATCTTAATGGTTTCAAACTGAGTGGTGAGGTTTCAGAGTTTAGAATCCTTAACAACACTGATTCCTTTATCTATGAGTTGGAGTATGTCCTAAGCCTCTTTAGATGTTTCACAAGTTATAATATGGCAGAATGCCTTCGGTGTGACATAACAAAACAGAGCATTTAAACCTTGAGAATTATAATTCCCTAACGTGTGATCTTCCTCATTCCACGATTCTACGAGTTTTAAAATAATCGCTTCTCCGTCTTTGGTGGTTAGTGGAGTCCACCCTTTAACTATTTCAAATTAAGGCCACTCATCCATTGCCTTAAGTACTGATTTTATACACATTTTACAGTATGCGTAATTAGACCCATCAAACATCGGTGCCCTAGAAGTCGAATGACCCTTTGAAAAAAACTACTAAATTAATGCCTAAACACGGATAAAAACATGATAACTTAGTGTCCTCCTCTGATACTAATTTGAAAGAACCTCAAGTAGTAGGTAGTGGTGTATGGACGTATGAGGTCGAAGCAAATAAAAGTCAATTTTTAATTTTTCAATTTAAATATTAGAGTTTTAACATAATTAACCTACATAAAACTTTCACCAGTTTTTAACAAAGTTGTGTTGAAAAAATGATTTACTTAATTTTATCTTAAATAAAAACATCCATCTAGGTGATGATAGATAAAATAAATAAACCAATCGCCCAACACGTTATTGTACGAGGAAAACCCGCAATGGGAAAAATCTCAGATGGGCCAGCCATACAATTAACTATGATGAGGAATTACAAAAGTCGACAAATGACTTTCTCAATGACCCGATGCCCTCGCAAGCCTTGGAGCGTCTTCAATCTTCAAACTCTCCTCCACAGTGCAATGCAAGAGTCCATCCACGCAAGCTGCCATAATATGTGAGTCCACACACACCTCTATATCCATTGAACAAGCTCAGCAAAAACACTACGAAAATGAACACGGATACACCGCTTCTTTGCTGCAACATCACAAGCACGGAGTCCACTATCTGTAAACAACAAGCAAAAAATCCACTGTATGAAATGTACTCAACAGAGATGAGTAAAACCTTCTTGGTGACCACAAAATAAGATATTAAATCATAAAAAGGTTAAAACTTGGATCTTGATAATGTTTGGGTAAAGCTAGGGTTTGGGAGATTTTAGATAATTATTATAATCTTTTTTGCGAAAAATCTCTCAGGAAATTGACACCAGCACCCCAATTTATACAAAAATTTTTTTTTGAGGGACATAATTTTCGAGGCAACTCGTTCAAACGAAAACATAAGGTTCCTTCGAACTAAAACCTTATCTCTTTCAAACGAACTCAAACCTCATCCTAACGAACACGTGATCTCGTTTGAACCAACTTCGAACGAGCTTTCAACGTTTATACCTCTATAAAATAGGGATAACCCGTTGGATGTTTGTTAGAAGTTTGTTCTAACAAACTCAACATCTCCTTCGAACAAATGCTTAATCTTGTTTGAACTAACCAGAACAAAATTATTTTTTTTGAAAAAACATTTAAAAACCATATCCAAACAATTGCAAAAACAAAACACCTAAAATCATAAATTCCAAGGATCAAAATCATATGCATCCATACTGGAGAGATCCTCAAAAACACGAAGATGAAATATGGCACTAAATATGGCACGATATGTAATCTCTGAATCTTTGCCGCTATGTCTTCAAACAAACATGTCATAGGCTTGAATGCTCAATAACTAAAAGCCTAACATATGACTCAAAACGTTTTATCAGGAATTAAGCCAATACATACAAAATCACTCAATTAGAAATTTGTCCTTAGATGAAGAATTCACCATGATATATTTGATCCATGCATAATATCATGAAAAATGGATACAAATGTTTTACTGCTACTTAGTATCGACAGTAGGTCTGAAAAAGTATCTAAAAACTTCAAATTTAGATATTTGTACCTTGTTGAAGTAATGAACCATGGCATGTATGTTTGGAATAGATTCCATTTTTGGAGAGTTAAAAAAGAAATATCTCATTGAAAGGTTCTATACATCTATCGTTTGTCAATGAATTTCTTTAAACAAAGACTCCGATTTATAATCTTATAAGTTTGGCATCACAAAGTCTTGATTTCATCTTTTATTATACTAGAATATGCACATCAGTGGCCTATTTACTTGATGGTAACCCTTTTATTTCTAAATTTATTTCTTTTGTGTCCCCTTTACATCAATATATTGCCTAGCTTCACCCTTTGGTCACAATCTCAGTTTGGCCCCCCAAAAGAGACGCCGATATCAATAACATTTGGCAAATATAGTGGAAATTATTATAGTTTTGATCCAGAGCATAATGAATGGAGAGGTTCCACACGTGGGGCTTCTTTGTTTGTTTTTGCCAGACCTAAAAGACCGGTCAGGGTCAAAACACCACCTAGGTTGTAGGCCCTTTAAATCATCCTCGTGCCATATCTACTAGTTCAATAAACTACCTCCGGAGCCCTCAAGAGTTTGTGGACCTAATGTCTAAAAAACAACTATTGAATTCATTGATCACCTGGTTCTCCTTAGTTATCTTTTAATCCGTCCAACCGATAAGATGGATCGTCCTCCACATCCCCGGGAAGGGGACATGTGTTTCTATGAACATTGTTTCCAAGCCGACATTAGAATTCCAATATCGAAGGCCATCTGGAATGTCTTTCCTTTATTATTCTTGCACCATCCCAACTCTTATCGGATGCTTTGTGAATATTATTCGGATCCATGGTGCACTTCCATAACCTATTCGGGGCCAAAACTTCGATGACTGTGGCATAATTTCTAATTATTTACCATCCATTCTCTTCCAAGGGAGGTGGTATACACTTTCCTATCAGAATAAGAATGTAGGGTTCGCCACCTCCCTTCCATCCTATAATCATGACTAGAGACATCGTTTACTCTTTATCTGTGGTTAGGTATGGGAGTGTGACAACTAAAATGACCTCAATGGTAATCTATTCACCATTTCACTCGTTTGGAATAAGCCAAACTTGAGTGAGTCTTCTACTTGTGTAATTTTACTGGTGTTTTAATTTAATCTATTCGCACTAATGATATTCCCTTTATCTGTAGATATATTTACTGATTTACCGATCATCACTAAAGATTGAAAGGAAAGGGTTAAAAAATCTTTGGAAAAATCCCTCCCTTTCAAGGAGTTGTACGATCTAAAATTCCTAAAAGAGCTCGACTTCATAGCTAGAGTTGAAGAAGTTCATCGTCTGTAAGTTGATCATCTTTAGGATCAGACCGAGGATAGTCATATTATTTTTATGTTTCAGTTGGTGGTACTGCGTCTCATGAAACCTACTGAGCGTATCTTTAAAGAGCTAATTAAGTGTTGAACACCCCTACCCTACAGTTCCTATTGTTGCACATGCTCTTCCACCGGCCACTTATACAGTTGTTGAAAACCTCCTAGCTCCCAGATCTAAATCTGCTAACTCCGACCATTAAGTGTACAAATTTTATGAGACATAATCTTTTGACCTTGTGGATGATCGGTCCTTGCCTGGAATAAAGGCTGCAAAGAGGCCCTTTGTCAACGATGAGTCTACGCCGAATTATATCCATCGATGGTTGATTATGACTGAAGATCCCGTCAAAGGTGCCAAGGAGATCATACTTATCCTACTACATTACTAAGACAAAGATGAGAACTTCTTGGCCTTCATGGTGTTCTTGGGGGAAAATGAGTTGGAGAGTTTAGACGGGGGCCCGACTAGTTGTGTTAAAGAGATTATTCACTAAGGTACCAAGGTAAGAAAGATTCGTTCGGCCCCTTATTTTGTGTCTGCTTTGATTTTTGAATTATTATCATATTTTATTCTTATAGGTGGGTATCATTACTACATTCAAGGTCAGGAAGTGGAAATCCTAGAAAGATGAGTCCCTCAGCCGAACTTACCACTGATTACTGAGAGGTTCCTTTAGAAAAAAGTCGAAGAAGAGCTTATGAATGCCAAGAACCAGCTGGAGGATGAGAACAGAGCCAAGAACACAACTGTGATAGATACCTAGAGTCCTTCTCGACTTCCTCGTTATTGGGGTTGTTGAAGTTCCAGTCCTTTGTAAATGGGTACATGGAGTTATAGAATTAGGTGAAGCTCACTCATCGAGAGGAGGATCTGCCCATATTTGAACTGACTGATTGTGAAAGGGATGAAGAAAACATGATGCTAGCTCCTTCATTTCTGGACCAACACGATAATGTCGAGTATTGTGGACTGATCACTAGTCCCTAGCATCCGGTTGGCTCCGAAATTGAAGATCTAAATATATCCATACATGAAGAACTCAAGCATCTTTTCCCTCCTTCTTGTCCGATCTCTTAGGCATTTCTTGGTATATGAACACTTCAAATAATGAATTTTGTCATATTTTTATTGATTTATAAACACTTAATGTTTTATATTTGAATGGTGTGAATGAATGATCATTTTTTGTATTTTATGTGAATGAATGATATGTTTCCTCCCATTAATAAATCTCCATTCATTGATTTTTCGTTTGGCATCATTATATATATAGATAATGTTGAGGTGTTCTGTGAAAATTGGATGTCAACACTTGGGCTTTATAGGTGATCTAAATTGAGGGTTTAGGTGAAAATTAATTGTCAGTTCACTATAGCTAAATAAGATTCCCATCATAGACTGAGGTATTAGGTGAAAATTTGTTATTAGTTAGAATATAGCTTAATAAGTCTTTGGCAGATAATCCTAAAAATAGGCTGTCAGTTAGATTGTAACTCGATAAGCCAATGAATTTTTAAAGGGTGATCCAATTGAGATGTTTAGTGAAAAATGGACGTTGGTGATAATTTTCCAATCATCAGTTAACTTCTTTTAAGATTTGGTAATGTGAATATTCAATGGTATTCAATCCCCTTTTGAAAGTTAGTGAACTGAGTGATCGAGTTTGACTTCTTGGCTTAGAATGTTCGTCTTTATTTTTTGCACACCGGACTGCATTGATCAGGCAAATTGGGTTTGTGGAGGCAGAAGATTACTCGATGATGAGCTGAGTAAGGCATTGCGAGATCTTATTATGTGCTTAGATTTCCTAAAATTATGTGTTCGGAGTGAACTATCAGGGATAAGGCCCAATGTTAGCCTTCATCCGACCATTTTCTGGGTGCATAATCAAGTATTTACAGAACAATTTGGGTGAACATCGAACCGTTTTGTTAGTGAATTATCAAGTATGTACCGAACAATATAGGTGAACAAGGTAGATGAACATAATCTTGGCAAAGAAAATTCATTTTTATTATAATGGAGTTCTAAGAGTGCGTTGATGAATGTAACTAACAGAAAAGGAAAACATGGAAATACATGGATTGAGTATACATCATAAATGGAAATAAGAAGAAATATGAATAGACGAGAAAAAAATAAGTTGATGTCGATCGATTCTTCTGCTAAATGGTGGTCCTTCTTGTCCGATTAACTACTGCAAGTAGATTTTTATATTTTAAACATACTAAGGGCATGACAGAGTGTGGCCTTCATGATCTTTTAGTTCATATGTTCATGACTGGTACTACTGTGGTGGAAATGTAGGGTCCCTCCCAGTTGTTTTGCAGTTTATCGTGACTTGGATTCCTAGTTGACTACATTATTTTACAAATGACGAGGTCACTAATCTTGAACGTTCGGTTATTTACTCTCTGATTGTAGTATCTGCAACTTTTTGCTAAGTGGCGGCCATTCTCAATGCTGCTCCATCTCTTTTTTACTCCAAGATGTTAAGATTGTCCTTGAGTTACTCGTTATTTTCTTCTTATTCAAAATAGTATACCCTGAGACTATGTAGCTCAATCTCAATCGTCACATGTACTTTCGTACTATAGGTTAGTGGGAAGGGTGTAGATCCAATGGGCCATAGTGTAGTTATTTGATATGCTTATAAAATTGAAATTAATTATTCCACCTACAACCCCTTGGATTTCTCAAGCTTTGTCTTCAGCTTGTGTATAATCATTCAGTTCGTAACCTCCACTTTTTCATTGCATCTCAGATGTCTGGGAGAGTAGAATAAATACTTTACGATAAATTGATCACATAGTTTTTTGATTCAAACTCTATTGAATTTCTAACCATTATTTGGGATTATTGCATAGGGAACGTCAAACTTGCTTATGATGAACCTATAGATGGACGAATGTACCTTTTGATCAGTGATCCTTTCTAGTATTTTTGCCTCCACCCACTCTGTAAAATAGTCAATAGCCATCGAAAGGGACTTGCATTGGCCCTTTCCTATTGGAAATGGAACCATGATATCCATTCCCTACATAGAGAAAGTCCACATAGATACGATCACTGATAATTCTTTAGCAGGTTGATGTATGAAGTTTGTCATTTGAAGGCATCGATCACATTTCTTTCAACATCCTTAGTCATTTTTGTCCAGTAGTATCCTTGCCTTAGTGCCATTTGTGCCAACCTTCTCTTCCATAAATTCCCTCCACCAATACCCTTATGTAAGCCTCTCAGAACTATGGTCACCCCTGTTGGATGTACACAACATAGGATTGGGTGAGTATACCCCCTTTGTACAAGACCCCATCATTGAGTATGTATTGGGTAGCTTTAGCGCATACTTTTTTATCCTCTGATCGGTCATCAGGAAGCATGCCTTCTTTTATATATTATATAAAGTTGTCCACCTAATTGGTCCCCCGATCTTCCAAGATGACTACCTTTACTTCCTCTAACTGAACGCTAGGCTGATCCATAATTAATATAAGAGAGTTCCATTCATCTAAAGATGCTAGCATGGCCAAGTCGTCAACTTTCATGTTCTCTTCTCGTGGTATGTGTCTGATGGCGAAGGCCTTTAGACGCCCTCCCAATCCCTAAAAACACTTGATATAAGCTAGAATCTTCTTCTCCTTAGATTCAAATTCCCCTATCACCTGCTAAAGGATCACAATCTAGTAACTGAAGAACTCCACCTAATTAGACTAAAGGTATATATCAAGTCTCGTTTTGACGATTAGTGCTTCATACTTAGACTTGTTGTTAGGTGGCTAGAAATTGAACCACAATTCATACTCTATGCTCAGACCATTAGGATTATTAATTATCAATCATGCCCTTCATGCATATTTGTTGGATAATCCATCTACATGAACGACCCACACGGGTTATTGAGTATTTAACATTCTAATGGTATTGATGTTTTCAAAATTAATGAACTCTATAAGGAAATTTGCGACTACCTACTCTTTATAGCCACTCGTGGCTTGTACTGATGGTCAAACTCTCCCAACTCTTCTGACCACTTCATTAATCATGCAGAGACCTCTGAATGGTGGATGAATTATTTGAGAGAACAATTGATGAGAACGACTATGGTGTGGGCATTAAAGTACGACCTCAACTTTCATTTTGAGATGATGAGCGTGAAGCTATCTTCTTAATCTCGGGATATCATGATTATGCTCCTCTTAATGCTCCGTTGATGTAATATATCGGCTGTTGAATCCCAATATCATTTTGGATTAGGGTCGAACTAAATGTCGTGGAGGAGACGACTAGATAAAGATACAACTCATCGAGTATAACTAGTTTTGAGAGGAGTGGAGCTTCAGATAAGTAGGTTTTCAATTCTTAAAAAGTTTGTTTTCATGCCATTATACCATTAATATGGCATGATTCCTAAATCAATCAGTAAAGGACTTATTATTTACCGTAATGAGGTTTTCCTATATAACAACGAGATCGGCTTAAATATCAATAGGGTCGACCTAGGTATTTTGGACCTTAGTATTCAAGACAACATATTTAACTCCACCAGTTACACTTGAAATAACTCTATCACAGTAGGGGTGAATCAGGATGTGGGATGACGTCAACAATGTACCCATATGGGGAAAAGAGACAACTATTTCCTCCCACCATGTGTGTCCATGCTAACTTTATAATTATTCCTTCACTATCATGTAAAGTGGGTACTTATTCAATCTATAAAGATAAGACACCTGACACACTCTATTGGACTAGCTCGAACAGTATAAAGATAAGACCCCTGACACACTCTAGTGGACTAGCTAGAACTGTCCATAAACAAATCCAACAACGCCCATATTTAAGGAGGCGGGAGTAAATAAGAAAGGATAACCAATTGATATTGTACACTCCCGTTTCTACGGAATCAATACTATCTACACTTTCACCTGTGGACGTAAGCACCACCTTGGACCGAACAACGTATGGTTTCACTCTCTTTCTCTCATTTCTCTATAGAAAGTCAACGAAAAGTATTCCTTTGACTTACATCTTTTCATATCTTACTGTTTGCAACTTGTATTCTCTCGCTAAAACCAAAGCATTATACCTGTTTTAGGCGATAATAAATTGGCTCTTTCGGTGGGAATACGACAAGCCTTTCGTTGATGTCTAAAATAACTAATTTTCTATAAACTTGGGGGTACCTATTTTCTAGTAGACCAGTGAGTCTCATTTCAATTCATCTAGGTTTTGATAGGTTAGAATTATTTTCAATTCGCCATCGAATTTACTCTTCCATTATTTAAAAACTCTTGTAAGGGATTTCAACCCACAATAGAGGTTGGAATTATATAATAGGCCCAAATAGTTTTGAGTGTAGGGAAACTAATGATGAAGACAAGACGTATGTTGTTCGACCATGAGATCGACCTATGTCCACGGGTAAAGGGAGGGGAGATTGGTTTATTAACTTATAAAGAATAATAATAACTGGAATGCTAAAGATGCTAGCTGAGAGTCTAAGTTATCACATGCAATCTATAACCTTAATTTAATATAAGTAAGGTCGTCCCTATTTATAGACCTAGGTGTAATGCAGTTATGATTATCTTTATGTTTACCCTGACTAAGTTGTAAAATCCTATTGGTATAGGTCTCCCAATCTGTTAACGTAATATCTTAAGATTTGCCTTTATCTCTTTTAGATTTGTGATATCCCTGAGCCTAGCCACCGACCACCCATCTCCCACCTTTCATTTGATGTGCTAGATGTTCGGCCACATTGAACCAGTTCAATCATACTTTCTTCAATTGCCCCAAAGGTGGGGATTATCGGCCAATATGCCAGTCGGTCATACCTTATTTTTAATTTTCCTGCCACGCATCTTTAAGTATAACATTGTATTTTACATGCACCAATCTTTGGGAACACGTGAGGGAACATTAATCATTACTTGCCCAGTGATTTTGCACGTATCCCCATCATAGGGCCACGCGACCCAAAGTCATTATCTAGAGCAATAATGGAATGTGGGCACGTAACACTTCTCTTTAAGTGTCAGACGGCGGTTAATGTGATAGTAAGAAGAAGGTATTAGGCCTCATTTGACCTAATATGGTCAAATTAATTTCAAACAATCATAATTTACCATCAATGGTCAAGTTGGTCTACGACGATCGACATTAGCATGATATGGCTAAATTTATCCTACATTAGCCTCATTTGACCTAAGATGCTCAAACTGATATCGTAAGGTCATAACTGACTGTTAACGGTTAAGTTGGTCTATAATGATCGACATTAGCCTGGGATTACTTAATTTTACCTTATTTGACCTAAGATGGTAAAAATGACATCTTACGATCATAATTGACCATCAACGGTCAATTTGGTCTACAAGGAGCAAAATTATCCTAAAATGGATGAATTCGGACACTCTTGATACCAAACATTATTTCTCTACATAGACCATTCAAATACTGACACGTGTTATACAGTAGAGGATTAATCCTAGTCATTAAAGATGGAATATCGACCAACTCCAGGAATACCGACCAACACTAGGGATACCGACAAACGATGGCAGGCAATATAAAGACATTAATGATTTTACAGATGTATACATTAATGATTGCACATATGTAAATGTATATAATGTAAAGACATTCAATCCTTTGATATTTCAAATCTTGCACACCCTATGGGGGCTATAAATACATTGTAAACCCTACATACAGGGACGCACGAAAAGAGAGGCAATTGAACAATCCCAAAGCAATACACAATAGTGGACGTAGGCTCTTCGATCAAGCCGAACCACTTTAAAAATCCCTCATCTCTTTTATTTCTATTTATTTGTGATCAACTAATTAGCCTAGTCTAGTTTTTTGCATCAACAGATTGGTGGCGTCTATGGGAACGATATTTTTAATCGATCTCACTCAACCAAACACCTAAGTGACTGATATTACTGAATCAAGTCTCAGGAATGAAGGTATTCTGCCTGCTCATTATGTTCCTCCATCTGCAAATGATTTAACTAGGATTATCGACATTCTTACAAGAGGCCAATAGGCCATTCAAGATACTATCAGGCAGCTTGTACAAACCCTCCAAGATAGAGAACCTGCTCTATTTTCTTAAAGAAATATGCCACAACCCCCACCAAGAGGTTGTCGACACATCCACTTGATATCAGCAAGAGATGTCTTATACCATCCAAGGTCAGCTTCATTACTCAGAACATCAAAATCTTTTCATAAGCAATCTTATTCTCCAGAAAGGCCAAGCGCCTTAGAAAGATAAAGTCGAGCATATCCCTTTGATCATTTGCTACCCAAGGGGAACAAAAATGTTCCTAGAGCAAGATCTGGTAATACTAGACGACCATCTGATCAAAGGGAAAGCAGGGCTTAATCCAGATCAAATGCTCGACGAACTATTACTCGGACTGAGTAACGGTTTCAGGAAGAAAGCTCAGAAACTAGTAAAATTATAACATATAAATCTGGTGATGCCAATGATACATGGAAAGGATCCATACAGAGATTGGAATACAGATTGGGAAAAATAGCGAGGATAAGAAACCCATTACAAAGAAGTTTTGTAAAAGGGTCTCCATTTGTGCAAGCAATTATGAATTTCCCTACTCCAGCAAAGTTCAAGGCTCCAGTAATAATGTCTAAATATGATGGAAAAACTAATCCAGTCATTTATATAGAATAATACCAGGCAGTTGCTGATATTTATGTCGTCCTCGAGGAAATGAGGTGTAGAGCATTTTCTAAAACCATTACCTGATTTGCCCAAATCTGGTACAATAGTCTTCCCCGGGGATAAATTTCTATCTTCAACCAATTGACTGAGCTATTCATTAACAACTTCTGCTTTGGAGCAACGCTTGTGAAATGGGTGGTACACTTACTTAGCGTGAGATAGAAAGAAGGAGAGAGCACCAAAGATTACATAATTCATTTTAATAATGAGAAATTAGAAGTAGTAGATTATGAGGACAAGACTGCAATAACTTCTCTCATGAGTGGATTGCTTCCCAAAAAACTGTATTACACCCTTGCTAAGGATCCTTCGAAGACAATGGCAGAATTGATGGCTAAAGCAGCAAAGATAATGAATGCCGAGAAAGCAATGGCAGCCAAGTATAGCTCGAGCAAAAAAGTTGATGGCAAAAATGATAAGAAAGATCTTAAAGAACCCATAGAGCACAAGGAATCAAGATAGAAATGAGTTTTGGAGAGACTCAAGAAGTACAATGACTGCACTCCGCTAACTATGGGAATTCACCATGTTTTGGACGAAATCAAGCATAATAAATATTTTCGTTGGCCTGATAAGTTGAGAAGTTCCCCAACCAAGAGAGACAAAACTAAGTACTGTGAAATTAATAGAGATGATGGTCACACGACGGAACGTTGCATAGCTTGAAGTTTTAGGGTTAAATGACCTAAGGTTATTTCATAGAATACACACACTACACTAATTTTTTTTCCAGGTAGAGAAATATTCCAATATCCTTTGCAAATTAGAAAGTTAGCATGGATAATTATCAATTAAAATGACGGGATAGTTAACTTGATTAAGAGATATAAAATTAGTCAAATTTTGTCCTTTTTACCCCACACATACATCGAGGTGATTAAATGATATAAAATAAGAAATCACAACCACAATGCACCGATGTACGAGGATAACCCAAATGGGAAAAACCTCGGATAGCTAGGCTTAGACAAATCCACTACAAATAAAGGTTTTATAAGGAACTCAAAAGACTTACAGACTTGAATCACTAAGATATGCTGATGCCGTCTCCTCTACCTCTGTTTGCAATACGCGAAGCTCCAACGCGTTGCACAACACTCCTCGTGTCTCGGTATCCATCAAAAGCCAAAGAACCGTCTCCAATCAACTAGGAAGCAGCAATCCACCGTATATTTCCATGATGAAATTTAGGTTGAAAGTATGGGGTTTTGGTTCATTCAAAATCAAAATTGTGTTTGAGAGTTTTTCATGAAAAAGGAAGACTAGAATTCTTCTTTTTAAATGTGAAAGATCCTTATCGAAAAACTACATTTCGGTCCACTTTATGAAACAGGGAAAAGTGTGGACCAAAATAGTTATGCACAATAACTGCAGAAAAAATAAATAAATTTTTTTCATAACTGACAAAACTCGTTCGAACGAATTCTCTCGAACGACAATTATAACAAACCTTCTAACGATATGTCAGTGTATACAGGGCAGGTTCGTTAGACCTAGGTCGTTCGAACGATCTGGGCTGACTTCGAACGAAAATCTCATTTTCTTCAAAAATGATTTAAAAATTAATTTGAAAATTTTCATAAATGTTTTAAGTGAATTAAAATTAACTCCAACACATAAATTGAATTTGGTTCATATACTTTTTGGGAAAAGAGAATGGAATGCCATTTGATGAAGCGTGCAAAACCAGATGCCCAAGTCTCAATGGATGATAAATGTGTGACTTGTTAAGACCCAAAACTATTTTGTCCAACGGAATAGCCAATATTATAAATGACTCGATTGGAAATTTGTCCTTACAAATCTCCCCCTTTGGTAATTCCGGGACAAAATGAAATAAAAAAATATAACCAAAAAGGCACTGAATTTACTAAGCCAGACGTCAAGCCGATTCTAAGGCCCATCCTAAAAACCTAAAAAAATGAGTGACAAATAGACTCGACTGACAATAGGCTGCAGAGAAGTAGGTGATATATGGGAAAATGAATATGAAGGCCTACACACATGAAACAACAAACATATAAAACGCATGGGGAAAATAGAGAATATAAATTAGGGGAAGCAAATTATGGTAAACATGTGTGAACCATGTTAAAATCATGTTAAACTCCCCCTAACAATAACTCCCCTTATCAATGTTTATCGCCCCTTTTTTTTCGAAAAAGACAAAGGGGAAGAATTAAACCTTCATGGTTAGAGTTGATGATAAGAGGAATAAATAATAGCAGCAAAATAGCCAACACATGTCAATATCATTATATGCAACAATAGAATCAGAACATGAAGGGAAATCAATAAATATAAATATGAAAAAGATAAATATCCAAACATAATGAAAGAGAAGCCAACTAAGTTCATAATTTATTACAAGAGAGATAACAAAAATAAATATGATTCGATCTCCCTCACAAGTACGAAATCTGAAATAAACTTAAACATATCGAAATTAGGGAGTTGGGTCATCATTGGGGGAATCATATGGAAGGGATCCTGAATGGGATGAGCCTGCTGCACGACGCATCTCCATGTAACAAATCGCCTCAAGATGCTCATGTAGAATGGAATCACGACGAGCTTGAGCCTCCTCCCGACAAGCTTGATCATCAAGATCCCGCTGCATGTTAAGAAAAAGCTCCTGCATAATATCCCTATCCTGGTGCCTTTTTTCCTAAATTTTCTCCACCTATGAATGAACATACCTAAGATACTCTGATTCAAGGGGTGGGTGAGCACAAGAAGATGATGGTCTAGAGGAAGCAGGAGTTGAGGCAGCGACTGATTGTGAGGATGAAGATTGAGAGGTAGTGATTTGTGGAGTATCAGAGGATAAATGACCAAGAGGGCGACCAATGGAGGACATATAAATTGTTTGGAACCACGTCACAGGGACATCTGAGGAAAGACGGTGGCATCCTGCATCAAGACAATGGCGAATGATAAGAATCACAAAAGGAAATGCTTGCCTAATGGGACCAAATGGGTTTACTTTGACATATTTGATAACCATAAAAATAAAGGCGAGGAGGTCAATAGCAGCTCCAATGCTGATAGAAAACATGAGGTCGACGTGAAACTTGGTAATTTGAGTGGAGTTGGCACGAGGAATGATACATGTATAAACAATCCAATTGAGTACCATAAAATCTGGATTTAAATTCTTATGATAAATTGTAATGGTACCGGATTGAATAATGTGACTTATGGTGATCATGATAAGATCATATGCGAGACAAGAGTTGGGAGGCCAAGGATAAGAGGGATTTGTGATACGGGGTAATGGGACTAGACGAACGATAGATTCAGGAGAGATGATGACGTTGCACCCTCACACCTTAGCAAAAATATGATCCTCACGAACATTGATCCAAAAGAAAAATTCTCTAATAAGGTCAGGATAAATAGAGTCAGTGAGATTGAACAGCGGGTCCCAACCCAAATCAGAAATCCAAGAGTGAATAGTAGTGCCAGTTAGAGAGGGGAGATAGATGAATTTTTCTCGAACATATGATCGAGTGGAAAATCTTTGGGGTATGATATTGGGTATGACTGGATAGAGTTTGCCAACGTAGTTTGAGATTAGGAATACACGCATCAACATTAGTGTTCTCATCTGAAGAGGAACTTATCCTATGTGTACGGCGACTATGATTCGGCATACTAAGAGAACTAAACTAGAACCTACCCAAAAAAATGCCAACCGAATCGCTAAACCGCACCATCAAAACCAAATAGAAACACAATCCCATCCTCCTTTAGTAATAAACAAAATATAGAGAAAGAAAAAAATGAGATAAGTAATAGCAGGTCCATGTAATTATAAACAATTGGACTGTAAGAAAATTTGATAATATTCATGGAGCTCAAACTTATTGAGGGGCAAAAAAATAAAGGAATAGAATATAGCCCCAAAACAAAATTATATATATATATATATATATATATATATATATATATATATATAGAGAGAGAGAGAGAGAGAGAGAGAGAGAGAGAGATGAAATTGGGTGTATATGAGAGAATAAAATGAAGGGTGATAAAATGAACCCAATGACATACATACATATGAAATTGGGTGTATATGAGAGAATAAAATGAAGTGTGATAAAATGAACCCAATGACATACATACATATCTATATATTTGTATATCTATATATATATATATATACACCAATAGAAGAGAAGAAAGAGAATACCTAAAAAATGGAAGAACTCGGATGCCATGATGGAAGAAGGGTGATGGAAAAGAATGGGGGTTTTAAGGTATGGAATAGGTGTAATGGGAGTTGAGGGGATGATTAGTGAGAAATAGAGAAGTTAAAAAGAGGAGAAGTGGAAGAGTTGGTAAAAAATGGTGAGTGGAGATCTTGGGAAAGAGGAGAGAGAGAAAAGAAGTGGGAGCTGAAACGGTGGAAAAAAAAGGATTGAACCGCCACTTAAAAATGCAAGTCATTCGAACAAAATTGGAAAGCCATTCGAACGACTTCGTTCAAATGAACATCGAACGAAAAGACAGAAGCCTATAGCCAAAACTCGTTAGAAAACTCGTTCGAATGAGATTTTCTAATGAAAAAATTGATTTTTGAAAACATCAAAAGAAACAAAAAAATGTTAAAAATTCATAATAGAAGTCCTGAAAGGTTAGAAACCAAAAACAATCATTTTTAAGATGTCCCAAGTAGTGTAAAGATTTCCAAACCATGAGAGGGGGAATGTAGGGGTGTGAACAATGCGAGTGAGAGCATTATGAACACAACGCATAACTGCAAAATGCTAAAAAGTATATTCACGTAATATGCACTCTCATATGCCTTGTGACAACAAATGGAATATGATGTAATACTATCCGCAAAAACAAACGCGTGGAAGCTTGATGATTCTCATGCCAATAGCGTCACTAAAATGGAAGCAATATGGATTAATTGTGAAAAACCATTGATCTTCAACCTATGTCTCCCATCAATATGAAATAAGCTCTTGAATTCTTTTGATTTAAAAGAGCAACGGTACTATCATCAAAATGACAAATTATCCTTGACAATCTTTGTTTTTAATGCCACAATTTTTTTAGGCTTTTTTACATTTTTGCAAATGGAGGCTATTCACACAAAAACATTTTAATTTTCGGAGCCTCTCTCCATTGCTATGCACAAATAAACGGATGAATATATTGATCATTTTTCCAAATCCTGGCAATGGTTTTACATGCACAGGATCGATTGCTCCTTAAGGGGTGACAAAATTGATAAGACAACGTCGTACTTCACTTAGCGTATGCCAAGTGATGTATATGATCAGGCAATTACGTGAAAGGTGTGTGCAAATAAGGCAATATTATGAGGCAATCACAGTGAAAAATATCATAAACAAGCATCAATGCGCACAAGTGAGATGAAGTCCGGATTAGCATCTCATCGAAAGCCACGTGGACATAGAATGAGATAGAGAGCCGAAAATATCATACACATTACTTATATGGACAAAAGTTTTATGAAGGCCATTCGACTACAATCAAAGAAAAAGGAAAATGTTTTTAAATTTTATAAAATATATAAACAAGGATTAATCTAGTTCATATGTTTAAAAATAGACATGAGAAACAACCTAAACTAGATGACCAACTCCGATATCAATCAATGGAGCAAACCCCAATGGAATTCCTAAGGTTTTCAAACCTACGGGCATTTAGAGGTTTGGTGAAGATATCGACCAATTATTGATTGGTGCTTACGAAGATTAAGGAAATGATTTTCTATTCAAACCATTCACGAATAAAATGTTCACGGATTCTAATATGCTTCGTTCTAGAATATTGAACGGGATTACGAGAAATATGAATTGTGCTTGTATTGTCACAATAGATAGTCATAGCGCCTTGAGAAATACCGTAATCTTCCAACATTTGTGATAAGAACCCAAGAGTGTCTATTTTATATCCCGAATAGATGCATTTTAGTCGCTTATTTTTAATAAAAATGACCTTATGTTCGTATTTGTTTATTTCTCAGGTCAATACGCAGTTGCGGTACAAATAATGTTAAATCAGTACAATTGCGACTCAATAACGATCAAAATCGTGCATCGAAGAAATCAAAGGAGATCGCGAAGTCTCGAGTCCAATTTGAGCATGCCAAGATGTGTTCCGAATAACCCAAACCTAAGCCTACACCAAGCCCAGACCATTCCCCGAGCCCCATGTGTGTTGAGTTTGTATTGTTATTATATTTCTAGATTTTTATTTTTAGTCATTTTATTTTAGTTTTTTTTTAGGTTTCATTTTCTCATTTTCTATTTTTATTTTATTTTTATTTTTATTAGTTTTAGTTTTATTAGGATTAGTTTTTAGGAGTTTATTTTTAGTTTATTATATTTTATAGGACTTTACTTTTCATTTAGATTTTAAATTTTTATTTCTTTTGTTTTATATAAGCTTAGGATTTTATTTTTTTAGTTTTAATATTTTTTTTTTATTATTTTTAGTTAATTTTATTTTTAGTTAGATTTTATTTTTTATTTTCTGGTTTATTAATTTTAGTTGTGTTATTTTATTTTAGGGGTACAAATTAAACACACACACACAACACCCACACTCCCACATAAGCCTACACCTAACACACACCCCAAACAACCCCTAAGACACACACCTACACAATACACCCTCACACACACAACCCTCACCCAAGTCATCTCCTAGCTCCAACCATATTCTCTCTCACCTCCAACCATTAGAAACCCAAGAACCCATACACAAAACTCATTACCCCCTCTCTCTCACACAAGTCCATTACTAACCTTTACCAGCCTATTCCCCCATCTTCCAAAACCGAGACCTCCCCTCTCAACCCACGATCAGACCCCCTCAGCCCACCTCCAAACCGGACCTATACCCAGTTCCTGTTGGAGATTTTTAAAATAAGAGAGTAAGAGTTTTTTGGGTGTAAAAGCCTTAAGAGCTTGTCCCACATTGGAAGTGTGTGGAAGAGGTGGGAAGCTAACCCAAATATAAAAGGGGATAGTGTCCCACATTGGAAAATGTACAAAGCTAAGTGTCACCACTAAGCTATAAAAGGGGTGGGCAACCTTTGAGTCCCACATTGGAAAAATGTTAAGAATTTGTACACTTAATAAGTACAAATGGAAGATGAAGAGTTAATTCATCTAGCATTTAAGAGGCTATTCAAGAGACCTCAATACGGTGCGAAGCACCGTACGCACACGCACACGCGAGCGCGCGCGCGCGTGCGTGTGCGGGTGCGGGGCAGTGGGCTGTAGAGGCGCTAGTGGCGCACTTTGCACTTCGCACGCCGCGTGTCCGCAGTGGTAGCGGGTTGCCGGGATTCGTCCGGGTCGGATCGCGGTAGCTCGGGCGCGGTCACTTTTTGGTTGACCCGTGCAAAACCGATTCGGTATTATTATACCTGTTCGGAAAGGACTTAAGACTGTTGGTAATTAACAGTCATACCTGTTCGGAAATGACTTAATTCAACAGTCATGACTCTTGAAGACAAAGCCTTTCATTTTCTATAAATAAAGGCTGCCTAAAAACGGAATTACATTGATAACCAAAAACCAGTTTCAGATTTCCAGACCCTGCTATTACTCTCTTCCAATTTTTAGGATATACAAATTCTCTTATTCTGTTTTGTGCACATAAACAGAATAAGAACTTGATTGACTGTTCTTCGTTGATACATCCAAGGACCGTCTTCAAATATACAAGTTGCAGACAGTGCAATTGCTTCATTGTATCTTGAGTACGGATTTGCTGATTCCCATTTGTATACCTAAATTCTTTGTGTGGGGCAAATACTGTATTTAGGAAAGTGACATCACGCCTTGAAGTTTTATAGTGACTATTCAGAAATCACATTGTTGTATTGAAGTTGACATTTTTGAGATATATAAAGAGTTCCATTTCTGTATTTGCATTTATAATTTCCAACAGTTCCTACCCATCGCCATGGCTGAACAAGACCGGAAACCTCCAATCTTAACCCGCGCCGGCCAAGAAAACCCCTACCCGAACCAAGCCTTAACCCGTCGGTGACACCAAAACCGTTCATAAACCCGGATCAACTCACAACCCAAATACCCATCTCAAATCCCTTAAAAATCGGACATAATCCCAAACCAAAAACAAAATCCCACAAAATCATCAACCAAAACAAAAATCATGGGGCTCTTAAAAGAAGGGGATGGCAGCTTATAAGAAGACTCTCTGAGCACAAAAAGAAACAGAAGACACAGAGACGTAGATAGAGAGAAAAACAGTGTGTATATTATGTACAATTTAGGGTCATGAAAAAATTTCAGAAAAATACAAAAAAATTAGTTTAGCTTTAGAATAATTTTTTAGGTTTAGTTTTTAGTCTTCTTTTTGTAATCAAGTGCTGAAAATTGTGAAGAAGTTGGACGCATGTCAAGGTGCATTTCAAGACAAATTTGTGGAAAAAATTGCGTATTGTATTTCTACATTCTCTATTAAATTTATTTCCTTCTTGACATGTTATTTATTGTTGTTTAAGCACACATGAGAATGTTTGGCTAAACACCCCGTTCAATGGGTGGGATGCACTGCCAATGATGTAAATTTAATTAATTGGTTTTGTTAATTTTATATTTCTAGGTAAATTAATTTTTAACTATCACCAATTAATTTATGTAACGAGAGTTAGTAAATTAATTGAACGAATTAATGTTTGAATTTAGGAATCGAACTAGAGATAGGTTTTTCCGAAATTTGAATATTAATTCGGTGTTGAAATTTGAAGATTGCTATTGTTTTCGTTAAATTGATCCTAGCGGGTAATTTTCTGAAAATAATATAAGTCCTAATTTTTCATTGTGTGACATTTTTAAATTAATTTTCTGAAAAAGATTTTATTAAATTTATAATTATAACGTGAGTTAGATTATCGATTTAATATTATCTCGAAATATTTCAAATTAATACATTGAGAAATTAAAATAATTGAAAATGAAGTGTAATCCCATCTCTTGACCTTATCACATATTTCACACTCGGTTGCACATTCTTTTTCATTATCTAGTCATTTTATAGTTTTATCACTTAGTAATAAATTTTTTCCTTGAAATTGTTTTTAAAAAAAAATAAATAAAAAAATTTTAATAAAAAAATTGAATTGCACGTTTTTACATTAATTGTTTCACCTTGAAAGTTGGATTGATACCCTTACTTCCCGCAATACGAGTTATTTTAAGACAAGTTTTGTAGATACTCAAGGGAATTTTGAGAGTGGTTTTTGAAGACAACGACCATACGCAAAAAGCTTCCTATCAATTTGTTTCATCCAAATGAGTTGAGTGCAACAATTCCCGATAGCTATGTATTCGGCCTCCGCCATGGACAAAGAAATGGAGTTTTGTTTCTTGCTCATCCATGAGACAAGTGCACTAATAAAGTAGAAATAGCCACCAGATGTACTTTTGCATCCATTAACATCATTGCCCAATCGGCATCTGAATATGCCGATAGACAATTATTTGTGTCAAAGGAATACCAAATCCCCAAAGACATGGTCCCACTAATGTATTTGATAATACGTTTAATGGAAAGTAAATGAGACTCTTTTGGGGCGGCTTGATAATGGGAACAAACTCATACACTAAAGTAAATATCCGGACGACTAACGGTTAGGTAAATTAGACTACCTATCATACTCCTAAAAAGAGTGTGTTCTACATCCTTTCCTTCGGTGTCCTTACTAAGTTTAACCGTTGAACTCATTGGAGTACGTGTATGCTTAGCGAATTCTAGTTTAAATTTCTTCGCAAGATCTTTAGCATACTTATTTTGGGATAAAAATATCCCACTATTAAGTTAACGAACTTGAATATCAGGGAAGAAGGTAAGCTCACCGACCATACTCATCTCGAATTCATCTTACATTTCATTTGAAAAAATTTGAGTATGTTTATCACACGTTGAACCAAACACTATGTCGCCGACATACACTTAGGCAACTCAAATAGCTTTCTCATCATGACAGAAAAATAATGTCATGTCTACTCTCCCTCTAAAAAATCCACGAGAAAGGATATAAGAAGTGCGCCTTTCATACCAAGCGCAGGATGCTTATTTCAAGCCATATAGCGCTTTCTTTAGAAAGAATACATGATTAGGATGCTTTGGGTCCTCAAACCCTTTAGGTTGTTCAACATAGACTTCTTCTTGAAGAATACCATTTAAAAATGCACTTTTGATATCCATTTGATACAATTTAAATTTAAGTTGACATAATATGGCTAGTAAAAGGCGAACCGACTATAACCTAGCAACTAGAGCAACAGTTTCTTCAAAGTCAACACCTTCTATTTGGGTGTATCCTTGGGCAACTAACCTAGCTTTGTTACGAACAATGACACCATTATCATCCATTTTATTTTAGAAATCCATTTTGTACCAATGACGTTAGTATTAGAAGTCCTAGGGACTAATTCCCAAACATCGTTTTTCTTAAATTGAAATAATTCTTATTGCATGGCATTAATCCAGTGTTCATCTTTTAACACTTTTTAAAAAATTTTAGGTTCAATTTTAGAAGTACAGCACAAATAGGTAACTTCATTTTCGAATTGAGCTCTAGTTTTGACAACTACCTCGAGATCTCCTATGATTTTTGAAGGGTCGTGACTTTTATGAAACCAAAGAGAATGATCCTTTCTCTCATTAGTGGGAACAACCAAGTAATTGTGAAACTCAATATTTTCTGCACCGGGAACAACATCACACTCACATGACAAATCATCCTCATTTTCAATAAATGTGGATGGAGCATCGTCTTTTATTACAACATTTATTGATTTCATAACTTTTAAACTACTTAAGTTGAAAATTCTAAAAGCTCTACTATTTTGAGAGTATCCTAGGAAAATACCTTCATCACTCCTTAAGTCAAATTTACCTAGGAGTTTTCTATCCCGAAGGATATAACAAGGACTACCAAAAACTCTAAAATAGGCCAAATTAGGTTTCTTGTCAGTCCACAATTCATAAGGCATTTTCTTAGTATTAGGACACAAATAAACCCTATTTACGGTGTGACATGCGGTGTTAACCGCTTCGGCCCAAAACCTACGAGGCACATTTCTTCCTAGGAGCATAAATCTTGCCATTTCTTGGATCGTTTGATTTTTTCTTTCAACTATACCATTTGTCATGCTTAATTCCTATTTCACCACAAAAGGCATTTACATCGGATTCCTTGAATTCGGTTCCATTATCACTCCTAAAGTGGTCTATTGTAACACCTTGTTGATTTTGAAGGACTCTACATTTAACAGTGAGAAAATCAACAGTCTCAGATTTTTCTCTTATAAAACCTACTATGGAGTATCTTGAAAAATCATCCACCATCACTCAAATGAATCTCTTTCCTCCTATGCTCTCGGTATGAGTGGGACCCATAAGGTCCATGTGTATCAATTCTAAGACATGAGAGGTAGTTATAGAGTTCAACTTTTTATGAGGATTCTTAATTTTCTTTCCAAATTGACAAGGCCCGCAGATAGTGGAGGTTGGTTTTCCTAGAGATGGTAAACCGCAAAATAGATCTTTTCTCACTAAAAAATCAAGATCTCTAAAGTTAACATGACCTAACCGTTGATGCCAAATATCGGCAGAGGAGGCTTTTGCACTATTAAAAACTAAAGAGGACTTAGTAACTATTCCGTAGAAATTATCACTAGTTCTCACACCTTGTAAAATAGCCTCACCCGATGTATCATATATGGTGCACTCCGATTGACTAAACTTAACATCAAGATTTTCATCACATAACTGGCTAGTACTTATCAAGTTTTCCTTGAGCCCATCAACATAAAAGACATTTTCAAGTTTAGGAAACCCAGAAATTTCAATAGACCCTCTACCCATAATTCGAGATTTGATTCCATCCCTAAAGGTGACCTTACTATCTTTATAGTTTTTGAGAGTGGTAAACAAAGATTTATCACGGGACATATGTCTCGAACAACCACTATAAAAATACCATTGGGAGGTATTTTGAGCCTTAAGTTCAACATGAAAAACAAATACTTTATTGGTCTCATCTTTCTTAACCCAACCTTGAGTTGTATTCTTCCCTTTGTTGACTCTAGTATTTTGGTTGGAATTATTTCCTTGGACTTTAGCGAACCTTAGAAACTCTTCCATTAGACCTTTGGATGTATTAACTAGATATTCAACTTGGATCTTAAGGGTAGATAAAGAGCTATAGTGTTGCTTAGAAGTTGTAAAATAAGAGTTCTTCCCAAGCTTGTAACAAAAATCTCTAAGATGACCCCATTTGTGATTATAAGTGCACACATAGGGTTGTTTTCGAGTCACTTTTGGAGATTGATTAGGTGGACTTTTTTTAGGTAGACAAGATTTAAGTGGATTTGTTTTGGTAACAAACTTAGCTATGGGTTAGGATTTGACTTTGGGTGACTCTCCTTCTTCATATCCTATACCCTTTCTATCTTGGTAACCTTTTTATTTATACCCTGAAACTGGACCTAGAAATAATTTTCCCATTCTTCCTGAATTATCTTTGAGTGTGAATTTGACTTCACGAGAGGACTCGAGATCTTTCTCAAGTTGGATAATTTTATCTTCAAGAGATTTTATAATCTCTAAAGACTCATGATGATCTTTGTTAACACCTTCTAAGGAGTTAATCAAGTCACATTTTTCTTTACCTACTAAGATAAGCTTCTTAGAAAGAGATATCTTAATTGCCTCAAGTTGACTAACTAAAGACTTCTTCTCCTTCAGTCTTTTCAACTCATTTTATAAAGTTAAAACTTTAAAGGTTAATCTTTTATTTACCTTTTGAAGATGAAGAGACTCAGGGTATAGTTCAGAATAGGCAGATTGCAATTCACTCTCACTTAATTTTTCATCACTACTTGATAATTGAGTGGAAGAAACCCCAAGATCATGCTCGGAATTTTTAACATTAGGGTGACTCACTTGAATCACTGGCATGATTTGCTATAAAGACAGTGAAATTATTTCTAGACGGGGTAGAGTCATTAGAGTCTTCAGACTCATTATCACTGTCGCTTAGAGTAGCATTGTAAAATGCTTTTACTTTACCTTGTCTCTTATGTTTAGTAGGTCACTCAAACAATCTATGACCACGTCCCTCACACTCAAAGAATCTCTCCGAATCATCCTTTTCAAGGTTATCTCTCTTAAACTTCTCAGGATCCTGATTATTAAAATTTCTATTAAGTTTGTTTTTGTTTTTCACAAATTTTAGTTTTTCAAATTTTGAGTTTTTCTTTTTGAATTTGAGAATTTTTTAAATTTTTTTAGCAAATAGGGCTATATCATCAGGATCAATATTAGACTCATCATACTCATACACTTCTTCTTTCTTTACTTTCAAGGCAACACCCTTATCTTTGGTTTTGTTATCTTCAGGAAACATATCTAATTCGTATGTTTGAATATCACCAACAAGCTCTTCAAGTTTTAAAGTATTTAGATTTTCTAAGGAATTAAGAACTGTGACTTTTGGAATGAACCACTTGGGAAGGCATCTAAGTATTTTATTAACAACACGATCTTCAGGGATTCTATCACTTAAGTTAAAACAAGAATTAACAATATTAGATATACGAGAATAGAACTCGTCAAAAGTTTTAGTTTCTTTCATGGTGATGGTTTCAAATTTAGTGGTTAGGCTTTAAAGCTTAGATTCTTTAACTGCACTCGTTCCCTCATGATTATCTTGTAGAATGTTCCAATCATCCTTAGAAGTTTCACAAGTCATGATACGATGAAACTCCTTGGGATTCACGACACTAAATAAAGCATTTAAACCTTTAGAGTTAAAGTTACATAATTTGAATTCATCCTCACTCCAATTCTCTATAGGTTTAAAAAAATTCATTATCATGGATCACAGTAGGAGGGGACCATCCTCTTTCAACAGCAACCCAAACAAGTTCATCAATTGATTTTCGGGCAGATTTCATACGTTCTTTCCAATAGGTGTAATTAGTTCCATCAAACATAGGTGGTCTATTAGACGAAAAACATTCCATATAACCTTCAGGATTCATTTAAATAACTTATATAGAGACTAGCTCTGATACCAATTTGAAGTTGTATGGTTATATGAACTAAGTTATTTCGTAGAATACACACAATACACTAATTTTTTTTTGCCAAGTAGAGAAATATTCCAATTTTAATATCCTTTGCAAATTAGAAAGTTAGCATGAACAATTATCAATTAAAGTGATGGGATTGTTAACTTGATTAAGAGATATAAAATTAGTCAAATTTTATCCTTTTTACCCTACACATACATCTAGGTGATTAAATGATATAAAATAAGAAATCAAAACCACAACGCGTCGATGTACGAGGAAATCCAAATGGGAAAAACCTTGGACGGTTGAGCCTAGACAAATCCACTACAAATAAAGGTTTTACAAGGGACTCATAAGACTTACGTGCTGATGTCGTCTCCTCTACCTCCGTTTGTAATACGCGAAGCTCCGACACGTTGCATAACACTCCTCATGTCTCGGTATCCACCGAAGGCCAAAGAACCGTCTCTAATAAAATAGGTCGCGGAAATCCAACGCATATGTCCATGATGACATTCAGGTTGAAAATATGGGGTTTTGGTTCATTCAAAATAAAAATTGTGTTGGAGAGTTTTTCATGAAAAAGGAAGACCAAAACTCTTCTTTTGAAATGTGCAAGACCCTTATCGAAAAGCTGTATTTTCGTTAATTTTATGAAATAGGGAAAAGTAGTGGACTAAAACAGTTATGCACAATAACTGCAGAAAAGATTAAAAAAAATCATAACTGACAAAACTCATTTGAACGAGGTCATTCGAACGACTTCGTTCGAATGAGTCTTCTAACGATAATCCAGTGAAATATAAGGCAAACCGTTAGAAATATCATTAGAACTAATTCATTCAAACAACAATTCTAACGAACCTTCTAACGATATATCAGTGTATACATGGCAAGTTCATTAGACCTAGGTCGTTCGAACGACCTGGTCTGACTTCGAACGAAAATCTCATTGTCTTTAAAAATGATTTAAAAATTAATTTGAAAATTCATAAATATTTTAAGTGAATTAAAATTAACTGCATTACATAAATTGAATTTGGGTCATATACCTTTTGGTAAAAGAGAATGGAATGCGATTTGATGAAGCGTGCAAAACCGGATGCCCAAATTTCCATGGATGATAAATGTGTAACTTGTTAAGACCCAAAAATATTTTGTCCAACGGAATAGCCAATACTACAAATGACTCGATTAGAAATTTATACTTACATAGATCTTCAAAATGAGATTAAAACTTTCATTTAAAGAGGAAAATTGAATCAGTACATTGATCGGCAGAACAACGCAGGAGGTCGGCATATATCAAAATATCCTTGTAACCTGAGAGAGGAGAAGGAAATAACTTATGAATATGATCAGGATGATGACACTGGTCAATGTAAGGTATTCTGTATCAATCTTGGTTATTTTGATTGCCAAATGATTATAGGTGGAGACTCAGGAGGAGGAGACCATACAGTAGAGAGAAAAGCTTACCTCCATGAGGCATAAGCTTTCTCGTATAAACACCGGATCAACCTTGTAGAGGAGGATCGACCAACGAAGGTTAACAAAGACAAACTAGTAATTAGTTTATCTAAAAATGACCTTTCAGGGGTGCTGTATCCTTATGATGACCCATTGGTAATCAAAGTCAGAAAAGAGGAAATCATTATCTCTAGAGTATTAGTAGATAATGGTAGCTCGGCAGATATCATGTTCTATCCGTATTTCAACAACATCGACCACTAATAGGATTTGTAGGTGAGAAAGTATTTTCTTTGGGAGCCAATAAAATGGAGGTGATAATAGGGACCTAGCCAGCTAGCTGAACAGAGAAGATCCATTTCTTTATAATGGATACAAATGTCCATTCAGCTCACAATATAATCATGGGAAGAGTAGGGCTAAATAAGTTCGAAGCAGTACCATCCACTGTTCATCAGTGTCTAAATTCCCTACTAATTTTGGGCTGGGAATTATGAAAGGTGATCAACAAGTAGCTCGGGAGTGCTACTATTCTTCTGCTGAGTAAGAAGACTTGGAAAAAATAAATAAGAAAACCACTACCTACCAAGTGGATACTCTTGATATTGATGAAGAATCTGAGGTTGAAACCTTAAATCCAAGAGAGGAAACAGAGTTGTTAAAGGGAAGATTGTGGAAGAAACTGAAAGTATTGTGTTAGATGATGATAAATCGGAACGCCCCACTCAAATAGGGACAAGGAACTAGTGAGCTTACTTAAACATAGAAATCATGCGTTTCCCTGGAGTCATGAATACATGTCTGGTATAGCTCCTAATTTCCTTTGTCATGAGCTCAACGTAAACAAAGAAGTTAAACCAGTCAAACAAAGGGGAAGAGTGTTCAGCCCCAATAAGAACCAACCCATACAGGAAGAGGTCTAAAAGCTTCAAGAAGCAACTTTTATTAATGAAGTAAGTACCCAAACTAGTTGGCCAATGTAGTTGTGGTAAAAAATAAAAACAACAAGTGGAGAATGTGTATAGACTTCACAGTTTTAAATAAAGCATGCCCAAAGGATCATTTTCCTTTGCCCCGAACAAATCATCTTGTGGATGAAACATCACGGCATGAGCTTCTCAGCTTTATGAATGCTTATTCTGGTTATAACCAGATAAAAATGAAACCCAAGGACATGGAAAGCACTTCTTTCATCACTCCACAAGGAAGATACTTTTATAATGTAATGATTTTTGGTTTGAAAAATGCAGGTGCTACATATCGAACGCTAGTTAACAAGGTGTTTGAGGAACATATAGGCAAAAATATGAAAGTCTATGTAGATGATATGCTTACAAAAAGCAAAAAGGCATCCGATCACATTTTCGACCTTAGACAGACTTTTGATCAACTTGAGAAGCACCAGATGAAGCTGAATCCAACCAAATGTGTTTTTGGAGTGCAAGAAGGAATTTTCCTCGGGTACATAGTAAATCAAAGTGGAATTGAAGCAAATCCAGACAAGATCAAGGAACTAATTGAAATGTAATCACCAACTTATAAGAAGGATGTGCAAAGACTAATTGGATGAGTAGCAACCTTGAAGAGATTCGTGTCTCGAGCTACAGATAGATGTCTGCCATTCTTCAAGGTTCTCAGAAAAAGCTTTGAATGGAATGAAGAATGTGAAAAAGCTTTTGGGGAGTTAAAAAAGTATTTTTGGTCACCACCACTGCTCTCTCTCGACTAATCACAGGTGAAAAGTTATACATGTACTTAGTTGTTTCTGCATCGGTAGTAAGTTCCGCATTGATTCAAAAAGAGAATGGGGTTTAAAAACCCATATACTATACCAGTAAGGCTTTTTGAGGAGCAGAAATCAGATACCCTCATTTAGAAAAATTGGCATTTGCATTGATTGAAGCATCTAGATGCCTGAAACCCTATTTCCAAGCCCATACAATTATAGTTTACACTGATATGCCTCTAAGGCGGTCTTTACAAAAACTAGAGAACTCCGGTAGATTAATGTACTGGGCTATGGAATTGGCGGAGTATGATATCATATATGACCAAGGTCTTCTATGAAAGGCCAAGCAGTGGTAGATTTCATAGCGGAGTTCACCTACTCTGAGGTCCCCGAGCAACAAAGTGATCAGACAGAGCAAGAATCAGGAGAAAGTAATGTTACTAAGAAATCTCCCGAAGAACTTTCTTCAGAAGAAGCGAGTGCAGACCTACCATACTCCTCTTCCCGAACGCAGGAGATGACCAGGAAGTATAAAAAAGAAAAGAGAAAAACATTCCATTACGGGAGTTTGACAGATCAAGCATTCGACAATAACGTCCCCACATAAAACTTATATATTGATGGATCATCTTATTCAATCGGCAGTGGAGAAGGTATAATACTCAATACTCCTGATGGTATTGATATTGAGTGTGCACTATGTTTTCAATTCCAGGCTTTAAATAATGAAGTAGAGTATGAATCTCTCATTGTAGGACTAAGTTTATCCCCCTCATTGAGTGTCGAGCAAGTTGTGTCACACAGTGACTCTCAAATATTAGCAAACCAAACATTGGGTTTATACGGAGCCAAAGGAAAATTGACAACCAGGTATTTATCTAAGACGATGAAGGTCATTAAAAAATTACCAGTTGTTCAGATGGACAAGATCCCAAGGTTAGAAAATGCCCGGGCTAATTCCCTTGTTCGGCTAGCCTCTGCTACCATAATTGAACTCCGACGAACTATCCCTATTGAGATTTTTGCCAATAGGAGAATAGATGAAGATTTGATGATCAATTTCATTGCTATAAATATGGGGACTTCCTGGATGGATCCCATCAAAGCATATATTGAAGAAGCAACTCTACCAACAGATATAATGGAGGAAAAAAAGTTAAAATACAAAGCAGCTCGGTATGTAATAGATAAGGGTGTTCTATACAGGAGAGGACTAACAGTCAATTTGTATCACTGTGTGCATCCATCAGAGGTCCAAGATCTAATTCAGTGGGTGCATGGAGGATCATGTGGAGATCACAAAGTAGGGAGAACACTTCTGCAAAGCATCAATACCCAAGGGTATTACTAGCCAACGATGCGAGAAGACTGTATAACTTTTGCTAAGAAGTGTGATAAATGTCATATATTTTCCACAATTCTCAAAACTCCACATGCTGCTCTTACTCCAATCACTTCACCATAGCCATTTTCTATGTGGGATATAGACTTGGTCGGGCCACTGCTAACCACCCGAGGAAGATTTAAATACTTGGTGGTTGCGGTGGATCATTTTACAAAATGGGTGGAGGCAGAGCCTTTGATAGACATGCCTTATGAAAAGGTCTATCAATTCATATGGAAAAAAATCATTTGTAGGTATGGGTTGACCTACGTTTTCATTACCGACCATGGAACACAGTTCGACAATGACAAGTTTATAAATTACTGTGCATAATTCAATGTTCAAAAATTGCATTCTACTCTAGGACATCCTCAGAGTAACGGACGAACTAAAGTTATGAATATAACCTTTCTTAATGGGTTGAAGAAAAGGCTTGATGAAGCCAAGGGAAATTGGATAAATGAGCTATACTCTGTCTTGTGGGCATACAGAACAACACCGTAAACAACAACTAAAGAATCCTCATATATGTTAGGATTTGGGACTGAAGCTATCATTCCTGCCGAGCTAGGTTTACCATCCCATAGAGTTTTAAATTTTGACTTTCCTGTAAGTGACCTAATGAGAAGGTTAGATCTAGACATTCTGGAAGAAGTAAGAGAAGATGCCATGCGCAATGCAGCTTATCAGCAAAGAGCAACACAGTTTTACAATAAAAGGATGAAACTGACCAACTTAAAGGAAGGAGACTGTGTATTGAAGAAAGTTTGGCAAAAAAATAACAAGCTTGAAGCCAATTAGCATGGGCCCTACTGTGTTTCAGTAGTGATCCGACCTGGAACCTATCGAATTGAAACCTTGGAAGGTGAAGAATTAAAAAACCCTTGGAATGAATAGCATATCCGAAAGTATTATCAATGATGTTGTAATCAGTTTTCAACTTGCAATATTAATAAAATCTTCATTTTTATTTCCATTTTTGTTGATCATTTTTATGGGAGTACTCGTGCTACGAACTACACTAGCTTGATAAAAAGTAATAAATTATTGCTCGGTTCAGAAAATCATTGCCCGGCTCAGTAAATATTGCCCTAAAAGTTGCTCGATAGAAGCAATAAGTTGCTCGAAGTAGCCACAAACTTAATCATTGATACACGAAGTCCAAGTCAAAAGGATGTAAAATCCTGAAGAAACTTATTCTGCAAACGTAAGTATAGAACAAGATGTTTATCCTACTGGGCAAAGTACAGGAAGAACGTTGCAAAGGTTCCTTAAGAGGAACGTAAGCACATGTTCCACAAACGCCTGGTCAAACCACTGGTATTTAATACAAAAATCCAATACCTAGGTGCATTAGTAAAACCTTTGGAGATATATGGGTAACTATCTTTGAATTTAGATTTTAATCTAAGTATGCTAGTAGAACCTATGTATTCATCTAATTAGCCCTAAATTTAGATTTTAATCTAAGTATTCCAATATAACATCTGAACTCATTGATCATTGATACTGAACTTAAACAAAGTGTATCAGTAGAATTACTGATAAAGAAAGGATTAACATCCAACATAAGAGTTAATCAAATTTCCATTTCATTCAATCAAAATAATTAAATGATTGCGTTAACAAAACAAAGTACAAAGCTTCATTCTGCAAGACATTTCCCTTCAACTTTTGAAACATAATTCATTCCAGCAGGAGGATCATCTAAAGTATAAGTAGAGTTGATGAAGTTAAAATACTGAAGCATTCTAGTATTGTTACTACTAGGACGATGAAGCAAGTGAGGAGGTCGGATGATCTCTAATTCACTATAAAGCTTGTAATCTCCCAATTATTTTGAAATCAAGCATTGAGGAATATGATGAACATGAATCCATTTGACATCTAACTTAAAAGGAGTATTATCAAGCTCAAGCAAGCCTGGATTATACCAGTTCCACAATGAGCAGTTTTAATCCACTTTCAACGCTATCAAAGCATTAATCCAAGCCCATTTGTATCTCTTATTCTTATCTTGTTGAAGATTATCATCAATATGCCCCAATGATTCTTTATATCCATCCATGTAGACTTTCCTTGATTGTTTATGGAATTGAAGGGTTAATTTGTCAACCTGAGAATGAACTTTCTTTAACACTCCATCCTTAACTTATAATTGAGAAGATTGAGTGGATAGTTTTTCGGATAAGGCTTGTAGATTCTGGGACAATCTCGACAATAGCTTGATCTTTAACTTTTAATTATGGAGCTTGATTGGCAACGGCCTGTTGGGTCCTGACTTCCTTTGTAGTACCTCATCTAGTACCTCTGCTAGGCTTGACTCTAGCTCGAGAATATGAAGAAGCATTTTTTTTAATAGACTCCAACTCCTCACTCAATCTTGCATTTTCAGCCTCCAAGTAGGAATGGCCCTCATCTGTAGTAGAAATAATAGCAGTGGATGACTTCAGAGCATCAAGTTCATCTCTCAAATTGTCAATTTCTTCATCTAGAAGTTTGGCAATGTCCTTTGATTCATTTGACTCACGTTTCAACAAGAATTATTGTCTTCGGAAATGAGAAGAAAACTTACCCAACTTTTTCTCAAAGCCCCAACCTTCACTAAGGGCCTGGAGTTTCTTCTCATAATCTTTATGAAAAAGTGCCCTAGATTCATTGTGTTCCTCTTGTAGCTCTTCAATCATTTCAAAGTAGACAACGTTATTGTCCACTACACGATCAAGAAGACACTTCAAATGAACATATGCCTCTTTGTCTTGCTCGGATACCCCTTCCCCGAGCAACTACAGTAGGTCAACATCAGTCAGGGATAAGTGATCAGCTTTGAAAAGCTCATTACACCTATGGAGTAGATCGGAGTTAGTAGATGGGAAGTATTCCAATTTATCCATAAACTATTCAGAAAAAGAAAGTCATCAATCAACAAGATGCAGAGTATTAAAAAATATAAGTAGAGGTACATAAATATCTCTCCTTTCATTAATAAACGGGAAGAACAAAAACATATTTGAAAAAGAAAAAACTACAACTATTGAAAAAAGGAAAATAAAATCTGCTTGGTTTTACACCTTCTTCTTATCTGCCTCAGGATTACTAGAAGATAAGAAGGAGCTGAAGGAGGAGGAGGATTAACTTTAGATGGTGCAGTAGAATCAGCATCCTGGTGTTGATCGGAAGACTCCACCATTATCAAATATTTACTGGAACCCCCATCATCAATTTCCTCATCTAGGTTTGGAGGAGTCCCAGGATCTTGTCGAGAGAATAACTTGGAATCCTTTGGCGTGCCGACCTCCACCAGAGAAGCAGACCAACCATCCTTAAAGCATTTTTTCATCACAAACTTAATTTGCAAGAAGCTTCACCAAAGGCCTTATCCTAGCCTTGTTGAAGCCAGCCTCTCTAGAATTAGCTCTCTTCACCTTCTCAGTACCCAGGTCTTTCTGTAGATGGGCAGACTTATCAGCATCTAAGTCCTTCTACAACTTATCAGCCAAACCTTGAGTAGTCTCAGTAGCTTCTTCAGCAGTTTTCATCCTCTCCTCCCATTTATTTTGTTTCAGTAGCCAATGCTTGTTGGGAATCAAGTAGAGACTTTCTTAACTTGTTGAAATCTTCTTCAACTTCACCAGAGAAAATTCTCTCAAAGCCTCATCTTTCTCCAACATATTGTTAAAGTTAATGAGGAACTGCATAAGAACAACAAAGAAAGTTAGCATAGTGAAGAACAAATCAAGATATAATAATTGAAGAAGGTAAAAATAATATACCAGAGCAAGGCTTTGAGCAGCCCTGTCAGAACCCTTGGAGCGAGGCAATGCAGCAACATCACTCCTGTGGTCTGGCAAAGTTGCAGACTTTATTAATTGTATTTCCAATCTAGGGCCAAGGACCACTGGAGAGGCAGAAAAAGACACGTCGACCAACCCACGTTGGTCGGGATGAGCAGAATAATCTTTTGCTAATTTAGAAGGCAACCCTTTATTTATTCTAGTCAGGAAGCTCTCTTCAGTTTGCTTGGTTGGGGTCTTCTTCCCAGTCTCATTTTTATTCTTCACCCCTGTATTAGCTCATTTGGAAGGGGATTGGTAGTTATTTCTCCCAAAATACTAGGAATCTTCCTCATCCCCATGGATGCAGCAAGGAGCAAATTTGAATCTAAGGAGGAAGGGGAAAGGGAACAATAACCCCATGCCCAAAATAATCCCTATTGGAGTCTGAAAGATTAACTGCTAAGTCTTTATTTACAGTCCCAGTCTTTAAATAAAAAGTGGTGTCACTAGGCACCCAGTTGTAACAAAACATTATCTCTGGAATCCCTAGATGGGTTCCATGAATTTGATTCAAACTATAAACTCCATTAACAACCCTCTAAGTATTGGGGGCTACCCTAGCTGGGGCAACGTCAAAGTATTGACAAAATTCAAGGCACGGTGGGTTGGGAGGAAAAGTAAACCCACATTTGGCTATAAAAATAGATGGAAACTAATGACCCTCAACAAATGAGAAAAAATCAACAGGTAATATAACGTGTTCCAAAACAACCCAAGATGGAGTTTTAGATTCATTTATGAATTTATTAAGAGAATCAACAGAATAAACCACAATGAAGAATAGAAGAGAAAAAAAGAATTCTTACATGAATTAAGGATGCAGCAAAAACTGAAGAACATAAAATGATTGTTCGAGAAAGAAAAAAAAAAGCTTGAAGAAACTATAGCCCAAAAACACTCATAAGATTTGAGATAGCAAAAGTTCGTGGATTTTCTCGCTTTTTATAAGTTGCGTCAAAAACTGGAAAAGTAATGATTAAAAAGCAGCGTCGATTGAACTGGTGGTGGCTAAAAGAAAAAAAAGAGAGATTTGCCCAAAACAATTCGTTAAAGTGGCGGATAATTTCAAAAAATGCACGTGCATTATATTCCCATAATCAAACCATAAATTTTTACAAGTAGGGAAGTTGGCAACCAACCAGGCCTAAAATTGTTGCCCGGGCAACTTTAAGAACCAAATGCTCCAGACTCTTGTGAAAACTTCAAGCATGACACATTAGGGGCTTTTGGTTATACCAAAAACTATTTATCTACATGGACCACTCAAATACTGACACGTGTTATACAATAGAGGATTAATCCTAGTAATTAAAGATGGAATACCGACCAACTCTAGGAACACCGACCAACACCAGGGATGCCGACCAACGATGATAGGCAAACACCAACAGCTATATACATCAATGATTGTACAGATGTAAATGTCTACAATATAAAGACATTTCATCCTTTGATATTACAGCTCTTGTATACCCAATGGGGACTATAAATACATTGTAAACCCTACATACAAGGAGGCACAAAAAGATAGGCAATTGAACAATCACAAAGCAATACAAAATAGTGGACATCGGCTCTTCCATCAAGCCAAACCACTTTAAAAATATCTTGTCTCTTTTATTTCTATTTATCTGTGATCAACTAATTTGCCTAGTCTAGTTTTTTGTATCAACAGCCACGTTGGCCTCATTTGACCTGAGATGGTCAAACTAATCTCTTATGATTATGATTGACCATTAACGGTCAAGTTGGTCTGTGACGACCAACATTGTCCTGAAACATTCAAATTCGACATCCTCAACCTCATTTAACCTAAGTTGATCCAATTAATCTCTTACGACCATAATTTATCATCAACGGTTAAGTTGGTATGCAATGAACATTAGCATAAGACATCTAAATTCGACCTCATTTGATCTAAGATGGTCAAATTAATCTCCTACCATCAAAATTTGCCATCAATGGCAAGTTGGTCTGGGACAAACAACATTAGTCTAGGGCATCTAAAATAGGCATGTGATTCCCTATTTGGACTAATATGGTAAAGGTGATCCATTACAATCAAATTTGGCCTCATATGGTTAAGGAAATCTAAGGCGACTAATATTATTATCGTAAGAGAAAAGGTAATTGAGTTCGTCTAAGAAGGAGTCAAGATCTTATTCCTCTTCTTCTTATTCTTCTTCTCGTTCTTCTATTTCCCTTTATTCTCCTTGATCAGAGTCAGAATCTATTAAAATCACGTGTGGGGAACATTCCCCTACATAATCCCTTTACCAATTTGGCTAGGAATATAGGTGGCTATTGGGATGGAATCATCACCGACTATAGTATAATTAATGATCGGGACATCAGGGATGGCTATGAAGTTGGTGAGAAATTGGAAGGTTAGATCGTAACCAAGCAAGACGTGGGGTGCCCTCCAATGTGGGTGAATTCTAACTGGGTCCAATCCCTCAAATACTCTCCAAATCATCAAGATTGACCTAGTAATTAGAGTGCTTTGTGTTCAAAAAGTGATCTACAAAAATAAAGGTCGATCAATAAAGAACCACTACAACTTCAAGAAAATCAAATTGTTTGGGCGACCTACTAGGTGTCCCCTTAGTGGAAGGAACCTGAGTCTATCATAGGCCTCACCGTATATGTCCTTAGAAACCACAAGGATATTTTTCTTAGTATCCTTTTGAGATAGAGGCAAATAGGTTACCAAATTATGGGACTTTTCCCTAGCTTGAAAGTGGCACAACTCTGTACTTGGGGATCCCTCAAGTCACAGTTGTACTTAATCTCCTCAAGGCCTTCATCTCACAAATCAAGTTTATGTCCATTGTTCTCATCAAAATTCAGTAAAAATTATTGTTTGCTTAGTCAGGGAGTATTCCATAATAACGAACCACCCTTACCAATAATGGGTGAAGGGGAAATCGAACTCCTTCTTCAAATATGGAACTATCAAAAGGAAACTTCCCCAAAGGGAAGATAAACGATGTCCTCTTTGTTTAGGAAAACCCTAATATTAACACTATCACAAATACCATACTTATCATAAAATTCTCGAAAGTTGTTAGATGTAGAAACTTCGTATTTCCTTGCATGCCTTGACATGGCAAAAGGATGAAGAAGAAGAAGAAGAAGAAGAAGAATATAAATGGAAAAAATATCTGTTGGAAACTAGAGAGAGAGAGGTAACAAAAGTATAATAACTTAGCAATTACAGAAATGCTAAGGTATAAGGCTTCCAAAGACTTATACCTTTTAATTCCCATCACGTCAATTGTCGTCTGACGTTTGGGGAAAAGTGTTACATGACCATGCTCCATCATTGCTCTGGTTAATGACGATGGGATGCCTGACCCTAGGATAAGGATACATGTAAAATCACTGTGAAAGCAATGATTAATGTTCCCCCGCATGTTCCCAAAGATGGGTGCATGTAATATATAACGAAACACTTAAAGATTCCTGGCAAGAAAATTAAAACTAAGGTATAATCGATAGACATGTTGGCCTATCATCTCCACTATGGGATAAATTGAAGGGAGTGTGATCGAACTGGTGCCACGTGGCCAAACACGTGGCACGTCACGTGAAAAGTGGGTGGTGGGAAAAGGGAGATCATAAATATAAAGATATAAGGTCAAATATTAAGAGATTACATTAAAATATTGGAAGACCCGTACTAATAGGATTTTAGAACTTACTCAGTGTAAATATAAAGAGACCTAGGACTGCAGGGCGCCCAGGTCTATAAATAGGGATGATCTTGATCCTATTAAAAAAAGGTTGTAACTTAAACGAGACAACTTTGACTCTCAGCTAGCATCCCTAGCATTATAATTGTCATTATTCTTTCTATGTTAATGAACTTGTCTCTCCTCCATTTTCCCGTGGATGTAGGCCAATCTCTCGACCAAACCACGTACATCTTATCTTCATCATTACCTTTCCTACACTCAAAACTATTTGGGGCTAATATAAAATTCCAAATTCTATTGTGGGTTAAAATCCCCGACACCTCTTTTCCAATAATTTTTAACGTAACAATTTCCTCCCTTAGCCCATATAAGGAGAGTAGGTGGTCTCATCACAAAAAGAAGCTGAAACTCCTAGGAGATTGGATTTGGACTCACAAAGCGAAGGTAATAGATCAAGGTACTCTGAATCATAGCAGGATTATATATCCTATCATTTAGGGGCAATATCCATCATCAGATCAGGGGATATGAGAACGAATATACTTATTCCTTGGAACATCCAAGTATTATGAGAAGACTAAGTAGGAATTCTGCATTTGATCTGTTGGGCCCAAGATCTGCATTCAAAAACTAATACATTGAGCCTAAAGAATGCAGAGAGGGGAAAAAAAGGTCTGAGGCTAAAAGGGTTTAATGGTCATGCAGGTCAAGTCCAAGGGTGCGAGGATCAATAAAAGCTAAGCAGACTTCCTAAGAAGAGAGATCATCCAAAAGCTAAGGCCGAACAGAGAAAACCATTACAATAAAGGCTAAAAAAGAAGAGCAACTATGGAAAAGGGTCAATTCAACGCCTAAAAGACTAACTGGGCGAGATTATTAAAACAAAGAACTCTTTGCATAGGGGATTTGTTCAAAGATCACCATTCATAACTGCAGTAGTGGGTATCCAACCCCGCTAGATTCAAGCCACTGGTTATCACTCCTAAGTATGTTGGGAAATAAAATTCAATGTTGTACGTGGACTAATACTAGGATGTTTCAAATATTTATTTTGTCTCGGATGATATGTGTTGTAGGGCTTTCTCTAGTAATATCGCTGGATCAAATCAAGTTTGCTATAATGGCTTATCGAGATGACATATTTTAACTTTTTAGGATTTGGCCGACCTATTTGTTAATAATTTTTATTTCAGTACGAAGCCATGAAAAAGAGTGGCTCACCTATTAAGCATCCATCAAAAGGAGGATGAAACGACATGGGAATTCACCACACGATTCAATAAAAAAAAGCTCAAGGTGATTGATTATGACAAAAAAATTCCACTACCGCTATCATGAGTTGTCTGTTGCTTAGAAAATTATATGGTGATACCTAAAGAGTCCCCGAGTACAGTGGCCGAGATCCTTGTTAAGAAGGGAAACATTAATAATGTCCATGAGGCAATGGCATCAAAGGAATTTGAACATGAAAAATTTGAGGCTATCATGATCTCTAATAAGAAGGAAAAGCCTCAGGAAAAGAGGCGACCTGAGAACCTGGATATATTCGATGAATACATCCCGATCACTGTAGGTGTGTAGCATATCTTTGAAAAAATTCGAGAAAGCAACGAACCAAAATGGTCTGGTAATTTAAAGGTCGCACCAAACTGAAGGACAAGCATAAACCTAGATGGTAGAGAAGAAACATGGCCGAAATGGGGACCCAAATGATGAACGAGATCCACATTTGCCCAAAAATCTTAAGGAAACAGTGAACGACATCACCGTAATTGCTTTCGATTGTCACTTTATAGCTGGAGGTGATGCTGGTGACGAAGATGGAACCCTAGAGAGGAAATCCTACCTCAACAAGGCAAAGGCTTGTGCTTATATTTGAGAAATCAACTTGGTTGTTGCTGGAGAGACTCACCCTTAAACGGTAAATAAAGATCGTCTCATTATTGGGTTTTCTAAAGATGATTTATTAGGAGTTATCTATCTCTGCACCAACTTTCTATTTGTCACTATGATGGTGTATGAGAGAAGAGTAGCAAGAATTCTAATTGATAATGGTAGCTCTGCAAATGTAATATTACATAGTTTCTTCAAGAAGTTTGGGCTGAAAAACCAAACATTAGAGTCATATCACAGACCTCTTATCGAATTTTTAGGGGAGAAGGTGTACCCTTTGGGAATAATCAAACTAGAGGTTATCATTGGCACATGGCCTACATACCCAACATAAATAATACATTTCTTTGTACTTAACGAGAATGCCCACTCATCCTACAACATCATCTTTGGTAGGTTTAGATTGAAAAAAATTAATGTCGTAACTTCTATTGTTCACTAATGCCTAAAGTTTCTAACAAACTACAGGGTTAGTGTGGTAAAGGTAAATCAAGTGTAAGCTCGTGAATGTGATTACACCTCGATGAAATAAAGGAAATAGAAGAAAGGGATCGACACTTATCATATTGCGACGGATCCTCGAGATAAAGATAAGCTGGTTACATATGAGGTCGTTGAACAAATTGAACCCGTGATTCTAGACGACAAACATCTCAAAAGGAAAACAAAGATCAGTTCGTCACTAGACCTAAACTTAAAAAAGAGTTGGCAGACTTTTTGAGATAAAGAAAGATTTTATTTTCTTGGAGGCACGAGGACATTCCGAATATAAATCTAATATTTTTTTTGCCACAAGCTCAGTATCGTAAAAGACACAAAGCTTTTTGACAAAAGCACCAAGTGTTCAATATATTGAAGAATGACAAATTATTAAAATTATACTTCATTAAGGATTTTAGATACCCAAAGTGTCTTTGAAATGTGGTCATGGTAAGGAGGAATAAAGACAAGTGGCACTTGTGTGTCGACTTTACCGACCTTAACAAGGTTTTCCCCAAGGTTCATTATTCTCTGCCCAAAATTTATCATCTAGTTGATGCCACCACTGGGCATGAACTATTCAGCATCATGGATGCTTATTCAGGGTATAATCAGATCAAGATGAAGTTGGAAGATAGGAGAACACATCATTCATCACTAGCTGAGGTACATATTGCTACAACATGATGCCATTTAGGATGAAAATTAATGAAGATACTTATCAGAGGCTAAAGAATCAGGCATTCGGGGAGAAATTAGGAAATATCTAAAGTATATATGGACGACATGCTAACAAAGAGGAAGAAGGAATCCGATCACATCCACGACCTTGGTAGGACATTTGACCAATTAGAGAGATATCAAATGAAATAGAATTCACTAAAGTGTGTCTTAAAAGTCAAGGAAGGAAAGTTCCTCTGCTTTATTATCAGTCAGAGGGAATAGAGACCAAACCTGATAAGATTCAAGTGTTGATTAACATACATCCACCTCCACGTCAAAGGAAATTCCAATATTGATAGGATGGGTAGCCACAATGAATCTATTTGTGTTAAGAGCCACCAAAATGTCTTCCATTATTAAAAGTATTGAGAAAAACCTTTGAGTGGACTGAGGAATGTGATAAGTCTTTTCTAGAACAACAGCAATACCTAGGGTTAATGCCTCCGCTATCGAGGCCAATCCTAGGGGAAAATATTTACTTATATTTGGTGGTATCAAAATTTACAGTAAACTCGACATTGATCTGATAAGAAGATGGAATAAAAATCCTATATACTACATTAGCAAGGCATACCGCGGAGCTAAAATCGTTACTCTCAGTTGGAGCAGTTAGCATTAGCTTTGATTGAAGCTTCTCGAAGAATAAAACCCTACTTTTAAGCTCATAAAATCTTAGTATATATAGACCTTCCTCTATGATAAGACATTCACAAACCTGAGAAATTTGGCAGACTGATGGCTGGGGGAGTGAAATTAGAAGAGTATGACACCACATATGAACCCAGAATACTAATTAAGGTCCAGTCCATAGCAAACTTTATAAAAGAATTTACTTAAGAGGAAAAAAAGTCAAGCATAATTCTTTAGAATATAGGTCAGCGATAAAAACATTCGAGCAAACTTCTATGAAAGATACCTCAGTAGTAAAAGTAACTGAGCAGACTTTTACAAAAGAGAGATCAATCGTAAAATCATATGAGTAGAAGTCTAAAAAAAATTAGTTGACCAAATCAAAGACACGTAAGTTTCATCGACTCGACAAGGTGTAAAAACTCGTGAGGAGGAGTAGATGATACAATGTTCAATAACGAATATTTAGTCGAAGGAAATTTTGAAAAAGGGCCTCTTGTGTGGTAGCTATTTGTAGATGGGTCATCATATTCTAGCTGTAGTGGAAATGGTCTGATCATCAATATTCCTGATGGTGTAGATGCCGAGTATAACCCTAGACTTAAATTTGAGTCCTCTAATAATGAGGCATAGTATGAAGAAGTCATAGCAGGATTGGAATTGGCATCGTCACTTGGTACTGAGAAGTTATCAATTCACAGTGACTCTTAATCGGTCATAAATAAAATCCTTGGGATTTATGAGCTAGAAAGTAATAGATGGTGAAATATGTGGCCAAAGTGTCGAGGTTATTCATTGTATATATGGTTAGAATACTAAGGGTTGAAAAGCCTGAGAAGACGCATTTTCTCATCTGGTGTCATCAGCAAGAGTCGAATTCAGAACAACAGTTTAATGGAAATCTTATCACAATTCAGCACAAAAGAAGAACACCTCCTTGTTATGGAGTTAAATGTAGGACGATTATGGATGGAACCCATACACTCATATTTAGAGAAAAGTATTGTCCAAGTATATCATGTAGTCACCACATTATAGGACCCCTTAAGTCTTTCCTTAGGTCCCAAGAACCTCCCTATTTCACTACAAAACCTAGGTCATACTCTGAGTACCGATGTAGAGGCCATCAGGCGCTCCCGGGCCCTATTTGACTCCGGTAAACTCCATCATCAAAGAAAACTCTTTAATTATTTGAAGGACTATGAATACCCTTTTCCAACAGTCATCCCCATATGCAAATCGGCATAATGATTCGAACGAATGAACCATTTTACTACCGAAAATTGATCTCGAGGCCACCAGGAGCTCTCGAGCCCCGATTTGACCCAAATAAACTTCAACATCAGAGAAAAATCTCTTTGAATATTCAAAGGGAACTGGAACCCCTTTCTAACGATCCACCCTGTGCTCAAAATGGCATAAATATTCGGAAGAACGATCTATTTTCCCTAAAAAATTGATCCGGAGACCACCGAGCGCTCTTGGGATCCGTTTGAACAAGGTAAACTCTTCAACTCAAATGAGAATAAATGAATCTTTGAAGGGAACTGGATACTCTTTCCAATGGTCCCCTTCATGCACGATTCTGACTTACGATACGGACAAACGATCCGTCTTACGTCGAGAGGTCACCGAGCGCTTTCGGGCCCTGATTGACCAAGGTCAACTTTCAAAACTGAGCGAAGATATTTAGAACGTCTAAGTACATCACCTAAATTTCCCAATTTTCTACCCCGTGCGCAATTTTGACTTACCGTTAGGATGAAAGATCTGGTTTCCGTTCGAGAATCTCTCGTCCAAAGGACCAATGTGCGCTTTCGATCTACATTTGACTTAAAGTCAACTCCCAGACCCGAGAGTGGTCCAATTACTCTTGAAGGTATTTAAATTAACTTTCAAATGGTATAACCCATGCACTATTTGGATCAATGAATTGCATTTTACGACTATTTTTTGAAAAAATCTGCACAAGACTACCGATTGGCAGGTCTATTTCCCTACCAATTAATAGTGTGTCTAGGGTTCACTGTCGATTGGCAGGGCTGGGACCATGTCAATTGGCACCAACCCTGACCCTATAAATTGAGGGCATGACCTCACTCCTAGGACAGACCTCCGATCCATCAACATCAATGATCTCAATAACATTCTCTTGCAAATAACTTCCTCATGTGAAATTCCGTCCAATCTTACATTCCCATCCCTTTCATACTCAATTTGGAAAAATCTCATCCTCTATCATCCAACATTCATCTCACCATTCAAGGGAGTTCATCTAAGATCAAGATCAAGCTTCAAAGAAGGTCTAAATCATTCTCTCTCTCTCTCTCTCTCTCTTTAAATTTCTTATTTTTGCATTAATTACATTACATTCATAATCAAGTTTTGCTTTAGTTCATATACGTTGACATCTCACATTTTATTAGTTATACTGCACATACTTTATTTTCTATAAAATACCCAAAATAGACAAAAAAAGGGTTACACCTATAAATTTCAACGGGATTATCCATCACACTTTTCCAAAACTAAAACATATTTCCACACACATACATATACTACAATCCCGTTTCAATCTACGGGATAAACCCCACCCTTATGCCGCATACGAGCTATGTGGACTTTGATGCCTTTATAGGCTACGTAGTCATTTCGAATTAAAACCCGAGACTTGAGTCCAATTTCTTATTTTTAAAAATCCCCCATTTCAGCATTTTTCATATTCTTGCGTTATTTTAATACACATTATGTTTGTGATCCTTAATAGTGTTTTATCCCACACAATTATCGTTTCATCATAGCGATTAATATTTTGATAAACGCCTAAAATGTATTTTCTATATATTATTTTGGGAACATTCCTATGGATTAACTCACTCTGTCTTTTCCATGGTATGAGTTGGGCGATTTCGATATCCATTATATATACACGCACACACACTTCATGGAGAAATAAATAAAAACAATAACACAAGCCCATGAGAGACCGAACGGGCGGGATGGGTACCTAACACCTTCCCATTCCATGAATTAACCCCCTAAACCTTGTAACTATTGATTTTGTAAGCATCAATTTGTCTTTGATGTCACTCTCTCGAAGTGGAGACATGTTCTTTTGCTTATTTTTTGAAAAATAGGGTAGCGACTCCATCTCTTTACATTTACCACACACCGACGATGGCCTAAGCACTCCTAGAGAGTAAGAGGGAGCGGGACCTTTTTCTCCTTCCCTTTCCCCCACCCCCGCAGGGGGAGAGAGATGGATGGACATATCGGGGATGGCCACAATGGCGAATCCGATGGGGACAAATTTTCAAAAGCGGGATAGACTCTATTTACATAGGTGTTTTATTTTTCTGCCTGTGTGCTTATGCACCTATCTGTATGTTCCCTTTTTTCTCCTCTAATATTTCTTGAACATATATACCGCATGATTATATCACTACTCCCTCACACACTTATAGATACTCTACATGTACACTTCACATTACATTCACTAGGATCACCTATCTCCACATGTTGCACACAACACTTAGAATATCCATGCTTAGTGTCACTAACACACACCTCCACTTATCACACTTGTATATATCCATACTCACTCACATTTTTACACACCACTTGTAGTTGATACATGCTTACGTTCACTACCACACACCCACTTGTAAATATTCACATATCACTCACTCTCACATATCCATGTTTAGTATAATATCCATCCTCCATGTTAGATTTACTTTTTATACTTCTACATTCTTCCCTATTAGTATAGTGCTTATCATTCCAAATAAAATACTCCATAATATAAGAGCATGTCTATCGACTAAATTTTGTCCCGTAACTGGGGGGTCACTTCGTGATGGGTGCTGGTCTAGCAGGTTGCAGTTTGCCTAAGCGATATGACTCTCACCTTCCATTGGCCAAGTACCTTAGATGTATATCGAACGGTTCCCCTCGCATCGTACCTCTTGATAGAAGTCATGACGGGAGGTATATCGCGGAGAACTCATTCACATACGTCGAGTATATCGAATTCGCTTTTATATTTATGTAATACCCCGCGATTTTTGGGAATAGGAATTTAATTTATTTGGGAGAAATAAAATTTATTTAAATCGGAGTATTTCGGAGTGCGCGGTTGATTTCATATGGGTCGAGATAGTCGAAATGATTGTTCCTGGGATTTACTTCGATCCTGTAATATTTTAAGTTAGTTTAACTCGAATTGGAGTAAACGAGTCATTTAAAGTGTGTATTACCATTTAAAATTGGGATTTAGGATTTAAAGGTTTAAAAGGCTTACGAAATAAGCCATTCTCATTTGTGAGAAAGAGAGAGAGAGAGAGAGAGAGAGTGAGAGAGAAGAACAAGAACAAGAACAAGAACAAGAACAAGAACAAGAACAAGAAAAAGAAAAAGAAGAAAGGAAGAAGGGAGAGGAGAAAGCTTTGAAATTTTTGGCCAATAAGCAATCTCAAGGACAATTCATCCTCTACAATTCTGAGGCAAGTGTTTAATCTTGCTAAATAATTTATATGTGTATTTGATTTCATGCATTGTGGATAAAAGTATGGATTTTAGGTATTTATACCAAAACCTAGATTTTGGGTATTAAACTTTGCATTTGATGTTTATATATGGGATCAAGGGTGTATAACTTGAGGGGATGAGTATAGGATGAATTTTGATGTGGGAAACATGATTGGTTTAAGGATTAATGGTTGGAAATAGGTAAATGGGATTTTGGAAATTTTGGGGTTTAGAGAAATTAACTCATTTCATGGCTTGCTGAACAGCCCGAATCGATTCTCCCCTTGCGAATCGATTCGCCATGTTGTAGAGCCTACATGTCTTTCAGGCTGAATCGATTCACCCCTTGTAAATCGATTCGATATGTTGCAAACTTACAGGTCCCTGTGGACCGAATTGATTCTCCTAGGCAGAATCGATTCACTGTTGGGACCGAATCGATTCGGAGGGGACGAATCGATTCGAAAATAGGGCAGTTTTGAGTAATTTTTCTTAGAGTGAGTTTTACTCCATTTAGGTTGGGTTTCTCGATTTGAGACTTTTATATATGAGGAGAGAGATACTTTTTGGAGATTTATTGAGGGTTTCTCACATGATATGATCGTGGGGACGTATCGAACAAGTTTAGGAACATACATATGTATTGGAGTCTGTCGCATCGATACAGTGGGGGATTTCACTTAGGATAGGAGTTCGATTTGGAGATTAGACGTGAGTTAGTATATGATGTAAGGTTGAGGACATTTAGAGGGAGTTAGGAAGGTATGACACGAAATTGATATACAGACTTTTTTGTTGAATCCTTCTAGCGATGGGATTCTTATTTAGATACGATTGGTGATTTACGAGAGAGAGGTCATGTAATACCCCGTAATTTTAATGACTTTTAAAATGGGTTATATTTTAAATTAATGGATTAATTGGATCTTATTATTAATTAATTCATTTGGGTTTTATCCGGATTGTGGATATTAAAATGGATGATTCTGAATATTACTTAAAGATATTTAGGTAATATATGAATATGATGTCATTGTTATGATGGTGTGATATAAATTCGGTAATTTGAATTTTTAGTCAGACGCGGTATGGGACGTGTCGGGACTAATTTATTAAATTAAAAAGAAAAAAATTATTTTCAATCGACCTTATAGTCATTTCGACTGCGTTGTTGCGTCCGAAAGGTTCGAAATAGTCAGAAAAGTCTATTTGGATGTTAATTTTGAGTCTCGGGTCATTTGGAAATGAAAAGATAACCCAAAAGGGCATTTTGGTAATTTTTACAAGGGGGATGAATAGTGATTTCGGGTTTTGTCTTATTATAAGTATTGGTAGATTAAGTGTACGTGGGTTATACATCTCCTCTTCACAAATTAGAGAAGTCATCTTCCTAGAGAGAGTGAAAGGTTGCTTGGGAAGGGAAAAGCTTGCTTGGAAAGGAGGAGAACCAAAAGTCGAAGGTCACCACCACCATCACCACCTGTGTAATTCAACTCCAAATGATCAGATCTTCATTAGAGGCAAGTGTTTGATATTTGCAATTTAAGTTCGTATATTGTTCATATTAGGATAGTTATAAAAAGAGATGATTTTCATGCTTGGAAGATGAAAGGATATAGTTGTTAATGGATTTTTGGAATCTAAAAATATATAGGAATTAAACTCATGTTGTAGGTAGTTAGTAATCCAATAAATATTCATCAATATGTGGAAGAAATTCTGAAAATAATTTAGTGTTCTTGAAGATAATATGTTGATAATTTTCTGGAAAAAGAGGCAAAAACGAGTGGAATGAGAAGAGCCAATTTGGAATGTTTAGATCTTCTTTTTGAGTGCATTTGGATGAGATTTATGAAAAACTCAAAACACATACCTGACCCAATTTTTCGTGTAGAATCCAAATCTAAAGTCGGATTGATGATTTGAATAATTTTTGGATCTGATTTTTCTGAGTATTGAAAATATGAGAATTCATGATGTTATTTCTTTTTAATGTTGGTTCTTATCCCAAAACTTTTGTTGATCTTCGGTGATTATTAATTGGATATTATGGGACTTAGAGAAGATCATTAAGCCCTAGTTAAGATTTGAATTAATTTGATTGGGATTTAATTGATTAGAATGATGATAATTAAATTGAAAGATATTTCGGTTGCTAGATTCACGTGTTGGATTCTAATTGGTATGCATGAGGATTAAGGATAGGTCCAGTAGGGAAGATTTCATATAAGTGAGGGTAGCCTTAGGGTTACAATTTGAACAACAAGAACTGAGTTTAAGCTCATTATTGATATCACAAGGACTGGGTGTAGTTCAAGAGCGTAGTGGTATGGCTCCTGGATAAAGATGGGATTTAGAAAACATTTGGTTGAAAGAGGGTATGAGGTTATCCCGATCGCGTATTTGAAGTTGACGGACCTCCACGTTCGACAAAGTTAAGTAGTAGTGTATTGGAGGGGTTCCTTGTTTGGATTTCGCTTTGCGAGACGCTCCGCTCATGAACCATAATGACGCCGGGAGTGGAAAGATGTTATAGGATGCGAGGATAATTAAATTGTGAAGTAAAGATATGATATTTTAATACGTGGAATTTAAAAGAGATATAATGATACGTATGGAAATTATCTTAGGGTAGTGATATTACCTTATTGATATTATATTATAGGTATGATAATGCCTATTTGATTGATTGATGATTTATGTGTATGACATACCTAGCTTACTTGCTATCGGTGGGAGGTTTGCGCGTGAGGGCAGTCATATCCTGATGAATCCATGGGATCTTTGATTTGTCGCTCGAGAACATAGGTCTATGAAAGACTTATCGGGGAGCTGATAAGTTCGCTGACTGTGGGTACGTAGGTATGTGCGTGACCCATGTATACGAGAACTATGTTCGCCTCCAACGTTTGTGTTGTTGTTTATGGTTCGAGGTATCCTCACCGAACCTTTTGTCTCCTATTCGACGACCAGCGATATTGGGACATGATAGCAGAGTAATGCATTGCACCGCAGCTGTGACTCAGGGTGCCGTATTATATATATATATATATATATATATATATATATATATATATATATATATAATGAATTAAAGGAATGAATGGTTATATTGTGGTTAAGTTTTCTATTGCGTGATAATTGTAGATAACAGTAAATTGCGAAAGAATGAAATTAAGATAATGAATGTTTATTGAAAAGTTGAATTCATGTTAATGAGAAACGAATCATATAAATGAGAAATGTAAATGAATAATAATGTGACGTATGGTATGGGACATACAGGGTTATGATATGGGAATGGAATTATATTATGGAACTAGTAAAGAGGAACCATTAACTAGGAGGTTAATAGGCAACGTTAAGTGTCCACTCTAGTTGAGAGGTGAGAATAGCAAGTGAGAGTTGGATCTAACATGTACGTAATAAATGATTTATTGCACTAGTTAAATACTTGTTGTTTTAAAAATCATTTACACAATCGGTTTCTAACCCGTTTCCTTGCATATTTTCTTTTCTATTCTATCTCCTATATCAGGTGTCCAGCAACAGGGACGCCAACCTTAGCGGATTACGATAAGCTATGGAGCTACTTAGACGCCTATCATCTTTTTGATTCACAGTATTATTAGTTAGGGCATGTCGCCTAAAGGATTTCAGTCATCATGTTCTATCGGGGTCAAATACTATTGTATTCGTGTCTTTTTAATACATTTGATATTGTTTGGATTACTGTAATGGATTAATATTATTTGGGAATGTTTATTCCAATTGCATCTAAATTCTTTTGTGTTATCTATTTGGTTATCAGTGTTGTAGAATAAAATGTTTTGTGTTATTCTTAAACTAGAAATGGATTTTGTTAAATTAAAATTTGGAAAGTTTTTAACACCAGCTTAATTGGCTATTGGGTGAGTTGTAAATGTTTTTCGACAGTGATGCTAAGAATGAGACAACTGTATATTCTGTTTTAATTTGGTATGGGACTGGCCACCCGGTATTTAATTAGGCGGGGTGTTACAGGTGGTATCAGAGCGTCAGGTTCTAGTGTCCTTTAGGGTCTGTATGGCTTACTGCGTTTTCAGCTTAGCGTTCTTTGATGTAGAGCCCTATGTTTAAGATTGTTGATTTCTTTGGTAAGATTTCGTATATATTAGTGAATCTTATTTGTGTTCGGACGGGTTCATACAAGAAGTATGGGAGATGAGGGCCATTGGACGGATAGCGGAGATCGTACTTTGGAGGTTATGAAGTATGTTCGAGTATGATGACCGTAGTCTAGGTCACCCCTATTATGGAAAAATTGAGGAGAGTCATCAGTAGAAGTTCTTGAAATGTGGAAATTGTGCGTGTTACCTAACGAAGGAAATATATTCAAAGGCTTGGGCATATAGTTGAGTGTGGTTAACTAGAACTGAAAATTTGGGGTAAAATTTCTCTTGACTCATCGGAGCAAAGTTATAATAGTGGGATTCAACAACCACCACCCGCGAATGAGGGTATGTTTTCTATTTAAGGAGTCATGAGGCGCATATTGATTTTAGTAGCGATTATATTGTGTGGGAAAAAGGGTTGCTAAACTTAGTCTATAGCACTATTACTTGCGTAGACTCACCGAGGGGTGTGGGATACCTATATTTTCATGTCATCACGTGGGATTAATTTTTATCATCAGATTATTTACTATGGGCATCTCCGAGCATGATGTGACTATCAGCATGCATTGACTTGTGGTACAAGAGAGCGTATGTACTACTACTATCCAACAACTTGTCTTCTATAAGAGAGTAGATGAGTAGACTTTATTTGAAATCAATAAAACCTAATTTTTTGTTTAAATCGATAAACCTGATATTTTTTCGTTAAACCAAATTTTTATATACTATTGACTAAGGACCTGAGGAGTTTCGATGACCGACTACTTCAGGTAGTAGTGTATCGGGGTGGTTCCTTGTTTGGATTTCGCTTGCGAGACACCCCACACATGAAACTAATAACCGTTGTGAGTCGAAATAAGACAGTTCTTTAGGATATGAGTTTATAACCTTTGCGATAAATATTATTATGAAAATGGTACGATAGGGTGTATGGGCGCCCTTGATGATTGGATTGTAGTAGTTTTCGTAATTGTGAAAAAGGTAAGTAGTTGAGACTTCAGGATTTATTTAATGAATATGTGAGGATCATTTTTCCCAAAGTTTGTCACGAGGACGGTATAAGGAAAATTGGGTAAAGTTTAAATTCTATTCAGTTGAAACAATATGGTGAGGCTTGGCGTATAACATCGATAGGGATTTTCATTAATGTACTGTATGGGCAGTACGTCTTAGATTTCTTGCGATGTGAGATTTATACTCAGAGTTGACCTTACCGTTATGGCTTATATTCCGGAATTTCGGGACGAAATTCTGTTATAAGGGGGGAAGTATGTAATACCCCGTAATTTTAATGACTTTAAAATGGGTTATATTTTAAATTAATGGATTAATTGGATCTTATTATTAATTAATTCATTTGGGTTTTATCCGGATTGTGGATATTAAAATGGATGATTCTGAATATTACTTAAAGATATTTAGGTAATATATGAATATGATGTCATTGTTATGATGGTGTGATATAAATTCGGTAATTTGAATTTTTAGTCAGACGCGGTATGGGACGTGTCGGGACTAATTTATTAAATTAAAAAGAAAATTTATTTTCTATTGACCTTATAGTCATTTCGACTGCGTCGTTGCGTCCGAAAGATTCGAAATAGTCAGAAAAGTCTATTTGGATGTTAATTTTGAGTCTCGGGTCATTTGGAAATGAAAAGATAACCCAAAAGGGCATTTTGGTAATTTTTACAAGGGGGATGAATAGTGATTTCCGGTTTTGTCTTATTATAAGTATTGGTAGATTAAGTGTACGTGGGTTATACATCTTCTCTTCACAAATTAGAGAAGTCATCTTCCTAGAGAGAGTGAAAGGTTGCTTGGGATGGGAAAAACTTGCTTGGAAATGAGGAGAACCAAAGGTCAAAGGTCACCACCACCATCACCACCTGTGTTATTCAAATCCAAAGGATCACATCTTCATTAGAGGCAAGTGTTTGATATTTGCAATTTAAGTTCGTATATTGTCCATGTTAGGATAGTTATAAAAAGAGATGATTTTCATGCTTGGAAGATGAAACGATATAGTTGTTAATGGATTTTTGGAATCTAAAAATATATAGGAATTAAAATCATGTTGTAGGTAGTTAGTAATCCAATAAATATTCATCAATATGTGGAAGAAATTCTGAAAATAATTTATTGTTCTTGAAGATAATATGTTGATAATTATCTGGAAAAAGAGGCAAAAACGAGTGGAATGAGAAGAGCTAATTTGGAATGTTTAGATCTTCTTTTTGAGTGCATTTGGATGAGATTTAAGAAAAACTCAAAACACTTACCTGACTCAATTTTTCGTGTAGAATCCAAATCTGAAGTCGGATTGATGATTTGAATAATTTTTGGATCTGATTTTTCTGAGTATTGAAAATATGAGAATTCATGATGTTGTTTCTTCTTAATGTTGGTTCTTATCCCAAAACTTTTGTAGATCTTCCGTGATTATTAATTGGATATTATGGGACTTAGAGAAGATCAGTAAGCCCTAGTTAAGATTTGAATTAATTTGATTGGGATTTAATTGATTAGAATGATGATAATTAAATTGAAAGATATTTCGGTTGCTAGATTCACGTGTTGGATTCTAATTGGTATGCATGAGGATTAAGGATAGGTCCAGTAGGGAAGATTTAATATAAGTGAGGGTAGCCTTAGGGTTACAATTTGAACACCAAAGACTGAGTTTATGCTCATTATTGATTTCGCAAGGACTGGGTGTAGTTCAAGAGCGTAGTGGTATGGCTCCTGGATAGAGATGGGAGTTTAGACACATTTGGTTGAAAGAGGGTATGAGTTTATCCCGATCACGTATTTGAAGTTGACGGACCTCCACGTTCGACAAAGTTAAGTAGTAGTGTATTGGAGGGGTTCCTTGTTTGGGTTTCGCTTTGCGAGACGCTCCGCTCATGAACCTTAACGACACCGGGAGTGGAGAGATGTTATAGGATGCGTGGATAATTAAATTATGAAGTAAAGATATGATATTTTAATACGTGGAATTTAAAAGAGATATAATGATACGTATGGAAATTATCTTAGGGTAGTGATATTACCTTATTGATATTATATTATAGGTATGATAATGCCTATTTGATTGATTGATGATTTATGTGTATGACATACCTAGCTTACTTGCTATCGGTGGGAGGTTTGCGCGTGAGGGCAGTCATATCCTGATGAATCCATGGGATCTTTGATTTGTCGCTCGAGAACATAGGTCTATGAAAGACTTATCGGGGAATTGATAAGTCCGCTGACTGTGGGTACGTAGGTATGTGCGTGACCCATGGATACGAGAACTATGTTCGCCTCCAATGTTTGTGTTGTTGTTTATGGTTCGAGGTATCCTCACCGAACCTTTTGTCTCCTATTCGGCGACCATCGATATTGGGACATGATAGCAGAGTAATGCATTGCACCGCAGCTGTGACTCGGGGTGCCGTATTATATATATATATATATATATATATATATATATATATATATATATATAATGAATTAAAGGAATGAATGGTTATATTTTGGTTAAGTTATCTATTGCGTGATAATTGTAGATAACGGTAAATTGAGAAGGAATGAAATTAAGATAATGAATGTTTATTGAAACGCTGAATTCATGTTAATCTGAAACAAATCATATAAATGAGAAATGTAAAGGAATAATAATGTGACGTATGGTATGGGACATACGGGGCTATGATATGGGAATGGAATTATATTATGGAACCAGTAAAGAGGAACCGTTAACTAGGAGGTTAATAAGAAACGTTAAGTGTGCACTCTAGTTGAGAGGTGAGAATAGCAAGTGAGAGTTGGATCTAACATGTACATAATAAATGCTTTGTTGCACTTGTTAAATACTTGCTGTTTTAAAAATCATTTACACAATCGAGCTCTGACCCGTTTCCTTGCATATTTTATTTTCTATTGTATCTCCTATATCAGGTGTCCAGCAACAGGGATGCCAACCTTAGCGGATTACGATAAGCTATGGTGCTATGGAATTTCGCTTAGACGCCTATCATCTTTTTTATTCACAGTATTCTTAGTTAGGGCATGTCGCCCAAAGGATTTCGGTCATCATGTTCTACCGGGGTCAAATACTATTGTATTCGTGTCTTTTTAATACATTTGATATTGTTTGGATTACTGTAATGGATTAATATTATTTGGGAATGTTTATTCCAATTGCATCTAAATTCTTTTGTGTTATCTATTTGGTTATCAGTGTTGTAGAATAAAATGTGTTGTGTTATTCTTAAACTGGAAATGGATTTTATTAAATTAAAATTTGTAAAGTTTTTAACACCAGCTTAATTGGCTATTGGGTGAGTTGTAAATGTTTTTCGACAGTGATGCTAAGAATGAGACAACTGTATATTCTGTTTTAATTTGGTATGGGACTGGCCACCCGGTATTTAATTAGGCGGGGTGTTACAGGTCATATGCCCTTAATGAGGTTAAATTTAAGTATTCAATTTTAAGGGCGATGATGTTTAAGGTTCACATGAGTAATCGAACTGTAATCTGAATTTAGAGGGATTTAAGGTATCACCGACAAATAGTTGTGTTCATACCTATAGCCGGGGTAGTTATCGTATATCGGTGAGCGCGCGGATATAGATGGTGAGTGTATAGTTATTAATACATACATTCGATTTGGAGAGAGTATCCTTAAGGTTGCATATAATAGGAGAATATTCATATCATAGGTGAATTCGATGTATATGTTTCAAGTGTGGTACCGTGTAAGGAAAATGCATTGGGTAGGTATGCGTTATAACGATGGTGAGTATTATGAGAGTTGTATATATATCGCCAGATTCTTTTCCTTTATAAATAAGGATCGGAGATAATACGTATATATATAAATGTTTGGTTATATGGAGCGAATGTATATTTATTATGTGATGATTTATACATATGATGTGATTGCATGTATATATATATGTAGTGTGAATGAGAAATATCTACTTATTATGTGAGCATACCTAGCACATGATATCATGGGAGGTTGCACGATGTGGGTGAGGCCCCTGGCTTGAGGAGAAGGGTGCGTATAGTCCCCAGGTCATAGTTGTCCTTTATTATTTGTGTGGTTTTATTTGGGGGTGAGAAGTCTTGGGTATGATTCATTCTCACTTTTCGATTAGGAACTATGACCGCTTCCCATACGTTGTGATTGATTATATTACCATGGCGGTGCGATAATAGTCCGATATATGGTAACCCGGGATAAAGTGAGTAATTCCTAGAAGATGATAGCATTGTGAAGTATTTTTATGTCATATAACCGTATATGTTATGATTATTTCAAGTGCGCATTATGTGTGGTATGTGTACATGGTTATAGAATTGAATGATTGTATTATATATGTAGAGCGATGATATATATTCTACAGATGAATATCATATGAGTATTCTAATATGTACATTTTGTGTAATTAGGTGTACTAGCTTGTTAGGGTTAAACGATCGTACTTGGTGACTAAGGTTGTTATATAGACTCGAAAGATCTTAGGAGACGTCTTACTTGTGTAAGTATCTGAAGTTATAGGATGTGTGCGGAGGGCATAATGGATCCCGACGATTAACATTGTCAAGGAGTAGTGTATCGGGGGGTTCCTTATTTGGATTTCGCTTTGCGAGACTTCCCACACACGAAATGCAGCATACTGTTGGGAGTGGGGAGAAGTTTGGTCCTTGGTACTCGGGTGTGTGGATTGGTGATAGAATTCTTTATACGAATAGGAAGTCAATGTGTGCCTATTATATTATTTAGGACTTTTTTAAGTTAATTATTAGAATCGGATGGACTCTAGTAAGATATAGGTGTGTACACTTACGTTATTATGTTATATATAAGTTTGAGAGTAAACTTGGGGTAGGATGGAATGAGAAGTTTTTCGGGTAGTTTAATTAAGGTTCAAATTCATACGTTTAGGTGCGCGTTTTAGTTGAGAGGTGAGTTTGGGGGTTCCACGAGAGTGCGACTCCACTTTATTTATGAAATTGAGCATTTATTAATTATTATACGCATTATAAACTTACTATAAACGTTTTTACACCTCGATCTCTGACTCGTTTATTTCTATCTCTTGATATATAAATATATATATATATATATATATACTAGCGGAATGTTCGTGCCTGAAGTCACAATAGAAATTTTGTTCCCGGCAAAACATGCAAAATACATGTTAATGAATACTCAAAATGGCTTATAATTCCACCTTTTATTAAAGAAATACCTAAAATAGTGTCCACATTAATACAAAAACTCAAATTCAAATAATAAAAACAACTTTTATACATTTGAAACGAAAATAATACACACGATTTAAATTGGAACATAAAAACACACTTACCGTAGGAATATTTAATCTTTTCGAACAAATGAGATATACAACCTTTTCGAACAAATGCTTTCCCGTCACTTAAAACTCTGAAATTTGAGAATATGGAGGATTGGGAGGAATTGTCTTGTAATTCAACCAATGTTGGAGCAATTTTTCCTCGCCTTAGTCATCTTATTACAAGTGGCTGTTCGGAATTGTTCGAGCTTTCACTCCCAAGGCTTCAATCTCTTGTGTCGTTGAAGATAATAGAATGTTGGGATGTGGTGTTGCGAAGAATCATTGACCTTGCTGCCTCAATAACCAAGATGACAATTAAGAATATCCAAGCGCTACCTGTGCTACTGTGAGTCAACCAATCTCTCGTTCCCGGTCATCAACTACCATATTAACAACATCATAAAAGACATCTCCCTTCGGATCATCTGGTATTATGTAACCGTTATACATTAACCTGTTTGGGTCAACAATGTGAGTGTGGCATGTATGAAAGACATAAAAATGAACTTCTAGATCATTTTTATTGAATTAGATGTCAAATAGTCTTCCCATTGTTGAACTGACCATAAGGAAGTGACCTGATGCATTAAAAGAAATAAGTACAAATGAAATTTGAGTAATTAAATAATTAGACCAATTCATAAAGAAACTTTAATCTCTTATTCTATAATTTCCAGTAGGTATCTTAGTAACTTGTTCTAAAGCCTATAGAACAAAAAGAAGATGAAGTGTGACAATGACTTGTTAAATTATTAAGCTCGGCCTGATTAGCTCATACTCCAAAAACTATATAACAAAATCAAGCTACTTTCTCGGGTCAATTATAAGTCATAACCTAATTTGATATTGTATATGGAGTTTGAAAAAGCAAGTTTGATCACATTTTAAAGCTCGACATGTTTAATGAACCAAGAATTTTTCACTTCATTACAACGATTTCTAAGGGAACCACAAAATTTACGAGGGACAACCACCCACGTGTACAATGCATTAAACAAAATGTACCATCATTTCATTGGTGACCAGATGAGGATAATATAATTGAATCATCTAGCAGGTCGGAATCATAAATTCTTCCGCGTGCAGTCTGCTGTAATAACCAGATTACTTCTTTTGAAGGGAAATCCATCTCCTTAAGCATCTCTTATTGATTTTCCCTGGTCGTTACAACTTGTTGACACATCTGTTTTCTTCTCTCAACGTATGTAAATGGTCCGGAGCTTCATCAAGTGTATGACAGTCATGGTGTTACCTGCAAACATTTGTTACATAGCAAGATCTGTAGTTACAAATTTGATGATGAGTTTCTCGAAAAATGTTGAAAGGAGACACCCTATTTGAATGGGAACCAAAGGAAAAAGAAGCCTAAAAAAGAAAACAGTGTGTGAATTCGATTGTGAACTTCAAGAACAGCTACACTTTCATCAGTTTTCTGTTCAGAACTGGAGCTAAATTATCGACAATTTGAATTGTCCTTACTCTTCCCCCATACCTACATTTATGGACATCAACAAATTTCTTTATATTTACCATAGGAATGAAGAACAACAAATAAAAATTACCAAAAAAATATCTTCTCTAGTCCTGTTTTCAATACATAAAAATTAAATCTGTTATAATTATGGATATTATAGATATCATCCATGTATTACATGAATAGTTCAATACTTACACATTCTATTTATAATAATAATAAAAAATCCAATATTCAACGATCACATAAAAAGTGAAGAAAAAATAAAGAAACCTAAGTGAACATGCTAGTGATAAAAATGGAGAGATAACAAAATAATCAGGAGGGGTTAGAAACTTGTAAACCTAAAAAACAAAATCTAGTGAGAGATAATACTTTTTGGACCATGGTCATTGGCGATGGTTAACACTCGCAACTTCAAATAAATCATTAAATTTAAACAACAAACAATAAATAAAGAAGATAGAGCAGAAGGAGGGCAATGCATAGAGAGATACAGAGGGTGATAAAGGCGTCTTATCGCACATCTGGCGCCAATGAAAGCAGGTGTTAGTGGAGAGAACTAAAGTAGTTCACCCAAATCACATAAAACGACCATAAAAAAGTTGGTGGTGGAGGTTAACCTTTTAACTTAACAAATAGCTGCAATTAGTAAAAGACAATTCTAAATATAACATTGTATTACCTGTCAACATAAAAGACAATTCTCAATATGATATTGTATTACCTGTCAACATAAACGACCGTCAAATAGTTAGTGGTGGTGGTCAAACAGTTGCAAATATAACATTATATTACCTGTGAACATAGAAGACAATTCTCAATAGGTATGCATTTCACGGTTCGATGAGAAAATAAGATTTTAGATAATTCTCAAGAATAGAAAATTAAAAATGTAACTGATGGTGAGAATGCAGAAAGCTACTCTGATGGTGAGAAGTATCTCAGAAAGCTACTCTGGTTTCTACTCTAGTTAGGTGAGAAGTATCTATTTAAATTAAGAATGCAATAAGAAACGTATATGGGCATTACGGACCTTTACAATTTTATCTACGGTCTAGCGAAAATGAGCGCATTAGTTTATGATCCTATTAGCTGATGAAACTGATGACATCAAATCACTGATACCACCAAATCCCCAAGCTACTGATATATGAGGTCGAGGATCCTGCAATCACCGTCAAGATATTGAAAATTAATTATAAATCTAATGGTATATTTTCATTTATTGTATTTAAAGATGGGAGAAAAATAAGTAAAAGATTCATGCTATTTGACGTAAAACTGTGCACTTATCACCGAAAGATTCATGTCCTAATAGAAGGAAAAAACACGAACTTTACAAAGATTAAGAACTAAAACTTCACTCCACTCTACTATTTCAGAACACATTCGACGAATTCCAGTCTAACGTTCATTAGAAGTACAACTTAAATTTGATATCAAACTTGGACTAAGCTTTTGGCAGGTGGATATTGCAGCAACAATTTTACCTGGAATGTTAAGTAGAGACTTAGCACCTCTCATCTTGAAAGATGCTCTGTCTTAAGGCAAAGAAGCCTCTTCCACGATCTCAAACGTGTCGAGCCACACTCGCGCGCTGTGTCGAGCGGTGTCAATACGGTACTTATTTGTTTTTTAGATAACCTCATATATTTAGCACATATGGCATGCTTTATGACCTGGACCAAAGAAAGTAAGAAAAGACTATATGGAAAACCACTACTAATAAAGGAAATAAACCACTGACTAAAAAGTATCCAAATGCAATCAATTATCATAATTTACCCACCTGATTAAATAATATTAACTACATTGTGTTTGTCTTTCTAGTTCCAAGTGAATAAGTGGTTGTCGTAATCCTAGAATGTACCGTACAAAGGTTTTGAGTTATCAGATCTTATGTTCCACATTCCCACATTGTCCAAAGGCATGTAAACTGCAGTCCATGACCTCATATACACCTACAGTTACACAAAAAATTTATTATTATCCAATATATTCAACTCAATTAGAGAACAAGTACTACACATTAATTTGCAAATTGTTGACTTAATAAAGCCAGGCATTGGGAAGAACTTTATGTTTGAATGTTTTTGTTCTTTCTGGTCCAGTACTTGAACAGTTGAGAGAGTAGTTCCATCTCTCAAATTATAACTTAATCTGCTAACATCTGAACACGGACCTCCATCCACCCTGTTCATTCCACAATATTCATAATATCAAATTTATATACATTTTTAATCCAATATTTAAAAAACTGTTGAAGAGTGCAGTTTTAATTAAATAGTATATAGAGTGAAAAAAAATATATCAGAGCATTTAATTTAAATAGTTATCTATGGTCAACTATATACTTATGGTTCAAGCATTACTCACCCCGATGCATGAGTTGGGGTTGTCATGTTTCCCTTATCATTGGTGATTATTTCAACATGGTTCTTATTACACACCCCGATGCATGAGTTGGTCATCCCGAGATTTATTCCAATTGCCCAACTTTCTCTTTTTCTTCCCATTCTCAGTACTCTGTAAAATCAAGTTTATTAAGAACTATTAGGATAAAGTGAGAATGCATTATCAAAGGCATCATTCTCTGAAATTACTTATTCAGTGTAAAATGCACTTACATTAAATCTCTTATTTGACATTTTAAAAGAGAAAGTTAAACTAAATTTGAATGTAAATCTTATATGGATCCAATACTGGATCCTTATCCAAAAATATCACATCCAACTAAGAAAGAAAAAAATCCCGTTTAAAATTCACCCTAGCAGCATGTAGCCTTAACTATTTTGCTTGGATACTTTTTAGGTATATACATGAAGCCCACTTTTTTATATCTTCCCTCTCCTGTATACTCCCATGTACTCCACACGATTGTGTAAAGTGCACTAAAACATACCCATGAAATCTCAGCAATCTTCACTATAAAGTGTGAACCACTAAAATCATTTGGCAAAGGTATGTAACTGAACCTGCATACAAAAAATGTAGAGAAATGAAATAAAATACAAAAAATAATCTATACCTCAAGCTAAAACTAAATTTGGATAAATAAAATAGTTAATTGAAATCAAAAACCTAATAACAAAACCAACACATAAATAAACCATCCCCATTTTTTGTATAAATTCTTTGGAACATCGAGATAAATAAAACAGAATCTTCCTCTTACCCCCCCTAAACTGAGCCTGAAATTGAGCAAAATTCATCATTATCATTGGCAACGTAAACTCATCCTCATTAACAAACAGAACACGGAGGGAGGTTAATTAATAAAGAGAAATGATATCTGTTTGATGCTAGTACAATGATTTGACCAAATTTAACAAAAATACATGATAATCATTACTTGAAGTATCTTCCCCGTATTATGCTCCTTCTATAGATTTAAAAAAATTAAGAATCGAACTATATATTGAAAAATCACAATGAACATGAAGAATCATGACCTCATCAAACTCACAGATAATGAAGATGCCTTGAACAATGCAAATGATATATGCATTGAGCGAAAAAACCTTAAAAAATTCAAGATCTAAAAATTTCAAGATATTAAAAATACTTGGTGGTTGCTAAAACTGGTTAGAGAGTTGATGATATGGGTTACCTATAAGTACATAAAAAAAGGTAAATATTTTACTTAGATAGATGCACCATAATCCACAATAGAAAAAAAACATAGAAATTATAAAGGGAATGAAACAATAAACATAATTAATCAATTTCTCATTAGTTATAAAGGCAATGAAACAATAAACATAATCAATCCGCCTTCCATTTTGTCAGTTGAATAAAAAACATTAATAAATAAATACCACTTGAAGGTTCAGTACATTAATCTTTTGTGTTTCATTTCATGATCAAAAGGATGAAACATAAATGACTTGATTGAATCAACTTCAAAGATGAACAGTTGGGACTTGTGAGATACACAAAGAAGACGTATGAGATATCCAATAGAAATGAACACAAATTTAATCTGAGATACCCAACGAAGAAGAAAACAAATCAAACCTGAGATTCCAAACAATATTATCCAAACACAAATCAAACATCAAACCAGGAAGAAATGGGAATTCATGTACAAAGAATATTATCCAAACACAAAATAAAAAATAAAAACGCCCAAATAATATTATCCAAACATAAAACTAAAATATAAAACCCTTAAACAATCTTACCAATACAAAGTGACCTCTTTTATAAAACGGGGAGAAAGATGATTTCAGTATATATGAGAAGAGATGGAGTGCCGTGTGTTTGATAGATGTTACCGATTCAAAGAGCTTCAATGGGTTTTCAACACTGGGAGAGACAAAGAGTGATCGGGAAGAGTGTAATGTGGTGTGTGACTGATTGACTTGAGTTGGTAGGAATGAAACATCCCTTTGGATCGGGGCTTTTATAAAAACACCCCCTATTTTAAATTAATGTGAAATTGAGAATGAGAAAAGAGGAGGAAACAATCTCAACCCTTAATCTGTGAATGATGTGGCCAAATCCTCACCCCTAATTAAGTTCTCATCTTATGGAATAGTAAAAACCTTTTGCTCCTTATTATATATATATATATATATATATATATATATATATATATATATATATATATTGTGTACTACAGGTGTCCCACCGCAAGGATATCGATGATGCTTTTGCATCCATTGTTGCGGAGCCGTAGCAGATGCGGACTGCTAATGGATTTTGTCATAGTCGTTTCCCTCCGTTTATAAATCTAGATAGGATTCATTTTGGTGTATCGGGTTTATACCCAAGAGTTACATTTAGCATTTTATATTTCTCTCCTCTGGTTTTTTATATTATCTGTTACCCGACAGCATATTCGGGTATACTTCTTTTATTATACTTGTTATGTTTTATATGAGTACATCCTTTTATTGTTATACGTGAGTGCATTTTTATCTTGCTCAGTAGTTATTTTATTGTTGGCATGGTGTTCATTGTATGTTTTTAAAATTTATGGCATCCGCTTATTCTGGTTTAGGGTGGTTGGCAACATTTATTTTAGTATCGGCAGTAGATGATAAGAATGATCAACTTGAGATTCCTGATTTAATTTAATATAGGGATGGCCACCCGTTATTATTTTAAGCGGGGTGTCACAGGTGGTATCAGAGTATCAGGTTCTAGTGTCCTTAGGATTTGTGCAGGTTTTCTGCGTTCTTCCGTAAGCATTTTTTATGTAGAGCCCTATTGTTAGGACTGTTGTGTTCACTACACCTATATTTTTTTCTGCGATTTGTAATCACTTGAATGACATTCTGCTACAGTTGATTTCGTCTCAGACGTTGTCAAAAAGAAGTCATCCATGCAGGGCAAATAGAGGGGCTGAGAATATATAACCCCACATGCCTCAAGTGACTGTGATTGCAACTGAGGTTATCGATATGGTGGCACAAGCCGTTGATGCTGCCATTTCTGTGATGACACTTTATTCGGACGTTTCGATATCTCAAGGCCACCCATGTCCACCAGCGTGGGAAAAAGTACGAGAAGCCTTTATAGAAGGGACATCCTCTAGAGATTTCGGGGGAGGGGAGCTAATCCAATTGTTGCGAGTCAGTAGAAGAAGGACATACAAGGCACCTTCGGATGGTGGAATGCAGTGAGGTGCAGAAGCAAATACTCACCACCCTTAAACTAACGGGTGCAGCTCCCTAATGGTGGGAGTCAACCACCACGTCGGAGCATATAGAGATGCAATGCCCATATCAAATTTTTGGGTACGCTTTGACAAGAGGTATTTTCCTTCTGTGGTTCAAACGGAGATAAGGAATGGATTTTAAGAAGGTGACTCAAGGTGATCGAACGATGGTTGAGTACGAAGAAGAATTTACTTTATTGGTTAATTTTGTGCCCGATGATGTATATACGGAGGAGAACGAATGGTGAAGTTCTTGGGAGATTGAGATTAGTAAATTCGTCAGCCTTTATTTTGGAAACTCGATGTTACTAACCTTTATCGATGTGATGAACACGGCATTGTCATGTTGTTAGGAGTATTGCCTTCATTTAAAAAGGGAGTAAGAAATTTGGAGACTCGGGTCCATCATGTAAGACTAAAGGAGCTGATACGAACGAAGCAAGATCATCATCACAATGGGGTTATAGTCCAGATTGTCGAGGGCCATAATAACGTCTTGTCTCGCAAAATAGATAGGAAGGATTTTTTGGAAAAAATTTCTTTGTGGAGAATCAGACCCTAGGAAGGGAAATTGTCCTAGAAGAGGTAGAGGGAAGTTCTCTGAGGAAGTTTTAGATGTGAAACTCCTACAGCAGTTCATAGGCCAGTTTGGGCAAGAGAACTCTGGACAGGGACCCATTGATGAAGAGATGCAGTTGAAGTATGGAGGTAGTGTGTGAATAGTTTTCCTATGTATTTAGGTCATGCTTTTCATGGTATTGGGAACGTCATATGTAAGTTTTAGTGAGTGGTTAGCTGTTATAAGCATATTGTGCACAAAATTTTCCTTGGAGGAAGGAGTGAGCAAGAGTGGCGTTTAGATGGTATTTCTAGGGAGAATAAATGTTTTGCGATAGGCCAGTAGAGAGTTTTGCTTTTGGGTTTTGGGGAGTGCGAATTTTTGGAACATGTTTGATGGTAACGATAAGGCTTATGCAAGGGTTTATCTAATGGCAATGGTAGGACGTGATGCAAAGGATTTTTATTTCTGAAAGTATTTAGGGTTTAGCGGGATCCTTGTTGAGCAAGGAATTTAGCTCATGGTTGTATTAGTTTTGAGAACTAGGTGTTAGTAAGAGTATTGTATTTGTGGATGCCTTATGTTGTGAACATGAGGTGTTTGATTTGGAGTGTCTAAAGACACAAAACTATTATATATTATATTGTTTTATATGCCTTCGGGCAATGTCCGTGATTCAAAAATCTTTTATAAAACCTTAGTCCCGATTCAACTGATCCCAATTTCCGACACAGCTACACAGTAGTGTATTTGGAGGGTTCCTTGTTTGGATTTCACTTGCGAGACGTCCCCCACATGAAAGTAGCGAATATCAGGAATTGAGAAGAGTTCAATCATTAGAAATTTCAAAATTATATATACTTAGTATGATGTTGTAGATTAATTTATTGAGAGTTATATATGGATTTAAGGCTAGTGGAGCCGGGTAATGTATATACGAGTTAAGCTCAGGTACAGGGTGTACGGGCGTCCTGGTTAGTTAATCTGATTTTAAAAGTTAAAATAATTCACCGAGAGAAGTGGGAGAAGTAGGTAGAAATTTTTTTAGGGTAGGTGACATGAGAACTAGTTGAAGTTCGGAGTCCCAGGCTTAACTAATTTCGAGGACGAAATTCTTGTAAGGGGGGAAGTCTGTAATACCCCACGATTTTTGGGACTAGGAATTTAATTTATTCGGGAGAATTTTTTTATTTAAATCAAATAATTTTAAAATTTGGCAATTGAGGTCAAAATTTGAACATGATATAAAGTATTTCAGATGATGATTCACAGTGCGCGGTTGATTCCGGATGGGTCGAGATAGTCGAAATGACTGTCCTTGGGATTTACTTCGGTTTCAAAATATTTTAAGTTAGTTTGACTCGAATTGGAGTAAACGAGTAATTTAAAGTGTGTATTATCATTTAAAATTGGGATTTAGGATTTAAAGGTTTAAGAGGCTTACGAAATAAGCAATTCTCATTTGTGAGAAAGATAGAGAGAGATATATATAGAGAGAGAGAGAAGAAGAAGAAGAAGAAGAAGAAGAAGAAGAAGAAGAAGAAGAAGAAGAAGAAGAAGAAGAAGAAGAAGAAAGGTAAAAGGGAGAGGAGAAATCTGGGAAATTTCCTGCCAATACGCCATCTTGAGGACAATTCAACCTCTACAATTCTGAGGTAAGTGTTTAATCTTGATAAATAATTCATATGTGTATTTGATTTCATGAATTGTGGATAAAAGTATGGATTTTGGGTATTTATACCAAAACCTATATTTTGGGTATTAAACTTTGCATTTGATGTTTATATATGGGTTTAAGGGTCTATAACTTGAGGGGATGATTATAGGACGAATTTTGATGTGGGAAACATGATTGGGTTAAGGATTAATAGTTGGAAATTGTGTAAATGCGATTTTGGAAATTTTGGATTTTGGAGAAATTAACCCATTTCGTGGCTTGCTCAACAGGCCGAATCAATTCGTCCCTTGAGAATCGATTCGGTATGTAGAAGACTTACAGGTCCCTTTGGACCAAATCGATTCGCTGTTGGGACCGAATCGATTCGGAGGGGCGAATACATTCGAAAACAGGGCAGTTTTGAGTAATTTTTCCTAGAGTGAGTTTTACTCCATTTCAATTGGGTTTCTCGATTTGGGACTTTTATATACGAGCCAAGAGATAATTTTTGGAGATTTATTGAGGGCTTCTCACATGATATGATCGTGGGGACATATCGAACTAGTTTAGGAACATACATATGTATTGGAGTCTGTCGCATCGATGGGGATTTCATTTAGGATAGGAGTTCTAACTAGAGTTAAGGCTCGAAAGCAATCTAATCGAGCATATCCAATTAAGCATAAACATCACGCAATAAGGAATTTAAGCCAAAGTTACGAGATTAAACATTTAATCAAAAATGGTCACACGCAGATTAAATTCGGATTATCGCTATAAACACTAAAGTTACGTGACAAATAAAGTTAAACACATAACAATCCAACTTTAATACACGCGGTTTCAATTAAATGCAAATTTACACAAAACCCTAACTTTCGAGGTCCAAACCCGTAAATGGCGGAACGAAATCCCGACCCTATTTATCTAAAGGCACGACATGAATAAACTAATTAAACTAAGAAAGCAATAAATAAACACAATAAACTATTTAGGAAAGCATATAAATCTAATTAGAAAGCAAGGAAATAATGAAATACAACTATATTAATTGGTAGGGGAGATGAATAGTTGACTTACAATCCAAATGGGGTGTCAAACCAAAGAGAAATGAAGAAGAACTAAGCAAAAACCCCAAAACCCTAGCTATTCTATCTCCTAAAACTATCTAAAAACGTTCCCCCCACTTAATACAATGTTTACCCCTATATACCCAACCAAAAACCAACTTAAAAATGAAGATTTTCGGACTTTTACTGTAGCCGAATCGATTCGGGAAAGGACCAAATCGATTTGGAAACAGGGGAAGTAAATATCTGGCATTCTGGTGCAAACCGAATCGATTCGGTTTTGGGACGAATCGATTCGCAAGCAACAGGTCTGAATCTGCAGCTTTGTCCTATTTTACGGAAAATGCCGCCATTTCTTCGTTATAGCTCGGAATGAGGCACGGTCGGAGGATACGTGAAGATAACTCAGAGGACTACAACATCCAATAAGACATTAGGATAAAAAACCAAAATATGAAATGACTAAAATGCCCTTGAATGTGACCTTGAGTGTACTTTTACAGTAAAAACCATCCTAAAAATGCCATAACTCCATCGATATAACTCGGAATCATGCACCGTCAGCGTCCACGCGAAGAGAAATCAAAGGGCTTCAACTTCTGTGAAGAGCTCGGGATTCAAATCCAAATGATGGAATTACTAAAATACCCCCGAAGCTGCAAAAGTCGACGAAATATTTCCGGAAAGCATCCGAACTTCATACTAAGCATCCAAATACCTACAAAAGCTCAATTAACCCCTGGAAAACATGTTAACATAGAAATCCGAGGTTGTCTGGTTAACGAGCATAAGTATAGGGATTAAAATACCCAAGGGGGCTAATAAGGCGTAGGTTAACGGACGAAATACGCAATATTTGCATCGTATCACACCCCCTAACTTACACATTGCTTGTCCCTAGCAAAGAAATAAGAAACTACAAGAACTACAAGCAGACCAAAAGTAGGATACAAGTACAAAATGGAATGAAAAAGAAATAAAAAGATAAGGCCACTTTCGCGGGCGAACGATTGCATTTAGCATATGCAATAAGCCGTTAAACCCCTAGGTTACCCTAGTGGACGAGTGTCGTCTCGTGAGCGTTTTCAGGGATGAAACCCACAAACATCATATGGTTTCCTCAAAATATGCCCAACCCAACATGCGACAAACTCAACAACAATGAAAAATATTTCATACGCATTATTAGCAAGTGAATGAATTCACACAAAAGTCCAAATCATTAACATTATAGAATGCACCTCATAGAATTGAAACCTTAAAAGTGGGAGGGGGAGAGCAGATGCACAATATGATTTGGTAAAAACTTAAATAAACCGGATAAACATAAAGGCATGCATATATTCAATCCTCACGGGCATTACGCTCATCAAGCGAATTCACTCAAAACAGGGAGGTAACACACGGGACATGCGGGCTAAAGAGTAAATGTAAATGGAAACTAGGCCGCACACATGTCACAAATGAAGAATGCTATATATAAAATGAAAAAATGTAATCTCAATGAAAGAATACCGCACACTAAAAGAGGCGAAATGCATTTTGACAGATTATCAAAACTATTATGACTTTTAAATTAAATGCACCCTAAGATCACATAGGACTTTATAGGGTTGTAATGTAGGTTTGGGGTTAAGGTACGAAATGAAAGGTATATGTACGGATTCAAAGTGTTCGAAGATGAAAACATGGAATAATGGGAAGGATGCGGGCAATATAAAAAATGGAAAGTAACTTCCAAACAAGCATTAGATATAACAACTGGAGAGTAATCAAAGCTTATTGAACTATACACAACATATACAACCATCACCTTTTCTTATTTCTTTTACACCATTTTTATTCTTGAAGTTTTAAAACAATTAACATCTAAAATTTAATCACTCCCTGTGGATTTCTTACGATACTCGACTTACCGCTGTACTTGCTTGTCAAGTGTAGTAGTAGCTTAGGTTTTTGTATCGCGGCGGCGAAACACACAACGATTGTGTCCTCACACGAACACTTTTTCCGCCCGGTCAGTTTCGGTCTTTCATAGAATACCCCAAGGAGTCGTTGGTTCCCTCACTACTTCCTTAGAGTCTGGAATCCATCTTCATCCCCTTTTCATGGATAACACATACCAAGTACCGAATGTGTAGCCAGATTTGATGGCAGTCCTAGCCCAACTCACTGCCAAGATTAATAACCTTCAAACTGAGGTTCACGAGATGGAACAAAATTGGGTCCCTGTTCTTAAAGATCCCTAGGTCCTCTTCCCTCACTCTATGGGTCCGCCCGTACCCAAGCATATTTATGTCTCCGAGGAATATTAGCACACTCCACGTGCCTCTCCTATTAATGGGTCGCCACCAGTCCAACTCCATATGCCAAATCATGCCCAGTCGGGGACTAACCTACCCATGAATGTTGACCCAAAGGAGAAAGAATTAAACAAGGTTAAGGAAGACCTCAAGATGTTGACCAAGAAGTTTGACCAAGTCTGAATCTCCTGGAATTACTTGGACTACACCCATGTGTCTCCCTATCCTAAAACAAGGTTATTGGAGAAGTTTAAGATTCTTAACATTGAGAAGATAGGGGGTAATGGACCCCCAATTGTTCATCTCCTAAGTTACCACCAAGCCATGAATCTCCTAGGTTCCTCCGAGGAAATAATGGCCCAAATGTTACAACAAACTTTGAAGGTCAACTCTCCTCGTTGGTTCTTATCTCTCGAGGAATCTAGGTTCGTAGCTGGGAGGATATTTCCCATGAATTCATGTCACAGTGCAAGTATAAAGAAGAATTAAAGGTCACCCACCATGATTTAAAACTGCTCAAATAGAACCCTGGGGAATTAGTCAATAAATTCATAGCAAGGTGGAGAGAGAAAGTAGCCACCATGAACAACCGGCCTTCCGAAGAGGAGCAAGTCAACATCGTGAAGAATAGATTCTTACCCATGTTTGAGAGACAATGGGAGTATAGTACTATCCTTATTTCTGAGCCTTCAGAGAAGCGAGAGTAAAGATCGAAGAAAGTCTTGCCAAGATCGAAGTTGAACTAAAGAAAGTGTCTAGAAAGTTCACAACTAGAAAGTACGAAAAGCCTTCCAGTACCGCAGTTTCAACCATCAATAATATCTCTCATCCTTCCACTTCATGGTCACTAGAAAGCTGCCCTAACCCAATAAAAAAGAATACACCGAGCTTCACGCTCCCCTCTCTAAAGTTTACCAGGCCCTTTTAAGACGAAATCTTATCAAGCCATTGGACCCTTGTCCATTACCAAACTTAGTTCCCAAAAATTTCATACCAAATGCGCCTTGCTACTTTCACCAAACTGCTGGCCATACCACCAATCGGTGTTTCCACCTTCGAAATATGATCCAAGGTCTAATTGAGCAGGGCATCATCGCCCCACTATCCAATCCTAAACCAAACACTACCCACAATCCACTCTCAAATCATACAAACGCAATCTTCTTAGATGAAGACCTAGAATTTAATCCATCTACCCAGATTGTCCATAGCAAATCACCCATCATACCTATATATTCTCCTAAACCTCTTCAAGTTTATCCATATTTTCTCTTACACCCAACCAATTTCGGTGATCAGGCTCTGTCACTCCTTACTAGAGCCAAATCTTGAGGGAAATTTATGGAATTATCAGTAGTGTTGAACCATCTTCTAGAGTTTGGGCTGAAATTTCCCTCCAGGATGACTATTGACTACTAGAGATTCAATACACTATTCTTGGAAGCTTGAAAATGGGCCTAAAAGTCACACAATTGGGTGGTACCTATCGATGAAGCCAGTTTAGATGATGTGGTCCAGATCATGGAAGACTTATTTCGGTAGACCAGAGATATTTGTAGTACATTCGATCTACTTGATGCTTTGAAACTACAGGGGCACCTGCTCCCTTCACTTATACATCTCCCCATCGAATGGGAGTATTTATGTGAAGGCCGTTGAGGTTTGGAGTGTATTAACTTCTCGTGGAAACACGATGTCATTGCCATCCGATGGGGGGGGGCGGATTTGATGATTTCGATGAAGGGAAAAACCAAAAAAAGACTAGCCAAATAGTGAGCATATGTGGAATGATATCATTTGAGGAACTGCTAAGTGTAAGGACATTTTTCTCAAGTTCGATGTGTTACATTTGTGTATGTCATGCGCCGCTACATTTGGCAATCACTTCACGATATCACATGACCGCTTCTATCTGAATTCTAAGAATCATGCATTAAATATCTCCATCAAGTGTCCCACATCTGCTCAATGACTTCATGTTCCACGATTTTATGAATCTTATGCAAGTGGTACGCAAGACAGGCCAAAATAATGAAAGAAAGGCAAGATAGGAAAGTTCAAGGGCATTTTGGTAATTTTACAGTCATAGTCAAGAGGTCTGGTCAACTGAAAAGTTGAAGAGCTCGAAGCCACGAATATACTAAAATAAATAGCACCTCAATCCAATCTACGGTGAAGGAGTTATGACCTTTTAAAGATGGAGAAAATTCCTCAAAAGAATGTAGTTTCTTTTAACCCCAAACCAGCGAGGTACCGCGAACCACACAGTGAACCGGTATGAGGGGCGAACCGGCTCAGGGTGCATAGGGGAACCGATTAGGGGTAAAAGCACAACAAAAGTCCCACCGACTCAAAACACTTTTGGTTTTCCTATAAAAGCCAACTTCGGGGGAGTTATTTTTTAAGGCTTGGAGATACGTTTTTGAGAGTTCTATTAGCTCAAGTCTTCATATTTTTTAGTCCCAAAAACTCATCTTTTGATTCACACATCATTCCCATTTTTTTTGTGAATCCTTTTGGAACCCAAGAACACTACTTTGCTTTTGTTCATCCTTGTGGGGAGACCTCTGCAATCGGGGGCTGTGTGTTATTGCCGAGGGAGTCTCTACGGAGTTTTATGGTTGCGTTCCATTAAGGAGTGTTGCGATTCTTCCTTTGCTGATTGGATTGTGGTCCATGTAGGTCCACTACATGTGGATTCATTGCTGATGACACCGACCGATGCCTACAGGTATTCTTGTGTCACTGTATTTCATTGTAATCCGTGTAAGTTGCCATTTACTTATTATAATGAAATAAAAGGTTTTGCCCTTCGGGGATTTTTCCTGAATATTTGTGTGTCAGCATCTTTTTGTGTCGCATGCTACATATTATTTATGGGTTGACACTCACACACGTAGTTGCATGTCTAGGGGCTGATTTAATTTTGTTTAAAAATGGACTCTAATTAAATAAGGTTGAATTGGAAACTTGCGAATCTATTTAATCAATTATCACACACCGCATTTACACGCTTTTACAAATTGGTACCAGAGCGGGTTACGCTAATTTATCGCGTGATCCTGATTTTTTCGAGGGTTTATTTTTTTGATACAATTTGACTTCTCACGTCGACAAATTGGTATCAGAGAAGGTTACGCTAATTTATCGCGTATTCCTATTTTTCGTAAAATTGTGTGATACTGATTTTTTTTGAAAAATCAGTTTTGTGAAAAAATCGCAATTTTTCCAATGGAACGTTAATTTAATAAGGTGCCTATTTATATCGGAATAATTATGCCTATTGGAAAGCTCGCATGAAATCTAGTTTAAAAGCCATTGACGAGCGTGTTTGGTTGCTTTGCGAAAATGGATGGAATCCTCCCACGGTCACCGTTGATAATATCACCTCTTTAAAACTCGTGTCAGCTAGACTGAAGATGATTATAAAATGTCTAATTTTAATTCCCATGGTCTGAGTGCTATTTCTAGAGCTGTCACTCCTGATGAGTTTTATCGAATTATGACGTGTACCACGTCTAAAGAGGCATGAGATGTTTTGAAATTGACACATGAGGATACGAACGGGGTTAAAGAATCAAAATTACAAAATTTGGCCACCCAATTTGAGACGATCACCATGTCTGAGTCTGAATGCTTTGATGATTTTTATGCACGCTTGTCGGACATTGTTAACACGAGTTTTAATTTGGGTGAGGTGATTGATAACACGCGTGTCGTTAAAAAGATTTTGAGATCTCTTCCAAAACGCTTTATTCCTAAATTCACTGTTTTGAATCTTTGGAAAATTTGAAATCACTTAAGTTGGAAGAACTTGAGGAGATCTTCAAACCTATAAGATTGACATGTTTCCAAAAACCATTAAGGCTAAGGATAATGGCGTTGCTTTAAAGACTGTTTTTAAGAAAAAGAAAGAAAAAGTTTGCGAGTCTGATTCTGACGGAGACTTTGATGATTTGGACTTACTTGCGAAAAATTTCAAAAAGTTTCTCAAAATTTCTAAAGAAAATTCTTCCAATAAAAAGAGATTTTTTGAGATAAATGAAAAGAAAGGAAAGGCCAAATAAAGCGGTGCGAGGGAAAAGATAATGACTCAGATGAGGAGTGTGAGGGGAGTTTGAGAACGTGACTTTTTTTGAATGTGGGGGTAAGGGGCATAAGTCGTTTGAGTGTCCTACATGGCTTAGAAAGAAAGTATCCATGCCTTCCACACTTAGTGATAGTAGTGAAGGTGAGGGTGATGAGACTAGTGGCGAGAAGTTTGTAGATTTTTTGAGTCGTGTGAGCACACCCACTTTGTCCCACAATAGTGCACACGAATGCAATAGTGATGATTTGAGCGCTTCAAGTGAGGGAGAAAGCGAGTGTGAAAGTGGAGATGAAAGTGAGCTCCAAAAAGTGTTTAGAGATTTGTACACTGAGACCTTGAAAACAAACAAGTATAATAGAGATTTAGGTCGTCGGGTTTTAGATTTGGAGAGAGAGAAGGAGGTTTTAAGAAAGGAGAAGTGTGATTTGACCAACACGTTATCTAGTCTGACGACACGTGCATCCCAACTCGATAATGATCTCGAACGTGCCAGGGAGGTCAAAGTGAATTTTGAGAACACACCTAAGAAGGTTGTAATGGTGGTTCTTAAGGGTAAAGGTGAGAAGTTAGGAATAAGTCATGACGGAGCTTGTACTTCCCAATTAGCACCCGATCCGGTTCCCACTTTAGTATTAGATTCACGTGAGTGTCACCTTAACCCACTTAGGTGTCCCATTCCTACTAGGAGAGGGCATCCTAGAGTTTTTGAAAAAGGTGTTCCTAGGCCTATATATGTTTGTTCCCATTGCAAAAGGAGAGGAAACCTTAGGGAATTTGTTTTAAGTTGGGTTATGTGTCACGTTTTGCCTCTACATGTCTTTCTGCTACACATGCACCCACACATGATACTTTTCATGCTCCTGGAGACTACATGAGAGAGTTTTCACATCTAGGTGAGGCATTACCAAGTTCCAAATCGGTAACCATCAGCGATCGATAAAGGAAAAGGTTTTGAGAATATTCCTATGACAGAAATGACCCTTGAGTAAAGAAAGATGATCGATTAATTGAAGAATACCCAAGATAAAATCACTCCATGTGGACTCTTTATGTCTTTCCAGTTGCACTAGAATGCCTTGATCAAACTACTTATAGGACCCATAGTCCCTCTTTCCACCACGCCTAAAGAAGTAGTGAATCTGGTGAGATCTCTAACCTCTACCGAAGCGAAAGACATGGTATTTAGGTACAAAAACTCTACCACTGCCATCATCATGTTCCACTCTATAGGTAGGTTGTGCCATAAAGAAACTTGACGCATGTTTAAAGCATCGTAATCAACATTGTATGAGCACATTGCCTCCAAAGTTTCAAGGTAAGTAGAAAATTCAACACTTTCAGGGAGAGCCATATCGCAAAATGATGAGATAAGAACCAAAAAGAATGCAAAAGAAAAGGAATGTGGAGAGGTGAGGGAAATGCTCCACCCTTACCCCCTATTTAAACTTGGAAAGCCCTAATCAAAGACAAAAAACTTGAAGATTTTAGAGAAAAACCTGTCCCACCAAGTACCAAGAAATTGAAGAAAGTGCAATCAAAGCCTTGGGTTGATTAGACTGAACTGACATGCCGATAGGCAGGACAAGGGGCATGCTGATCGGCAACCACTATTTTTGGATAATTCCCTTTTTCCTTTTTTGCCAAAATAAAAAAAAACTCAATAAAAATATTTTTTATTCTAAGGAATTCAAAATTTCTTTCTTCTTATAATCTTACTCATCCCGTTTTAAAATAATTTTTTTCTCAAATAATTTTTAAATTATTTTTATGGTATCGGCAGCAAAGTAAAAATAACGTATGCATTAAGTCACTAAAGAAAAAAATTAACAAAAAACTTCATTTCATAGATATTATTTTGTTACATATTTCATGCAAGAAAGGGAAATACAACGGGACTCATCCCTACATTCTCTCTCTCTCTCTCTCTCTCTCTCTCTCTCTCTCTCTCTCTCTCTCTCTCTCTCACACACACACACACACACACACTCATTTTTTTCTCTTTCTCTCTCACACCTACATTCTCTCTTTCTCTCATTTTTTTTCTCTTATCTTTCACTCTTTTTAAGAACCTCCATCCTCGCGGCGCGCACGTTTTCCCCTGTGACGGGATGACGTACCTCCACTCCCTGAACCAGACCCCTCCTCAGATGAGGCAGAAAACACCGAACAAGAAGGAATCGATATCAAAACCCGAATATGAGCCGTCGCAGAAGCTGCCTAATCACCGTTGTGTCGGTATATGATGAGTAACGCTCGTCGATCATCACCGCCACCCACACATCATCCGACATCTCCCGCTCTTGCCTCATATATATTGGGGGCCCGTAGGTTTCACCATCACTTCGTCCTCCACCACCTGCCGAACTAGTCTCTTTCCCAGACACCAGGATTAGCCGAACTCATGCGCTAGTAGACGACACAGCAGCGCATTCCCCCTGGTCATCACCGTGTGCTGAATGGACGTCCCCAAAGGATAGAAGGTCACCTGAAAAATGCCCAGCAGAAAATCAATATCTAAAAATATCATCAAGAAAAAACTGTCTCAAAAGAAAAGAAAGAAGGATTTACCCGATCACTCATCAAGTCGTTCAAGAACTGACGCACCGCCTCCAAAGAGAGGGACTTCCTCTATTGCTGATTGGACTTTCGCCACCTATACATCTGGCAGAAGTCCCTAATAGACTCATTCTTAAAAGATATTAATTAGGTGTTAGGCCCAGTCACCTCATAGAACCACGTCTGCAAAGGACAAGGGTTAGCAATTAATAAATCCAGAATAAACTGCATAAAGGAAAATGCAAATTCATAACAAAAAATGCGAATGCATAAAAGGAAAATGCAAAAAATAAATAATACCTCAAGGAGCTATGTGGTGCCAATAAAGGTTTGCCGGTAGCACCGAATAAATGAATTCAAAGAAAAATAAACCAAAATCTGACTCCCCCAGTCAAAAAGAGGGATGTTCGAAAACACCCTCAAAAATAGCAAAAACCCCAAGTGGACGATGTCGCCATTAAAGACCCTCCCAACAAAAGCAGAATAGATAAATTGGCCATCTACCGCACCTTCCGCCCATCCACCTCGTCAATCCTCCAACTCAGCAATAACTCCCTTAAAAGAGACAAACGAATAGAGTCCCCGGAGACTATCCTCTCCATGTCAACTAATGTTGGCTCCACTGTTGTCAGCCTTACTCGTAAGGTCATATCCACCTCTATCTGAACCCCCTCACAGTCCAGCCCCAGCACCTGTTGCATGCCAATGGGAGTCACCGTCATCTCCCCAAAGCCATAATGCGTGGTGTGGGTGTTGTCCCACCACCTCTCCCACAAAATGCAAAGAACAACCGTAGAATGAGGCATCTCGTCCAGTGCAGATGCTAGTCCCCCAAAACCGGATGATGACACCACCCAACACACCACTGACGGAAGGTGCTTCCGTTATCACTTGATAACGCAGGTTTGACATAGAGATATCAGTATGTTAAAGACAAAAAGGAAAAACCCTTGTCAAAATTCAGGAAATAAGGAAATATCACCAAGAAAAAAGAAAAGAATACCAATAGTCATCAACCCTTACATAGTCATCAGGGTTCACCACTCGTCGTCTCACACTAGAGAGTCCGTTCATCCGCAATTGGTTCGAATGAATCAAAATCATTTTCACTTCCCAGCGCAATGGGTACCCTAGCCCGTCATTCCAAGTTTTCCCAATCATCGACATTTATCCATTATATGTTGACATCATTGCTTGAGAAATCAACCATTTTTTGGTTTTGGAATGCTAAAATAATCTACAGAATAGAGCAATTTTGGAAGCTGTGAAAAATGAGGAGATCCCTCTTCCATAGCTCCCAGTAACATACCGATCAACACTGTCCCTTCACCTACTTAAGGTACCCCAAAAGACGGTGCCACTGCTGTTTGGCATCCCTCGTACCATATCGATCGGTACCCTCCCTAAAATTTCGTACAAAAATTCCCAAAAAATGCCGAAAAATCCCCAGAAACTCCTAAAACTACCGAATGAAGTTTAGAACCTTTTTCACCAAGAAAAACATTTTTACCACACTTACTTCCCCGACAGGAACACTTACATCCCTAGAGAAATTCCCAAAATCAATTGGATATCTCCCCAGCAACGTCTCCAAAGGACACCACAAAATTCCTCAATAAGGAAACATCCAATCTTGGGATTAATTCCTCTTCCCCAGTGGAACCAAGAACTCAAAATCAAATGCTTCCCCAAAATCTCCAGCGAAACCACAAGATAATTTCCCTAGTAGAATATCCAAATTTCCTCAAGGTCACTACAACTTCATCCCTTAGAATTGGATTTGACCTGAAGAATTAGTCATATCCACTTAAGGCCTCAGAATTGGCTTCGACCCTCAGAATTGGTCATCCTTACTTAAGCCATCAGAATTGGTTTCGACCCTTAGAATTGGTCATTTCAACTAAAGGTCCTCAGAATTGACCTTGACCACCAGAATTGGTCACATATACTTAAGCCCTCAGAATTTGCTTCGACCCTCAAAATTGGTCGCTTTTATTTAGGTCTTGAGAATTGACCTCGACCCGTATAATTGGTCACTTGTACTTAAGACCTTAGAATTGGCTTTGAGCCACAAAATTAGTCATCTATACTTAAGCCCTCAGAATTGGCTTCATCCATCAGAATTGGTCACCCCAACTTAAGCCCTCAGAATTGGCTTCGACCCGCAGAATTGGTCATATCCACTTAAGCCCTCAAAATTGGCTTCGGCCCACGAAATTTGTCACCCTAACTTAAGCCTTTAGAATTGGCTTCAACCCGTAGAACTGGTCATCTCTACTTAAGACCTCGGAATTGGCTTCGTCCTTCATAATTGTCATCTCTGCTTAAGCCCTCAGAATTGGCTTTGACCCTCAAAATTGGTCATCTCTACTTAGGTCCTCAAAATTGACCTCGACCCGCAGAGTTAGTCATTACAACTTAAGTCCTCAAAATTGACCTCGATCCACAGAATTGGTTTCTCTTACCCTAGGTCCTCATAATTGACCTCAACCTGTAGAATCATCCATCCTCACCATTTCCATAGGTCCTTAAAATTGACCTTATCCTCGTCCCTTAGGTCCGCAGAATCTACTTCATTCCAAAATATCATGTGGTGTCTATTCGATGGCTTTCACTTATTCCAAGCTCACCCTTCGAGTGGCTCTGTAGACACCACATTATAAGACCCCCTAAGTCACTCCTTAGGTCCCTATCACCTCCCATTTCACAACAAACCCCATGTCATACTCTGACAACTGATCTAGAGGCCATCGGGTGCTCCTAAGACCCGTTTGACTCCGGTAAACTCCATTATCAGAGCGAAAGCACTTTGAATCTTTGAGGGTATTTGAATCCCCTTTCTAACAGTCCACCTCATGTGTTAATCGACATATCGATTCAAACGAACAAACTATTTTACTACCAAAAATCCATTTGAAGGCCACCAAGCGCTCCCGGGCCCCAATTTGACCCCAATCAACATCATTGTCAGAGAGAAATCTCTTTGAATCTTTAATGGGCATTGAACCCATTTACAATGATTTGCGTCACACATGAAATGGCATAACTTGTTCGGATGAACATTTCATTTTCCTTAAAAACTGATTCGGAGGCCACCGGGCGCTCTTAGGATCCATTTGACCAAGGTCAACTCTTCAAATTGAACGAGACTAAATGAATACTCAAAGGGAACTGAATACCCTTTCCAACATTTCATCTCGTGCACAATTATCACTTACAGTATGGACGAGTGATCCGTTTTACTCCGAGAGGTCACTGGGCGCTTCCAGGCCCCGATTGACCTAGGTCAACTTTTCGAACCGAGCAAAGTTTTCTGTCACATTGCCTAACCTTTTCAATGGTCTGCCCTATGTGAGATTATGACTTACCATTCAGATGAATGATCAGTTTTTGTCTGACAATCTCTCATCGAAGGGACCTATGTGCTCTTTCGAGCCACATTTGACCCAAAGTCAACTCCCGGATCCAGGGGTGGTACTAAGGAATCTTTAAGGTCTCTTAATTACCTTTATAATGGTATGCCTCATGCACTATTTGGATCAACATATTGCGTTCTATGATAATTTTTCCAAAATAATATGCACGAGACTACGGATTGGCAGGTCCATTTCCGTGCCAATCGGGAGTGTGTCTTGGGTTACTTACCGATTGGCAGGGCTGGGACCATGTCGATCAGTACCACCCCTAACCCTTCAAATAGAGGGCATGACCTCACTCCTAGGATAGACCTCAGATCCATCAGCATCAGTGCTCTCAACAATATTCTCTTGCAAACAATGAAGTTTCCTCATGTGAAATTCCATTCAATCTTACATTCCCATCCCTTTCATACCCAATTTGGAAAAATCTCATCCTCTCTCATCCAACATTCATCTCACTATTCAAGGGAGTTCATCCAAGATCAAGATCAAGCTTTAAAGAAGGTCCAAATCCTTCTCTCTCTATCTCTCTTTAAAATTCTTGTTTTTGCATTAATTATATTAAATTCATAATCAAGTTTTGCTTTAGTTCATACACATTGACATCTCACATTTTTATTAGTTGCACATACTTTATTTTATATAAAATATCCAAAACAGACAAAAAGGGTGTTACACCTATAAATTCCAACGGGATTATTCATCACAACTTTTCAAAATTAAAAATTATTTTCTACACGCACCCATATAAGAAAATACCATTTGAATCTAGGGGAAAAACCCCACCCTTATGCTGCATACGAACTACGTGTACTTTAATGCCTTTATAGGCTACATAGGCATTTCATATTAAAACCCTATACTCGAGTCCAATTTTCCAATTTTCTAAATTTCTAATTTTCCCAAATCACCCATTTTCGCATTTGTCATATTCTTGCTTTATTTTAATACATATTATGTTTGTGATACTTAGTAGCATTTTATCCCACACATATTATCGTTTCATCATAGCGATTAATATTTCGATAAACTTTTAGATCGTATTTTTCACATATTATATTGGGACCATTCCTATGGATGATCTCACTCTATATTTTCCATGGTATGAATTGGGCGATTATAATATCCATTATATATACACGCACACACACTTCACGGAGAAATAAAGGAAAATAATAACACAAGTTCATGAGAAATTGAAAGGTCGGGATGGGTTCCTAACACCTTCCCATTCCGTAACTTTGCCCCTAAACCCTTTTATGATATTTTCTACACGAACCCATATGAGAAAATACCATTTGAAGCTAGGGGAAAAACCCCACCCTTATGCTTCATATGAACTACGTGTACTTTAATGCCTTTATAGGCTACATAGGCATTTCAGATTAAAACCCTATACTCGAGTCCAATTTTCCAATTTTCTAAATTTCTAATTTTCCCAAATCACCCATTTTCGCATTTGTCATATTCTTGCTTTATTTTAATACATATTATGTTTGTGATACTTAGTAGCATTTTATCCCACACATATTATCGTTTCATCATAGCGATTAATATTTCGATAGCGATTATTATTTCGATAAACTTCTAGATCGTATTTTTTACATATTATATTGGGACCATTCCTATGGATGATCTCACTCAATATTTTCCATGGTATGAGTTGGGCGATTATAATATCCATTATATATACATGCACACACACTTCATGGAGAAATAAAGGAAAATAATAACACAAGTCCATGAGAAATCGAAAGGTCGGGATGGGTTCCTAACACCTTCACATTCCGTAACTTCACCTCACACCGACGATGACCGAAGCACTCCTAGAGAGTACGGGGGCGCGACACCATTTCTCCTTCCTTTTTTTCCCTGCTCGTACGGGAGGAGAGAGATGGATGGACATATCGGGGATGGACACAAACCCAAAGGAATCAAGGAGGCTCCACTACAAAGCATCAAGCTATGTGCTTAAAAGAGGAAATCTATTTAGGAGAGGATTCATTGTATCATTACATAGATGCGTTCATCCCACTGAGGTCAATGATATGAGAAAATAAATACATTAAGGATTGTTTAGAGCCCAATCAGCAGGTCGTTCATTGGTAAAGTTAGTCGCCACCCAAGGATATTATCTGCCCACTATGAAGGAGGACTATGCTAGTTATGTAAAAAATGCAATAAATGCCAAATGTATGACGTGATACATAAGAGGCTTGGAGATTCATTAACACCTATCATTTCACCTTTCCCTTTCATAATGCGGGTGATTAATCTGGTCGGCCCACTGCCAAAGAAAAGTTGAAGATTTAAATACCTGGTTGTAGTAGTTGATTATTTTACAAAGTGGGTAGAAGTTGAGCCACTGGTAGAAATTCCATAGAGAACGTCTTCCAATTCATTTGGAATAATATAATCTGCAGATATGGGATACCCTACACATTCATCGTCGACCATGGCACACAATTCGACAACCATAAATATTAAGACTATTGTATTTGATCTTGGATCAAGAAATTTCACTCTTCACCAGCTCATCCTCGGTGCAATAAGAATACAGAGATCACCCCTGTCGGATGGAATGAAAAGAAGATTGGATGATGCCAAGGGAAATTGGATCAACGAAATGCATAGAGTACTTTGGGCATGCAGAACGATGTTGAGAACTGTGATGAGAGAAACTCCTTTTATGTTAGCAGTCGGTATGTAAGCGGTAGTACCCAATGAGACCGTTTACCCAGCCACGAGGTATTAAATTTCAATTCTCCTAAGAGTGACCTAATGAGAGGACTCGATTTAAACTTTGTAGAGGAAGTCAGGGAACACACAACACTTTAGGTCATAGCGTATCAACAAAAGACAATTCAATTTTGCAATAAAAGGATAAAGCTAAGCATTTTAAAGGAAGAAGATTACGTACTGAAGAAGGTCAGCTAAAAAGGGAATAAGATAGAACCAAACTGGCATAGGCCATACAGAATATCTGCAGTCATGCAACCTGGAACTTACAAAATTGAGACCTTAAAAGGATAACGATTTAACAACCCATGGAATGCAGAACATATAAGCAAAGACTATCATAAGTGATTAAAAGACCAAAAGAGCAGAAAATCAATCATGTAAATAGTTTTTCAACCATTATGTAATCAATTGTTAACTATTAATGAGAGTCAGAGAATCCTCCTAAACAGACTATGTTATTTCCTACTTATATCACTATTCGTTCACTAGCTTCTCGGTATAAGAGAAATGAAAAAAACTTAGGTCGTAGAAATCTCAAAACTGAACACATCAGAATAACTAATCAAGCAAACACTTCATGAAAGACCTCTTTTTAGAAAGGACGCGATCAAGAAGCCGAGCTAAAACTGTAAAATATAGTGTGGTCATATAGATGACTAATGTAACGATAGATCCTAGTACAATCGACTGACCCTGGAAACTAATGCTAACACATGGTCTGAATGACAAGATCTACCTATATGACTAATGAGACAACACAAGTAATGGTAGATGTTAGTGAGTCAGTTTAGGTCGACAAGATACTACCTTTAAACCGTACGACTAAACTATTAGCAGACCTATTTTTACATTAAACAACAAGTAAATTGACATGGCAGGTTGATAAAATCCAACCTCGAGACCATAAAACTAGAACTAACTCGGAGATTAAACCTCATTTACTTGTCAAATACTATTCTTAAACACTTCATTAAAGGGGTGGGGATAATAGCATAGCTGAGAAAAATAAAATAGAAAATACATGCATGCAGACAAGAAGTTTAAAAAATTCAATTTATAATAGAAAGTGTATGGAAGAAAAAAAGTCGAACGATCATTACAAATAAGTGTTCATAATAAACAGGTCACGATTTCGAGGTTTTAGTCTATTGACGATTTACTTCTCTTAACATCATTACCCTATGCTTGGAAAGAGCCTCATTGTCTTTGGAAAGATCATTATTGGCCTATTTCAGAGCCTCCTCAAGACTATGTAGCTTTACTTCATCAGTGGACACTTCTTCTTTTAGTTGCATGATCACCTCCTCAGCCGAGCTCAATGCCTTTGTCTTCTCGATGAGCTAGTTGCCACTCTCTTCTAGCTCACTAAAGTTCTTATTTTGATCATCCATATCTTCCTGAAGTGCTTCATTAGTATCTCTCTACTCCCTATAGGAAATTTGATTGGCTATAGCCTTCTCATAAATAACGGTTCTAGCCATGGTAATATAGAAAAGGAAGTAGAAAGGTCAACGAATAATATGGTAGAACCATAAGGCAAATAAAAATGCAATATATAAAGAACTTACCACATAAGCCCTATGCTGAGGATTTCCCATAGGGTGTCAACATCCAAACTCCCGAGGATTTAAAAGTCTGGGCTATGCCCATAATAGCCGATTACATCTAGAACATTACCCATGTGTTGGAAGATAGAGTCTTTAGCGCACCTCATCTGATCGGTAGTCATAGGGTTCTCCAAATCAAACTTATAATACTCCACCATAAGGTAACCACTAAAAGTATCCACTATTATGTATAGACTCCGTGCAGGTTTCCCCTCAATATCCACACATTCCAAGGGCATTTTAACATCAGCAAGAGGATAACCATTCATAGCAATAACCTTTCCCTTAACTTTATCCTTGGCGATGATATTATATTTCTTTTGAGCATCAACCTCAACTCTCTTTTGGGCATCAACATCATCCTTCTTTTTTATTCTGAGCTTAGCCTCGATCTGCATCTTAGCCTCAACATCATCTTTTCCCTTATCCTCTTCCTAAATATTTTTGTAAAGAGCATTGGTAAGAGAAACACGATCAACTGGCAACAGAGGCATACCCCAAGAAGTCTCAACATAGAAGTTTGAAGAATTAGGTGTGGAAGCTGCGCTAGAGCCCATTAGTTAGTAAAATCAAACCGGTAAGCTAAAGACAAACTAATATAAGTAAAATACTTATACTTTCTTCGACAAACTTCTTATCTCGCCCTTCCTGGTCGACGGAAATATTACCCTTAACCACCAAGATGTTATGTTATGCTCGATGATGAACACCTCTAAGAGGAGTGTAATACCCAAGCACTATAAAAAAAATTAGTGAGAAAAGTTTCTCAAATTTAACAGGATTTGGTGCGCAGTTGTCCAACACCAATAATTTTAGATCCTCTGGCTGTTTGGGATATCTTTTCTCTTCAGAAGGTCAAACAAGAATACAGGGTCAACATATAATAAGTCTAAGATAATTATAAATCACATTGAAAGAATGTATAGCAATACATTGAAAAAATGGTCCACATTAATCTCCATGAACATTACAATATTGATTCTTTTATTTTAACAAAACTCCCAATCGCCCTTCAGATATATAAATTGATTCTTCCAGCTATGGTTGCTCGGTTGAACAACTTGATCCATTTTCACGTAAGACTTTCGGGGAAAGTAGTAGTAATCATTGACTTTGGCCTTGTCTTTCATGCCATACACACATATAAAGATATCTCTAGTAATGTCAAAACCAGTGTGAGCTTTCCAATAGACCATTGACCCTATAATAAACCTATAAGAATTTGGTGGAAGCTGGGTTGTATCCACCCCATTACCATTAAGATAAACCTTATAATGGGGTGTGGAGAGAGATAAACTCTATATTGGAGATCCCAAATGGGGAATCATATCTCATCAGCATCAGGATGGTCATATACTCTCTCGTTAGAATCAGGTTATCTCAATGAAATGCAATGGGTATCTCATACTTATCTCTTAGCTCTTCTAGTTTATCCTCGACATTATCCCAACCATGATTTTGAGCATTGGTGTTGGATGCATCCCAATTATCAGAGCTCCAAAAGGTACTCTACTCGACGGGAGGTACAACCACGAGAGAGGTAGAAGCCCTAAGCCTCTCAGGCATAAGCCTATCCGTCGAGGAGTCTAAATTAATAATGGAAATACCGAATACCATGTTTAAAATATTTTTGCCAACCTAGGGATGGTCCACTTTAGTAACGTCTTTAGTGTCTTGGAACTTAGGGGAACTATGCCCCATAATAGGCTTGTGGTGCATAACTAGTAGAGGAAGCTACCTGGGGAGTATACCTAGGGTGACTAGGCTCACCCTCAGGATGAATGATCTGGATATTATTTGGAATCCTTCTGGAAATAATAGTAGGATAAGACTATTCCAACTCAGTTAAATGATGAATCCATCTCTGAACCAAAGGCTCGTAACTTGTAGAGGGGAAACTATGGGTTTTGAAGGCTAACTTTTAAACGAGCAAAGAAAATTTAAGAGAGTAATATGAAAAAACCTAAAATGGCCTCAAATACCAAAAGTCTAGGCTAACCATCTCAATGGACACCTAAGATGAGTGAATCTGCAATCAAACATCACCAAGCGTCATTTCGACAAACAACAATCAACAAAACATAGAACCACAACATAAATATAAGGAATTTGAGACGATAACTCTAGGTAAGATACATAGAGGAAATTTGCATACCTAAAACCTAAAGCACCAAAGAATGACAAAAATTATTATTCCCCCATCACTCTAAAGGAAGAAACTCCATCAAAAAAAGAACCTAAGCAGTGGAAGCCTATCGGGAATTTTAGAAATAAGCGAAGATTTAGCCGGAAAAGATGAACATTGGAGGTGGAAAATAAAATTCATTCTCGAAAAATATCTCGTAGATACCAAGCATTTAAAGAAATTGAAAATGATTTGAAAACACTCTTTTATACTTTATAGGTGGTAATCATTACCCTTTTTAAAGTTAGATGATATCACGATTGAGAAAAAGCACACTGACTAACTCAATGCTACCCAAGACCCATGTGTTATAATTATTCTTGATGCGCCCCCAACATTTAATGAGAGTCAAGTTCAAATCCCAAGGATGATTTTCACAAAGTCAATATTCTCAGTGCGTGATGAGAAGATTCAAAGATGTCCAAAGTCAGCGAAGCTGATAACATTCCTCATTTAACACTCCACTCACTCAATCTGCTCAGTACATACCCAGAAGAACCAATACTTTAGAATTAACGCTGTAAAGTTCAGGCATAAGCAGAATCTTGGTTGATTTTCTTATACCGTTAATATGGTATCATTCCTAAATCAATTAGTAGAGGACATATGGACTCATTATCTATCATAATGAGGTTGGCCCATATAATAATGATATCGACTCAGATAATAGTATGTGGCCAAAAACATTCTGGTCGGCCTTAGGATTCAAGACAACATATTTAGCTCCATCTGCTAAATATTGATATTAACATATTCAAATAGCTCCGTCACAGTAGGGATGAATTAGGCAATGGGATGGCATTAATAATGTACTCATGTGGGAGAAACAAACTTATATTCCCACCCACAATGTGTGCCCATGCTAAATTTACAATTATTCCTCCACCATCATGTAAAGTGTGTACTTATTTAATCTATAAATATAAGACCCCTAAGACATTTTAGTGGACCATATGGAATAATCCATAAATAAATACACCAACGCCCATATTTACGGAGGTGATAGTAAACAAGAAAATAAGAACTAACTAAGATTACACACTCTCATTTTTACTGAGTCAACACTATCTACACTTGCACTTGTGACGTAAGCGCCACATTGGGACCGAACCACATAAATATGGATTCATTCCGTTCATCGATATGAACGCCTTCTTCAATGTATATAATAAAGGAATCCACTTGTCTGTCAATCTACTAATAAATATGTTCAGTGTTTTCACCCTTTTGATCAGTGACTGCACCTCTTTTACTGTCTTCGATCTTCTCATATTTAAGACAACCTGTATCTTCTCAGGGTTGGCCTCCATTTCCTCGCGGATAATTATGAAACCCAATAACTTTTTGAAATACACCTATAATGCATAATTTTTTGGATTCGTCTTAATTTCATACTTGTTGAGGATTTTAAAATTATACTAAAGATTCACGATTTTCTCTTCCTCCTTCGGACTCTTTATCAACATATCATCCACATGAACTTCTATTTTTTATCCTATCTTCTTCTCAAACATTATGTTAACGAGTCTTCAGTATGTCACTCCGATATTCTTTAATCTGAACGACATTACTTTATAGCAGTATGCTCCACTGTCAGTTACGAATGAAGTCTTCTCTTCGTCATCCGGGTGCATCCAGAATATGAATCCAAGAAAGATAACATATCATATCCCATTGTAGAGTCTACCAAAGCATTGATCCTTGGGAGAGGGTATGAGTTCTTTGGGCAGGTTTTGTTCCAGTTTGAGTAGTCTAAACAAAGCTTTCAATCCCTATTTAGATTACTTTCCATTACAACATTGGATAACTAATATTACTAGGGTTTATGTGTTTGGCCTTCCATCAGTTCTCTTTTTTGGCCTTTTTAGGCTTTGTAAGACAACATTGATTCTCCTCCAACTACAAAGCCCCTTGTGATCATGTTGATACGCATATCTCTTTTGGTGACTACAACTTGTTTTGGCCCCTCTTACTTACCTTCACGTTCTCCCGATCTACTTATGCATTGATCCCCTCTCTATCCATTATTCTGATCGTCTTGTCTGTCAATTTACCTCCCATGAACTACATTATGTGTCCCCTCTGAACCAATGCTTCTAAATAATCACTCGTATCATGTCCATTATTGGAGTAGAACTTACAATACAAATTAGACGTTTGCTTGGAAGGTCAGGTTCTCGATTTTCTTGGCCAATTCAATATATTTGGATCTTCTATGGTGGAAAGTTACGTCTCTCTCGATCCCAAGGATTGTTCCCCTTCCGAGGAGCCCTCATCCTATTTTGATCATCCCCCGACCATTCATCATGTGATTCCTTCTCCTTCTAAGGGGGAAGACAACTATTGATAGTATCCTCAGTGTTTATATGTTTCTCCATATTCCTCATCATTTTCTTCATATTGGTATAAGAATGTATAGAATGGTAGTGAGCCCTTCGCACTTGGTCTTCATCCACCATACTATTAAGTGGCTTTTAATATTGGATGCATTTGAATATATCCCAATAATCCCCCCAAAGTTATTCTAAGTCTGGACACTTAGCCTTCAAAGAAAATATGATTTATATATTCTTGTTGGTGAAATAAATAATAAAAACGTCTTGAAGATAAAGGGATTCTGAGTTTGGTGATGGCATCATCAGTCGGGAGGACATTATTACTTGAGTTTTGTACTATGATATCTTTATATACTGTCCATGCAATGTGGTTCATATCATTTCTCCCCCATCACTTAAGGGAATAGTTGAGCATAGAAGAACACGTGTTTGGCTCTCATAAACTTTTAAGTCTCACATTTCCTATTCACTAGGGGAGTGGTATATCTTCATAAGGAACTTGAGTCGTGTTTGAAATAACATCCATTTGATCGAGTCACTGGGGCCAAGCACCTAATCTCCCGGTATATGGTGTGAATGGTGTTAAGTGTATACCCCTTACGAACGTTGTTTGTGAGGTTCGACGGAAAATCCCCTAATTATAGTAATCATGTACATATTGGCGATCTCGTAAATAGTCGTATTTTCTAACTAATGAAAAAAGTGGTTATTATTTAAATACGTATTTTCTTTTTAATATTGCTAGTTTTCTCGTGTGCCTTGCCCATGTGAGACTTTGTTATAAAAATGAAAAGAATGTTTTTGAAGTTTTCATTAAAAAGTAGTATGAAACAACTTGACATAAAATTTCATTCTTGTATTGGAATTAAATCATATGCAAATGTATATATATTTTTAATGAAGAATATTAAAATGAGAAAATTGAAGCAAAGTCCTAGAAATAGAATAAAATAAAAATGTGTAGTTTGTGTAAGAGTATAGTATACTCGCATGTCCTCACTTTCTAGATGGCCTTATTCCCCTTTGCAAAACATATTTTGTGTGTCCATCCTTAAGGTCCTTATTCTACCGAAAATCTTCTTTAATGTTCAAAATCTTAAAGCAGATCCTTTTTTATTCCTGGAATTACATGATCTCATTTAGGATGAAGGTAAATTAACCTAGGGTACATACCATTTTAAATGGTTAAGAGACAAAATTGATACAATCTTTTGTTAAATCCTTTTTGGGTGTTTTCCTCTTATCAAATTGATAAACATGTTTTTCTCTTAAAACATGTTTTTAAGAGTAAAACCGAAAGAATTTCCAACTTAATATTAAAACCATGTTACTATGCCCATTCCCTTTACATGATTGTCAAAGTCTTATTCGATAAGATCTTCCTAAAATCATCCGCCAAGTTTTCCTAAGATTAAATCTTGGTCACAATAGCATAGCCTCTTTGAACAATCTCTCGAATAAGGTGATACTTGCACTATATATGTGTGTGTGTGTGTGTGTGTGTGTGTGTGTGTGTGTGTGTGTGGACGCACGAGCGTGTATGTATATGCTGAGAAAAAAGTGTAAATAACTAAATTACTAACCTTTCGTATGTACTTTAATGTCATGCATTTTCCCTCGATTGAATTAGTCGCTCCTTAAGCAAGTATAGTTCCATTTCATACACAATTTATTTCCTTATAACGTCCCTTGGAATGTCGATGGACTTCCTCCAATGCCGATGGATAGATGATAATGGGATGCCCTTGATTTCACGTTGATATTGAACAATATCATGAGTGCAAGGAAGACCATGTGTAAACTTCAAGACATAATCACTACTAAAAAAACCAAACTCTACATTATTATTACTTTATCTTTCTAAAAACATAATCTCAAGTGTAGCGCATGAAACGAACCCTCTTAACTGATGAAACTCAGTAATTTGATGTGCTTGCTTATTCAAGTTGAGTGATCAATTAAAATAAGATTTGACAACTACAAGACAAGATGTATGGATATTTTTTATCATTATTTAATTATTTATAAGGTCGCTACACGATGAACCCAAATACCTCTTTACTGCATGTTTAGATTTAACTATATTGACTAAAATGCATTATGCTATTTATTCAAGGGCTAAAAATCTCTCCTTATAGATTACAAGCCAACTATCGTCAATATAGTTGCGAGATCACCAAATTAGTCATAACGCGGCCAAAAATTATCAAGTGTAATATAAAATAAATCTTTATTGCCTTAATCATCAAACTAAAATCTTGGTAAAAAAATTGCCACTCATGCATTGTTTTGAATAGTTTATTTCCCACGTTTTAGTATTCCTAGATACATGCCATTTGCAAAGAAAGTATACTATTTTGAAAATTATTACTTGTATGGCATTTATTAAGGTCAACTCTCTACTAGTGACAATTACCGAATCGTTTGCAAAATAGTGTAAAATATCCTCCAAACAACATAATGCCTATGTAAAGTTTGTTTCCTTCTTCGATTTAAGATATACATGTCCAACAGTAGAAGTATTATTCGTAGAATTAACATCAAACATCTCTAATAAGGGAACTTCATGTATGTTAATCTTGTAGGTACAATCTATCAGAACTACTTATGGGAAGCAACCTGCAAGGGACATGGAAAAAGAATGTGAAAAAATATCTTACACGCCATTTGTGTTTGGGTCTCGCTTGTGAAATTTCATGTATTGTTTAGTATGAAAATATGCATGATTTATTGCATTTTTATTCTTAATCTTCTAGAAAATTTGGCTATTTGCCTTGAAATTGTATATTGTTAAAATTCTTAAGGAATTATTTGGATTCCTTCTTTTTAGCACACAAAGAATCTCTCTTGTTTTAACTATACATAATATTCTCCTCCACTTTAAACAGACTCCTAATTTATGAACAACCTTCAAATGTGATATCTTTACAAAAGTTAACGGTTGTGCAACCCTCATACAACATTAACTTTCCAGTGTTAACTAACTGGAAAGTCAACTCCTTTAAATTAAAATAGACAACCACGCTTGTTAGTACCAGTTATCTTAATCTTCACCTCTATGTCATTATACTTAACAAATTTATCATTATCAATATTCTTCAGGCTCTATTTGTACTCAACTCCTCTTTCATAATTTTACATTAATTAGTCACATCGATTGTACTGATTTTATAATACACATGACCATACCTCAAGTTTTTCCCACAAATTTACACCACACTATTAAATCATCTCATGAATAAAATACCTACAAATCACATACAGAAACATTTAATAGCTATCTAGAAATATTAAATAATATTATTTTGTCATATTTTAATCTCACCCTATCAATAAAAAAAAGAGTTTTACAATCTCATTGTAATTTATCAACTAGTTCAATCTTCTTCCATAGAACTACTATTATCACTTTCCTATGATTGTATGAGTGAAAACATATTCAAAATATCATTTTCACTTGAAATTAGTTTACATAATTAATATTAGATAAAAATGAATAACATATTGATACAATTGTCATTAATAGTGTAAATAAATGGATACTTACTAGTTTATTAGAATTTTCTTCTTTCGTTACAGGTTTTCATTTATCAAGTAATGATTCTTGGGATAAAAATGAGACTGTTAAACATATACAAGTTTTACATCTCGTTTAATTGGCTCCCCAGTTGTACAAGGGAGAAGCTTTCGTATATTCCTTTACTAATTCAATAATTTTGTTATTAAAAGATGAATATATTGCTTTACATTTGAGTACTTCTACACAACCCACCAATTTGAACCAAAATGAAACCAAATATATATGTGGCAGTTTCAAGTTGTTTTTCACTCCTCAAAAAGTGGACAAATAGTGGGGTCATAAGGATTCTATGATTGTTTGTAAGGATAAATTTTGATGTGTCAATGTTTATTGTATAAGTTTTTAAGATTGACTTTATATCGTTTGGACAAAACATTTTGAGTCATAGGTTAGGGTTGGAGTTCAACTCTTCCTTCAAGCCTATGATATATGTTAAAGGCTATAATGGCCAAGTTAAAGAGACATCAACTTCCGTGTCGATTTTCGTCCTCGTCCAAGGGATATCAAAACGGTATCGATGGTGTCTTTTGTAACAACCCATGACTTTGGAGACTGAAAAATTAAATTTTTGGGAAAATAAAATTTAATTAAATTGGAGAGTTCTAAAATATGGAATTGAGGTCCAAAAAAAAAGGATATTTCAAACTATTCCGGATGATGATTTTAAGGGTAGCATCGATCCCGAAAGGGTCGAGATAGTCAAAATGACTGTCATTGGGTTTTATTTCGGCTCCGGAATATTTTTAAATCAGTTTAACTCGAATTAGAGTAAACGAGTCATTTAAAGTGTGTATTAACATTTAAAATTGGGTTTATAGTTTTAAAGGATTTAAAGGCTCACGGATTAAGCCTTCTCAATTGAGAGAAGAGAGAAAGAGAAAGGAAGAAGGAAAGAAGAAGAAAAGAAGAGAGAAAGGAAGAAAAGTTTGGGATTTCCGGCCCAACCGCGACATCAAGGATGATCCAACCTCTATAAAATTGAGGCAAGTGTTTAATATGGCTAAATAAGTTATTTGTGTATTTTATTTCATAATTTGTGGGTTAAAGAATTGATTTTTGGGTATATTAGTCAAAACCTAAGTTTTTGGTTTAAATCTTGAAATTTGAAGTTTACACATGGATTTATGGAGTATAACTTGATGAAACTAGATGTAGGATGAAATTTGATGTTGGGAACATATTTGGATTGAAGAAAATTGGGTAGAAGTTGTATAATTTGGGTTTTGGAAGTTTTTGGTTTTGGAGAATATAGCCATTTTCGTGGCTTTCTGAAGTGGCCGAATCGATTTGCCAGATTGCAGAAGCCTCAGGTCTTTAGGGCCGAATCAATTCGCCCCTAGAGAATCGATTCGAAAGGTTGCAGAATCTTAGGTCCCTTGGACGGAATCGATTCGGATGGGCCGAATCGATTCGGAGGGGCCGAATCGATTCGAAAACAGGGCATTTTGAAAGATTTTCTTTGTGGTGATTTCAAACCCTTTTTAGTTGGGTTTGTTGATTTGGGGTCTTCTCAAATGATGTAATATGGATGTTTTTGGAGACGTATAAAAGGGGTTTCTTACATATTATGATTTTGGGACTCCTTGGAATAATTGGGGAGAAATATGTCCAGGTATGAATTAGAGTTGTGTATAGAGATTTTGGGGATACCTCGCTAGGGTTTAAAATCCTAATTATAAACCCATGGTAATTATAGATACGATAGGAGGTTTAGAACTCCTAGAGAGAGTTAAGAAGGTATGTTGGAAAATTATAGGCCGATATACATATTGAATCCTTATAGCGATAGGATTCTATTAAGTTATAATTGGGGACTAACGAGAGAGAGGGACCATGAATCCTTAGAAATGTTTAGATTAAGGAACAATTGGTAATGCGATAGGAGTAAGGGTTCACGAGAACAATTGAACCTTAGGCGAAATTTGGGAATGATTGGATCGTACTATCAACTAGAATACGAGGTAGTATAATTCCAGTTAGGATAGTTTATTTTTATTTTTTTGTGGAAATAATCAGTGGGATTCCCATACTTGAAATAAAGTTGGGCTAAGTTGAGGTTTATAGACTATTGTTATGTGCATATACATCAATAGTCGATACTAGTATTGGAGATATATGGAATGTGTAGTGATTAGTACTTATGCTAAACTTTGGGTGATAACTCTAATGTTGAGTATATGTGTATATATATGCATATGATTTTGGGAGATTATTCATCATAAGAAAAATGATTGAATACGGTTCAAGTGAGGGATTGTATTCACATATCGAGGTAAATTATATGAGTTGTGGTGACGGCTTGTATATTGAGGATATTATATACTTATAGCCGAGTGTATATAGATATCTTATACATGTGAACGAGAATTATTTTGTATACATATATAAAGATATGTGAATATATGTTTATATATCTATATAGATATGAAAATATGGATATATTTATGTTGTGGACATATGTGGTATGGATACTTAAACCGTATATGATGGTTTAATGTTTAATTATATGATTGGATCATATGGATGTATATATATTATTCATGTGAATGATATATATACTTATTTGGTTAAGCATACCCCGCTCATGCTATCATTGGGAAGTTGCGCGCGTAGAGGGTGAGCATCCTGGCTAGAAAAGCAGGGTGTGGATATGCTGTCATAGTCGTCCCGTGTGTTATTATGTGATTTACATTTTTATATTTTTGGGATGAGACGTGGTGGGTATGTTTCGTCTCATTGCCGGTTTGGAGCTATGACCGCTTCCCTGGACGCCGTGTGCGTGAGTTTACCACGAGATGGGTGTCGTTTAGTCCTACCATGGTGGCCCCAGTATTGCTACGTGAACCGGGCACTGGTAATATGATAGCATTGATGCAGTTTATTGGCGCTATATATAGCCGGGTATTTATTTGTGTATGGCCTTTGTACATCATATATGGTATGTATACATAGTCATGGGATTGGATGATGGTGTGTATATATATGTGGTTAGAATGAAATGCCTATATATATATATATATATATATATATATATATATATATATATATATATATATATATATATATATATATATATATATATATATATATATATTTATATATCCTGTAGATGAAAGGATATGGAAACTTTGTGGAGTACATATTGGATGATTATGATGTACTAGATTGATGGGGGTTGATGTATCGCATTTAAGGAATACTTCGGTTACATCATCCCAAGGATATTATTGGAGATTTTTAGTTATTTCCATATTATTGTTTAAAATTTAGTAGTAGTAGTAGTATTATCAGGTATGTATGGCATTATGGATCTCTAGGATCGACATTGTCAATGAGTAGTGTAACGGGGTGGTTCCTTATTTGGATTTCGCATTGCGAGACACCCCACGCACGAAACGTAGTGCATTGTTGAGATTAGAGAGAAGTTCTGTCAATATTTATGTGTGGCATAATGGATCTCCAGGATCGACGTTGACAAGGAGTAGTGTAACGGGGTGGTTCCTTGTTTGGATTTCGCTCTGTGAGACACCCCACGGACGAAACGCAGCGCAGCGTTGAAATTGGAGAGAAGTTTTGTCAATAATAATTTTGTATGCATGTTTATTAGAGATTAAATCATATGTTTCAACCCAAATATAAATGGGTAACATATTAAGAATTATAATTAAATAAATTATAAACCGGAATCAATTAAGCCTAATATGGCATATATGTTTGTAAAAATAATTAAGTGTATTTAGAAGAGTGGGTTCTGGGGTTAGGGTAGTAAGGCAAATCTCGTGGGTGTAGGCTAGGCCTATGACAAGTTAGGTTGTCCTTATAATTAGGGTAATTCAACTAATAAAATTGAGGACGCGAATAGGTGCGCGCCTTTAGATGAGAGGTGAGTTGGGATTCCACGAGAGTGCGATTCCACTTTAATTATGAAATAAGTGCACCGATATTTATTATGCACGGTTAACACACTAGCTAAATATTTTTCACACTCGGGCTCTGACCCGTTTACTTTTCTTTCCTGCTTGTATATATATATATTACTACAGGTGTCCTACCGTATGGATGCCAGATGACTTTTTATCCAGAGTCTTGGGAGCCGTGACATGTGCGGATTGTTGCGAGATGTATCTTGTAGTCGCTTCCTACTTCTTCAAAAATCTAGGTAGGATTCATGTTGTAATTCGGGTTTGTACCCAAGGGATATTTATATACATATTTATATTTATTCAATTTCAGTTATTGTATTGTCTGTGACCCGACAGCTTGTTCGGGTTTACTTCATTGTAGTATATTCAGTTGTAGTTATCTATTTCATTTTTATTTCAGCATTTCTTTTATCATAGTCCTTTCATGCATCTTTCTTTCCTTTATTGATAGTGTGGGGTTGTGTTATGTAGCATGTTTTAATTTATTTTAACATCTCGCTTATATGATATCGGGTAGTTAGTCCTGTATTATACAGTACCAGCAGTTGATGTTGAGACTGGACCATCTGAAACTCCTGATTTAATGTAGTATAGGGCTGGCCACCCGTTATTATTTTAAGCGGGGTGTTACATCTTTATGTTCGATCCCTGGATTTCATTTTGGGTGTTTAGTTTTTAAAAGTTTTATTTACTGTACTAAAATGTGCTTTTAGTAACATATTAATTTTATGATTACTAACATTATTATGTCATTACTGTTTCTTACCATGGAGTACCATTTGTAATCTAATATATGTGTTACTAATTCTAACTCAATATTTTAAAAGTGATGATAAACAAAGAAAAGGAAATTTTCTTTACAACTTTACAAACTTTTCCAGACTCCCACAAACCCAAACTTCTTCTCGAAACTCTCGAGATCTTCGTGATTTGCGAGGTAAATTTGCAATTTAAGAGGAAAAATTCTTCATTGAACTCCCACACACCCAAGATTCTTTTAAGATTCGTTGCCTTTCGTCCATCGATGTCTTAAACTCATCTAGGGTTTCACAATTTACCATTTTTGAGGTAAGCTTCAAATCTGTGTGTGTGTGTTGTATGTCTATGTGTGTGTGTGTGTGTGTGTGTGTGTATATATATATATATATAATGATAGACTCCCCGAAAGGAGTTTACCGATCCATTACCCAATTTCTCATCACCCTTGATTTCAATAAATGCCAAAGCAATCCTAACGATTCATCTATTTTAAAAAAAAAACAATAAATTATATCTTTCTACTTATTATTTATTTTAAACAAAAATTAAAATACATTCTCTTAATTTTTTTAAATTTAGCAAAAGATTAATAAATAACTAGAGTTATGACTTATTTTAAAGTTAAATTAATTTTACATTAAACTATTATTTAATGGATCAATTATCAAAAAGTTCCTCAAATATTTTTTAATACACATTTAGTCAAAACGTTTTTATTTTGTTCCGAAAAGATCTCAAACACTAATTTAACCAATATTTTCTTATTTTTAAAGGTCCGCGCTAGCTGCACACTTTGAGTGTTTTATTTTGTTCCAAAAAGTCCTCAAACATTAATTCAACCAATATCCTCTTATTTTTAAGAATAATGATAGACTCCCGGAAAGGAGTCTATCGATCCATTACCCAATTTCTCATCACCCTTGATTTCAATAAATGTCAAAGAAATCCTAACCATTCATCTATTTTAAAAAAACAATACATTATATCTTATTACTTATTATTTATTTTAAACAAAAAATAAAAGATATTTTAAAGTTAAATTAATTTTACATTAAACTACTATTTAATGGATCAATTATCAAAAAGTCCCTCAAATATTTTTTAATACACATTTAGTCAAAACTTTTTTATTTTGTTCCGAAAAGACCTCAAACACCTATTTTACCAATAATTTCTTATTTTTAAAGGTCCGCGCCAGCGGCACACTTTGAGTGTTTTATTTTGTTGCAAAAAGTCCTCAAACATTAATCCAGCCAATATTCTCTTATTTTTAAAGCTCCGCGCTAGCTGCACACATTGAGTGTTTTTATGTGGTGAGGGACTTTTAGGCAAAAATATAAAAGTTTGGACTAAATGTGTATTAAAAAATAGTAAACATAGTTTTCTTTATTTATAAAAAATATATAGTTTTTAATTTTCATAAAAAAACATGTTTAAACATTCATGGCCCACATCATTTGTTGAGTGTGGGTATGCATCAGCGGTACTAATCAACATCATTTGTTGAATGTGGGTCCATGCTAGCGACACTAATCCACATCATTTGTTGAATGTGGGTCTGCATTAACGGCACTAATCAATATCATTTGTTGAATGTGAGTCCGCGGTAGTGACAGTAATTAATCGCAAATCTAAAACATCAAATTAAATAATTTTTTTTATTTAAAACTGATTTTATCAACAAAAAAGAAAACTCGTATCGTGTCTTATATAACACAATGTAATTGACATTAGATAAGACATAAAACTAATTTTATTAAAAAAATTACTACCGAAAAAATACATGTCGTGTTTTAATTAGGCCATATTCACATTTGGTAAAAAAAATATTATTTTTTGTCGCATTTAATTGAGTCGGATTCGGGGTATTTTAATTTAGTCATGCTCGTGTTCTATTTTTTTTACAAAAACACAAAAATACATATTTTTATAAAAACAAAACAGTTTTTTAATTGAAAAAACAAATAAAAAGGGAGTTGTTGCTTTCGGTTTGGAATCGGGAGGTAATGTTCTGTAAGTCTAGGACTGCTCTCTCTCTCTATATATATATATATATATTAGCGGAATGCCCGAGACTGAAAGCACGGAGAAAATTTTGAAAGTACATAATCACAAAACGGCGAAAATTTTCAAAGTACGTAATTGCAAAACGAAAAAAAATTCATTGCCCAAAGTATGGAATCTTGTATAATCAAGTCAGAAAATTCATCTTATAACACAAAAGTGTAAAAGAAAAAAAAATTGGGGTAGAATTTTCTCTGTTTAGATAACAATCCACCCTGATTTAAGTGTAAACAATTCGTATTTCATTTCGTCATATAACGGTATATTATTTTATTAAACAAATACTTATGAACAAATTAAAATATTTGGGCATAATACCCTTTGTTTATAGGACGATCCACCGTGTTTAACGAATAAAAAATAATTAACAACAACAATACTAAAGTGTCATGGATCTTGCACAAATAGAATCATACCATCAAATACTTTTAAGTCTGAGGTTATTTTTTATAACACAAATGTGTAAGTATTTTTAAAAAATTGGCAAAATTTCCTTTGCTTATAGGACTATCCACCATCCTATTTAAGAAATAAAAAATAGTAAAACAATATAAATAGTCGATAACAACACTAATACACATCCAGATAATGACCCAATAAAAATTAAAGGGTCAAATTCCATTAATGGAAAATTAATGTCAATTCATATAAAATTCATCTCAATACATGAGGCAATTTTAAAAAATCTAAGAATTGTCACCATAAATATGATTTATAGTCAAGTACATTAGTGGGTTGTAATTGCAACTCGAACTCGTCGAAGTCCGGATTAAAGCCTCTCCAAGTTATCATACTTTCTTTATATTCTAGTATCATCATTGTGGGATTTGAATTATCACACTTCACAAGGGTTGGTTACCTGAGTTCGCGGCAGTTCAAATCCTTCGGGTATTAAATATATGATTCTGCTGAACATCTTTCCTCCTCTGGTTTCCACATAAACCTCTGCTTCTAAACATATCGTCCTCGTCTTTACAACAGTTATATGAAAATTCTAAGTTATCCCTTGAGCAATCTACAATGAGAGGAAGAATTAGTATTTTGTAATGAAGTGTTAAATAGCAAGAAATAATCAGAGGCAGAATTAGTATACCAATTCTTACGATCCGATTCACGATTCATAGGGTCTCCAATTTATGATTCGATTCACGATTTGACAACTATGGTTTTGTGTCATTGGAATATATTTTGCTCAATGACTATTTATTTAACATGGAATACTATGCAGATTGACACGTGTCAATATAATCAATTAGATTTTTCTATGCATATTAATCTTAATTTTTAATTTTTTTTCTTTCAAATTTTTTTTGGGTACTCTAAATAGCAATCATTGCGTATCGCTGGATACTGTGTCTAAGTTGAACAATAGTTTAGGGGATTTCTTGCATTTTATCCTTTAAAGCAAATATGTGGAAGAAGTTACCAGTATAACCCTGTCTTCTTCAGGGTCAATTGCTTCATTTTCATCACCATAAAACAGCTCAGGTGAATTTGATCCAGCCTCTTCTTCCTCTTTCTCTTCTTCCGCATTTATGGTATCTTCATGCAATATGGGTTCTGGAGATAAAACTTGAGCAACTACAAGCAAAAGGTCATGTTAACTGATTTTTCTAGATAATACAAACCTCCGCAATTAATGCTGATGATAACAATAAGTCATACCCTTTTCATCATGATCAGTATATTCCTCTTTAGTTGTTAAACTCTGATCCTTTTCCAGGTTATCATCATCACTCATTGGTTGCTCGAGGAGTTCTAAATTCCTGCACAACATCTTGGCATGAATTTCCTTCAAACATGCCTATAATTGCAATAATTAAATATCAAATGAGCTAAAAAAAGTTTGTGACTGGATATCAAGGCATTTGAGAATGCTGAACAAAAGTACCTTAGCCTTGTAAATGTGGAGATGTTTAAGAACAGCTTCCCAATAATCAACCACCTTAGCTGCGCCAAAATGCATCTATCACTCAATTTTTAATTGAAGAGCTTCCAGTTCAACATATTTTTTCCCTTCGAGTAAATTCTTGACATCTGCTTAGATATTTGAATACAAACCCCTTTCTTCAGTAAGCAACTCAGCAGGAGGTTGCTCTCCATGCAATAACACTGTTGAAATATAAGAGCCTCATACCTTGAGAGTGATGTGTATTCCCAAATGAGGTGTGTTCCGAAATGAATAAACTTTGCGAACCTTGATGTTTACCCTCAAAATGGGAGGGATAGACTGCCATCACATAAAAAATAAGAACATAATACACAAACACACTAATTAGATGTAATAAAATGCAAAAAAAAAAAACTCATTGATTATATTACATAAGAAATATTTTTACCAAAAACCTTAAGGTTCCATCATATATAAAGAACTATTTTTCTTAGACATCAATGGAGTCTGCAAATATCTATAAAAGGCCACACTATCATACTTTTAATGGTGTTTTACAATACCACTAAAGGGTTATTAAGGAAATGGAAAAGTAAGAATGTTGAGAGTTCGTTTGGCCAAATAGAGGTTAATCAACCATGTAGAATACAATCAACTTACTATAACTACAAAGCAATAAAAAATTCTGATATATATTACTGCAGCAAAGTAATACACATAGATGAAAATTCCCACATTAACAGAGTGAGACAGTTAATAAGGAGGATACGGAAATATTTCCAGATTTGGTTGAAATACTAAAATCATCTGGGGCTGCTATACGTCGGGATCTTACTAATTCTCGGTATATGGTGAGTTCTTTATCTGGTAGCAGGGGTCGTGGTAAAAGGAATTGATGTTGCTGAAGTCTTGGAGGCTTTGTAATTTGTAATTTAGCAAGGGTCTGAGCCGCACTTTGTAATTTATCAGGGGTATGAGGTTGGGGATGTACTTTGTAATCGATGTATGTAGCAGGGGTATGGGGCTGTACTTTATAACCGATGTATGTATGCTAATTAATGTATGTAGTAGGGGTCTGGGGCTTCACTTTGTAATTTAGCAGTACTGTTAAGAGAGGAGAGTAGGATGGAACAATAATAAGAAAAATAAGAAGGAACACTTCTTTAGTAATTTTATTCCAAAAATACAAACACTAAATTTAAGGAAAAACCTCACCGACATATCTCTTTTTTCGTTGAACGCGCACGTTTCGAACATAGTTAAAAGTTATAATCAACATGCCAATATTCTATACTTAACCCATAAATAAAAATGAAATCCATGTTAACAAAACTAAAGTAATCCCCAAAAATAGTACAAATTGATCAATTTAAGGAAAAGCACAAACATTAGTGGAATGTATCGGAGGAATGTATCCATGTGGGCATAAAAAAAGCATGTGCCCCTACAACTGTTCTAAACAAATATGAGCAGTTTTTATAGCCTCCCCGAAAAAAACATGGGGCGGAAGCTTTTCACTCCATTTCCTTATTTTTTTAGCCAACACCTGCTCGCTTGTAAGCCTAAGACCTGATCTAATTTCCTTTTTCCAACAATTTTTTTAAGACTTGCTGGTATTTTTTAAGCACCTATTTTTATTTGGATTTGTGAGAAAATAGTTGCTTCTTTTTGTTTTGCAAGCAAACACATAACAAAGGTCTGCTTCCTTTTATGTGGCCAAAGACCTGCTTGAATTTTTATTTTTTTAGCTTACAAAGACTATGTTGTAATGGGAAATGAGGGGCTTATAAAAATTAATAAAATTGTTACTATATCGTGCGGCCAAATATTCGGGAATCTTTTACTCTGTCTAGCTATAAAGTTGTTAACATATCTTGTGGCAGCAGTAATAGTGAGAAGAAGGATATGTTTTTCATACGCTTTGAGATCCGTTTTTCCTATGCTCTAGACCTGTTAATAACCAAAACACACACTCTGAGATTCATTTTTTTTTAATTCTACACCAAGATGGATCTTATTAGTTGGAACACACAAACCATAGAATGTATACCCAATTGTATGTATAGAGTTTTGTTAGCAGTTCATGTAGCAGTGCTATATCATATAATGCAACCATATAAAGGAATTTCATCAAATAAACAGTATTCATAGTATGATATTTCATCTTAATCACTATGGCATTCCAATGACATATTTTCTACCGAGAGATCTATGGGTAACATTGCCATTCAATGACATATTTTCACTTGAGTACAACTATAATATAGGAAATGATATATACCTCGAGATTTATAAACATATATTTTTTACTAACTATCAACCCCTAACAAATAGAAGAAAATATCAAGATTCATAGAGACATATCATCAAACACTTGTAATGCATCTAGAACCTTTTGAAGAAAATTCAGGCACGTATGCAACTTGAAAGAGGACCATCGACAAAAGGCATAAATCCTATTAAAATCTTATAACTCCATTTTTTAAACATTTAATTAAATATAAAATCTTGATTTAGAAAATTATACCTCCTTGAAAGTTAATTGTACTCCTCATCATGAACTAAGATACTCGCCACTACTGCCAATACAATGAGAGATGAAATGATAATAAAATATTGACTGCATCTGATGAAAATGAAATAATACAAACACCAATACAATGAGAGATGAAATGATCAACTCTATCTAGAAGCTTTAGACTGTAATTGGATGATGACATTTATAGTAATTTTATTTCATGATTATTTTTACAACTAACCTCAAATTAAAACATATTGATGTCAAACAAAGTTTACAGTCCTTAATATTGGAATCTGAGTACAAATGCAATATAATAAACACACCATAGACTGTAAAGTGTTAACCCATCCATAGACACAGCCACAGTGGGTTTTCGATGAATTAAATGCAGCCTTATCTGTCTTGTTTGAAAACAAAGTGCTCTTGGGTATTTGGTTAGAAACGTGTATCATCGGACTTGGATGGACTTTTTGCAGATTTGGGGTTTCCATCGCAAGTATATTTCATACTTAGTTTCTTACAGTTTACTGGCCGAATATGTAAGGGAATTTCATTTTATTTCTCTTTTACCCATGTTATACGTGGGATGCTTCCTCTTTTATGCTTGATCTATTTTACTTTTCAATTAAAATAATTTATTGATGATAATAGAGGCTCAAGTGTTGGTTCAGATTCTGAATACTGGGTGTGGATAGTCAACTTTGAAAAATGATTATCTATATACCTTAATCGAAACTTAGAAGTTGTGTTTTCTCCGGAGCTTCCACAATCTGCAAAGTAGAAAATTAGTTCCAACGAAATACGAAGAAAAAATATAAACTATAAGAAAAACAAAAAATCCATTGCAGGTATTAAATTAAGAAATCACCAAACTAATAGATTAAATTAAGCTCCTATGAAATAATGTTAAGAATAAGACAAATCAAAATAAAATAAAGGTTGTGATTATCATATCTTGACAGTACAATGTTTGAATTCAAAAAGAGATTACCAATGTACTCGATAATAATCTAAAACAAACAATACAATCTACAATTAACAAAATATAACAAATTGCATGTCGTTTCTCTTTTCTTTTCCAATTCTTTATGAGAATTAAATATAGGTCAAAGAGAACAACCGAAACACACCTTGGACACTAATGGCTCCATCTTTGAGGCACTAAATCTATATTCGAAAAGAAATCTGAAGGATGAAAAATGACCACATCAGTTATATGCAAACAATAGTTAAATGTGTATAAAATGTATAGAATAAAGCCTAAAAATCATACAAATTAAACCCTAAAAAATAGAGTGCAACTTTCAATTAAATGCCCATGAATTACATAGTTGGTGTCTTCTTTCTTAATGAGGCAACTATTAACAAACTACTTCAGGTCATAATTTTTTTTTAAAATAGAGCATATACCTGATCTGATCCAAGTGCATCTTTACATTTTGAGTGTAGCTAAAAAAAAGATTTAAATAGGCTATTAGATCTACAAAAATGAGAGATGAACCCATATTTTAAGATTCTTTTTGTTCATAGTAACAGTGTTTAACCTAATAGTTTTTTATGGGATCAAGTGATAAAAGGGTCATGATTTGCGTCTAGTGTCATCAATCAAGAAAACCCACATTTAAAAAAAATACTCCAAAATTATTTGCCATAAAATAACAATGATGCAAGCCCCAAAATCTATATACATTTAGAAAGAGAGTTCAGAACCCAAAACTTAATTTTAAATGATCACGGTGGGTGTGTGAGTTGATCCCATAGGGACGTTCATGATGTCGGCAAAAAAATATGATTTGAACTGATCGAATAGATAAAAATCAGATCTGTAAAAAAAATAGGATTTGAACAAAAAAGGAGATTTCATATATATATATATATATATATATATATATATATATATATATATATATATATATATATATATATCAATAAATCTAGGCTTCACACTACACAAAATCTGTCGACTTGTCATGGTCATTGACCGTGATAAGTCCAACGTTTGTCAAAGTCAATGACCGTGACAAGTTCGGGGGTGACAACGTTTGTTGTCACGGACTTGTCATGGTCATTAACCATTACAAGTTCACTATACTTGTCACAGTCACAGACCATGACATGACCGTGACAAGTTTTGTCACGGTCATAAATTGTGACAAACCCGTGACAATCTTTGAATAATTGTCACAGTCATTGACCGTGATAATTCTAGGCAGAATTGAAAAAAAATTATAGGGCAGTATGGCCACTGCCACTGCCCAGCAGTATATTTGTACCTATTATATCAACATTGTACATGTTCAAACATCATATATCCAAATAAAATAGAGATAATGCAAATATATATTCAGAACAATATGCATCACGATATAATTCAAATGTTACACCTTAAAACAATTCAATTCAAATAGTGTCACTACATGTCTGGGGTAACGTTAACTCTGAGGAGGTGAGTAGGCCACACGATATACGAATTGACACAACCAGTAATATACATCGTGTCGTATTATTCACGCAACCACAATGGGGAGTTCTCCTTCCCGGGTATCACATGTGTGACAAGAACCTTGGACTCGATGTCTTGAAGCGAACGTCCATGAACTAGTGCACCCTGGATGATATTTAGATCCCTCAACCCCCGCCCTATCCTCTGGCCATCAAATATTTCTATTATAAACACGCTTGGCCAACCAAGTGTCGACATTGGTCATTTGAAGGGAGCCAAAAAGGGGAGTGGATCATCAAAGTCCTCATGTGTCAGCGATGAAGTTGCGAAGTCCACCTCTTCAGCATCCTGCACCTCCTCCTCCACCACCTTCTCCTTCCCTCTCCCCTTACATTTTCTTCCCAACGAACGCTTCACAAATGAGAACATATCTTGGATCGTCACGCGAGTCCACCATTCGAGCCAGCCTGGTGTTACTCGTCTCCAATCAAATGATCCTAGATTTGGCCACCCACGAGCTCACCCCCTTGTCCTCCCCTTGAAATCAGTGCCAAGCACTTGGCTGAGTGCATCTGTGGACAAATATGACTTATCGGCATCAGACTGCGACTCATGCACTTCCTTAAGCTTTACCTGAAACGACAAAAAGCACATGATTACTTAAATAAGTAAATAAAAATATTACAACGTAATTAAAAAAAAGTAAATTGTCGGATTAATTCCAATCATGGACACGACACTCGGGGACACCTCCTTATCCTTCCCCTTCTTCATCCTAATAACCACATAAGTATAGAGCCTATGTGGCATACCCCCAGGGCCACTCCCCGTCCCCTGAAATAAATAATGCAAAATTAGTATCTTCCCTGCAAAGTAAAATAATGCAGAATTGCATATTTTTGTAATTATATGAAAATTAAATCTTACTATCATCCTATGCTCCACCTCAGTGTAAGACGTACGGGCAGAGTAGTGCACGTCCGTCTTTTTCGCCCAATTTTCCCTCCCCGATTGGCGAGATGCCAATTGTCGATCCCCGATCTCATTGTCAATGAACTTTTGTCATTGTGCCAATGAGATTGGCTCCTTCGGCGGGACGGATTCACGCATTCGGATAACAGACTCTCGGGTCTTTCCAAAGTATCGGGTTTGCATATTTTTCTTCCACGTCTTGTGTTGCTCCCTCAACTGCTCCAAGACGGAATCGGGTAGTTTTGGGTCCAAGCTGAATTGTTCCTGTCCAACAATTATAATGTTAGTTGCGAATAAATATAAATATAAAGATAAATTAAAATCAAAATCAAAATCAAAATTGAAATTGAAATTGAAATTGAAATTGAAATTGAAATTGAAATTGAAATTGAAATTGAAATTGAAATTGAAATTGAAATTGAAATTGAAATTAAAATTGAAATTGAAATTGAAATTGAAATTGAAATTGAAATTGAAATTGAAATTGAAATTGAAATATTCATATAAATGTAAATATAAACACATTACATGTAGTGCCTCCCAAACAGCTAACTTGAGCTCACTTGGCACCTCCCTCCAACTAGTGTACCCCGGGACGATGATAGTCTTTACCATCTCGAGGGATCTCGCTAATAGCCACGTCTGGTTCTCGACGGCCATCCCCAATTTTCCCTATTTTGGGAGCCTAGGGGTCGAGGAGCCCTCCTCGCCTCCGCTACCACCGAACCCAGACGACATCATCATAATCAACATAATCATCCTCGCCTTAATACCTGAAGAAAACATTTTCTGTAAAAAAATGTTGTTATTAGTACAAATCCAAATGAATTTGAATAATACATGAAAATATGTACAAGAAGACAACACACACACGAACACTACACACACATGAACTCTACACACACATTCCCCCCTCCCCCCTCCCACTACACACACATCCCCCCCCCCCCACAACACACACACACACACGCACACTACACACACATACATATACAAAGGAAAGAGACAAAGATAAAAAGAGTGAAAATGATAAAGTGAAAATCAATTAAAAGCATTAAAAATTGATTCATGAAGTACAAATTGGAATATTTGTTACAAATTGAAAAATTGTTTCAAATTCAAGTTATCATTCAAAATGGATTGATATTAGGTAGGAGAAGCCAAGTCGTCCACACTACTATTTAGATTCTTTGGCGCATGTAGGACAATTGACCACGGCTCTTTGTTGATATACTCTGAGTAAAACATTTGGTTGTCCTTTTGAAATGCACAAACAAACGGCTCATCGCTCACGTGATCATTGCTCTTCAACTTGGACAAGTCAACCATGATCAAATTGGTGCCATGATCAACTTTACAAGAATTTTTATCCTCAACTCTTACCCAGTCACAGTAAAATACAACCTCTTTGAAGCTTATATAATCCAATTCAAATATATTTTGAATTACACCATAGTAAGTCATTTCAGCTTCAACGAGGTTTTTATCTTTTGCGCTCGCTCGAAACAAAGTAAGAGCCTTGTATGAAATGCCCCAGTTCTGTACATTTGTACTTTCCTCGTACACAATTACACCGAATACGTAACCGTTCAATCGATATTTTTTGTACTCTTGTGCCATAAACAAGGGTCCAGTGGCTAGACGAGCAAGACTTGATGTCGCATCACTCGTCTTTAAGAGATGAGAATATAGATAAATTAATTAGGTTAGTTGTAAAGTTAAAGTGTAATGTAACGTTATATAATGGCCATTTTCACTATAATTACCTCTTATGACAACCATAGCCTAAATTCGTTGTCTGATTGTACCATTATTTTTCGTTTATTATTATTCTCACGGGCTTCATATTTTATGCATATTATAAAATTAATCATGTATAAAATAATCTAAAATAATGTACAATTTAAAATAAACTTACTTTTTCCATTCTTCGACATCTTCATGTGTGTCAAATAGATAACGAGCTACTTGTTCATGTTGCAAACTCGTTAATTTCACTCATTTTCCAATCAGATGACCACCATCATAGACGAACTCATTAGTGTCATCAATGATGGTCGAGTAAAGGCATATATTCCCGAGTATATATTGATGACTCCACGGTGATGTATTCCTCTGCAATTGAACCTGCAATGTATCTCGTATTCTTGACGTAATCTTTAAAAACTTTCATCAATCTTTCAAATGGATACATCCACCGATATCTAATTGGACCACATAGAAGTGCCTCATTGCATAAGTGTACCAATAAGTGAACACTTATGTCAAAGAATGTTGGGGGAAAGTACTTCTCCAACACACAAATCGCTTCGGTCATCGCCAATTTTGCGTCCACTATGTGTTCTCGATTGACTACCTTCTCACACAAAAGTGAGAAGGTAATATTAATTTGCATAATAGCCCTTCACAAATCCTTGTTCTTGGAGAAACAATGATTAAACAGTAGAGGGACCTATTACATGATCACATGCCAATCGTGGGAGTTACATTTATGTAAATCATGCGTAGCATAATTCACAATCCTTTGCAAGTTGGAAGAAAAATTAGATGGGCCCTTCAAATTATATATTGTGTCTAAAAACACCTTTCTTTCCCCACTCATCAAAGTAAACGCACCAGTGGGAATTATTGTCCTTCCCCTACTATCTTCTTTTGTCCATAGTTGTGGCTTAAGTTTCAACAATTTAAAGTCTTTTCGTGCATTTTCACCATCCTTCAAATGACATCCCCAAGTCAAGTGCCCATAATATGTTCAGTGACCTTTTTCTTTGCATGCATCACATCCAATACATGGCAAGTCAAATAAAATTGACCTCCAATAAGGCAAGTCAAATAAAATTGACCTCCTAAACCATGCATTTCTTGTCTTAGTTTCATTCCCCGTTGGGGTCATCTTATGCTTGATATTCTTAAATTTGGGATTCTTACAAAGGCATATGAGGGACACATTCAGAAGACTTACTTTTAATTTCTGAACCTGAAAGTTGTCTCGGCGGTACCCTACGTTCAACCCCGCCTGATAAAAAATGAGAACCTTTCTCAAATCTAAAACTATGCGCCGGGGGTAAAAACCTCATATGGCAATGATATATATTTTTTGAGCTAGCGAAGAGACGAAGAGATTCAGTCTCCTCTCCACAAATATGACACCCTAAATAACCATGTACTACACAACCGAATAATGTCCCATAAGCTGGAAAATCATGAATTGCCCACACCAACATATCTTTCAGCGTAAACTCTTCTTTTTTAAAAGAGTTAAATGATTGCACACCTTGTTCCCATAACTCATTTAATTCTTCTACCAAAGGATTCAGGTAGACATCGATGTCTTCACTTGGTTTCTTTGGCCCAAGTATCAATAAAAATAGCATCAAAAATTCAGGTCTCATACACTATGAAGGAAGGAGGTTGAGTGGGGCTAGGATCATTGGCCATACACTCTGATTGGTGCTTAGATTTCCAAATGGATTGAAACCATCTGTTGATATAGCCAAACAAATGTTGCGTTATTCTCGAGCAAAATTGGAATACTCGTAATTCATCCTCCTCCAAGTTGTAGAATCAATAGGATGACACATGAGATCACTCCTACTTCTGCCCTAACATGCCAAGTCATTGCCTCCGCTATCCATGGTACTGCAAAAAATTGCTTTAATTTAGGCCCAACGGGAAAATATTTCAACACTTTTTGAGGCACTTTTGAGCTTGTGCATTCCTTGCTAGTAGATTGGACATATCTAGGTTCATCCTAGACTGAACAACCATCGAGATTTTCATACTCCTTTCGGTATAGTATGCAATCATACACACAAGCATGAATCGATTTATACTTCATTCCCAAACCTTTCCAACTGTTCTTCATAACATGATAGCCCGTTGGAAGCGTATTCTCCTTGGGTAGTAAGGTCTTCACCCAATTCATAATTCCTATCACGCTATTGCCAGACAAACCGTACTGCGTTTTCAAACTGTTCAAACCAACCATGGCATGTAAAGTTGTTTGTTCTTTCTCACAGCCAAAGTGTAACGGTTGGATCGCCTTAAATTTTAAACTTTGGTAGTCATCGTCAAGATTTATCGTTATATTTTCACAAGCACCTGAACCTTATACATCATCAGTAACCTCATTCTCCTCTGCTTCATAAACTCTGTACGCATCATCAACTAAATCCTCTAAAATATTATGATCTACGTCGTCCCCTTCTACATCTATCCTACTTGTTGAAGCTTATTGTGAAGGTTGTGAAGGTTATTCGGGGACAAAAGGAACTTTCATTTCACCGTGAAAACTCCAAAATCGATAAATATCTTGCATACCCCCATCTTAACAAATGTAGTTCAATTGTTTTCCACTCAAACACGTTATCATTCTTACACCTAGCACACGGACACGAAAACTCTTCATCATTATGAAATCTCTTTGCATATTTCACAAATTCATTAGCACCTCTACAAAAGACATCCCCCATTCTATTTTTCTCACCCATCCACTCTTTATATTTCAGATATGCCATCACAGCCACCACAAATATTCATATATTAAAGGTAAGAAGCGTATATTCATGGATTAGTATAAACAAAACTTAGATTTATAATATGTTTCATTTAATTATGTCTTATTTATATTCAATTTTTAAATTTCAAATTCAAATTCAATTTATAATAGAAATTCGTATTTCCTCCATCTCCTCTAAAGGGTGAGTGGTCTTATCCCAATCAAGATCGCATATTTCTATAATATACTTAACAGCTCAGGAACATTGTTACGATTTGAGAAACATTTGGCACCATATCCCCATAGTTCTCCAAGTACACGACGTAGATTGGCAAGTGTGAGTGTTATTTCAACTGATCAATTGAAATAACAGTCACACTTGTCAATCTAGTATGTACCCATAGAACATTAGGATACGACAACAGAACTTCCTCCAAAAGTAACAACTTTAAGCCACTAAGAATATTATTATACAGACTTATGCAGTCCCAAACTGTCCAAACGAGACAATTTGAGAGATCTCATTACAAGGGTAATGACTCTCGAACGGGTCAAAGGGCTATTGAATGCGTACGCATAAGAACTAGAAGGCTAGCATCTATGCGCACTATATGTAATTTTAAGTATGTTTCATTTAATTATCATACTATATATATATTATTCGTTATACAAAGTAATTTTCAAAAAAAGTTGAAAAATGTCACCCCCATATGGACAATAATCCACTGGTCACGCCACTTATAAAATTAACCAACCCAACATCGATCCACTATAATCCAACCGCAATAGCAACAAAAAATGTGTATCCCGTACTCCTTCTAATTCATCTACTCAATCAATTAATTTCATCAATTAAACTAACAATTAAAGTATACAATTATTAATTTACTACTTTACAATGAGGGGCAATCCTACTTTCATATGAAAGGGCATTAATTTACTAAAAAAATTAATAATCAATCAATTCGTTTACAAGGGACAGTACTTGCATATGAGGGGAAATATCTAATAAACCGATCAAAATTTAATAAAAAAAATTAACAATCCCCACCCCCGCCCCATTTCCCCTTGCCCCGCCCCCGCCCCCCACGCCCATCCCCCTCCCCACACACACACACACACATGCACGCAGACCCACCCCCCGTCCCACCCCCTGCATCATTTACCCCTCCCGTACATACGCACAGACACACACATACACGCACACTACGCACACGCACATACAAACACACACGCATGCAGCCCCACCCCCTGCCCCCTCCCCCTAGCCCTGCCCCCTCCCCTAGCTCTGCCCCACCCCCTGCCCCCATAACACACACACACACATCCCCACCCCCCACCACACACATGCACATGCACATACACCCCCTCCCCTCCCCACCCCCAACCCCCACCACACACGCACACACATACACACACGCGAACATATAAAAATACACACACACGCATATATATACACACACACACATATATATACAAATGGAAGAGAGAGAGCGAGAAAGAGAAACCAACGTGAAAGTAGAGAGAGAGGGAGAGCATCGCAGAGAGAGATAGAGAGAGAAAGTGGACGGGAACAAAGCGGTGGGAAAAAAGGGAGGGGAAAGATTTTTTTGCTGCTAAACTTGTCATGGACCTATCTCGGTCCTTAACCGTGACAATATTATAAGGATTGTCACGGTCATTGACCATGACAAGGCCGTGACAAGAATAGTTGTCACAGACATGTCACGGTCAATGACCATGACAATACTTTGTCACGGCCTTGTCACGGTCAATGATCGTGACGATGCTGGCCGGCAAAGGTTTCCCACCACTTTTTCCACACCGACGAAGTCAGGTACCTCTCTATCTACTCACCCTTCTCTTTTTGGTTTAATTTCTTTTGGTGGGTTTTGGATGTAGTCTCATGCATCCATCCAGATAGGTAACTTTCACGACTCTCATTCTCTAACCCAAGGGTTAATGTTCATTTCTCTCTCATGTTTTAGATCTTCGGAGTTTTCAGTTGAATTTCTGCGGTTGATGGAGCTTATGAACTTTGTGGGTTCAAGATTACTATTGTTGAGTTTGATCCATGATAAATCTAGAGTCAAAAGTGATAGTGAAAATGTCTTCCAATTTAAGGGCGATTGGAGTCGTTTAAGAGAGAAAAAAACAATCAAGGTTGAGGAACCATTTCCTTTTTATCCAGATATGTAAATCTTTGAGGTTTGGCACAACACTACATATCCCTCTCTTTTTGTTTTTTATAAGCCTAGAGTTACTAGCATATATATATATATGAAATCTCCTTTTTTGTTTAAATCCTATTTTTTTTGCAGATCTGATTTTTATCTATTCGATCTTTGCAAATTATATTTTTTTGCTAACATCATGAACGTCCCCATAGTGATCAACTCACACACCCCACCCTGGCCATTTAAAATTAAGGTTTGGGTTCTGAACTCTCTTTCTAAACGTATATAGATTTTGGGGCTTGAATCATTGTTATTTTATGGCAAATAATTTTGGAGTATTTCATTTTTTTTAATGTGGGTTTTTCTGATTGATGACACTGGATGCAAATCATGACCCTTTTATCACTTGAGCCCACAAAAAAGCTATTGGTTTAAACATTGTTAGTGTGAACAAAAAGAATCTTAAAATACGGGTTCATATCTCATTTTTATAGATCTAATAACCTATTCAAATCTTTTTTTAGCTACACTCAAAATGTAAAGATGCACTTGGATCAGATCAGGTATACGCTCTATTTTAAAAAAAAATTACGATCTGAAGTAGTTTGTTAATAGTTGCCTTATTAAGAAAGAAGACACCAACTCTGTAATTTATGGGTATTTAGTTGAAAGTTGAACTCTATTTTTGAGGGTTTAATTTATATGCTTTTGACGGTTTATTCTATACATTTTATACACATTTAACTATTGTTTGCATATAACCGATGTGGTCATTTTTCGTCCTTCAAATTTCTTTTCGAATATAGATTTAGTGCCTCAAAGATGGAGCCATTAGTGTCCAAGGTGTGTTTCGGTTGTTCTCTTTGACCTATCTTTAATTCTCATAAAGAATTGGAAAAGTAAAGAGGAATGACATGCAATTTGTTATGTGTTTGCTTGCAAAACAAAGAGAGGCAGATATTTTCTCACAAATCCAAATAAAAGTAGGTGCTTAAAAAATACCAGCAAGTCTTAAAAAAAATTGTTGGAAAAAGGAAATTAGAAGCAAGTCTTAGGCTTACAAGCGAGCAGGTGTTCGCTAAAAAAAAGGAAATGGAGTGAAAAGTTGCTGCCCCATGTTTTTTTTGGGGGGGGGCTACAAAAACTGCCCATATTTGTTTAGAACTATTATAGGGGCACATGGTTTTTTTATGCCCACATGGATGCGTTCCTCCGATATATTCCACTAATGTTTGTGTTTTTCCTTAAATTGATCAAGTTGTACAATTTTTCGTGATTACTTTAGTTTTCTTAACATAACTTTCATTTTTATGTATCGGTTAACTATAGAATCTTGGCATGTTGATTGCAACTTTTAACTGTATTCGAAACGTGCGCGTTCAACAAAAAAGAGATATGTCGGTGAGGTTTTTCCTTAAATTTAGTTTTTGTATTTTTGGAATAAAATTACTAAATAAGTGTCCCTTCTTATTTTTCTTATTAATGTTCCATCCTACTCTCATCTCTTAACAGTACTGCTAAATTACAAAGTGCAGCCCCAGACCCCTGCTACATACACCGATTAGCATACATACATCGGTTATAAAGTACAGCCCTATACCCTACAACATACATCGATTACAAAGTACATCCCCAACCTCAGACCCCTGCTAAATTACAAAGTACGGCTCAGACCCCTGCTAAATTACAAATTATAAAGCCTCCAAGACTTCAACAACATCGATTCCTTTTACCACGACCCCTGCTACCAGAGAAAGAACTCACCATACACCAAGAATTAGCAAGATCTCGACGTATAGCAGCCCCAGATGATTTCAGTATTTCAATCAAATCTGGAAACATTTTCGTATCCTCCTTATTACCTGTCTCACTCTGCTAATGTGGGAATTTACATCTATGTTTATTACTTTGCTGCAGTAATATATATCATAATTTTTTACTGCTTTGTAGTTATTATTAGTTGATTATATTCTACATTAACCTCTATTTGGCCAAATAAACTCTCAACATTCTTACTTTTCCATTTCCTTAATAACCCTTTAGTGGTATTGTAAAACACCATTACAAGTATGGTAGTGTGAACTTTTATAGATAAATGCAGACTCCATTGATTCATAAAAAAAAATCTCTTTATACATGATGGATCCTTAAGGTTTTTGATAAAAATCTTTCTTATGTAATATAATCAATGAGTTTTTTATATTTTTTTGCTTTTTATTACATCTAATTAGTGTGTTTGTGTATTGTGTTCTTATTTCTTATGTGATGGCAGCATATCCCTCCCATTTTGAGGGTAAACATCAAGGTTTGCAAAGTTTATTCATTTTGGAACACACCACATTTGGGAATACACATCACCCTCAAGGTATGAGGCTCTTATATTTCAATAGTGTTATTGCATGGAGAGTAACCTCCTGCTAAGTTGCTTGTTGAAGAAAGGTGTTTGCATTCAAATATTGAAGAAGATGTCAAGAATTTACTTGAAGGGAAAAAATATGTTGAACTAAAAGCTCTTCAATTACAAATTGAGTCATAGATGCGTTCTAGCGCAGCTAAGGTGGTTCAGTATTGGGAAGCTGTTCTTAAACGTCTCCATATTTACAAGGCTAAGGTAGTTATGTTCTACATTCTCAAATGCCTTGATAACCTGTCACAAACTTTTTTTGAGCTCATTTGATATTTAATTATTATAATTACAGGCATGTCTGAAGGAAATTCATGCCAAGATGCTGCGCAAGCATTTAGAAAGCCTCGAGCAAATAATGAGTGGTGATGATAACCTGGAAAATGATCAGAGTTTAACACCTAAAGAGGGATACACTGATCATGATGAAAAGGGTATGACTTATTGTTATCATCAGCATTAATTCTGGAGGTTTATATTATCTAGAAAAATCAGTTAACACGACCCTTTGCTTGTAGATGCTCAAGTTTTATCTCCAAAACCCATATTGTATGAAGATACCATATATGCGGAAGAAGAGAAAGAGGAAGAAGTGGCTGGATCATATTCACCTGAGCTGTTTCATGGTGATGAAAATGAAGCAATTGACCCTGAAGAAGACATAGCTATACTGGTAACTTCTTCCACATGTTTATTTTAAAGGATAAAATGCAAGAAATCCCCTAAACTATTGTTCAACTCAGACACAGTATCTAGCTATACGCAACGATATTCTATTTAGAGTACCCAAAAAAATGGAAAGAAAAAAATTAAAAATTCAGATTAATATGCATAGAAAAATCTAATTGATTATATTGACACGTGTTAGTCTACACAGTATTTGTGACGACCCGAATATGATTATGATTAACCATGTTTAAATCATGCTTACCGTCTGGGATGGGGATCATGTGTTATTAGAATATATAATGTTAAGTTATTGTGTTTAGTCTAATCCTACCTTCATAACTTATGAAATATTGATTTAGTCACAAACACAAATTTGTGAAGTCTTTGGTAGGAATGTTCAAGTTCGGGACTAGTTTTAGCCACTATAATATGATAATTGACTTGAGGTGAAAACTAGATAGTTGTGGATATATGAGTTAAGTTTGTAACACAACAAACGGTGTGTAAAACAAAGGTTTGAGGAAGGAGTTATGCTGAAATTACGAATAGGGGGTCAAGTAGTCATTTAGCTTTAAAGGATATTTTGTCTTATATGGTGACACATGTCATATTTTGATTGGACCAAGGGCAGGTGACTTATGCCGACTTTAAAACCTTGAAATGACCTCCTCCTTCATCCAAAATCAGTCATGAGAGAGTTTGTCTTGAGGAGAGAGAATCGGGAAGCTCGAGAAGTAGAAAGTGAGGAGAAAATTTGAGAAAAATCAGTAGGAAATTACCAAAAAGTCCCTAAGGGAAGAAGAACCGGTTGAACAAGTTCCAGACAAAGGCACGGGAAAAACACATGAAGTGGACAAGGTGAGTGTACTCACTGGAAAGAGATGTATTATACATGATTATGGAGATGATTTAAATATCATTCACGGGTAAGATGTATTACACATGGTTATGGATATGATCAAAATATCACACACGATTAAGATGTATTACATATGGTTATGGATACGATTTGAATATCACTCACTGGTAAAATGTATTATACATGATTATGGATATGATATGAATATCACTTATTGGTAAGATATATTATACATGGTTAAGGATATGATTAGAATAATATTAAATATGACTTTGTTCATTTTGGTTTACCGAAATGGGAGGTTACTCCCCGACTCAAAATGGGGGAGATTTGTCTATTAAAGACAAGAGGTTACTCCTCAACCAGGAATGGGGGAGAATGTCTATTGCAGACAGAATATGTGAATCATGATTTAGATAAGCTGGTCATTCTTTATGAATGAGTCGGATAAGTATATGATTGGTCATTCTTTATGAATGAGCCGGATAAGTATATAATTGGTCATTCTTTATGAATGAGCCAGATAAGTATATAATTGGTAATTCCTTATGAATGAGCCAGATAATTATATAATTAGTCATTCTTTATGAATGAGCCGGATAAGTATATGATTGGTCATTCTTTATGAATGAGCCAAATAAGTATATAATTGGTCATTCTTTATAAATGAGTCGGATAAGTATATAATTGGTAACTCCTTATGAATGACTTGGATAAGTATATAATTGGTCATTCTTTATGAATGAGCCAGATAAGTATATAATTGGGGACTCCTTATTAATGAGCCGGAAGTATATAATTGGTTATTCTTTATGAATGAGTCGGATAAGTATATAATTGGTAATTCTTTATAAATGAGTTGGATAAGTATATAATTGGTAATTCTTATGAATGGGCCGGATAAGTATGCATATATCATCACAGGGATATGATTTATTGCAGTTAATTTTATGCAATAGTGTAATAGTGATGCATTTGCTGAGCTATTTTGCTCATGGTTCCTATGTTTATGTTTTTCAGGTATTATGATATCACTGCCAAATCTAAGAGGTCGGTGGGGGTTAGCAAGGGAATGTATAAAACTAGGATTTTGGTCAAACGTAAATGGGGAAATTCAAGCCCACTTATATTTTTAGTAAGTTTGAATAAGCCTAATTACCTTAAAGTTGTCTAAGGTTTTAGTTTTATTTATTCATGTTAATAATTGAAAAAGGATACTTATGATTATGGTTTGGTAAAGGTAATTATGATTTGACTCACTTTGACTTTCAAACTTAATTATAAGTAACTGGGTTGGGGTGTGTCAGTATTCCATGTTAAATCAATAGTCATTGAGCAAAATATATTCCAATGACACAAAACCATAGTTGTCAAATCATGAATCGAATCGTAAATTGGAGACCCTATGAATCGTGAATCGGATCATAAGAATTGGTATACTAATTATGCCTCTCATTATTTCTTGCTATTTAACACTTCATTAAAAAATACTAATTATGCCTCTCATTGTAGATTGCTCAAGGGATAACTTAGAATTTTCATACAACTGTTGTAAAGATGAGGATGATATGTTTAGAAGCAGAGGTTTATGTGGAAACCAGAGGATGAAAGATGTTCAGTGGAATCATATATTTAGTACCCGAAGGATTTGAACTGCTGCGAACTCAGGTAACCAACCCTTGTGAAGTGTGATAATTCAAATCCAACAATGATGATAATAGAATATGAAGAAAATATGATAACTTGGAGAGGATTTAAGCCATACTTTGATGAGCTCGAATAGCAATTACAACCCACCAGTGTACTTGACTATAAATCATATTTATGGTGACAATTCTTAGATTTTTTAAAATTGCCTCATGTATTGAGATGAATTTTATATGAATTGACATTAATTTTCCATTAATGGAATTTGACCCTTTAATTTTTATTGGGTCATTATCTGGATGTGTATTAGTATTGTTGTCGACTATTTATATTGTTTTACTATTTTTTATTTCTTAAATAGGGTGGTTGATAGTCCTATAAGCAAAGAAAATTTTGCCCAATTTTTTTTAAAATGCTTACACATTTGAGTTATAAAAAATAACCTCGGACTTAAAAGTATTTGATGGTATGATTCTATTTGTGCAAGATCCATAACACTTTATTATTTTTTATTCATTAAACACGGTAGATCGTCCTATAAACAAAGGGATTTTGCCCAAATGTTTTAATTTGTTTAAAAGTATTTGTTTAATAAAATAGTATACCATTATATAACGAAATGAAATAAGTATTGTTTACACTTAAATCAGGGTGGATCGTTATCTAAACAGAGTAAATTCTACCCCCCAAAATTATTTTTTTTACACTTTTGTGTTATAAGATAAATTTTCTGACTTGGTTATATAAGATTCCATACTTTGGGGAACGAATTTTTTTCCGCTTTGCAATTATGTACTTTGAAATTTTTTGTCGTTTTGTGATTATGTACTTTCGAAATTTTCGTCGTGCCTTCTGGCATGGGCATTCCGCTAGTGCATATATATATATATATATATATAATAATGAGTAGAATAGTTGACACTATTCCATACGTTGACAACTTAATCAGGGGTCACGATTTTACCACTAAAGCAGCAAAGGAACGATTGAGATTACCACTGAGTACACATTTACCAACAATGCCTATTCTTTTTTAGACTTCTCTCAATCACAATATTTCACTCCTTTCCTCTCACCTGCTCCAACAAAAACCCCTCGTTCTCTATTTTTCACGCAAACTCTAGCTCAGAACCTCCAATTTGACCTATTGATGGCAAGGATGCCCAACACCTTTTCCTCACCGATGAAGTTAGGTTCCTCTCTATTTACTCACCATTCTCTTTTTTGTTTAATTTATTCTGGTGGGTTTTGCATGTAGTCTCATGCATCCATCCAAACAGGTAACTTTCACGACTCTCATTCTCTAACCCAAGGGTTAATGTTCACTTCTCTCTTATTTTTTTATCTTTGGAGTTTTTAGTTGAATTTCAGCGGTTGCTGGAGCTTCTGAACTTTGTGGGTTCAAGATTACTGTTGCAGGGTTTGCTCCACGATAAATCTAGAGTCAAAAGTGATAGTGAAAATGTCTTCCAATTTAAGGGCGATTGGAGTCGTTCAAGAGAGAAAAAGAACAGTCAAGGTTGAGGAACCATTTCTTTTTTATCCAGATCTGTAAATCTTTGAGGTTTAGCATAACACTACATATCCCTTTGTTTTTTTAAGCCTAGAGTCACTGACATATATATATATATATATGAAATCTCCTTTTTTGTTCAAATCCTATTTTTTTTGCAGATCTGATTTTTATCTATTCGATCTGTTCAAATCGTATTTTTTTGCCGACATCATGAACGTCCCCATGGTGATTAACTCACACCCCCCACCCTGGCCCTTTGAAATTAAGGTTTGGGTTCTGAACTCTCTTTCTAAACGTATATAGATTTTGGGGCTCGCATCATTGTTATTTTATGGCAAATAATTTTGGAGTATTTTATTTTTTTAGATGTGGGTTTTCCTGATTATTGACACCTAACGCAAATCATGACCCTTTTATCACTTGATCCCACAAAAAAGCTATTGGTTTAAACACTGTTCGTGTGAACAAAAAAAATCTTAAAATATGGGTTTATCTCTCATTTTTGTAGATCTAATAGCCTATTCAAATCTTTTTTTTAGCTACACTCAAAATGTAAAGATGCACTTGGATCAGATCAGGTATACGCTCTATTTAAAAAAACAATATGATCTGAAGTAGTTTGTTAATATTTGCCTCATTAAGAAAGAAGACACCAACGGTGTAATTTATGGGTATTTAATTGAAAGTTTCACTCTATTTTTAAGGGTTTAATTTGTATGCTTTTGAAGGTTTATTCTATACACTTTATACACATTTAGCTATTGTTTGCATATAACTGATGTGGCCATTTTTTGTCCTTCACATTTCTTTTCGAATATAGATTTAGTGCCTCAAAGATGGAGCCATTAGTGTCCAAGGTGTGTTTCGGTTGTTCTCTTTGACCTATCTTTAATTCTAATAAAGAATTGGAAAAGAAAAGATCGAGTTGAAACACCGAGCGTCCGTGTAATACGCTAGTCGTTGTTATCGACTTCCAACCTCAATACAAAAAAACTAAACTTGTAACTACACTCTTAAGGAGTATAGTGGTGAGTCTGAGTATCGAATGCACAGGGAATGTTTGATAAAATTTAATTGATTTATTACTTCTAAAATAAAAGTGAAAAAGATGATGATGGTTGAAAAGGGAAAAAATAAAAAAAGTTAACTATGCATGCTTGAGCAAATAAATTAAGATGAATGAGAAAGTTGGTTGGAATACAATCCCTTAACCCTAGTAATTTACCGTGTAGAATACTAGAATTGTAAAATATAAATTTGAATGAATCCAGTCTTTATAGATCCTAAGCATTACGTATATGAGGTTCAAGCCCGCACAATACGAAATCAAAGGTAAATATAAAGCGGTGATAAATAATTATACGCACATCGTATTCTTAAACATCCCAAGTACCTAGGGCAAGAGAGATTAAAAGATCTACAATGGTTGTAAAATTGTCTCGCACGACTCTTTCAAATTTTTAATTTAAATTCTATTTTCTACATAAGTAATTTACATTGGGATGGGTTCATGCATCCCAACCCTTAAAAACTTAGCTAGGCATGATTTTATTAAATGAAAACAGAATTATAACTATGCATGGAATCATAGATCTAAGAAACATAGCTTCAAAAGAGAATTGCATAACAATTGAGAATCGAATTGAAAATAAAATAGAGAAACAAATAAGAGAATTGAAATTGATACTTGGATTGAAGATTGAAATTTGTAACTACAACTTGGAAAGAGAATTGAACTTGAATCTTGAATACTCCTTTTCTTCAAACTTACAAACTAGAGTTTTTAAATCCTAAGGAAAGAAAAATATGAAATTATATGCCAAAAGGAACTCCCACCTCTTCCTCCCCTTTATTACTCTAGGGCTTCGCTTTTTATATACCCAAATATGAATTTTCCCATGACTCTCCACGTTTTACAACTAATAAAAAGGAATTATACTAGAAATTTCAAGAGTTGAAACTCTTAAGCTTCAAGAATTAATTTCAACTTTAGCTTTCTGTCTCCAACTTCAAATGGGTATAACTTCTTCACCGTAGCTCGGATTGGGGTGCCGTTTTTTCCAATGTTCTTGTAATTTAGATCTCTTCAACTTTATAGTCTTCCCCACCACCAGAATATGACTGTAAAATTACAAAAATTCCCTTTGACTTGTCTTCCTTTGTTCTCTTCCTTTCTTCCGGTTTCTTTCATTCTTTTCTTGCACAAAATACCTGTAAAATCAATAAGAAATACACGAAAATTGGGGTACTTGTTAGAAGAAGTCATTAGAAATGATATGGGATAAAAGAAAATAAATTACGTTAGTCGAGATATTAAAATTGCTAAATTAAAGGGCTAAATTCATAAGAATTTATTCTTCGTCAATGGAGCCATTAGTGTCCAAGGTGTCTTTCCGTTGTTCTCTTTGACCTATCTTTAATTCTAATAAAGAATTGGAAAAGAAAAGAGAAATGACATGAAATTTGTTATATTTTGTTAATTGTAGATTGTATTGTTTGTCTCAGGTTATTATCGAGTTCATTGGTAATCTCTTTCTGAATTCAAACATTGTACTGTCAAGATATGATAATCACAACCTTTATTTTATTTTGATTTGTCTTATTCTTAACATTATTTCATAGGAGCTTAATTTAATCCATTAGTTTTGTGATTTCTTAATTTAATACCTGCAATGGATTTTTTGTTTCTCTTATAGTTTATATTTTTTCGGCGTATTTTGTTGGAACTAATTTTCTACTTTGCAGATTGTGGAAGCTCCCAAGAAAACACCAACTTCTAAGTTTCGATTAAGGTATATAGATAATCATTTTTTAAAGTTGACTATCCACACCTAATATTCAGAATCTGAACCAACACTGGAGCCTCTGTTATCATCAATAAATTATTTAAATTGAAAAGTAAAATATTTCAAGCATGATACGCATTTCTAACCAAATACCCAAGAGCACTTTGTTTTCAATAAAGACTGATAAGGCTGCATTTAATTCATCGAAAACCCACTGTGGCTGTGTCTATGGACGGGTTAACACTTTATAGCCTATGGTGTGTTTATTGTATTGCATTTGTACTGAGATTCCAATATTAAGGACTGTAAACTTTGTTTGACATCAATATGTTTTAATTTGAGGTTAGTTATAAAAAAAATCATGAAATCAAATTAATATAAATGTCATCATCCAATTACAGTCTAAAGCTTCTAGATGGAGTTGATTATTTCATCTCTCATTGTATTGGTGTTTGTATTATTTCATTTTCATCAGATGCAATCAATATTGTGTTATCATTTCATCTCTCATCGTATTGGCAGTAGTGGCGAGTATCTTAGTTCATGATGGGGAGTACAACTAACGTTCAAGGAGGTGTGATTTTCTAAATCAATATTTTATATTTAATTAAATGTTTCAAAAATGGAGTTCCAATATTTTGATAGGATTAATGCCTTTTGTCGATGGTCTTCTTTCAAGTTGCATACGTGCTTGAATTTTCTTTAAAAAGGTTCTAGTTGCATTACAAGTGCTTGATGGTATGTCTATATGAATCTTGAAATTTTGTTTTATTTGTTAGGGGTTAATAGTTAGTAAAAAATATATGTTTATAAATTTCGTGGTATATATCATTTCCTAAATTATAATTGTACTCGAGTGAAAATATGTCATTAAATGGAAACGTTACCCCTAAATCTCTCGGTAGAAAATATGTCATTGGAATTCCATAGTGATTAAGATGAGATGTCGTACTATGAATACTGTTTATTTGATGAAATGCCTTTATATGGTTGCATTATATGATATAGCACTGCTACATGAACTGCTAACAAAACTCTATACATACAAATGGGTATACCTTCTATGGTTTGTGTGTTCCAACTAATAAGATCCATCATGGTGTAGAATTTTTAAAAAATGGGTCTCCGAGCATGTGTTTTGGTTATTAACAGGTCTAGAGCATATGAAAAATGGATCTCAAAGCGTATGAAAAACAGATCCTTCTTCTCACTATTACTGCTTCCACACGATATGTTAACAACTTTATAGTTAACCAGAGTCAAAGATTCCCGGATGTTTGGCCACACGATATAGTAACAACTTTATTAATTTTCATAAGCTCCTCATTTCCCATTAGAAGATAGTCTTTGTAAGCTAAAAAATAAAAATTCATGCAGGTCTTTGGCCACATAAAAGGAAGCAGGCCTTTGTTATGTGTTTTCTTGCATAACGAAGAGAAGCAGCTATTTTCTCACAAAGATAAATACAAGTAGGTTCTTAAAAAAGACAAGCAAGTCTTAAAAAAATAGTTGGCAAAAGGAAATTGGAAGCAGGTCTAATGCTTACAAGCGAGCAAGTGTTGGCTAAAAAAATAAGGAAATGGAGTGAAAAGTTGTTGCCCCATGTTTTTTTTCTGGGAGGCTATAAAAACTGCCCATATTTGCTTAGAACAGTTGTAGAGGTTCATACTTTTTTTATTCCCACATGGATGCGTTCCTCCGATATATTCCACTAATGTTTGGGTTTTTCCTTAAATTGATCAAGTTATACTGTTTTTTGTGATTACTTTAGTTTTGTTAACATGACTTTCATTTTTATTTATGGGTTGACTATAGAATCTTGGCATGTTGATTACAACTTTTAACTATATTCGAAACGTTCGCGTTCAACGAAAAAAGAGATATGTCGGTGAGGTTTTTCCTTAAGTTTAGTGTGTGTAATTTTGAAATAAAATTACTAAAGAAGTGTTCCTTCTTATTTTTCTTATTAATGTTCCATCCTACTCTCCTCTCTTAACAGTATTGATAAATTAGAAAGTGTATCCCCAAACCCCTACTACATACATCGATTAGCATACATACATAGGTTATAAAGTACAACCCCATACCCTTCTACATACATTGATTACAAAGTACAACCCTAACCTCAGACCCCTGCTAAATTATAAAGTGCAGCCCAGACCCCTGCTAAATTACAAATTGCAAAGTCTCCAAGACTTTAGCAACATCGATTCCTTTTACCACGACCCCTGCTACCAGAGAAAGAACTCACCATATACCGAGAATTAGCAAGATTCCGGCGTATAGCAGTCCTAGATGATTTGAGTATTTCAACCAAATCTGGAAACATTTTCATATCCTCCTCATTAACTGTCTCACTCTGTTAATGTGGGAATTTACATATACGTGTATTACTTTGCTTCAGTAACATATATCAGAATTTTTTACTGCTTTGTAGTTATAGTTAGTTGATTATATTCTACACGGTTGATTAACCTCTGTTTGGCCAAACAAACTCTCAAAATTCTAACTTTTCCATTTCCTTAATAACCCTTTAGTGGTATTGTAAAACACCATTAAAAGTATGATAGTGTGGCCATTTATAGATATTTGCATACTCAATTGATGACTAAGAAAAAAAGTTTGATAAGCACCCAAAACTGTACAATTTATACCCCAAACAGATGTACTTTAGTTGCTGATTCTCGACAATATGGGTCTTATGTGCTTAATTGTTCAATATGCAGGTTTAATTGCAGTTGCGGTGTCAAAAGCTATATTTCGGAACAATTTGCAGTTAAAATGGAGTTAATTCCTTTATCCCGTGACCTCACCCAAGCCCTAACCTAGCCTAAACCTAGCTCGAAGCATGTGTGTGTTTGTTTGTTACTTTTTATCATTTTTTAGATTTTTAGTTTGAGTCATTTTTATTTTTAAGTTTTTTTAGAATTTTTAAGTTTTAATTTCTATTTTTATATTTTATTTTTATTAATATAATTTTATTTTATCAGTTTTTAGTTTTATTAGGATTAGATTTTTTAGGATTTCATTTTTTTCCTTTGATTTTATTTTTTAATTAGGATTTTAGTTTTAGTTTTAGTTTTATTAGATTTTATTTTTATTTTTATTTTTATTTTTATTTTTATTTCATTTTTATTTATTTAATTGAGTCTTTATTTTATTTTTAGAATAGGAATTTCATTTTGTAGATTTTTAGTTTTAATAGTTTTATTTTTTTTTCTAATTAGTTAGTTAGTATTATTTTTATGTGTCCCAATTAAACACATACAAAAAAACACACCCTATACCCACATACACTTATTCTAAACCCAACTAATCTATCCTACCCCTACTACACCTAATCAACACCTCACCCACCTTACCCTACACCTCACTACACACTATCACCCCCCATGTCATCTTCAACCTCCAACCAACAACTTCTCTCTCCTTTCTCTTTCCCCATTAACAAAACCCAAAATCACCATTACCATCTCTCTCGTCACACAAACCCCACAACCCTTCTTCTCTCAAACTTACCTCCATACCCGCATCCCCAGCCCGTCGTCGGCGACCGACCCAAAACTCCGGCGCGCCTGCTTGAAACCCTCCGGCCAACTCCGATCCAAACAAACCAGAAAGAGGAGCCACCTCCGGCGAGCACCCCAACCCGCTGGCGGCCTTACTCTTACCTGTCCCGATCGGCCAAGAAACTAGACCCAGTCGCCGGACCCTCAACCATCTCCAGCATCCCCTTACCCCCTCTCCGTTAAACCCTCGCTGGCGCTGACCCGACGAAACCCAGAACCCCATACCCCGTACCCCGCCGACCTGATCCAAACACCTCCGGTCAGAACCCCTGCTACAGTCGGCGACCCTCCAACCAGAGTACCCCCTGGCGTTCCGACCCAAACCAGCGACTTTTAACCCGAGTTCTCGCCCAAACACCTCCGGCCAGCCCCATTTCCGACCCTGCTCCACCACCTGCTTAGACCCCCATTCAACCATCTAAACCCAACCTTCCCATACCCATTTCCCATCTCCCATGTGAACTCCTCAACCAAGCCACAATTTTACCACCTGCATAAAATAAGACCAAAGACCAAACTAAAACCCACATGTGCCACTTAAACCCACTAAGCCCCAATTCCCATTATACCCCCAACTACCTACTTATCCCCTTTTTCCCAAAACACCCCATTAACCATATCAGATTTTTTATTCCCTCACCCCTCATTCACATGACCTCACACTATATCCACATGCACCCCTTAGCCATTTACCCAAAATACCCCTTAGCCCCATGTGTGCCATGCATCTACTAGAAAAGAAGATTCAAGACCCCATTTGGGGGGAGACTCATCATCAAATAGAGAGAGAAAATTCTAAAAAAAAGTAGAGAGTTAGGTTAGAATAAATTAGGTAGAAATATATGTAAATAGTTTTATTTTCATTTTTTTAAAGATATTTGTGAGTGATAAATGTGTGAAATTCAATTGAGTTGATTATTGAGTTTATTATTGTTGGATGCTCATATTGGATGGATTGTGCTCAATTTCAAAGGAATAGAAGTTCAATTTCACTTCAAGAGATTGGGGTTTGATTGTTTTCTTCTCTTCTCATTTATTTTATGCCTTTGATTAGTAATTTGTCATATTTCATATCATGTTAGGCTAAAACCCCCTTTCAAGGGGTGGGGTAAAACCCTTATTTGATGTTATTTTATTTTTATTAGTTTAATTACTTGAAAAGTCCCTTTGAATGTTAATTTTGATCCCTCACCCTTAAATTTACGCCTCGAGAGAGGGTAAATGATTTTCGAGAGAAAATCAAAATTCTAGTTATAATACTCATTTTAGATTCGAACTAGAGATAGGAGTTTTTTAACTGGGGTATTATAACTTGAATTTCAACTCTAAAATTATTTTCTAAGATTTACATGAATTTTAATCGATCGATCCTAGAGGGTGATTAATTAAAAGGAGTGTAGATCTATTTTTCTAGAGTTGTGGGGTGTTAAACTTAATTTTCTAAAAGATTACTATTATAATTACACTTGCAACGAGAGTTTGTTTGTAATTTTGATATTAATTTGGGAGAATTCAAATAATTAAATTAAGTAATTAGAATAACTAAAATTTGTGGTGTAATCCCACTCCTTGATTGTTCTCACAATTATTTAACTCACTTTATCTCTTATTTTAGAGTTAGACTTTATTTTTCATTTTAGTAACTTTCTAGTTAGTTATTTTTATCTTAGTTTAGTTTAGTTTAAATCATCACCTCACCCTATTGTTTTAATATCGAAAAAGCTAAAAAAAATTAGAAAAGTGCAAAAGCCCAAAAAGAAAATAAAAAGTGAATTACAATTAAATTTGTCTCTATCTTACCCCCTTGAAAGTGGATTGATACTCTTACTTACCTCTACACTTGAGATTATTTTATTTTGTAGGTATTTGAGGTTTTGACTAACTTGGCTTTCAACAACGATATATACGCAAAAGTCTAGTTATCAAATGGCGTTGTTGCCATTCTTGGGAGCGTGAAGCACTTGGAGCGAATTCAAGTTTATAGTTCATTTATTTTGTATATTTTTGCATTTTAGTACCTTTTTTATATTCTTAGAAGGCTTGTATTAGGACTTTATTATTTGGCTTGTATTGCGGTGCATAGAGACACCTTATTATTTCGCATTTAAATTTGTAATAATTGAAGCCAAGCGTGATAGAAAAACCGGACAAGGTAGAGAGAGGGCGTCCAAAGGCGAGGAAAAGAAGACTCTCTACCTTGGGTCGGTAGAACTCCGGGGGACGACTGAGATAGGCGTGATCTCCCCCCGGTCGACTCAAAATTTTCGACACCCCATGGCGTAAAAATCGTGGGAGGTATATTTCTTACACACTCGCGCCTCTCCTGTTAGCGAGTCAATTTTGTGTGCTCTTGTGTGATTTTATTCTTGTATTTATTTTCGAATGGTGTGCTGAATTAAATTACTAAGACCTACACCCGGTCACTCACGAGAAGGGATTTCATCACCCGACTCACTCGCTTACCAATTGTGTGCTACCCTAGTCATCACTAAATTTAAAATCCATCAACTAGGTAGCCCAATAGGAGAATATTTTGCAAAGGCGATCACTCATATTATTCCGTGAAGTTTTTATCGCCCGCGGATTTAATTAAAATTTGACTACCCCTTCACTAAATTCAAAGATAAAAATTGGCTATGTGCTAGTTAGAAATTTTTCTTGACTTGTGTGTGTGTCCAATTCCATTTTTCAGTAGTAGGTTTTAGTGAGTTCGTGCAAATTCAAAGGGTCCATATCTTTCCCCACCCTTTTCTTCCAAAAAACAATCAAAAAATATTTTTCTTCCTTTATTTTTTTACAAAAAAAAAATCCAAAAATATTTTCTTCCATTATTTTTAGAAAATCCAAAAAATTCCTTTTGAAAAGATTTAAAAAACTCCAAAAAAAAAATTCTCCTCTTGGCCGAAGAGTGTCCCTTACGGGACTACGTTGGTCATTTTCCATTGACACGTGACACATGTAAGAGTGATCCCGAGCCGTCTCTTTATGATATTCTTAGTGGTTTCACCTCTCTCACGAGTACCGCTAGTACTTTTGACCCATCTATGCACGCACCTCCTATTCCATCACCCTCGGTGTCAAGTGTCGATGTGTCTCGTCCTTTGTTGTGCAAAAACTGTTATTATGCCGATCACATGTCCCATGAGTTTCTATACTCTTCATATCCATACAAACCCACCACGGACCATGTGTATCCATATGACACTATTCTAGAACCCACCTCGGCCTACTACCCCGCTATACCTAATCCCGAGTTGTGTGAGCACCCGAGCTATTCGTGGAGGCCTGATCACCCTTCCATGCAATACAAATCCCAACCCAATATTGTGGATCCTCACACGTTCCAACAGTTGTCATGGAAACCTTGTGCACCCATTCCCGATCAGTCCCCTCACTACGCACCCCATGAGTATCAACCATTTGTCCATCACGAAAGCGATCCTTTCGTGTATGATGTACTTGTCCCCATCCTACACACTTCCTTTGAGTATTCTCCTTACGCTCATGATAGTAGCGTGTTGTGTCCACCTCAACTACCACCACCACCCATCATTCCACCACCACCATCATCCACATCCGCTCTCGAAACCCTCTTGCAAAAGTTCATACTTGAGCAAGAGCAAGCCACTCAAATTCAAACTCTCCAAAGGCTTGAACAAAGGTTAAATGCATTGGAGTGTGAGCGAGAGTCGGACATCCCCATGGCCCCATCCATTGTTGTAACCGAGTGTGATGATTATGTGTCCTTAGGGGTGTGCACGGGTCGGTTCGGTTCGGTTTTGGACCGCAATTCAGACCGAATCGATCGGTTCGGTTTTGGAAAAAATCAGACCGAAACCGAACCGACGATGAAAAAAACCGCCGGTTTCGGTTCACATCGGTTTCGGTTCGGTTCGGTTTTAACCGATTTTCAGTTTTGGTCGGTTTTTTGTAGGTCGGTTTTCGGTTTTGGTCGGTTTTGGAGGTTGGTTAATGGTGTTTGGATATAAAAATAAAAGATATTTAAGGGTTTTTTAATACATAAAATTGATGTCGGTTCGGTTCGGTTCGAATCGGTTTTTTCTTTGTCTAAACCGACAACCGAACCGATATTGTTGGTTTTTTAAATCCTTAAACCGCAAACCGAACCGGGCTAAAAAAAACCGCCGGTTTCGGTTCGGTTCGGGCCGGTTCGGGTCGGTTTTCGGTTCGGTCGGTTTTTTTGCACACCCCTATGTGTCCTCTTGTGACACGAATTTTGAGTGTGACCAACCCTACCACCCCGAGACTCTCGACGTTAAGACCATCCCATGGTCCGGGTCCCAAGTCGACAAATGTGTTGACTTACCTTTCGATAGTGAGCTTGATCCAATCCTAGCATGCCCACATGAACCTACCATTGAGGTTCCTATTACCATTCACCTTCCCACTCTTTTTTCCATCGAATCCAAAACAATGCCCGAGTATATACCTATCAAGCTTCACCCTTGTGTTCCCGAGGAACCACTTCATTCTAGGTTAGCTCCGGCTACGAGTGTTCACCATTTTCCCGAGATAGAATCCGTGATAATTCCTAACTATCTGGATATGGATTATGTCCCACCACGCCTGGATCCCTTTGAGCCGACTATTTCTAGTACTCCATATATCTCCGATCTTGGTACCTCGTCTTACCCACTCACCACATTCCCCGATTCTACTCTTATGGAGAAGTTGATCACTCACTCGTTTATTTCCACACTTCCTCCTGTGAGTTCCCTTGTGTATCACTCCGCGCCTCATGATGAGTGTATGTCTCCCACTCTTGAGTTGGATCATCTTCCTCCACCATTTATCCCACCCGATACACCATTTATGCTACTCGATCCACCGTTTATCCCTCCCTTTACCCCACCCATTGTCCTTTCCACCCCACCATGTGGTTTGGATCTTGATTTTACACATTTCACGTTTCCATATACATTTTTAGATCCTCACCTGAAATCATCCCCCACTCACGAGAGTATTTGTGGTGCTACTCTCTACTTCCGTGACACCGAGCTTGTTCCTCCATGCCCACCGCTTCCTTGTGGTGTTGACTTTTCCCATCGACAGCTCCCTGGTGTGTCACATCGCGACCATTATCATTGCCCATTCATAGAACTATCGTGTAATTTCTATGAGCCTCACCCCATCACTATTTCGACACCATTTCGCCTTCCTCACCAACTAGAGCGCCATGCTTATAGGGCCCTAGTTGCCCTCACCTTACGGCTTAATAAGGCCCGTGATCGATGATTAATCACCCATGCCTTTCTCACCTTTTCCCTAATAACCTCCCACCCTTAGTCCACCGATGCTTTGCATCGTGTGATGCACTTTGCCATACAGGTGCATTGACCATTTTAGCCTCTATCCAACAAGACTGACGCTTCAGTCTTGTTTGGGGGTGATTCTCATCACCCCAATTTTTCTGCCACCCCGCGCCATCATAGATCTTATCCTTAGGGTGAGATCCCATCGGTCTGGCTGAAGACATTAAACTTAGCACTCCCGGGAAGCAAACCGCGTTTCTTGTACTAGTCTCATCCTGTTTGGGGGTGGTGTTTCACATCGCCCAATGCTTTATCATGCTTATAGACTTGTACACATTTTTTTCTCACTTCTTATTCAGGTTTATTATTGGTGATATCTGTCCACTTCATTAGCGGTTCATTCTGGTAATCTCTTTCCTACCTTATGTTCTCAATTTTAAAAATTATTTTACTTAAACATCGAGGACGATGTTCCTTTTTGTTTGGGGTGGGGAATTTTATCAAAATCGTACCTCTTTTGAAAATTTTTTAGTTTTAAACCTGATTTTTAAAATTTCATGCAGTTTTTTTCATCTCAATCATTGATGTGAATTTTCAATCATCCATCTTTCAAAGTCTAGGAATCAAGCTAGAGAATATTTTTTCTAAATAGCTTATGTGATACATAACGAGGCATGTTGCACCATGAATTTATAGACTCAACAAAATTTGCGCACTTATCACGTCACTGCGATTTAGAGTTGAGGAGTACTATAATTCTGAAGAGAACCTTAAGGATCACTAGTAGAGACTTTAGCCCGTGAGATTTGTGCCTTTCACCCTTTCAGAGTGTTTTACGCAATCTCCGAGTCACAAGTTGATTCAACTTTCTTTTGGGTCCTCACGTTAATTGTTGTATGATCTCATTATCCTTCATTAAATTTTGACTTGATCACTGAGAATGACATCACTTTCGAGTTGTAAGAAAAACGTGTCTTGAAATTTGTCCCGAATACTAGATTTTCATCCATACACCTACCACTTTTCCCCCATATCACATTTCCATTTACTTCACCCATTATATTCCCATGCTCTTCCACATTCCCACATACTTCTCCCCATCCATAAACATACCCCACCACATTCATATATTATCTTTCATTTTTGAGAAAAAGAGTGTTGTTCAAAATGTTAAATGTCTTCAGTGCTGGTTTGAAAAGTGAGCGAAAAAGAAAAAAAAAACAAAAGAAAAAAGAGAAAAACATAAAAATAGCAAAAATAGAAGAAAAAAAAAGAGAAAAAGAAAGAAAAAAAAGAGAGAAAAGAAAAGAAAGAGAGTTTGTAGTTATTTCTAATGTAATAAAGACATTTGTTCTTCATAGTACACTCTTCTCGCTCATCCATCACATATCCATCATTTCACACATCAATCCCATTCTACATCACTATCCTACCTACCTCATCCCATACATCCTACCTATCATATCCTTCTCATCCCATTTCATTCCCCCTCACCCATTTACATACATGTTCCCCTAGGTGTTCGGGCAAATGAAAGTCAACGTGGTGAATAACTCGACGTTCTCACTATAGTGCTTAGCATTTCTTTCATGAGATCATTTTTCTTTCTTATTGTTCGTTCTTTCTTATGCGTGTGTGAGACGTTTGAACTTGCTTAAATTTACTCACCTCCTCACACACAAGAGCGATACACTTACCCTAATCTCGAGAGTTCGTTTGAGAGAGATATATCCGTGATATTTGAAGTTGAAGCGTTCATTCTGACAAGGCAATCTAGGAATTACTCTTGTGATACTCGACCCGTTTTGACTGATTCACACTACACACCTTGAGTTCTAGGAAGGATGTGCCTTGAGTATTTACTTAGCTTAATTTTTACACATTCAAGCATGTATTTCTGAAATCATTTATTTCATGATGGATTCTGCGACTATTCTATGTCTAATAAGAGATTGACTGCCCTTTTACAAATAAGAATTTTGTGGGTATATTCCCTGTAAACCCTCACGAGACACAACTCGTCCTGTAGGGCAACCTATATGTTTAAAGGCTTGTTGCACATGCTAAGTGCAATCGCAAGTGACCGTGAAAGTGGTACACTTTTGGTTTCTTATCTTTCTCTTTCTCTCTATCTTATTGCTCGAGGACTAGCAACGCTCTGTTTGGGGGTGGTGTGATAAGAACCCAAAACTGTACAATTTATGCCCCAACTAGATGTACTTTAGTTGCTAATTCTCGACAATATGGGTCATATGTGCTTAATTGTTCAATATGCAGTTTTAATTGCAGTTGTGGTGTCAAAAGCTATATTTCGGAGCAAATAGTAGTTAAAATGGAGTTAATTCCATTATATCGCGACCTCACCCGAACCCTAACCTAGCCTAAACCTACCCCGAAGCCCGTGTGTGTTTGTTTGTTCCTTTTTATCATTTTTTAGATTTTTAGTTTGAGTCATTTTTATTTTTAGGATTTATTTAGAATTTTTAAGTTTAAATTTCTATTTTTATATTTTATTTTTATTAATATAATTTTATTTTATTAGTTTTTAGTTTTATTAGGATTAGATTTTTTAGGATTTCATTTATTTTTTATTTTTAAATGATTTTACATTTAATTAGGATTTTAGTTTTAGTTTTATCAGATATTATTTTTATTTCTTTTTAGTTTCATTTTTATTTATTTAATTCAGTCTTTATTTTATTTTTAGAATAGGAATTTAATTTTTAGATTTTTAGTTTTAATAGTTTTATTTATTTTTTTTAATTAGTTAGTTAGTGTTATTTTTAGGTGTCCCAATTAAACACAGACACAAAGACACACCCTATACCCACATATACTTATCCTAAACCCAACTAATCTATCCTACACCCTACTACACCTAATCAACACCTCACCCACCTTACCCTATACCTCACTACACACTATCACCCCCATGTCACCTTCAACCTCCAACCAACATCTTCTCTCTCCATTCTCTTTCCCCATTAACAAAACCCAAAATCACTATTACCATCTCTCTCATCACACAAACCCCACAACCCTTCTTCTCTCAACCTCACCTGCATACCCGCATCCCCAGCCCGTCGTCGGCGACCGACCCAAAACTCCAACGTGCCTGCTTGAAACCCTCCGGCCAACTTCGATCCAAATAAACCAGAAAGCGGAGCCACCTCCGCCGAGCACCCCAACCCGTTGGCGACCTTACCCTTACCTGTACCGGTCGACCAAGAAATCGGACCCAGTCGCCGGACCCTCAACCATCTCCAGCATCCCCTTACCCCCTCTCCGTTAAACCCTTGCCGGCGCTAACCCGACGAAAATCGAAACCCCATATCCCCTACCCTGCCGACCTGATCCAAACACCTCCTGTCAGAACCCTCGCTACAGCCGGCGACCCTCCAACCAGAGTACCCCCTGGCGTTCCGACCCAAACCAGCGACTTTAACCCGAGTTCTCGCCCAAACACCTCCGGACAGCCCCATTTCCGACCCTGCTCCGCCACCTGCTCGGACCCCCATTCAACCATCCAAACCCAACCTTCCGATACCCATTTCCCATCTCCCATATGAACTCCTCAACTAAGCCACGATTTTACCACCTGCATAAAATAAGACCAAAGACCAAACTAAAACCCACATGTGCCACTTAAACCCACTAAGCCCCAATTCCCATTATACCCCCAACTACCTACTTATCCCCTTTTTCCCAAAACACCCCCATTAACCATATCAGATTTTTTATTCCCTCACCCCTCATTCACATAACCTCACACTATATCCACATGCACCCCTTAGCCATTTACCCAAAATACCCCTTAGCCCCATGTGTGCCATGCATCTACTATAAAAGAAGACTCAAGACCCCATTTGGGGGGGAGACTCATTATCAAATAGAGAGAGAAAATTCTAAAAAAAAGTAGAGAGGTAGGTTAGAATAAATTAGGTAGAAATATTTGTAAATAGTTTTATTTTAATTTTTTAAGATATTTGTGAGTGATAAATGTGTGAAATTCAATTGAGTTGATTATTGAGTTTAGTATTGTTGGATGCTCATATTGGATGGGTTGTGCTTAATTTCAAATGAATAGAAGTTCAATTTCACTTCAAGAGATTGGGGTTTGATTGTTTTCTTCTCTTCTCATTTATTTTATGCCTTTGATTATTAATTTGTCATATTTCATATCAAGTTAGGCTAAAACCCCTTTCAAGGGGTGGGGTAAAACCCTTATTTGATGTTATTTTATTTTTATTAGTTTAATTACTTGAAAAGTCCATTTGAATGTTAATTTTGATCCCTCACCCTTAAATTTACGCCTCGAGAGAGGGTAAATGATTTTCGAGAGAAAATTAAAATTCTAGTTATAATACCCATTTTAGATTCGAACTAGAGATAGGGGTTTTTTAACTAGGGTATTATAACTTGAATTTCAACTCTAAAATTATTTTTAAGATTTACATGAATTTTAATCGATCGATCCTAGTGGGTGATTAATTAAAAGGAGTGTAGATCTATTTTTCTAGAGTTGTGGGGTGTTAAATTGAATTTTCTGAAAGATTATTATTATAATTAGACTTGCAACGAGAGTTGGTTTGAAATTTTGATATTAATTTGGGATAATTCAAATAATTAAATTAATTAATTAGAATAACTAAAATTTGTGGTGTAATCCCACTCCTTGATTGTTCTCACAATTATTTGCCTCACTTTATCTCTTATTTTAGAGTTAGACTTTATTTTCCATTTTAGTAACTTTCTAGTTAGTTATTTTCATCTTAGTTTAGTTTAGTTTAATCGTCACCTCACCCTATTGTTTTAATATTGAAAAAGCTAAAAAAATTAGAAAAGTGCAAAGGCCCAAAAAGAAAATAAAAAGTGAATTACAATTGAATTTGTCTCTAGCTTACCCCCTTGGAAGTGGATTGATACCCTTACTTACCTCTACACTTGAGATTATTTTATTTTGTAGGTATTTGAGGTTTTGATTAGAAGGAGCTTGTACAACAATGACATATACGCAAAAGTTCTTTCTATCAAAGTTCTTTATACATGATGGAACCTGAATGTTTTTGATAAAAATCTTTCTTATGTAATATAATCAATGTTTTTTTTGTTTTTTTGCATTTTATTACATCTAATTAGTGTGGGTGTGTATTATGTTCTTATTTTTTATGTGATGGTCACATATCCCTCCCATTTTGAGGGTAAATATCAAGGTTCGCAAAGTTTAATCATTTCGCAACACACCTCATTTGGGAATACACATCACTCAAGGTATGAGGCTCATATATTTCAATAGTGTTATTGCATGGAGAGCAACCTCTTGCTGAGTTTCTTGCTAAAGAAAGGGGTTTGCATTCAAATATCGAAGCAGATGTCAGGAATTTACTTAAAGGGAAAAAATATGCTGAACTGGAAGCTCTTCAATTACAAATTGAGTCACAGATGCGTTCTGGCGCAGCTAAGGTGGTTGAGTATTGGGAAGCTGTTCTTAAACGTCTCCATATTTACAAGGCTAAGGTACGTATGTTCAACATTCTCAAATGCCTTGTTAATCAGTCACAAACTTTTTTTGAGCTCTTTTGATATTTAATTATTATAATTACAGGCATGTCTCAAGGATTCATGCCAAGATGTTGCGCAAGCATTTAGAACGCCTCGAGCAAACAATAAGTGGTGATGATAACCTGGAAAATGATCAGAGTTTAACACCTAAAGAGGAATATACTGATCATGATGAAAAGGGTATGACTTATTGTTATCATCAGCATTAATTCGGGAGGTTTATATTATCTAGAAAAATCAGTTAACATTCCCTTTCGCATGTAGATGCTCAAGTTTTATCTCCAGAACCCATATTGCATGAAGATACCATAGATGCGGAAGAAAAGAAAGAGGAAGAAGAGGCTGGATCATATTCACCTGAGCTATTTCATGGTGATGAAAATGAAGTAATTGACCCCGAAGAAGACACGGCTATACTAGTAATTTCTTCCACCTGTTTGTTTTAAAGGATAAAATGCAAGAAATCCCCTAAACTATTATTTAACTCAAACACAGTATCCAGCGATACACAATAATATGCTATTTAGAGTACAAAAAAAAATTATAAGAAAAAATTAAAAATTAAGATTAATATGCATAGAAAAATCTAATTGATTATATTGACACGTGTCAGTCTGCACAGTATTCCATGTTAAATCAGTAGTCATTGAGAAAAATATATTCCAATGACACAAAACCATAGTTGTCAAATCATGAATCGAATCGTAAAATGGAGACCTTATGAATCGTGAATCGGATCATAAGAATTGGTATACTAATTCTGCCTCTCATTATTTCTTGCTATTTAACACTTCATTACAAAATACTAATTCTGCCTCTCATTGTATATTGCTCAAGGGATAACTTAGAATTTTCATATAACTGTTGTAAAGACGAAGATTATATGTTTAGAAACAGAGGTTTATGTGGAAACCAGAGGAGGAAAGATGTTCAGCGGAATCATATATTTAGTACCCGAAGGTTATAACTACTGTGAACACAGGTAACCAACCCTTATGAAGTGTGATAATTCAAATCCCACAATGATGATACTAGAATATGAAGAAAGTATGATAACTTGGAGAGGCTTTAAGTTGGACTTCGATGAGCTCGAGTTGAAATTACAACCCACCAATGTACTTGACTATAAATCATATTCATGGTGACAATTCTTAGATTTTTTAAAATTGCCTCATGTACTAAGATGAATTTTATATGAATTGACATTAATTTTCCATTAATGGAATTGGACCCTTTAATTTTTATTGGGTCATTATCTAGATGTGTATTAGTGTTGTTGCCGACTATTTATATTGTTTTACTATTTTTTATTTCTTAAATAGGGTGGTGGATAGTACTATAAGCAAAGGAAATTTTGCCCAATTTTTTAAAAATGCTTACACATTTGTGTTATAAAAAATAACCTCGGACTTAAAATTATTTGATGGTATGATTCTATTTGTGCAAGATCCATGACACTTTAGTATTATTGTCGTTGATTATTTTTTATTCGTTAAACGCGGTGGATCGTCCTATAAACAAAGGGTATTTTTCCCAAATGTTTTAATTTGTTTATAAGTATTTATTTAATAAAATAGTATACCATCATATGACGAAATGAAATAAGTGTCTGGGTGGATCGTTATCTAAACAGAGTAAATTCTACCCCAAAAAATTATTTTTTTTACACTTTTGTGTTATAAGATAAATTTTCTAACTTGATTATACAAGATTCCATAATTTGGGGAACGAATTTTTTTCTGTTTTGCAATTACGTACTTTGAAAATTTTCGTCGTTTTGTGATTATGTACTTTGGAAACTTTTATCGTGCCTTCAGGCACGGGCATTCCGCTAGTATATATATATATATATATGTGTGTGTGTGTGGGTGTGGGTGTGGGTGGGTGGGTGGGTGGGTGGGTGGGTGTGTGGGAATTGAGTTCTAACAGATATGGTGGTGGTTTTTTTTTTGTTGAATTTTAAATTTTAACAGTTATGGGGTAGATGGATTCCATTTTTTAGTTGAATTTCTAAGCTTTCATGGAGGTGTATGTGTGTGTTCTTGAATAGGACGTCCCATACCTACCTACAACTCCACAAATTAAGAACAAGAAAACCAAATATTCAGAGTAAATGGACACTTATGGGGAAAATCAAAAATGGGAGACACCAAGAAGTTGGTGAAAAAAGTCTTTTGCAAAGTGATGCCCTTTACAAGGTATATATTGTATAGAATTCATTTAGTTTCTACACTTAATTAATAGAATCACCGATTGAAATAACATAATTATTTTTTCAATCATTAGACCCATATACCGTATAATTATGTTATTTCAATCGGTGATTCTATATTGATTTGCTAACAATTAATTTGTACAGTTTTCACACGCACACACACACACACACACACAGACACACACACACACACACACACACACACACATATATATATATATATATATATATATATATATATTCGGCCACGCATCGCGTGGCATTCATGCTAGTTTTCAATATACGTACTAAAGAGTTCAAAACTTTATACTTGAATTCACCCTTTGCATCACTACATAGAGCATAACGATGACACCATTGTACATTTTGAAGTTATCTTGTGATAAGATAACTTAATGATGGCAAAGAAAGAGGGTTTGCATAACAAATTAAGCTCACAATTACAACAAGCATAACAATGACACCACAATACAGTTTAATTCTTGTACTTACCCTTTGATTATATTCTTGTGCAGTTGTTGAGGAATTACTTAATGTGAGGTTTATGTTTATGTGAAAAGAAAGGCAAGTTACTCAGGAGATTTAAATTACTATTCTGGATTTTACTCATATTAACTGTAAATATGAAAATTTTGCCTCCTTTCATTATTAATTTAAGAGGAAACAAAAGAAACTTAGTGAGACTCAATACAAACAAAATTGTGCACAAGTAGATACTCCAAGAAAATTATGTTTATTTTTCTTTCTACTTTATGACAAATAGAAGTAATTCAAAAAATGGAAAAGAAAAAACATAACCCATTCTTTTTATGCCAATTTATAGGGGAAATAATAGTGGAGTTGATTTTTTTGTCATCATTTTCTTGTAAATCCTTCATTAGTGCACTTTTGGAAAAAGTGAGAACAAAATTCTTCAAGTGTTCAGATTCCGTCCCATTAAATTTATGCCAATGTAGATATAATCTTAGGCCTAGAGTTTATAAAATTTATGCCAATCTAGATAAAATTCATCTAAGATTGGCGCGATCGTGTCATTATTATAGAAGGTTGACATTATCTTGTTGGGTTGAGGTATGATATTATGTTTTTACAAAGCCTAAGGCCCAATATGATATACTGCAAAATAAGTCAGTCCTAAAAGACTATATGCGTTCCAATTGTATAACTAAAATAAGTTATTGTCCTATAAGATTATATACATGCAAAGGACATGACTAATTTTTGCTAAGCATTTCTATGTCGTTGCATACGATTATCTTTATTACTGCCAAGATTAACACATGGTTGCTTTACGGTTAAAACACCTTGATGCTTGCATAATTTTAGACCTCTTAACTTATTTTTAGTGTTGCATATGTAGCTTCAGCTCAATGCTGCACATTTACAGTAGCTTTGACAGAATATGAGATTTCTTGATATTGTGGTTACATGTAATTATTTCTTACCCACGTTAATATTGTGCATATGTTTTCTATTCTATATATGATTTCACATGCTATATTTACTATTCGAATAAATTAACTTTTTGACACTATAAATAGAAGTAATTTAATCAAACATAATTGTATCAAGTAAAAACGTAATACACGGCCTAAACTATTATTGCAGTTGGGCTATATTAAGTCATATTGGTTAAAGTTATGTAGATTTTGCCTTGTGCTAAAATTTATTGTGTTTGTTGTAGTATCTTGATATATATATATACACACACACTAGAGTACGTCGATGTCAATGGCAAGATAATAAATTTAAAGCATCATGTTGCGTCCGTAGCATGCATTGTGCCAAACAAAAGACCAAAATATGGGGAAATGTTTTTGCACTTATGGTTGTCTTAAAGTTGGTTTACAATAATTTATACACAATATTTGAACACATTTGATGTAATTATCTAGCATCTGGTTCGACTCACATATTGGTAACTATTTGTAAGAGGTGGTTTCTTGGAATACGATTAGTATCAAGCGAGGCGTAATTATATTTGTCAGAGGTAGGTTCTTACTAACTATTACAAATATAATTAGTAAGCTGTATATTTACAAATAGAAATGGTAAATAGTAATGGTAAAAAAATAATTACCATCGCTAATTGTATATTTTCTCCTTGTTGAATTTTTTAATAGATCAATATGGTCATAGGTGGAGGTTGAGGTGGTGATAAAGCAGTATGATTGTTCCCTGTTGATGAAGATCTAGAGATGGAGTTGAAGGACTTATTTTTTATATTTCGTTTGCTTGCTTATAATTTCAAAACATCTCATTTTCAAGGTGATTGTATTATGATGTTATATTGGATGCATTTTATGAAAATATTATAACTTTCGACGTAATTGTGCTTTATTTATTTTTATTTTTTTGTAACTCAAGAGTAAAGGCTTATATAAAATGTAAATATTGAATATGATGCCCTTGTTTATGTTGACTATTTTTGTATATATTCTTAGGGTTTGAATAGTGTGGTAAGCATAACTGAATTTGTTTAAATTCAACACATGATATCGGATTTTGAAAATATATATATTTTTTAAATATGTATTAATATTACTAACGATTCTCTACCGTTACCAAATGAGACCAAAGTGTTATAAAATTGTGTAATAAGGTAGAAACAGTAACAGAAAAGTATGTTACTAATTCTGAATTAATAACGGTAAAATACCGTTACTAAATCCATAATTAGTAATGGTAAATATTTTTTACTAATTTTTTTTCCACACCTTTTTTCTAACAAAAAATTAACATTACTAATATTTTTTGTAATGGTAAAATACTGTTACTAAAGGCCAGTTTTGGTGTAGCGATTGAGGTCATTTTCGAAAAAGTTTTTTAAGAAAAATATTTTGAGTTTTGAAATGTTATTTAAACGAGTTTTTAAGTCGTTCAAATGAGCTTCAAATGAGATCATTCTTCTTGATAAAAATTTCTCGCACAAAGGTCGATCGATCCTCATTTAAACGAGTTTTGGGGTTTCATTCGATTGACTGGTTTCAGTTTGAATGAGGTGCCTAATCTCGTTCTAACAAGTTTGTATTTTTTGTTCAAGAGAGTTGTCTTGGGTTGTTATTACGGGAGTACCTGCATTGTGATTTCCATTGGAAGGCATCGAGTGATGGCTGTGAAGAAGGTAACAAGGAACGATGAGAGCATCAAGGCTTGAAAGTGTCGAGTCTTTAAGGAAATCTAATTTGTCCTTGTATGAGACCTATATCATAGTGGACATGTGTGGCTAAGTCCTCCGAGGTTTTTCCCTTTGTGGGTTTTCCTTCGAGAATTCAGTAGGTAAACATCACATCCAACAAATCCATGTCATCACGACTCCCGAATTTCTACGAATTAAATTCACTTTAATTAGGTTTATTCCTCGATAATCCCTAATTCACTCTTAACCCTTTATTCCACCTCTTAAGGTTTATAACAATTATACCTAAGGTTATATCGGTAATTTATGACTCTCTTACTTCTGGTCCTAACCTTAAATTATCATTTATCCGATTTAAACTCCAAGTAATATAATTCTCCAAAATAACTCATTTATTAAACACTCGTTAATTTCCCCTCATTCACAATCCCAAAATAATTTTTTCGGGTCTTAAGTATATCCCACTGCCCTTCCCTAAGTCCCATTAAGTTCATTTAATCATCATCAAAGATTCCTCAAAGTTTGGGATTTAATTAACAATTAAAAATAAAAATATATCACATTTTCAGGGGGAGTCGATCGATCGATGATTCTAGTCGATCGATCAACAGTCATGAGTCGATCGATCGATTGACCAGTTATTTGCCCATATTTTTTGCATAAAATTCCTACAGGTTTCATACTTTTTAATCATCAAAATCCTTGTTAAATAATCCCAAACACCCCACAATTCATCCCATATGATATACCAAGATATATAATTGATCTCTAATAATCAAACAACCTAAAATCATAAAGAAGTTTGGATTCAAACATATTATTTCTCATAATTTCTAGAAAACTCATATTTTATTATTTCTCCAAGAACATCATATAAACTCAAATTTTCTTCACCAATAATTCCCAAATTTCATGGATTAAATTCTATACTCAAATGAAAATTAATCCTACATCATTCTTCTTTCAAATAATCAATTAACATCACCATAATTCATCTTTGATTATGCATCTTTTCAGAATTTACTAAACAACCTAACATGGACAATATACATGCTAAATTTGCAATAATTAATCACTTGCCTTTAGATTGTAGGTATGATTCGTTGGGGATGATAATCTACTGGTGATCCTCTCTTTTTCCAACCACCTTCCGGCAGTGGTGGTGGCGGATCTTGGTGGTGCAAGGTGGTTGCCCTTTGGTTTCCTAGAAAAGTCTCTTATTCTCCCATAGAAAGTCTCTCAATCTCCCCTAAACCATTTTCTCTTATTTTTGGTGAATGAACCTAAGCTGTCTAATCTCTTTACTTATAAAATAAACTCAAACTTCCGTAGTTACTATTCGCCTCCCTTGTAAAATGACCGAAATACCCCTCTGGGGTGTCTTTTCGGTTCTAAAGTGTCCCGAGACCCAAATCAAACACCCAAGTAGACTTTTTTGACTAATTGGACCCTGAAAGTGTGAGTGGCCCGATATGTGTGTTTTAAAAAAAAACTAATTTTTTCTCCGAAAAAGATCCAACTTTTAATTATGCACCAAATCAAGTTGTGAAAACCCAATTCTTACTTCAAACAAATTTTATCTTGATTAATCTTAAACATGCATCTAGTGATTAAAGCAAGTAAAGTAAAGTAAAGTGAAGTGAAGAATACTCACAACGCCGGATGTACGAGGAAAAAACCCAAAACGGGAAAACAACATCGGACGGCCCAAGCCAGACAATCACTATGAATAATGGTTTTACAAAGACAGATTAGCCTTACACTAAGACTCGATCCCCACGGGTCTTGACGCTCCTTCTGATCTTCAACCGTTCTTCAATAGTGCCCACGCATAAATTTCATCTTCTACGATCTCTGTCCACAACACGCGCGTCCACGTATGTCTCGGTGTCCACCGATATGGCTTTGATTCGTCTACGATGTCGAACACGATGTCCGTCGCTTCTTCACCGCAAAACCCTTTGTGTTCAATGTGTAGAACAAACAACTTTGGTGCCGTAAGATCACGTAAACATAAAGTAATGATAACTCGGATCTTTGCAAACTCTAAGGATGTGTTTATGACTTTTAAACCTTAGAAAACATGTGCAAACAATGTTCTGGTTCGTAAAACTCTTTTCCAGAAAAGCACAACTACGAAATTATGATGCAAACACTGCTTAAATAGGATTTAAACGCCACCTCAAAAAATGTGTCGTTCGAACGACTTAAGCATGTTGTTCGCGCGACATTGTATCTCGTTCGAACGAGATCCAATGTCGTTCGAGCGACCTCGCGAAATTTTGACTTTCTTTGACTTTCTGATAAAAACATCTCTTATCAAAGAGATTCAAATTAGTCAAACTCTATTTCGAGCTTATCATCATAAAATGAAGTTTAAACCATTAAAACCCTTTTAAAACATTTAAAAACATTTTTCTTTATAAAAAATACATCCTTATCTTTTATAAAATAATTTCGAGTACCATTAATTATATGCATTCATACCTGAGTGATCTCGGAATGAAATTAACTTTAAAGACGAGTAAACTTGCACCAATTAAACATCGGCATGATTATTTCATTGAAGCTTTGCAGCAACGTCTTCAATTTCTTCAATACATCATAGACCAAGTGGGATCGTGACAAAATAAAATTCTCCCTATGACATATTACAAACACAATTTTGATCACGGAATTAAGTCAAAACAATACAGGGACTCAATTGAAAATTTATGTCCTTAAAAACCCTTCTGGACACTTTAGCGCAGTCAAAATGACCATTCGGATGGTATAATAATATTTCACTTTTATTTCATTTAAATCTGGTCCCGACACAACATACACACGTATTACTTTTAATAAAAAATTATCGTACCGAAATTGTCGTACACATAACTCGTGACAAAATTAAAAAGTCATAATCATATATAAAGTCATGTTCTTATATATTACTTTTAATCACTAAGTAATATTCAACAAAAATCACATATTACTTTATTCTCGAGTAATATTTAAATTCGGATTAATTTCCAGTTATATCACAATTAATTATAATTAATCCCATTTTATAAGTCATGAAAATTACGTGGTATTACATACTTCCCCCCTTACAACGGAATTTTGTCCCGAAATTCGGAAAAGAAAAGTATAGCAGGCAAGAAAAATTCTAGATAAATATTGCGCATTGCATCATAGTGCTCCCAAGTAGACCACCCCGTACCGCCCATACAGTACGATTATAAATACCTTAAATAATGAACACCTCGCTTATGATCAAATTAACCCCAGGTTACCCTGTCACATAGGTTATTGTCCAAGCCTTACATTTTAAGTCTCACTACTTATACTTTATTCTAGATATTTACTATTTAACCTTCTACTAAATGCACTTAAGTAGATTAACCGTTCTTTAGATAAATTGCGATTTTTTTTTTTTTTTTTTTATACACAAGTAGGATCTTTGTATTGTATATATTTTACACACAATATATACTATAAGTTTCAACTCATCTCTACTATTCACAATAGTTTCTGGTTCCCCACCTTTATCCAACAAGCAGAAGAACAACAAGGCTAACATGCCATACCCCAACTGGCACCATGCCAAAAATGAACTTATAGGAACTATTCTACACAAGCTTCACTAGTGGAAAGTACTGATCCCGTCCTCCCCTAAAATCCAAGGGTACACGAGTAACTTATCCTCTACCATCAGATTAGTCCGCTTGATCTACCTATTATTTTGAGGATGATAGGCCGTACACAATCACAACTCGGTACGCATGGCCTCGTGAAGACTTTTCACAAAATCAAAAAACAAGATCTTGTCCCAATCGGACAGAATATCAAGTTGTACCATATCTAACCTCATTGTCTTGGTTATATAAAGGTTTTCGCATATTATCACGTAGCATAATCAGTCATAACTAACATAATGTGAGCTTCTTCGGTTAACCCATCCACTATCACCCATATAAGATCTCAACCCCTCTAGGAAATAGTCACTTTCGTGCTAAAATCCTTAGGAATGCTCTCCCGTTACTACTTAGGAATCCCTAACGGTTGAATAAACCCCATCCGATTTTGAATGATCCACCCCTTTAACCAAAAGACAGGTGACCCACTACAAGATGAATTTAGCAAAATTTCTTTTCATTAAGTTATGTTACCACCGTCTGATACATTTTATATTCTCTCAAATGTACCACTAACCATGATCCATGTGACTTTGCCTCACCGTGTGTCACAAGTCATTCTCTCGCTCTAAAAATCAGTTTATCACAAAACGTAAGCCTCTTCCAGGTCTTACAGAATAAGCTTCGACTTCCCCAGATAAATGTTATCCAATTCACATGACAAGCATAATTTACTGCCGACTACAATACCATCCTCGTGGATATTTGGGAAAAAATGGTCTTAACTGTCATAAATGATCAAACAATCAAGTCCCGATATATAAAACTCTATATTTATTTTCTTTATCCCAGAACTCCAAAATGGGGACAATTTCCAGATTCAATTACCTAGGGCGCCCATACACCCTCTTTTTGCGTATTTTTGCACAAACAAAATATACTTATCTTTAATCAATTCTAGTGCACTAGGCATGCTAAATAGTTCATAACGTAACCGTTTTATACTAGTTTTCATGACAGAACTAGGTGACTCTACCAGTCTTAAGTCAAAATGGAATTATCGACTCTCAGTTATATACTCGTATACAATAACCAAGGTACAAAACCCATGTACTATCAACCAAAATTCTCTCCAACTTTCGGCGTTCGCTAGTTTCATGCGTGGGATGTCTCACAAAGAGAAATCCAAATAAGGAACCCCCCGATACACTACTACCGAACCTAGTCGGTCGTTGAGATCCGTAAGGCCCTCAGTCCATAATCTGTACCTTCCCATAATTTTCGTATGTTGACATGAAAGTCTATTTATCTATTCTTATGTCCCTAAAAGATAACATGAAATATGGCCTTCTCCCTATCCCATTTTCATAGTGCATTATATTCAACCAGCTATATCTTCCTGTTTAATAAAGAACACAAAGTATCCTGAGTCACATTAATAAATAAGTCCCTATGCACCGGGTTCCACATATAACGAGACAAGATGCTCACTGAAGTCTACGATATCACTAAATTTCTTACATACAAAGATGTAGGCCCAACCCTTTCCAGGTGATGTTGCACAAAATTTATAATACTTCCACCAGAGTATTCAGTACGATAGTTTTATCTCTAAATCTACTATCGTTCAAACATTCGGTAATTAATCACTACACATTACCATGATAAACTCTACTTTGCTAACTCATTACAGAAGTAAAATATGATGATAAACACACGCTATTATTTCCCACCCTACTCACTCATGGGTGACATCAACCAGCCCCGTTATCAACGAGAAATATTTTTGCAACCATCCTAATATACCCACTAAACTCGAGTAACACATGAATAATAGTGTTAATAATTCATATATATTTTTGCGACCTACCCACGTCAACAGAATCAATTCTTCACTCACAAGAACGGAACAAACCTTTATCGGTCTTACCTGATAGCAGTGTCTCTGTATGACATTCCTCACAATCCAAACAACCCATGACCACCTGTAATCGATATACTTCTTGGATTTTATCCATTAGTTTACATCTCCTCGTTATGGCAATTTATTCTGTTTTATGGCTTACATTCCCATTATCGAAACATTGACCCAAACCTCTAGTCCTAAAATATGGCCTTACTAGCCTCCCTATTTCTTGTTGGGCCCTAACGATCTTAATAAATGGCATGCTACTATTATTGAGGACTCCACTGGTCCTGCCTAAACCCACCACTCCTGGGTTGTAAATTCTCGGGCCCAATTCTCTTAACCCAAATTTCTCCACCGAAAATATCACTCCTCCAGTTGTTATGCCTAACTGGTCTATTTTACCATTCTCAAATCTTATCGGTAAATACATTGAATACTAGTAGTCTCTCTCTATACCACTGTTCTAAAAAACCCGCCTAGGCTCCGCCTAGGCACGCCTAGGCTTAAGGCTTGCTAGGCTTAAGGCTTGGGAGAAACGCCTCGCCTTACGCTTTTCACGCCTTATTCTTGGTAAAACCCTTTAGGCGCACTTTTTTCTAAAAACAACAATACTTTAGTGAAACGATGTTGCCTTTTAAAGAATTTGTTTACAAACCGGACCATTATCTCATCCAAAATAATCAAATAGTATTTTAATTTGCATATATTCAGATATATTTTTATGATATGTGCAATTTTTGTATTTTAATAGCCTTGTTATGGTTAAAAAATATTAAAATATATTAAGAAGGCCTAAACGTCTTTTTACGCCTGGGCCCGCCAATGCTTCTAAGGATTAAGGCTTGGCCTCCACGCCTCAATCATGCCCCGCGTTTTTTAAAACCTTGCTCTATACACATAGGGAACTTTCCCTTACCATTTACCTATCATTGGTCCTACTGAACATTTGGAATGTCCTTCTCTTGGACTTGGCAGTATTAACTCCAAATTCTTATTTATATTGTTCCTTGTCTCTATAAGTCCTAAGAAACACGTTGTCGACCTCGCTAGTCTTGGTTGAATCCATCACCACTTAGTAGGGATTTAAATAAGTCCCCTACTGGGTATACCTTCCAGTAATGTTTCAAAAACACTATTGAATTCAATATTTCCCTTAAGCTAGGTTTTGTAACCTTTTTGGCTCCCCTTCATTTGGAAGCGTTAACTAATTTATAAGCCTACAGATTTTCCGACATGGACCCTTAGTCGTCTTTGTCTGGTTTCTACCCGCACCAAAATATTTAACTCCCGAATCCTTTTTACCTCGATGAACTCTTCTTATTTATTATATACCCCCTTTTCGTTGGGTAGATATTTCATTAAGCTAGTTAACTTTTATCTCGCGTTTGGGTTTTCTTTCCTTCACAAGAGTTCTTCCAATTTCCTCACCTTTCACAGATAGTGCTGGGTGAGTTAATAACGGCACAAAATGTCTTCTATGATGGTTCTTGGGAAACTAAAGCTCCCATGCGACTTCCTTAATGTTCTCTGCAGGAACAACAATTATGGTGGGTTCTATCTCGATCACCATTTCAAACTACTCACATGTCCGCGGCTAAGTCCTCCTGTTATCCTTCCAACGGCCCTGAATAGTCGTCCCAAAGTGTTTGGTATACGATGCTCGAACGAACTTCTTATAAACATTACATCACACATGCTTCATAACAGGAGAATGTAAGTCAAAATACGCAGAAGAATTCAACATCCTAATAATAGGACTCTACATCAAATAACGCTACGCTAAAACATAGTAAGCCATACAGATCCTAAAGACACTTGAACTTGGCTCTGATACCACCTGTAACACCCCTCCTAATTAAATACCGAGTGATCGGTCCCTTACCCAATCAAATCAGAGTATACAATTGGTTCATTCTTAGCATCACCATCGGAAATAATTTATTTATTAATCACCTAATAGTTAATTAAGCTAAGTGTCAAAAACTTTTCAACTTTTAATAAAACCATTTCCACACAACAGAATAACAATGAAGTACTAACCATCACAACTAAACTATATATAAGATAATAATAAATATGACTGGAATAACTCTTTAGTAAAAATATCTTATTACCACCACACAAAACTGGTCTCCACAGTATTAACATAAGTACTTGCAATTTTCTCGAATATAAATGGAATAACTAGAATCCTGGGCGACATGCCCTAAATGGCAGTAGCCTCTATAAATATATGAATCAACATAATGGAAGCGTCTAAACAAGATCGGCATCTCTGATAGAAGCTACAACCCATTAGTACATCCATAATCAATGCTGGCATCCCTGATACTGGACTCCTGATGTACAAGATATAATAGAGAAGAGAATATGTCAGTAAACAGGTCAGAGCCCAAGGTGTAAAATATTTTGACAAAATATCAAGTGCAATAACCAGTACAATTAATCATTTATTATATACATATTAGTTCACAACTCTCACTTAATATTCTCACCTGTCATCTAAAGTGCACGTCTAACGTATCTCAGTAACTTCCTAGTTAAGGTTCCCTTCTAACTAGTTTCTACAACATATTTCTAACCCATATCATAACCTCGTATGTCCCATACCATATGTAATATAATTATTCATATTCATTTCTCTTTAATATGAACTAGTGTTGTTACAACCTTGGAATTAAGTGTTCACTTACTTAATTCAATTCAGATTTCATTATTTAATTCTATCTACAACATTACACAGTAGATTAAATCACAGTTTATATTTTAAATCTATAATTTCAAACAAAAGATTACATCTCTACATCTACAATGTCACACAGTAGGTTACATCACAATTTATATATATAATATCACATTGATTATATATATACGAATACGACACATCCCCAGTCATAGTTGCGGTGCATGCATACTCTGCTATCATGTCCTGATACGTAATATCACTGTATATAGGACTATTGATTCGGCGTCTCTTACGAATCATATCTTAACACAAATATATTGGAGGTGAGCATACTCCCAAGCCAAATGGTTCACGCACATACCTACGCTCCCATTTAACTGTCGAAACTATCAAATACACCGATAGCACGTGTCCAAGGTCCTATGCTCAGGGTACGAATCTAAAATCCTCCCAAATAGGCGCACATGATAAGACCGTCCATAACGCAAAACCTCCACCCCGATAGCAAGCACCGTAGGTATGTCATACATATAACAAACTATAATATAGGTATATTCCACCTATATAAATATAACATCAATAACGTATTCACACAGCCATATGATAATAACAGGCAATCATTTCACCTATATATATAATAAAAATAGGTATTCATCATACCTATATATAACCATAGGGCATACGCACAACCCATATAATAAATCACATACGAAGTATAATTATATCTTGAATATCCTATGTATTTTTTTATTATGACTTTAATCCTCAAAGTAAATATTTCGAACTTATCTAACCGCGCGATGGTGATCATTTAATCCTCAAATAAATTCAGTAGGTAAACATCACGTCCTACAAATCCATGTCATCACCACTCCCGAATTTCTATAAATTAATTTCACTTTAATTAGGTTTATTCCTCGAGAATCCCTAATTCACTCTTAACCCTTTATTCCACCTCTTAAAGTTATTCCCAATTGTACCTAAGGTTATACCGGTAATTTATGACTCTCTTACTTCTGGTCCTAACCTTAAATTACCATTTATCCGATTTAAACTCCAAGTAATATAATTCTCCAAAATAACTTGTTTATTAAACACTCGTTAATTTCCCCTCATTCACAATCCTAAAATAATTTTTTCGGGTCTTAAGTATATCCCACTGCCCTTCCTTAAGTCCCATTAAGTTCATTTAATCATCATCAAAAGAAAAATATATCACATTTTCAGGGGGAGTCGATCGATCGATGATTCTGGTCGATTGATCAACAGTCTTGAGTTGATCGATCGATTGACCAGTTATTTGCCCAGATTTTTTGCATAAAATTCCTACAGGTTTCATACTTTTTAATCATCAAAATCCTTATTAAATCATCCAAAACACCCCCATCCCATATGATATACCAAGATATATAATTGATCTCTAATAATCAAACAACCTAAAATCATAAAGAAGTTTGGATTCAGACATATTATTTCTCATAATTTCTAGTAAACTCATATTTTATTATTTCTCCAAGAACATCATATAAACTAAGATTTTCTTCGACAATAATTCTCAAATTTCGTGGATTAAATTCTATACTCAAAAAAAAATTAATCCTACATCATTCTCCTTCCAAAGATTCAATTAAAATCACCACAATTCATCTTTGATTATGCTTCTTTTCAGAATTTTCTAAACAACCTAACATGGATAATATACGTGCTAAATTTGCAATAACTAATCACTTGCCTTTGGATTGTCGGTCTGATCCGTTGGGGATGATACTCTACTAGTGGTCCTCTCTTTTTCCATCCACCTTCTGGAAGTGGTGGTGGTGGTGGCTTGTGGTGGTGCAAGGTGGTTGTCATTTGGTTTCTTAGAAAAGTATCTTCTTCTCCCATAGAAAGTCTCTCAATCTCCCCTAAACCTTTTCCTCTTATTTTTGGTGAATGAACCTAAGATCTCTAATCTCTTTACATATAAAATAAACTCAAATTTTCTTATTTACTATTCACCTCCATTGTAAAATGATCGAAATACCCATTCGGGGTGTCCTTTCGGTTCCAAAGTGCCCCGAGACCCAAATCAAACACCTAAGTAGACTTTTTCGACTAATTGAACCCTTCTGGACACTTTAGTACAGTCAAAACGACCATTCGGATGACATAACAATATTTTACTTTGATTTCATTTAAATTTAGTCCCGACTTGACATACTCACGCGTCCCGACTTAATTATCGAAATTATCGTACACATAATTCGTGACAATATATAAAGTCATAATCATATATAAGGTCATGTTCTTATATATTACTTTTAACCGCTAAGTAATATTTAACAAAAATCACATATTACTTTAGTCTCGAGTAATATTTAAATTCAGATTAATTTCTAATTATATCACAATTAATTCTAATTAATCCCATTTTAAAAGTCATAAAAATTACGGAGTATTACAAGGGAAAGATAAAATTGGTTAATGGTTTACAACACATGTTTAAACGGTGTTGAATTAAAATCGAATTAATTGCTCATTCGATTAGTTTAATTGGAAATGAAAAATTGGTGTTTAATGGTCCGTAACCCTAGCATTAGCATTTCTCATTGTCACACACACATTTGATTTGTATTTGTTTCAAAATGATAGGTTGAACAAAGTTTTCCTTTACATTTTATTGGAATCCTAGGCAAACTGAACAACCTTCATTAATAACATTTTACCGTCCCAACCCCACTCGATCAATGTCTATTTAAAGGGAACATATATATATATATATATACCTCTAATGCAAAAGTATTAGAGGCTTTAATGACAACAAATGCATTTTAATCAAGGGTTAAACTCAACTTGCTTATTATCCTAATCTATAAAATACTTAACGGACTCCTACACCTTTCAAATCCCCATGTGTCCCTTTCACTTCATGTCTTTTCAATTTGGCTTTTACGTTCAATTTGGCTTTTACCAATACATAGACCCTTGATTGAACTGTCCAGTATAAACCCAATGACTCAAGAAATGGGAACAGGAACATGAACCTTCGATTAGAGGAGTGACGCCAACATATTATTTCGGCGGGTTACTTTTTAATAGTAGATGATCTCATATCTCATACATATTATATATATCTCTTTGGTCCACCAACATAAAAATATACACAACAACTAAAACAAACTTGAGAGAGGAAAATCAGTAGGTGAGATCGATTGAGATGGACTGAAGCATCCCTGTGGTACCTTGAAGTTCCTCCTGTGGAGGCCTAACCGTGCCAGTAATCGGCATGAGCATTGCGTCATACCCACCAGCAGGTACAAAAAACACAAAATCAGCCATAATTGAAGCAATAAAGGTGGGTAACCGCCACTTTGACACAACCTCCGTTTATGGAACCGAACAAGCTCTGGGGCAAGCAATCACAGAAGATTTAGAAAATTTATCTTTTTTTTCTGGCGTGGTTAGGTACTCAAGTTGCTCCCGGAACAAGGGAATGCAACAGACACTTAAAGGTTCCGAATGATGTGTTTAGGTCTCTATTAATTTCAGGTTGGCTTTAAATTTAAATTTGCAATTGAAATTTATGTTGTGCTGCCTATTATTAATTAAGACTATTTGAAGAAAAAAAAACTACTACAAGTGATGCCTCTTTATCTAAAAAAATATGTATATTGGTAAATGTGGTTAGTAGAAGTGAATGTCTGATGGTTTGGATTCAAATTGTTCAAATCAGTCACTGAAATAAATCAGGGAGGATTCAGTTCACTCTCCATTTAGTCCTTTTAACATTTGTGATTGCTTATCAACTGGATTTTAAAAGATTTCGTTGAAACTAAAAAGAGACTCTTCATAATTATTTTTTGTACATACACCCTTTGTATCAGTTCTTACTTATATTCCATTTTTAGACTTTTTAAATCCTTTCTTTAATTTTAATAGTATAAATAATAGGCGTATATTGTGGGATACAGTACAGATCTTTACAAATCCTTTAAAGTGATGCTAGGTGACATCCATATAGATTTGGTTCCTGTACATTCAACCCCATTAGTGTTGTGATCTGTACATAGATCATAACATTTGTTTATTGTCAACTTTAAAGGATGATTTTTTTTTTTGAAATAATCAATTCTAACCCTTCTCTTCTCCCAAGTAAATTATTTTTGTTCATAATAAATAACGCTCAAATTTTCACAATATTGTCATAATTGTTGATTTATTTTGGGTGATTTATATCGCTACACCAAAATGGTTAAATTGACACCCTTCAACCGGTCAGCGTTGTCACGGTCAATGACCGTGATAAAAAGATACGCATTTTTTGTCACGGTCATTGACCTTGACAAGGCGTGACAATTACTGTTATCACGATCTTGTCACGGTCATTGACCGTGACAAACCTTATAAACTTGTCACGGTCAATGACCGTGATAAAAAGATACGCATTTTTTGTCACGGTCATTGACCTTGACAAGGCGTGACAATTACTGTTATCACGATCTTGTCACGGTCATTGACCGTGACAAACCTTATAAACTTGTCACGGTCAATGTCCGTGAAAAAAACCCTCCCTCTTCTTTTTTCCCACCGTTTTCTATTTCATCCATTTCTCTCTCTCTAAGCGACTACACTCTTTCTCTCTTTACGATTTTGATACATTTTCTCTCTCTATTTCTCTTCCATTTGTATATATGCGTGTGTATATATGCATGTGTATATATATGTATGTGTAAATGTGCGTGTGTGTGAGTGTGTGTGGTGTGGTGGGGGGAGGGGGGTGTATATGTGCGTGTGTGTGTGTGTGTATATGTATATATGCGTGTGTGTGTGTGAGTGTGTATATGTGTGTGTGTGTGTGTGTGTGTGTGTATATGTGTGTGTGTGTGCGTGTGCGTGTGCGTGTGTGTGTGGTGGGGGAGAAGGGGTGGCGGGGGAAATGGGGCGGCCCGCTTGTTAATTTTTTTAATTAAATTTTGATTGATTTATTAGATATTGCCCCTCATATGCAAGTAGTGTCCCTTGTAAAAGAATTGATTGATTAAATATTGATTGATTATTAATTTTTTTAGTAAATTAATATTTAGTGCCCCTTTCATATGCAAGTAGGATTTCCCTTCATTGTAAATTAGTAAATTAATAAGGGCCAGTTTGGTTATGCAAATTGTTTGATTATGTAAATTGATTCATTGTGAATGAGTGAATTGTAAATGAGTGAATTTGAAATGAGTTAAATCCAATTTTACACAATGTTTGGTAATTTGAAATTGATGTTAAGGTTCTATGAAAAAAAGATAAAAACAAATCAAGAGAGAGAAGAGGAGGGAAAGAGAGGGAGAGGAGGGGGAGGGGGAGAGGGAGAGGGGACATGCATTTTATGTGACTCTGATTTCAAATGAATTCATTTCACGTTTTTTGTGAAATGATCCAATTTCAGATTTTGCACATGAACTAAAATTGGGCAATTAATGAATCATTTCATTAATGAAACCAAACACAATTAATGGATCAATTTGTAAATGGATCAATTTATTAATGATCCAATTTACAATTTCGGGACAACCAAACGGGGCCTAATTGTATACATTAATTGTTAGGTTAATTGATGAAATGAATTAATTGAGTAAATGAATTAGAAGGAGTACGGGATACACATTTGTTGTTGCTATTGCGGTTGGATTATAGTGGATCGATGTTCGGTTGGTTAGTTTTAAAAGTGGTATGACCACTGGATTATTGTCCATATGGGGGTGAGATTTTTCAACTTTTTTTTTAAATTACTTTGTATCACGAATAATATATATAGTATGATAATTAAATGAAACATACTTGAAATTGCATATAGTGCACATAGATACTAGCATTCTAGTTCTTATGAGTACGCACTTAATAGCCCTTAGACCCGTTCGAGAATCATTACCCCTGTAATGAGATCTCTCGAATTGTCCCGTTTGGACAGTTTGAGATTGCATAATATCTGTATAATAATATTATTAGTGGCTTAAAGTTGTTACTTTTAGAAGAAATTCTGCAGTCGTATCCTAATGTTCTCTGGGTACATACTAGATTGACAAGTGTGAGTGTTATTTCAATTGATCAATTAAAATAACACTCACACTTGTCAATCTACATCGTGTACTTGGAGAACTATGGAGATATGCTGCCGAATTTTTCTCAAATCATAACAATGTGCATGAGTTGTTAAGTATATTACAAAAATATGCGGTCTTGAATGGGATAGGACCACTCACCCTTTAAAGGAGATGGAGGAAATATGAATTTCTATTATAAATTGAATTTGAATTTGAAATTTAAAAATCGAATATAATTAAGACATAATTAAATGAAACATACTATAAATCTAAGTTTTGTTTATACTAATCCAGGAATAAACGCTTCTTACCTTTAATAGGTGATTAGTTGTAGTAGCTGTGATGGGATATCCTAAATACAAAGAGTGGATAGATAAGACAAATATAATCGGGGATGTGTTTCATAGAGGTGCTAATGAATTTGTGAAATACACAAAGAGGTGTCATAATAATGAAGAGTTTTCGTGTCCGTGTGCTAGGTGTAAGTGTTTGAGTGGAAAACAGTTGAACTACATTCGTTAAGATGGGGTATGCAATATATTTATCGATTTTAGAGTTTTCACGGTGAATTGAAAGTTCCTTTTGTCCCCGAACAACCTTCAACAAGTAGGATAGATGTAGAAGGGGACGACGTAGATCATAATATATTAGAGGATTTAGTTGATGATGTGTACGAAATTCATGAAGCTGAGGAGAATGAGGTTACTGATGATGTACAAGGTTCAGGTTCTCATAAAGATATCATGATAAATCTTGACGATGACTACCAAAGTTTAAAATTTAAGGCGACCCAACCGTTATACTCTGGCTGTGAGAAAGATCAAATAACTTTACGTGCCTTGGTTGGTTTGCACAATTTGAAGACGCAGTACGGTTTGTCTGTCAATAAGGTGACAGGAATTCTGAATTGGGTGAAGGGCTTACTACCCAAGGAGAATACGTTTCGAAATAGCTATCCTGTTATGAAGAACAGTTTGAAAGGTTTGGGAATAAAGTATAAATCGATTCATGCTTGTGTGTATGACTGCATACTATATCTAAAGGAGTATGAAAATATCGATCATTGTCCGGTATGCGATGAACCTACATATGCCCAATCTACTGGCAAGGAAGGCGAAAGCTTAAAAATTCCTCAAAAAGTGTTGAAATATTTTCCCATTAGGCCTAGATTAAAGCGTTGAGGATAAAAATGCTTGTAAAGTTAATCCTGACACTAATTTAATCATGGTTGACTTGTCCAAGTTGAAGAGCCACGACCACGTGAGCGATGAGCCGTTTGTTTGTACATTTCAAAAGGTCAACCAAGTGTTTTACTCGGAGTATATCAACAACGAGCCGTGGTCAGTTGTCCTACATGTGCCAAAGCGTCTAAATAGTAGTGTGGATGACTTGACTTCTCCTACCGAATATCAATCCATTTTTTATGATAACTCGAATTTGAAATAATTTTTCAATTTGTAATAAATATTCCAATTTGTACTTTATTAATTCATTTTTAATGCTTTTAATTGATTTGCACTTTATCATTTTCACTCTTGTGTAGTGTGAATGTGTGTGGGCTGTAGGGATGGGGGTGGGGATGTTACGGATTTTTAGTAATTGTACATATTATGAGTTAGATGTTATTATTTTGGAATTCAGAATTGAGGTGTTAAACAGTAATAATTCACTTGGATTTGTAGTAATTGTACATAATTGCATCTTCTTCTAATTCATTGGATTTGTACTAATAACAACATTTTTTTTTATAGAAAATGTCTCCTTCAGGTATTAAGGCGAGAATGATGATGCTGATTATGATGATGTCATCTAGGCTCGGTGGTAGCGGATGCGATGAGGGCTCCTCGGCCCGTAGGCTCCCCAAATATGACAAATTGGGGATGACCATCGAGAACAAGACGGGAATATTAGCGAGATCCCTCAAGTTGGTAAAGACGATCATTGGTCCGGGATACACTAGTTGGAGGGAGGTGCCAAATGAGATCAAGTTAGCTATTTGTGCGACACTACAAGTAATGTATTTATATGAATATTTCAATTTTAATTTATATTTATTCTCAACTAACATTATATTTGTTGGACAGGAACAATTCAGCCTGGCCCCAGAACTACGCGATTCCATTTTGGAGCAGTTGAGGGAGCAATACAAGACGTGAAAGAAATATTTACAAAGCCGGTACTTTAGAAAGACCCGAGACTCCATTATCCGAATGCGTGACTCCGTCCCGCTGAAGGAGCCGATCTTATTGGCACAATGGCAAAAGTTCATTGATAATGAGATCGGGGAGCGACAATTGGCATCTCGCCAATCGGGGAGGGAAAATTGGGCAAAAAAGACGGACGTGCACTCCGACCGGACGTCTTACGCCGAGGTGGAGCATAGGATGATGGTAAGATTTTATTTTTCTATAATTACAGAAATATGTTATTCTGCATTATTTTACTTTGCGGGGCCGATACTAATTTTGCATTATTTTATTTCAGGGGACGAGGATTGGCCTTGGGGGTAGGCCACATAGTCTCGATGCTTATGTGGCTATTCGGACGAAGAAGGGGAAGGATAAGGAGGTGTCCCCGATTATCGCGTCCACGATTGTAAGTAATCCGATTACTTTTTACTAATTACATTATAATTTTTTTATTTACTTATTTAACTAATCATGTGCTTTTTGTCGTTTCAAGCAAAGCTTAAGGAAGTACATGAGTTGCAATCTGATGCCGACAAGGCATTTTTGTCCACGGACGCACTCAGCCAAGTGCTTGGCGCTGATCGCAAGGGGAGGAAAAGGGGGTGAGCTCGAGGGTGGCCAAATTTCGGATCATCGGATTGAAGACGAGCAACACCGGATTGGCTTGAACGGTGGACTCCCATGACACGAAGTTGTCCCATTTGGAGGCGACGATCTAAGATATGTTCTCATTCATGAAGCGTTCATTAGGCGAAAAGGGTAAGGGGAAAGGGAAGGATGAGGAGGTGGAGGAGGACGAGAATGTGGACCTCGCTGCTTCATCGCCGACATGCGTGGACTCTGATGATCCAGTCCCCTATTTGGATCCCTTCGAACGATCGATGACGACACTTGATTAGCCGAGCGTGTTTATAAAGGACATATTTGATGGCCAATGGATAGGGAGGGGGTTGAGGGACCCGAATACCGTTCAGGGTATGCTAATTCATGGACGTGTGCTTCAAGACATCGATGCTAAGGTGCTCGTCACGCATGTGAGACTCGGGAAGGAGAACTCCCCATTGTGGTTGTGCGAACAATGCAGCACGATGCATATTCAAGGGTGTATCAATTTTTATATCGTGTGGTCTATCCACATCCTCAAACCTACCCCAGATATGTAGTGACATTATTTGAATTGAATTGTTCTAAGATGTTACATTTAAATTATATTTGGATTATATCGTGATGCATATTGTTTTGAATGTATATTTGCATTATCTCTATTTTATTTGGATATATGATGTTTGAAGAGGTACAACGTTGCTATAACAGGTACAAATATACTGTTGGGCAGTGGCAGTGGTCATACTGCCCAACAGATTTTTTTTCAATTCTGTCCAGAATTGTCACGGTCAATGACCATGATAATTTTTTTAGGTTTTTACGGTCTAGTCCTTGGACTAACAATTTTGGACAAAAAATCGGTGAACCAAATTTTAAACGATTAGGTCCAATATATAAATACCCCCAATTTAAAAAAATTATAAACCTAATCGGCTAATGTAGTTTTCTCTGCAACGAACGACTATTCTCTGAAATCGAAAATAACATCAATCTTATGCTTTGATCGTCTGTCCTATAATCGATTACAGTGTTCTTAATCGATTCTACCTGTATCACTTGGCTCTATCATTTGTAAGTTTATCTTTATCAGCAGTTGGTTTTTCTATTTTCGATCGATTACAATAAGTATATGTCCTTTGTTTTGATTCAAGAGACTCATTGTAATATTCATTCATGTGATTGAATAGCTTTTTATATGTTATATATTTATATGTTTTTATTTTGTGTTTTTTATGCATTTCTGTTTGGATTCTTCATAAATAAGTTATATTTATCAATATTTGTAATTGTTAGTTGAATGTACTGAATGAATATTATTGATGTTTCATTCTAATTTTAAGAGTCCTTGATTTTGATTTAGTATTGAATCACTTATTGATATTGGTCCGCGCCAGCGAAAATAACCAGTTCGATATCAGTTTTCAAAGTGCATGCAGTGTTTAAGAGTCCTTGATTTTGATTTGGTATTAAATCACTTATTGATATAGGTCCGCGCCAGCGAAAATAACCAGTTCGATATCAGTTTTCAAAGTACATGCAGTGTTTATAAAGTACACGTGATTGATTTTTTGAAAATATGTGTGTGCTTTATTGCTTCATGTATAGGTTTTTAAAAAGTGTCTGTAATTTTATATTAATTGTAAATAAATATTTTGATATTTCATGCATTAAATTATTGCACACACTTTTAGAATTTTTGACCTTGAAGTAAATGTTTTTCGTCTCTGTTTTACTACAGGACATTGTGGTAAGTAGTGTAATAGCAAGGTGTTGTTATTTAGATAATATGGCTTGTATTGAAATATTTGAAGATAGCTCATTAGATTTCATATGCAATGAGTTGTGTATTAGGTTTACTAATTTGAGAAGTGGGAGTTTTTCATTGAGGTATTCAATTGGTGATGAATGTCAGTTCATGTTGGTTTGTAACAACGATGTTTGTTGTATGTTGCGGTCCCAATTGATCGTGAAAGCTAATTTCATTTGGATATATGTCATTGATTCATTACCATTTCCATGTAATACATGTCGTGAACGGGTTGAATGCTCTAACCAAATTTTTGAAGGGTTTGACTGCAGTAATACAAGTTCTGAGAGGGTTGACAGTGGTGATACAAATACACAGGGGTTAGAGTCTTTGACATCAGGCACTAAAAATGATTTTAATAGTTGCATTGAAAATGACTTTTATCTTGGAGGTGTGGAGCTAAGTAAGTCGAAAGTCTATCTTTCGAATGATTGGAAGACTTATATAAGTCATGAGCAGCAGTGTTTTGAAGGAGGTGTAGTGGAATTTCGGGATAAATTGCGAAAGTATGCCGTTGAGGTTGGGTTTAAGTATGTGTATTTGAAGAATGATAAAACTCGAGTGACGGCTGAATGCTCTAAAAAAACTACTGAGAATTGCATGTGGAGAATTCATGCTTCATTATCTACAATAAATGGATACTTTTACATACGTGCAATGAATAATGAGCATACATGTAGAGGTGTCTTTCGTAGTTCGTCAGCCAAAATGATAGCCTCCAAGTTGGTTTCAACATTGGTAGATGATAATCTTAGAGATAACCCGCTATTGAGACCAATTGATGTAGTTAAAGATATGAAGAAGAATTATGGTCTTGATATAGCTTATCAACATGCTTGGCGTGCGAAAGAGATGGTTGCTGTTGATATACATGGTGATGAAAAGTTTTCTTATGCATTAATGAATAATTATCGTGACCTTCTATTGCAGTATAATCATGGGTCGCATTGCATCCTTGACGTGGAACATGAGAGTAAAAAATTCAAGAGAATATTTGTAATGTTTAGAGGATGTATTTATAGATTTCAATACTGCAGACCTGTTTTATTTCCTGATGGTGCCTTTTTGAAGAGCCGTTACCGTGGAACAATACTATCAGCTACTGCAAGGAATGGGAACAATGGTAAATTAATTGTAAATATTTTATTTTGTGTATTGCATTGAAATTTTGTTTGTTCCGTTCCATATCATCAAAATACAAGCATAAAAATATAAAATACCTTTGAAGGTCTTTGTTTTAGTTCACGTGTACTTTTCATTTTTCTGCGTGTATTTTCATGATATGTCTTATTATGTGTAATACTAAGTAAAGTACACGCATAGTGCATGTCAAGTACACGTGAATGTTTTTGTTAATTTCACGTGTACTTTTCATTTTTATGCGTGTACTTTGATGATGGTGATTTTATGTGTATTACTAAGTAAAGTACACGCATTTTACATGTCAAGTACACGTGAATGTTTTTGTTAATTTCATGTGTACTTTTCATTTTTATGCGTGTACTTTGATGATGATGTTATGTTGAATACAAACTAAAGTACACGCATTTTACATGTTAAGTACACGTGAATGTTTTTCTTAATTTAACGTGTACTTTTCATTTTTATGCGTGTACTTTGATGATAGGTGTTGTTATTTGGAAATAATAAAGCAAAGTACATGTTAAAAATGTAAAGTACCTTTGAATGTTTTTGTTTAATTCACCTGTACTTTACATTTTTATGCGTGTATGTTGATGTTAGTCTTGTTAATAATAAAGCCAAGCAAAAGATTGGAAAGTAAACGTGCATGTCTTTTTATTTGGAATCATGTGTACGGTACATTTTTATGTTTTGTCTTGTTATTTACAAACAGTTTAAATTAAACACATAATATATTTCCCATGTGTTTTAGGGTCTGCGCCAGCAGCATCAATATACAAAGTGTTGTACATGGATATGTTATTTATTTTAATTTTGATAAATTTTTATATTTCGGGACTTTTTCCTATTGCATATGCTGTTGTTGATTCCGAAACCGAAGATAACTGGATGTGGTTTCTTGTCAATTTGCATAGTGCAGTAGTTGAGCAATATCGAAACATAACATTTATTTCAGATCGAAACAATGGATTACTTGAAGCTGTTTCGAGGGTTTTCCCGTTGTCTGCACATTCCTACTGTATACATCATTTACAAGGGATTATAAAAAAGAAAATTCGTGGGAATTGTGCTGGATTTCGAAAGAAAATTATTAAAGATTTTTTGTCTTGTGCATATGTTGTCTCAGTAGATGTATTTCACAAGAATAGTGAAGCATTGAAGAAGGAAGGAGGAGCTGATATTATCGATTTCATTGATAGTTTTCCACCCGAGAATTGACCCTGTGCATATTTTCCTGGTAAACAGTATGGTGACATGGCATCTAGTGTTGCGGAGTCATTCAATTCATGGATATTGGAGGAAATGCATTTACTAGTAATGAATATGCTTGATAAATTGAGAGTGAAGATTATGAATTTCGATGCAAACATACTTGTTGAGTCTGACACTTGGACAAATGAGCTATGTCCTTTTTTTCAAAAGTTACTGAATGAAAATTGGAATAAAAGCCGACATTGGACTATTAGTCTCTCAAGAAAAAAAGTATTTGAACTTCATTCAGAAGTGTGAGCAATAGTTGACTTAGGAGAAAGGACTTGTTCTTGTAAGAGTTGGCAGATTAGATGTTTTCCATGTTCTCATGCTGTTTGTGTTATGCGGAGGAAAGGGACCAGTATTTATGATTATATTGAGGAGTACTATAAGGTATCTTTCTACAAAAAATCATACTCGATACCTATAGTTCCTCTTCCTGATTTGATTTCCTTAAATATTCATATTCCTGAAAATCCATCTGTCCTTCCACCAATGACTAAGAGACCGACAGGCAGGCCAAGAAATAAGAGAATAAAGTCTTCTGGTGAGATCACAGTAAGGGAAGTTACTTGCTCGAGATGTAGTAAAACAGGTCATTACAGGTCTACTTGTAAGGAACCCATTTGACTATTTTTAAAATTGTTGAATTCATTCATTTTAACCATTTGATTGAATAAATTAATTAATAAATCATTTGTTTCACATAAATGAATGTAATTTATTTTTAAGTCTCATTCTTTAGTTTGTTTTGTGTTGATGTACACACATTTTTCATAAAACATACATGATCATTTTTCCTTGTGTTCACGTGTACTTTACCTTTGTATACGAATGTTATGTACAGTACATGCGCATTTTGATGTCCAAAGAAATTTTATCAATGCGTGTACTTGATGAAATATACGTGTACTTTATTAAGTACACGTATATTAATAAAGTACACGCATTTAAAAATGGATTTGGTCAGTCAATATGCGTGTACTTTATAAAAGCATGCATGTACCTTGTTAATGTACATGCGTGAAGTACACGCATAATATAAATATAATATGCGTGTACTTGATGAAATGTGCATGTACTTTATGAAGTACACGCATTGATAATTAAAGTACACGCATTTAAATATAAGTGTACATTCATGTTTTAGAAAAGTACACGCATATTGATATGATAAAATTCTAATTCAATATACGTGTACTTTATGTATTCTGCATGTAATTTTATCAAGTAGACGTATATAAATGCATGTACTATTTGTAAAATAGTTTTGGACATTACAATGTGCGTGTACTTTATAAAAGACATTTGGGTCACTCATATTCTTAAACTCCTATGGGTATTATGGTCCGCGCTAGCGGCATTATTATACAAGTATTTCAATAGGAGTGTAGTTTATAGACTATGCGTGTACTTTATAAAGTACACGTGTAATATATAGAGTACACGCATTTATATAATATTTTGGGACAATATCTTGAGTACACGCATTATTATACAAGTATTTCAATAGGCGTGTACTTTATATATTACACGTGTACTTTATAAAGTACACGTGTAATATATAGAGTACACGCATTTATATAATATTTTGGGACAATATCTTGAGTACACGTATTATTATACAAGTATTTCAATAGGCGTAGTACACGCATTATTATACAAGTATTTCAATAGGCGTGTACTTTATATATTACACGTGTACTTTATAAAGTACACATGTAATATATAGAGTACACGCATTTATATAATTTTTATTAGCGTACATGTGTACTTTACTATATTTGGTGTATGACATAACTGAGAACGCATTCATGAAAGAAATAAATTTTTTATTAAAAACAAAAAATAAAGTACATTTTTTCAAATAAAGAAAGCTGAAAAAACTAAAGAAGGCTTCTATTAGGGATGTTTGTCAAAGGCATCTAGGGTGTCAGGAAGAGAGTCAATTAAATTCGACCAGTGTCGAATTTCTTCTTCTATGACAGCTACAATGCCTTCATGGAGATCCTTCTTCTCCTTCAGCTTTGCGATTTTCATGGGAACTTCTTGTGTATAGAAAGACCTGAGGTCTTCATGTGTTTGAGGAGGGTCCTCATCGACATCAAATAAATCTATGGGATTGGGTGGAAGTCCAGAATAGCCTTCCCTCACATATGTTTGAAACTGCTTAAAGGCAGTTTCATATGAGGAAATATTTTCCTCAATTTGCCTTATTTTTTTTTATTTCTTTCATCTCTCTCAAGAGTTTCTCGCAAGTTTTCTGCTGGAATAGCCATTATGTTATCTTTACCCTAAATGTAATGGTTAAGAAAGCAACAAATATTACTCTTTTATAGGAAAAGTTAAAGCTATTTATTTCTTGACCAGAAGTAGTTGGGAAGTGAGTAGTTAAGCTTAATAAATTGATTTTGGTTATTGTGTCCTTAATGAATTCTTCAAAGTAGTTTTCAATTAAAATAATAAAAAATTATTATATTAACCAGTGCGTGTACTTTAGTAAAAATGCGTGTACTTTGAAGAATTCATTGGTGTGCTTAGTAATTATCACTTGTATTTTTCGTGAAAACTGTTTGTACATTATTTCATAACACTCAGATGCATTGTTTGTCTGAACCTTACATGGATTGTGGTCCGCGCCAGCGGGAAAAACCCATTTGGGTGTAATACATACTGTAAACAATAACCAATATAACACAAAACAAATTACAAATATGTTTTGAATTTGAATCACAATTTATAGAAGTTTTTTCTCCTTTCGGGGGAAGAAATATTTTGATAGAAGAATTTTCCCGAGTACATATGCTCTTTGTTTTAGCATGTCAGGGTCTTGAAACAATTTTTGCATTTCCTTGTTTCTGCTTATTTTTTCAATGTAGTATATCCAGAACACCCCACAGTCAACCCTGAAATTAAAATAAAATAAATATATAAATTAGTATGATGTGATGAAATTTTTTGAAAAGATACAAATTAGTAATTTTTAGAAATGAAGTTTTTTCTTACCCATTATATTGTTTAGGGCATTCATGATCTCTTATTAGGTCAAATTTGAGATCACTTTCCAGCAAGAAATCTACTGTCCTTTTTTCTTCTGTCAATGGATCATCATCCAATGTAAACTCATTTGGTGATCCTTCATCAAACTTCCTCTGAATTTTGAAACCATTATTTTTCATTGTTTCTGCTTCAGTCTTCAATAGGCACAGTGTTTTTTGAAAGACAGAAAACTGTTAAGAAGACAAATATTTAGTGTATACAAATAAAAGAGTATATGAAGATTAAAGAGTGAAAAGTAGACGCATATTTTATTTTTTCATATCACGTGTATTTTAAAATATGATGCATGTACTTTGCCTAATGAGTTAAAAGTACACGCATAATATTAAAGTACACGCATATTTTATTTTTTTATATCACGTGTATTTTAAAATATGATGCGTGTACTTAGCCTAATGAGTTAAAAGTACACGCATAATATTAAAGTACACGCATTTTTATTTTTATTTATCACGTGTATTTTAAAATTTGATGCGTGTATTTTGCCTAATGAGTTAAAAGTACACGCATAATATTAAAGTACACGTAACTTGTATTGGTTCATTTCACGTGTATTTTAAAATATGATGCGTGTACTTTGATAATCTGGGTAATTATGTGCAACTAATACAATGTACACGCATTATATTATACACGTGTACACGTGTATAAATAAGTACAAGTAACATTACTAATTAAGTTTAGGCACTAACCAATTTTTTTGCATCATCGAAGAATATTGTGTTTTTTTCCTTGTCGTTCGGTCGAATGGAATCCATGTGGACCACTTTATTTCTTTTTTGTATGTCACAAGTAATGTGAAATGTCCTACACTATGTCTTAGTACAATGAACAAATTATTACAAGTGCCTAAGTATTCAAATAAATCTCTGTATAACTCCCCCTTCTTATTGACTTCATTTGCGCTACAAGCTTCTATCTGAATAAAAATTATAGACATTGTGTTAATAAAAAAAACTGAAATTTGTTTCTCAAAACTTTCGATTTAATTGTACTTACCCAACAATAATAAAAAAAAGTGTGTGAGTAGGAGAGCCCTTCCTCTGACAATTTTAACCGCAATACTTCACTAAAGGCAAGTATTATCTGTTTCACACAATATAAAATGGTGAGGAAATAATAATGTTGAAATTTAATGGATGTCTAATATTTGGACTACATACTTGGCTTGAAATTTCTTGATTGTTAAGGACTTCAACTAAATCTTCCCATGGGACATACGAAACCAGCACTTGGAAAATAAATTCCCTGCATTTTATATAATCAATAAGAATTGTATAATAATAATAACATTATTCTTTTGCACCAAAAAAATATAAATTAGCAAAGTGATAAATCATAAAACAATAAACTTTACCCTGGCTCAGTCTTTTAAATAAACTCTTCAATCTTTTTCTTCGAAGCTTCATCGAGATATTTGTATACTTCGATTGCTTCAAGCTTGAAGTGAGTTTCCTTCATTTGTTCAGCTATTGTTAGACGGCCTTTTCTCAGCTTTGACTCTTTTTGTTTCTTAATTGGTTCATGCTTTTCGGTTTCGCTGTCAGCTTTTCTTTTCCTCTGCCCTCTAGTAAGAGGTCCTTTTTTTTGGATATTTTGGGGGTGCCCTGAACTTTCTTTGAGGCTAGTTCAATCTTCAAACTCGAAATTTCGTCCATGAGTTGTTTATCAATGTTTTCCTGATATATTTAACAAGGAATGTTGGATTGTAAGCATTTTTTAAAACAATGATTCATTTTCTCTTACATGTATTTTATAAAGTACACGCGTGTATTTTATAATATACACGCCTGTATTATAAAATACGTGTACTTTATAAAATTTATAATATACATAAAATTTATATATCGATTATATTTTATAGATACCTGGTCAGTTTTTTTCAATTCTGATTCTTCAAGCATTTTCTTCAACTCCGAAATTTCTTCATTAAGGATTTTATTATTGTTTTCGTGTTATACAAAAAAAATGTTACATTATAAGCAATACTTGAATAAAAATGCATTATTTTTAATAAAATAATGCATATACTCTGCATTATTTCTAATATCAAATAAAACTGCATTAAAAATACTATGAAATAAAACTGCGTGTACTTTGGAAAAACTGCTTGTACTTAGGAAAAACTGCGTGTACTGTGCATTCAAAAGTACCTGCTAAGTTCTTTTCAATTCTGACTCCTCAAGATTTTGTCTCAATGTCATCTTTTCTATGTCAGCATCTTTTCCATTGTTGCAATGTATCATCATACTTTTTTTTGAGATCTTCATTACTCAGAGACAGATATCCATTCTTTTGTTCCAAAATTCGTGTTGATTCTGCCTCTTTTTTCAATGATTCATCCAATTCTTTAAGTCTATCTGAGTCACTCATTGTGACTTGATGAAGCTTTTCTTTTAAAGAATTGTTTAACCCAACTAGTTGGGCATTTTCTACCTCCAACTTATTTAATAACTCTTTTTCCTTCAAAAGGTTGGAATTCTCAACCTTTAACTTCTTCATTTCCTCATGGGCTTCAAAAAGTGAATCACGATCTACCTACAACTGTACATTCAAAATGGCACTCTCCACCTCCAAAGAGGTCACCTCCTCAAGTGCACCATTAATGTCTTCAACTGCTTTAGATAGTTGGTTATTTTTTTCCAACAATTCCTTTTTCAAAACAGCAATTTGTTCCTCAAAATTAACCTTTGGTTGATCTTTTCCCTTCTTTTTCTTTGGAGTCGCAATGTTTTTAAGGGGAATATTCCAATCATGTGAAAACTCATTGTCATTAATATCTTCAGCAACTTTTTTTTATGATGAATCAGCATGTATATGACTTTCTGTAGATATGTTCAAAGAGTAACTTGGCCCTTCAAACTGAGATTCCTTTGTACATGACAGTCCTTACAAGCTGGTTTATTTGTTGCATGCTTCAAAGTTGCTGTTGCGATGTCATTCTTCACAAACCATTGTTTCAAAGACGACAACTTCCACTTCAGGAATTTTGGCGTATTTTCTTTATATTCTTCAACAGGAGAAATAATTTCAAATTTCTCACATGCCCAATACTGTGATCATACAAAAAACTAAATGAATTTAATACTTGTATTACCTAGGGATTCATAATGGAAAGTACAAGAGATTTGTTTAAAATACACGAAAAATTAAACGTGTACTTTACAAATTTTACAATTGTATATTGAAAGTACAAGTGATTTTTACAATTTTAATGTGTACTTTGTCAATATAAGTTCGCGTGTACTTTCCAAAGTACATTTATAATATTGACAAAAAATATAACAAGAGTATTTTGAGAGTACACTGTTTATATTTACAAAACATAGTACACGTGTACTTTGTAAAATACAAGTGTACTTTCACGTGATATAAGATGTGTATTTTCAAAATACACGTGATTAAGACGTGTATTTTGAAAATACACTTCGTATAAGACGCGTATTTTCAAAATAGACGTTAAATATCAAGTGTATTTTGAAAGAACAAGAGAAAATATTACATGTATTTTGAAAATACACGTAGTATTTTCAAAGTACAGTTAAGTATTGGTATGTAAATTTTGAAATATCAGGAATATCAAGTGTATTTTCAAAATACACGTGATTAAGACGTGTATTTTCAAAATACACGTGATATAAGACGTGTATTTTCAAAATAGATGTTAAATATCAAGTGTATTTTGAAAGAACAAGAGAAAATATCACATGTATTTTGAAAATACACGTAATATTTTCAAAGTACTGGTAAGTATTGGTATGTAAATTTTGAAATATCAGGAATATCAAGTGTATTTTAAAAATTCATGTGAAAATACACGTGAAAATACACGTGAGTATTTGTATGTAAATTTTTAAATATCATGATATTTTTTTTCTCACCAGTAGGAAAATGACACATCGAATAACTGTGCTAGGTTTTGAACTTGCTGATTTGTCAAGTGAATTTATGAGAAACTTATGCACAGCAGATGCCCAATCATACTTATTCATTTCCTCAATATCGTCAATGTATTTCAACCAAAATTCTCCAAGGGTGAAGTTTGAGTTGGAGAAAAACAACGTGTTCAAGAAGTGGAGACACACAATTTTAACAAAATCAGTAATTCCTTCATCTGTCTCCAATTCAACTGATTTCTTCAAACCATTCAATAGTTCTGATTTTCCTAATCTTTTTGCGAAGTATCGTGCTTGTAATCCAGATTTTTTAGCAGTATACGGTCCCTTTTTCAGTTCTATTGGTTTTAAACCCTCAACCAGGGGTATGCCAAATATTTCACTTATATCTATTGGCATTATTGGAATCCTACTCTTCATACGGAAACTTTTGGTTTTCGTATTGTAGAACTCGATAATTGATAAAATATTTTTATCCGTCTTCTTGTGGTCCACTTCTACTACTTTCTCACTATAGTAGGCATTGAAAAGCTCCCAAAATGGAGTCTTCTTAAGAAGTTCAATATGGCTATTGTTTATTTTATCTTTAATCTGATGCAAATCATGGAGAAAGCTAACAATATTTGACCGATATTGGTCATTCTTCTTTGCAGGATGTTTAGCTTTCAATGCCACACTAGAACTGGAACTGAAACTGGAACTATCATCAGAAATGCTCTTTTTTTTTCTTTCCTCTTCTTGCCTTCATCTTCATCCCCATTATATTAATCTATAAACAAAATTTAAATTACTAACCTATAATGATATGTACAAAAAATAAAATACATGCTAATTATAATAAAACATAGACTGAAATAATAAAATACAAGCGTATTTAACAAAAGTACATGCAATATTCTCACAAGCAATTTATACAAGTCTCATCAAAATACATGCTAAAGGCGATAATATATATCGTCAGTTTCATGGTAATACCTAACAGAGGTTGTTCGACAAGTCAAAAACCAAGACTCTCTACTCCTAACATATTCAGTAAAGAAGTGATACAATAGCTGAATGTCAAAAGCTCCAACATTATCAAAACCCCTTAAGCAATATTGCTCAATTCGTTTAGCTAAATTCAAGGTTCTAAAAAACGCGGGGCGTGATCGAGGCGTGGAGGCCAAGCCTTAAGCCTTAGAAGCCTAGGCGGGGCTTGGCGTAAAAAGGCGTGAAAAGGCGTTTAGGTCTTTTTAATATATTTTAATATTTTTTAACCATAACAAGGCTATCAAAATACTAAAATTGTACATATCATAAAAATATGTCTGAATATTTGCAAATAAAAATACTATTTGATTATTTTGGATGAGATAATGATCCGGTTTGTAAAAAATCCTATAAAAGGCGATACCGTTTCACTAAAGCATTATTGTTTTTAGAGAAAAAGTACACCTTTAGGGTTTTACCAAGCATAAGGCGTCAAAATCTTAAGGCGGGGCGTTTCTCCCAAGCCTCAAGCCTAGGCGTGCCTAGGCGGGTTTTTTAGAACAGTGGCTAAATCCTTCGCTTTCGATTCAGTTACTTGAAGCTGTTGCACATCAAAAGTGCAGTAAATGTCTTCATAGTAGTAGTAGAAACCAATTAACCTTTTAGCTCTATCATTGATGCGAAGGAGAAAATGAATTTCATCATCATTAGTACTATTCACTGTCAATGTGAAAGGTTTTGTATTGTTAAGATCTTTGAACGTGCAAGCAGCAGTTTTGTAGTTGAACATGCTTGATCGTATGATTCTTAAACAATAACACAACAATACAAAATAGTACACTTATAATACACATTAGTACATGGATATTGGATTGAACAAATTGAATTTCAATGTGCGTGTACTTTCTGAATTTTTTTGCATGTACTTTCAACAAAATACACGTAAAAAATGAAAAAGTACACGCAATAAAACTGATTATTAGCTAATAACATATTATTTAAATGCAGCTGGCTATTGGACAAAAAACACTCCTAAATATTAACAAAATAATAATACTTCTTAAAAACTCATGAAATATCATTCAAATGCCGCTGGCGCGGAGCAAAATAACATAGGATTGATCAAATATGGATTTGAAATAAATATTTTATAGAGTACACGTATAAAACATAAAAGTACACGCATAGTGAATTGAAAAATTCAATTTCAATGTGCGTGTACTCTGTGTATTTTGCGTGTACTTTTTGATAGTACACGCAAAATACACAGAGTACACGCAACACAGGGCTTGTACATGTACATATTCTATAGAGTACAAGTATAAAACATAAAAGTACACGCATAACGAATTGAGAAATTCAATTTCAATGGGCATGTATTTTGCGTGTACTTTTTGATAGTACACGCAAAATACATAGAGTACACGCAACACAGGGCTTGTACATGTACATATTCCAATCATGTATATATTCCTAGTCCTTGATAAATCCTTGATAAATGATGTATACAGGAGAAAAAGTACAATGATGAAATACATATATCAAACATGCAAAAAGTGTGTTTTGCAATTAAAATGAGGGAAACAAATATATGATGAAATACATAACATGAAAAAGAAGAATGTGATTTCATCAGTCCATGTGTCTACAAATTTATACATATGAGAACACAAAATACACAAGGACAAAAAGGTGATAAGAGAATGTATACATACTTGTTAGTGATGTTTGGAAGAATTTGATGTAGAATGTAAAATGTAGAACTTCAACGATTAGGGTTCGATCGAAGAGAGCTAGGGTTTTGATCGAAGAGAGTTAGGGTTTTGATCGAACAGAGTTTTTAGAGCTTCGATATGTTGTTGTTGACCAAAATTTGATTGAGAAATAGATTCGTTTTGGGGTTTTGATCGAAGAGATGGTACGATTAAGGTTTTGATTCAAGAGAGAATACAGTGTTTTTGGCGCTTCGATTTCTGAATAGTGCGTGTTTGTTTTAATTTCGGGATATTTATATGTTGGACCTAATCGTTTAAAATTTGTTGGGCCTCGTTTTTTTGTCCAATATTGTTAGTCCAATGACTAGACCGTTAAAGCCCCTAATTTTTTTTAAATGTCACGGATTTGTCACAGTCTTTGACTGTGACAAATATTATCAAGGCCAATGGTCGTAACAAGTCTAATAAACTTATCACGGTCAGAAACCGTGACAAGTTTGTGACAACAAACATTGTCACCCCCAAACTTGTTACGGTCATTGATCCTGACAAGTTGGATTTGTCACGGTCATTACTTGACAAGTTGGACTTGTCACGATCAATGACCGTGACAATCCAGCAGATTTGGTGTAGTGTATGTATACGTCTAAATTTGTTAAAATGTGAATTTATGGCAATGAATTGGTTTCTCCCATTGTTGACTTTTGGGTTTACTACTTAAGTGGTGATATCATTGATATGCTAACATGTAACACTTTTCACAGTTTTATTTTACATACAATAAACAAGTATTTTTAGTAAAATTTATTTTCCTTACTATTAGTCATTTAATTTTTAATAATTCATAGATACATGATTTTGGAGCTCTATTTAATTATTTTTCATATTAATATTTTTTCTGATTTCTGTGTCAACAACTGTAGAGTTCATAAATGAGACTCATTTTACATCTTCATTTTTTACTTTTAGGAATTTAAGATTACAAATGATAGCTTTCAATGTTGCTTAAGTAACTGGGTACCGACTAATTGAATACTCACCATAAAATATTAAGCACAACATACTTACAAATGCTATCAACTATTAACTATTTAAATTATTAAAATTATTTTAAATAAATTTTAAGTATACTTTTTTATAAAATCTTGCGCATCGCGTGGGTTACATTCTAGTTATACTTCTAAAACGATAGTATTATATTATAGGTGTAAATGATAATTAATGCCCCTACCTAAATACGTCTTTCTTCTCCTAAAATTAATGCTCATTTTCACCTAAATGGATTAATCAAAAATCTCTTTGAAACCAAACATCTCTTAAAAATTAAAAATATTATCAATTCTAGACTTCATTAATTAATCTATCGATCCAGCGCAATCTAAATTCAATTAATCTCTTTTAAACATTCTTCACTCAAATCACATTACATAATACTACTAATACTACTACATCTATATAATGGTTTTATTTTAAATAAAAAATATAAAAAAAGTTTTCAAAATTTCAAACTTGTTTTTTATATAAATAAAAAAGATTTTTGGTTATAAAAATATTTTCAACGTTGTCTTTATAGAAAAAACTTTAACTTTTTATTTATAAACGACATAAAGTTTTTAAAACTAAAAATATATACAAATATGTAAAAAAAATTATCTAAAATACGTATAGTTTTTTTTTAATTTTTTATTTATAAAAAATAGTTTTTAAGTTAAAAAAAGTTTTCAATTTTGGAAATTGTTTTTAATATATATATAAAAAAATTGTGGTTATAAAAATATTTTTAACGTTTTATTTATAGAATAAACATTATGTTTGTATCTAAATGACATACAGTTTTATAAACTAAAAACAAATAAAAATATGTATAATTTTTTTTATATAAAATAAGTACATTTGTTTTGAAGTTTTTATTTACAAAAATATTTTTATATAATATAAATATTTAAAAATAATAGAAAAGTTTTATTTATGAAAAAAAAACTTTTTATAACGGTTTTAATATAAGATATTGAATTTATGATCTATACTAATTTTTATAATTATCATTATTTTTGTTTATTGCACATCGTCCGTATATCGCACGGGTTATATGCTAGTTATACTTCTAATACGATAGTATTAGAGGAGTTAATGAGCCTTTAATACGTACTATCTTTCTCTTTGTTATCTTGAAAATTGTGTTCTTTGAAACCAAATAATTTAAAAATATCCTTGAAAGCAAAAAAATAAATAAATCAAAAGTCTCTTGAAAACTAAAAAGTTATCCATTCTAGACTCCATTAAATAATTTCTTGATTCAACACAATTAAGATTCAATTAATCTATTTTCATCATTCTCTACTCAAATCACATTACACAATGCTACTAATACTATTTCATCTATATAACATTTCTATTTCAAGAAAAAAATCTAAAAAAAAGTTTTCAAAATTTTAAAATTGTTTTTATATCAATAAAAAGTTTTTGGTTATAAAAATATTTTTAACGTTGTATTTATAGATAAAACTTTAAGTTTTTTTATATTATAAATGACATAAAGTTTTGGAAACTAAAAACAAATAAAAATTTGTACAATTTTTTAAATAAAATATGTATATTTTTTTTTATAAAAAATAGTATTTAAGTTAAAAAAAGTTTTTAAAATTTCAAAATTATTTTTAATATTACTAAAAAAATTGATTATAAAAACATATTTTACGTTTTATTTATAGAAAAAATTTTAAGTTTTGTATCTATAAATGACATTGTTTTTTAAACTAAAAACAAATAAAAATATGTTTTATTTTTATATAAAATACGTACAATTATTTTGAAGTTTTTATTTATAAAAAATAGTTTTTATACTATAAAAATATTAAAAAATAATAAATAAATTTTATTCATGAAAAAATTAAGCTTTTATAATGACTTTAAGATAAAATATTAAATTTATGATATATACTAATTTTTATAATTATCATTATATTTATTTATCATATATCATTCGTGCATCCCACGAATTGTATGCTAATGTCTATGTACACCTTTATCCTTTAAATTACGTTTACTCTGAATGACGGTGTATAAATATGTTGTGTGGGTGTAGGCCTGTCAACGGATCGGAGTCAGGTCGGGTTTAGGGAGATTCAGATCCGTGTAATCGGCTCTTCATCGGGTTCGGGTTCGGGTTCGGGTCTTCATCGGGTCTACAATATTGGATCCAGACCCGAATCCGTTCGGGTCTTTGGGTCTCGGGTTCGGGTCCATGTCTGGCCAAATATATACATTTATTTTATATTATCCCCATTCTTTATTTTTTAATCTTAAATTAAAATATTTTGTAATGTATTATAGAATATTATTAGTATAAATAAAACATATATTATTTATATTTATTATATACATAAATATATTTTTTTTATATATATTACCCACATGTTATATTGATAAGATATATTTATAAATATATATAAATTTATAGTATCTGTATATATATTTAAAAAATAATAATGTACAATTCGGGTCGGGTCTTCGGGTCCGGGTCTTGTATAAGATGCATACCCTACCCGTTTAATAAACGGGTTTTCGGGATTCGGGTCTTCGGGTCTCGGATCCAAAGAAATATGCTCATACCCTATTATACAGATCGGGTTCGAGTCGGGTCCAGGTCCAGACCCGACCCATTGACAGGCCTATGTGGGTGTGTTACTCCCTTTTTTAAAAACAGTACTATTACTTTGGAAAGAAGGAGAGAGTATTAAGAAAACTGTGCAGGTGACAAAACACATAAAAGTAATCTTCAAACATGCAAAATCATTTTCAGCGGTCTCCATAATGGTAAAACCAAACCGTATATATGGACTTATTTCCTATCCGGAGACCTGAAATGATTTAAAGGCCGGAGTGAAACTAGTTAATAGTCAGGGTCGGCCCTCGCCATGTAAATGGCACATGACTCATTTTAAAACAAGCACTAATATATACATATATTTTAAAAATCTAAAAATATTTTATGTATATTTTTAGGGATCCATTTTAAAATGAGTTTAATTTTTTAGGGGCTCATTTTATCAACTATAAAAAAAAATATGTATAAAGAATGGTTCAACTATCCAAAAAAATCTGACCCAACTCATTTAAGATTCCCATTTTTCTAGGGATTCATTTTTCAACTACCCACAATCTTTTTTGTGTCCACTCCCTCTCTTTCATTTGCAATTTCCACCGCCCCTCTCTCTCTCTCTCCAATGTCCCGCTTTCTCTCTCTATACAAATGCACTTAATGCTAGAGTGCTTTTATTCTTTTTGTACTTCTATTCTTTTTGTTTTGATTTTTGCATCGTCTACAATCAAGAAACTATTCATAGTTTAAAAAGCTTGAAGGCAAATGTAAGATTAAGACCTCTTTATATTTTTTTTATGAAAAAAATAAATTACTAAAACAAACAATAGTTTTTTAATCTATTTTCTTTTAAGTATGAATAGGTTTTTAAAGTAAATGTAGATTGTTGTTGGCTATGTTTTTTTATACTAATTTGTTTTTTAATTCATCAAGGTTTTACTTATTAATCTTTTTTTTTATGTAATTATTTTTTTTGTTATCAGATTCTTACTTTCTACACTAACCAAGTAGATGAAATTGGAGAGGAATAATAAATGGCTCAAATCAGGTGACATTTTTTCATATTTTTTTTATATTCAATTAATTAAGATATTTATAGAATAAATTATCTATTAGATTCGTTGTTAATTGCGTGTTTAATCAGTGATTTTGTAAGTAGAAATGCTAAAAGAACTATTTTTCAATGAGTTTTTAGGTATTTAATTTTTTTTATAATATTTTTTTGCAAGGACCTTAAATTAAGTTTTGCACAGGGCACTTCAAATCTCATGATCGACCCCTGGTTATAGTATATGAGAAGTGATCAACTTATCTACAACTACTACGGAAAAAATACGAAAAGTGTTTAATATGTATTATATCATGATAGAACCAAGATCATGTTACAACACATGTAAAACATTTTTGATAATTTTTCAGTACTACCTATAAGTACATATAATATTTATGCATACTTCTATAGGAAGACCTTTTAGTGACACCATTTTATTGATACCATGATGTATTTTAATGTATTCATCAGTCAAAGTGTATTAAGTATAACTAACCCACACTACAACCAATGAACGAATACATGAGTCTCAATAAAATGATATCAATAAACAATGTTCATATAGAAGGACTCAAACATTTATATATTTATGGTCCCGATAACTTATGACATAAGAACACACTAATAACCTAATAATAGTAAAGACGTATTTTCGACATATAATTAATAGAGTACACATATTTATGTACATCTTTATTACTTATTATTTTGTGACCAGTGGCGAAGCTAGAAATCCACCTCAAGGGAGGCCAACACACATTGTGTTGGTAAAATTTGTGAAGAAAATGGGTAAATTTTGTACTATAGAAAATTTAAGGGGTCATTATCTAAAGCATTTTAAAAGTTAAGGGGGGTCATGGCCCCTCCAAAAATGGCTGGCTTGGTCCCTGTTTGTGACTGAAAACTTGTATCCTTAAAAACATTTATCATTTTCCATATATCTATACTACCCCGGCTCCTATAATTATTATTAACGAAACCGACAGCAGCTAATTTCGTAATTTACTGATACTGTTGCAGCAGATAGGCAAGCTTCACTTTCTTGGAAATTTCGTGCCTTGTATGTACAAACATTCCGTGATATCACATCATGGATCATACATTACAGTCCAATTCAGCCTACCATCCACACTGGCCCATATAATATATCCCTTCACCAATTCAAAACTTCAAATCCTAATAACTAAATAACACCACATTATTCTCAATGTCATCTCTACAACAACTTCACCGCAAACACGACATTGCACACCGCCACAAGTCTGTGGTACGCCGCGGGGGAGTTCCCCCGGTGAACTTGGACTCCAAGGGTCAGTCACAACTAGTGCACAAACGCGGCGGGCGCTTAGAAGTTCCTGCAAAACTTACAAGCGAGTCTCCTAGACTCACAAAACTGCTTCTTAACGTGAATGTCCAGGGGAGTTTTGGGCCCCTGCAGCTCTTTATGTCACCCGAAAAAAATGTTGTTGATTTGATAAAGGTGGCCATTGAGATGTACGTCAAGGACAAGAGGAGCCCACTGTTGATTGAAACAGATATTCGGAGGTTTGAGCTTCACTATTCGCAGTTTAGTCTGGAAAGTAAGTTCTCCATTTTTATCATTGGCTCATAGAGTAATGCTATGGAGATTTAATTTTTGGACTCTATTTTCAAGTCTACTGATGTGTCAAGTATACATGGGGTAATTTTGTAATTCACATGAGATCCATTACAAATAACACTCGATGTGTGATTGGCACATCCCTCGGTCTAGAAAAATGGTCTAAAAAATTGATATTGTGTTATGGTAATTGATATAGCAAATAGGTTCCTGATTTAGTGCATCAAATTGAACTCGATATTTCCTTTTGTCTAATAATTTTCTTAATAACAGAAGTTATCTATCATTAAGGACTTCAGCGAACGATAATTCATTTCTCAAGTGTCCCACATAAAAAAAATAATAGATCAAATTTGCAAATATGGTAAACTAGGTGCCAACCCGCACCATGCGCAGGCGTGAAATATATAAAATTAAGAATGATTAAACAAAAGAGGATAAAACTAATATTGTGAGATTTTTACACTAACTATTATGAATTTTTTTTAATAGAATTTATCCACTATATTACTCTCAAACTATATATTAGTTTTAACATATCACCTACCTATTGACAATATAGGGAATGACCTTCTACCGTTTAAGACCCCTATTTTGAAAAAAATGTAAAGTATTTACCAGTCATCCTATTATCAAATGCCAGAGCTATTGTATCACTATTATAGTTGTTCATAATATAAGAAAATAGGATGAGAAAGCATTGACTTCTTATACATGCTATGGTTAAAAAATTTGGTAACCCTTCCTTGAAAGAAATATCCTTTAAGTTAACACCTTAGAAGTGTTAGATTTTAAGTAAATATATTGAAATCAATACTTAGTTTAGTCTTCATAGACCTTTTTGTTATTGTCATTTGTTGCCATCGTTGAACATGCGTCGGAGATTATGAAAGAGTGAGCTTTGCAAATCCGCCCAAACCCATGAATCAATCTTAAACATTTTTGTCGAAATGAAAACTTCGTATTTTTATGATTGAGTTGGGAATGTCTCTGGTGGTTTTTGTAGGCGGGTAAATAAGTAAAGAAGAGGAAGATAGAAGGGTGGAAGACGAAGTGGGTATTTTCTAGTATGTTCGGTATTTAAAGTGAAGGAGATAATGTGATATGAGGGTGTGAAAGGGGAGGTAAAAAGGCAGATCATGTTTTGAGAAAGGAAAAGTGTGCTCTACATAGCTTGTAAATAGAATGACTAACCTTCAGCCTTAGTTTAGTGGTAGCGCACTAGTACTAAATCTCTGGGTTTGCTCCCGAGTTCGAATCTCGGCAGCTGCAAACAATCTGGGAACCAGCGACTGGCCACTGATCCGCGAGTAGGGATTAATCGAGGTGCGCGTAAGCTGACCCGGACACCTCATGATACCTCTAAAATGGAGGAATAAACCAAAAAAAAAAAATAGAATGACTAAGATTTTTAATGAAAGAGAGAGATTAAAGAGTAAAAGCTAATTCGTGACATTTGCAGGGAAGGGATGACATGTAGCATAACTAGTGTCGTGGCAGACATGAATGCAGTCAGTCTTCCGGTTTATAATAGTTATTAAGGGTTCGTTTAACCACTCAATTTCAAGGCTTGAAATTAAAATTGAAAAATCAATTTTAATTTCGTGGAATTAAAATTGACGTTCTAATTCTATTTTTATGACTTAGAATTGAGTTGTCATGTAAATCCGCGCGATATGCGGTCTAAGCTATTATGATAGTAATTTTGAGCCAATTAGTACCACATAAAAAGTAAAATGCAGTTATTGGATGTGCTTATGTTGGGATTTCATCAAACATATGACCTACAAATTTGAAGAAGTAAAAAATAATCAGTTTACGCAAACAATCCACCACCAATGCAACCTCATCATAAACATACTGAAACAAGAAAACAATAAAAAGTAAACTTTTCTCTCATCCTCAATCAATCAAATTTCTTCTTCCTTCTTCCATTCGCTTACCCCCTCCTGGACTGAAAACCGCCATCTCCGATTCCCCCCCTCGTCACATTATATATGAAAAAAGAGTTCCATCTTTACTTGTATAGTACCCTGATCTAACTACACTTTTATTCCAAAATTTCATAGGCCGCAAATACAATACAAATTGCATGGATGATATTAAAGCTAATATCTTATTGAGTCAATATAGCAAACATCTGGAAACTATAAAGAGGGGATGTTGGGTACATAAAATAAAATAAAATAAAGGTTGGGAACAGAGAGGGAGAGAAAGAGGAAGGATAAAATACTTTGAAAGATGGAGAGAATGACGAGAGAGAGAGAGAGAGAGAGAGAGGAGAATAAATAAATGAGAAAAGCTTTTGGTATCGGGTAAATACACCGGTTTTATCAATCGGATGGTGTGGCCCTATGACATGGCAGCCACTTACACCATTTAATAAGTTAAAAAATTCTATTTATTTTTTGACATATATATAACCATTATTTATTTTTACAAAATATAATTTTCAAATTAAAAAAAAAACTATGAGATGGTAACCACTCACACCATTTAATAAGAAAAAAAAAAAGCAATTTATTTTTACAATATATAACCATTATTTATTTTTACAATATATAACTTTCAAATTAAAAAAAAATCAGTCTAATTAAAAAACATAAATACAAGCTATATATAAATATATGTTAAAAAATATATATTAAATTTATATGTGTTAAAATACAACAAGACGACAGGAAATGATTTTTTTTTACTTAACACAAACTAATTAAAAAATTACTCAATGCGATTATGAATCTTTTATTTTTTAACAAACACGTTCACGATCCAAATTAAAACGTGACACGATATTGAGTCGTATTTTTTATACCGTTGGCGCTGACCATTTTTACTATTTAAAAAAAATTGTTTTACTATATTTAAAAAAATAGTTCGCACCAACAGTATGTATAGACAGTCCGACTATATATACATATCGCTGGCGCGTACCATTTTTTCTAATATATTGGTCCACGCTAGCGATATGCATAGGCAGTCCGACCACCTATACAAACGGCTGACGCGGATCAACATATTAGAAAAAAGGTCAGTGATCGGTTATTATCGCTGGCGCGGATCCGCATCGTTTAATGGATGTGGGTCCGCGCCAACGGCACTAACAAATCGATTTAAGTTTTTTTTTGGATAAAGTTTTTTTATTTATTTTTCGGTAAAACTGTTGCGATACGCTGATATGACGTGTTGCGATTGGTTATTGTATTATGAATGTGGGTCCGCGCCAGCGACAATAACCAGTTTTTTTTTCATTAAAAAAATCTTTTTTTTTCATTAAAAACATATTTTTGCTAAAAAAATGTATTTCTTTTATTTTTGTCGTGCCGTGTTATATGTGTCAGTTGACACTTCATTGTGTCGTTTTACTTTTTGTCGTGTCGTTTTTTTTATCCAATAATTTATAATATTTCTCAACATTTGTGTCGATGTAACTTTTCTCAATAAAAAAATATATTGTATGTGTAATATTAACACAGTAAATGCTACTGCTTATAAAAATGTTATAGATATAAAATTATTTCATATATCATTGTCTGTGTAATATTAACACAATAAATATATCGGTTTTGTGAAATATCATTTTATGAAGAAAAAAAATGACGTTGACACGTTTAAAACTTATTTTTCTTAGTTAAAACCTTTTTTATTTGAAAAATGATAGTTGCACCGATTTTGTACATTTATGTTTTTTATTTTTTTGGTCAAACTATGTTTTTTTGTTGTTAAAAGCTATTTTTTGGTGTGTTAAAACTAGTTTAAAAAATGTATTTTGGTAAAAAAAAAAAAAATCATTAATTTTTTTTGTTTTGTATTAAAACTATTTTTTTTTCTTTTCTAAAATCATTCCTCATTTTTTTTTGTGGAAAGCAGCAATGTTATATACATTTTTTAAGGTAAAAAGCAGCAATGGTATATATGTGGCCACTAGGCTAAACTGGTGGGCTTCATCCGGTACGAGTAACATTGCTCTAAATAAATTGAGGAAGAGAGTGGCGTATTCATATTCAGATTGAGACGTGCCTAACCTAATACTAAGCCAAAATTTATGGCCCGCTTTTGTTTTATAATATTATTGTTTGTTAGCGCTCTAAACGGATATTGAAAAATTCGCATCCGTTCGATATTCGAATTCGAATTTGCAAATATTTATCCAAAAAATGGAAACGGATACGAATATGAATACTCTATAAAAATACCCGAGAAAATGGATACGAATACGGATAGTACTAGTGTCCGATACGGATAATTTATATATGAGGAGGAGTATCCATTTTACCGGATATCCATATCTGTAAAATATATGTTTAAAATATTACTAATAATATTAGCATTAGTATTATTAATAAAATAATATTAAAAAAACCTTAATAGTTTATTCTCTAAAACAAAACAAACACATACTCCACTCAAAATAAAAACACCCTAAAGTTATTATTTTATTGAGTATATCATAAAATTTCATGTATTATTATTTTATTGGGTATATTATCATCGAGTTACACTACAGTTACAATACACCCTATCACACATATCATACACCCACTAAAGAACATATACTCCGCTCAAAACAAAAAAAAAAACTCCTTTCACTCAACAAAAAACCATCATTCCGCCACCTCCCCATCCGCCGCATCAGTTCGTTGTTGTTCATCAATCCGACCAGTGCTTCTCATCAACCCCTCCGCTGTGCATCAACTTCGCCGCTCCATCACTGCGCATCCCCTCCTCCCGCTAGACGTGTTAATGGGTTATGTCATTTTTTATTGTGTTCGAATTTTATTGGTTTCGTGTCTAAACGAGTTATTTTTTTATCCTGTGAAAAAACCATATCCAAATTCGACCTGTTATGTTAACGTGTCATGTCGCGTTCACTCGTTAATACCCATTAAAATAATGAATTATTTTGAATTGTATACAAGTTGACATATTCTCTTTTTTTTTAACCCAAGTAGATCTATTAATTCATTGACATTAGTAAATCTCTTATTTTGTAAGATTCATTATGATTAAATTAACATTATGCTACATAAATTATTTATAAGTTCCAAGAATATATCTTATTTACTTAAATTAATGGGTCATAACGGGTCTTATCGGCTATTAACAGGTGAAGGGGGTCAATATTATTCCGATCCGTTGACTATCGTGTCTTATTGGGTTGGCACTGATATGACCTGAACCCATTAATTTATAACTTCGTGTCGTGTTATCGTGTCGTGCGTTATTTTGCCAAGTCTACTTCCTGCAACAGAAAGTTAGCAACAACACGTACATACAAAATAAAAATACAATTATATAACTGTATTTATATATTGTTTATGTGGTTGTTCATTAGTTTTCTCAATTATAACTAAATGTATGAGAGAAACAAAAAAATAAAGAGATGTTTTGATTGTGATGAGAACTGAAGTTAATATGTACAATATATACAAAATAAAAATGCATACTTATTAAAACAAAAATATCAGTATGTTTTGAAGACTAAAAGGTCCATGAGATTATTATTCTCAATAAATTTTATTTAATCTAAAAGGTGCATATTTATATCTATTATTACGAAATGCTATTGTTATTTTTTTTTTGGATGACTTTAAACTTATATGGTTGTAAAGAATGAATGACTTTAAACCATATTATCATTATAGAAGGCTACTATTATTATGGAAGCCATAATTGTTGATATTAGGAGGTAGTAATTTTGTTATATATTTATTTGGATTGGATTGGATTTCATTGGATTGGATATTTTAATAGTTATTTTTGCGATGACTAAACAATGTAAACGGATACGGATATTATCCGAATTTGAGGTATCCAAACGGATACGGATAGTGCATCCAAATAGCGGATACATATATGGAAAACATGGTATCCGATCCGTATCTGTCTGTTTACCACCCTAGTGTGTGTATACATATAGGAGAATTCTCATTTACATCATGCTTTATATATTATTCATACATCACACCTAGTTATAGACCCTAAAAACTTGTTTTTTAAATTTTTTTATATTTTTCTTGAAATTAACCTTCCAATAAATCCATGTTCAAAACATTAGTTTTAAATAGATTTTGTAGCGATTTTTAAAAAATTCATAAAAAGACTCCTCAAAATACTTTATTTATAAAGGGAAGCCAACATTTTTTTTGTTGATTTTTTAAAAATAGGTATAAAATATATTTTGACCTGATTTTTTGAATATGGGTTGATTGAAAGGTTAATTTCAAGTTCAAAAATAAAAAATTTGAAAAAAAAGTTTTTTATGGCCTAAACCTAGGTGTGATGTATATACATCATGATATAGGTGAGCATTCGTTCCCCCATCTTTCTCTCTCTCTCTCTCTCCATATATATATATATATATATATATATATATATATATATATATATATATATATATATATATATATATATATACATTACATGTTCTAATGATATAAAAATATTTTTTAGTGAAATATATTGAAGCTAAAAAAAGTTGTAGGACTTCTTTAATTACATACATAACAAACGGGACCTATTGATAAAGTTCTCATTAAATTATAAGGCCATGGTTTGAAAAATATGGACAAAATTATATTATATTATTTTTCAAATGAGACTTTACAAATATATAAATCTTGATAAAAGAGGTAAAATAATAAAAAATAAAGTTTATAAAAAATTATATTCATATATTCAATATATATATATATATATATATATATATATATATATATTGTAAAGTTTTCGTAGTTTTATATTTTAAGAAAGTGTTGTGCAGAGATAGATAGATAGATAGATAGAGAGAGAGGGAGAGAGAGATTCATGTTTTCACGTAATTAAGAGATTGATTGTTAAAAAATGTAGTTGTTAAATTGGACACACTTTATTTTTTTAGGCAATTTTATAGGAACACATTTTGAGAACATATTTGGGGACATTGGACATGTGTCGTTTTATCATTTGTGAACACTTGTGTGGAGTGTGTCTCACTTAAGGTGTCTACCAATGACACATAATACGTGTTTTGAGTTCTTAAAATGTGTCACCCCATTATTACCCTTGTTTTTATAATGGTTTGTAAGCATGTATTATTGTTGAGCCCGACTTGTTGATAGCCCCAGATAAAATCTTACCAATGGGTTTTAGCATTAAGGGCCCTATAGGGTTGCCCATGGTGCACACATTGGGGCTATCCTTAGCTAAAATGTTCCCTGGGGTTATACGTGTTAAGGTTTAAATGTTTTCTTGGTAGATGTGTAAAGAGAGGGGCTCATTTGTCACGCTAATCTATAGCTCGACACATGAGATTGTTTTTTTCTTAGTGTGTAGGTTATTGTTTTTTTCTTAGTGTGTAGGTTTCGAGGCCCAAGTTAGTCTTCTCCTACCCTGGGCTAACTTTTGTCATTTACTCCTCTCGTTTGGGGTAGCCAAGGAAGCTTGTCGATATAAGAGAGGTATTTAAATTCACTTTGCATACTTATAAAAACAGACATAATTTATTAAAATTGATACACACACACACACACACACACACACACACACACACACACACACACACACACACACACACACACACACACACACACACATATATATATATATATATATATATATATATATATATATATATATATATATATATAAGGAACATTATTGATATAATATGGAAATCATATATATCTTATGAAATTCATGGAGTTTTTTTTCCATCAAAAGTCGCAAATGCTTTATCTTGAATATACTTGAGAGACCAAATTAAAAGCATAATGGTTCGTGAAAGGCTTAATTACTAAAATTTATCTTTGTGTACTATTACAATTTAATTTATTTTAAGTTTTTTATCGATTAGTCTCGTTTACTAAGTATGTGGTCCAATAGGTCCTATGATTTGTTTTCTCCATCAGGTTCTATGAAAAAAGATTTTTGCTCCAATAGGTCCTATTTATAAACATACAGTGAATACTCCTTATATGTATAAATTGGATCTATTGATAATTTTTTTTATAGAATCAATTAGGAAATGCTTATATATATTAGACTTATTTATCAAGATCTATTTGCATTTTTGAATAATTTCAAGAAGCATAAAAAGTATTATGTGATATATTTTTCAAATTGAATTTTAATAATTTAAAATGTGTACGACAAAACTAGCATTAATGTATCAGATACAAAAGTCCTCTTGTAACATGCCTTTAACATCGTTAGATAACATTAAAGTTGAAATCATTATTGCATTTAAAAAAATAAATAAATAACTTATAATTCAATTTATATTATGTTTAGTTTTAATTTAACTTTGCTTGAATCTGTCGAAATAAATTTATCCTTTCTTTTGTAACAACATTTTAGATGAGACATTTTACCAAGTTTTGTGAAAATTGGGTGGGTGCAGGTTTGAAGGCAGATGAGAAATTGATAAACTTGGGTTCACGGAATTTTTTTTTTGTGCCCCAATCCTAGTAAAGCTTCATCTTGCTTTGATGAAGCAAAGGCAGCTACCATCTCCCAGTTTCCATTATCGAAGCTCATAGATTTCTTGTTGTAGTCCTTTAATATTCCCACAAACATTATGTTTTCCCAGATATTCATGTTTTTACTTTCGTAAGTCAGTTATGTAGTCATTGGAAAAGTTAAAGTAACATAAGTTAGTAAAGGAAGAATGTATAATTGTTGTTTAACTATGAAATTCTCCAAATACTTGATGCATTTACTATAGCCCCGTTTGGTTGTCCTAAAATTATAAATTGACTCATTTATAAATTGGTCCATTAATTGTGTTTGGTTTCATTAATGAAATGATTCATTAATTGACCCATTTTAGCTTATGTGTAAAACTTAAAATTTCACCATTTCATAAAAAAGTGAAATGCATCCATTTGAAATAGAAATCATAAAAAGTTCATTTGATTACTCCTTCGCCTCTCTCTCTCTCTCTCTTAATTTGTTTTTAACTTTTTTCTTGGTTGAACCTTAGTATCAATTTTAAATTACCAAACATCACGTAAAATTGGATTTAAACTCATTTCAAATCCACTCATTTACAATTCACTAATTCACGTTGAACCAAATTAGATAATCAAATAATTTGCGCAACTAAATGGGGCCTTTGTGTTTCACATGTCATAACTTAAGAATAAGAAGTCCTATAGGGGAGATGTCTATCTCCTTTTACCTTATGAAAATTATGAACATTCCATTCATTTTTAACGAATCCCGCAAGTGAGTTTCAAAAGCGCATCTTAAATTTATGTACTAGCACCTCCTTGATTATATGAGTTAATGTTATTCAAATTACACAAATCCAATAATCTGAAATCTTGATATCATTTTTTTAATGAAGTCTAAAGTGTTTATAGCACTAAATGCTAGTGTTAAAAGCGTAATTTTTTAATACATTCTAAAAGAATTTCAAGAACAATAAGGGGGTTCATTATAGATTAAAAAAATAGTGTTCAATCAAAACTGCCTTTCATTTTTAAGGGATCATGGAATTCCTAGACCAATAACATCACGACACGGGGATTAAGCAAGATCGATAAACATATGAGAGATTGAACCCCGGTCTCAAAGGATAATTTATATGAACTGGATCTTATCATTGCCCGATCTTATGGTAACCGAGTAAAATATGTGGGTATCGTGGTATTACAACATCGATATGGCATAAGACGATACATCATGTTAAGACCACCTGAGGCCGATGGGAGGGTCTTTGATATTCGCAACTCTAAGGAGACTAAACGGGTCATACATGTTTTAACAATTTTTAACTAACTATAGTTAACTCCGACCCAACTCGCACTTAATGACTGACGGGTTATTTTAGGTTATGTAATTGCTTGAACAGAAGTTCACTCGGAGAAAATTACTGGAGAAGTCTTTAGGAGCCTATATTTGGTTGTTCTATTAAGAGTTATCATGTCTATGATCACTTTTGGCCTCAGAATTTGAAGTGCAAACTAGTTTAAGTGTTAGCAGATTTTTAACCATATGAGAGTGTGAGCTATCGACGATAGCTACCTAATTACAATTAAATTACCATTTGAGAGATAATTTTTCTTTTAAATTAACAATGGGTTAAAAGCATCCTTAAATTCTATGTGAAAAAATATTTGATCGATATTAGAATCTAATAAATTTTATCTTTAAGTTAAGATAAGCGATTCTAACATGCAAAAAGATAAAGCAACAACATCGGATGTACGGTGAAAACCCACTAATGGGAAAAATCTCAGGCCGAAATTAATGAAAAATCTACTATTGTGGAGTTTTCTAAATTGAAAAACATGACTTACAATCACACACTGCACCAACTGATTATCTACTCTTCCACACCATATTCTTTGGAAAGAAATCCAACTACTAGAGAATGCTACGCAACACCGATCAGTTTTCGACTCATCCAATGTCTTCAAGTCTTACACTAAGAAATCTTCAATAAAGTGGAAGAACACTTCATTCCAAAGCAACGGAACCACCAAGGAACCCCCAACTACAACTAGGATATTTGAGGATATCCTATGGTTTAAAAGATGTAGTAAAAGGTTTGGTTTCCCTAAAACACTCACACATGTGTTTTTAAAGCATGAAAGAATATCATACCCAAGAACAAACTATTTTGAAATTTTTTTCGTCAAAACCATCTTGAGTATTAACGTCTTACTTTCAACGATTCAAGAATGAATCATAAAGCTTACAATACACACATGATATGGATTAAGAAAAATGCTCTTGGAAAAGTTGAAAATTTTCTATCTTCTTATCTTATAAAAGTGCAACGCAAAATCAACGTGGAAGAAGGAGGCAAGCATGAGTATGTATGGAACTTATGTATGAAGACAAGTGAGATAACACTCAAGTGATGCAACCTAAGTGGCTTATAAGAATTCTATATTGGATGCGAACAAAGATTTTGTGGAGGCATAATTCCCAATGAGATCAATATGAAAAGATCTCAAAAAGGTGTCAAATATGACGACGTAGTGGATTATTCGTTGCAGCGATGGCATTGTTCGCTGAAGCGAAAGGTTTATGACCAAGGTCGCACATGTAACCATAGTTTTTCTATGTTGATTAACATATGTCACGACCAACAAACCAAACACTTCGTTGACCCAAATTTTTATCACGGTGAGGTGCCAAACCAGCGAATCAGGCCGTGTAAGAGACAAGAGATTTGAACCGACATAGTTTCCATAGGTTGTAACCAATGAACTAGACACTTCCCTGACGCGAAGTCCTATGTCAGTGCATCTAACTTCTAGAAAACAAGTCGCAAATGGATATAGAAATTTCCCTATTTTGAAAAGTTTCACAACACATAGAATTTTCCCTTCTTCAACCTATGACAAGAAAAATTAAAAATACAAAAAATGCATTTCAATAACATAGGTTTTTTTTATATGGTAAGACTATAGATATTGTATTTGGAAATCTCACAAGGACCACAAGGTTAAAAATATAAGATATTTCAATATAAAAAATTAATTTAACAAGGGGTAAATCTAATTCCACTAGTCAATATACCTTTATCCTAAGTGATTAACTCGGGTAAACAATATGAATGATCTGGCATGAGTTTGATGAATCTTTTTTGAAGACTTCTTGGACTAGACTCAAGGTGTGTTTTTCTAAACAAAATAAGTCAAATACAATATCACGAGGCACATTAGTATGCTATGCTCTTATGATCTCCCCCTTTTATATTCTGTGACAAAAATAAACAAAACAAAATTACAAGAAATAAAATAAAATCTAACACTTATGACTTTCCCAACAAAAAGCATACAAGATAGACACAATCTAATTACAAGCAACTGCAGACAAGGGGCTCAAACACTTATTCAAAAATCTTATTGTACCTATTTTCTTGTCACCTATTAGCAAACTCATTACTAATGTGTAATCTTAAGGCATAAAAATATAAGAGTAATACGATGAAACGTGTGGATAAAACAATGTATACATGTAACCATCAAACTACTAAAGTAAATTCCCCTCAACTATGCAATTCCAGTAAATAAATATGAAGTAGAACACAAACACTCTTCGTAATCCAACACACTTAAGACTATGTACTCCTTCTACCTGAAAACTTCTCCCCATTTTTTTTCACGTAAAGATACAAAGGAAATAACTAAGTACATAATGATATAAAATATTGCTAAGAAACTAACGAAAGTTTACATTCTAATGAAACCAAATACGTGATATAGAACCAAAAAGCGAGTGACCAATTGATATGACAATCTAGGCTAGATATGTGATATGTGATTAATAGGCCTAAGATAACACATCAACAAGTACACATGGAGATGCACAATATATCAAATCAAAGATATACAATAAACTCATGGTAAAAACTGATAAATATTAAAATAAATAAGAGTTATACCATTTATACAAGATATAAGCAATGGACGCCATATCCTAACCCACAAACCACCAAAAGACCTAAAAACAAACAACAATTTATCATTCTCCTTTCTTATTCTTTGTAAAGCTCTTAGGTTCTAGAAAAATTGACTTGACATCATGAACGAAATACCTAAGTTGATCTAGTTTAGTGGTAGTGTCACGTTGATATGCTTCATAAGACTATGAAGAGGAATAATCATAAGTCAAAAGAACATTATAACATTCATCAAGATTCATTGAAATCTAAGAACATAAAGACGTGGTTAATTGAGTATCCCTCTCATCCAACTGTCCTTGAGAGTAGTATGCACATCAGGTTCAGAAGAAGTACTAGAAGGACGTAGAGCACAATGTCGATGAGGCACAACATGTGGTGGTACTAGAAGACCGTTGTAATCACGTAACTCACTGATAGATCGATAATTTGATTTGATTATGATAAGCTGATCAGTTTTTTTGTAGATTCATTTGGAAGAAGAAGAATCTATAAATCCAAAATCAAGAGCTTGATCAAACGATCGAAAGGTAATGTGTGAGTCTTCATCTATTCCTTTGAATAATGTACAATAAGGTAAAACATTGTGCTCATTATAACAAATGATATGCATTACTTACAATGGCATATAGCAAGTAGGCATGTTTCATCAAAACTCTATGTGGACGTATAGTAAGTAAAATGCTTGAGGATACCACCATATTAAGAGTGTAAAAATACTTTCCACAGAAGACTTGAGGAAAATTCTTATAAAGCCAACATGGGAAGAGGTCGTCACTCAAAATCATAATAGCTTCTGATCTCAAAGGAGTGAGACTATTCTTCAGGAATGGGTAATTGGGTCTATTTTATATTTCAAGATTGTAGTGGTTTTTAATCATCTCTATTAGTATACACACTTTCACTCCATGAACCTTAGCATTCAAAACTTCTACATCCATGTCATCCTTTCTCTCCGTAATAGATGCATAAAATTCTCTAACCAGGTTCATATAACATCTCCTAATTTGAGAACAAAGACCAATCCACTCACACTTTCTCAAAATCTAAAGAACATAAGTCTTAAATGGATAATCCAAATAGATGGATGTTCCCAACACACAGAGCACTCAGATAATAACTCATTAAATCTAAAACGGATGTTGGTAGATGTCAAGGAATGTGAACGCCATTTGGGAGCTATACCAAAAGCCTAAAATCAGGAATAAATAAAAAACATAGAAATCCTATGAGTTAATAAATATCATCAATTGATAATCCAAAAGATCCTATAACAATAATATGTGAAAGATTTTCATGTAATACATGATGTCAAACAATCATAAAATCTAACCCACACTTGACATTAGAGCAACAAAGTCCTATATACGTGAAAAAGGTAATAAATAACAAGTCTTAACACAAGAACAACTACTCTAAGGCAAACAATCTCATCTCAAATAAATTCATCAATCATAGATTAAATTTAAAACCAAACCAATAAGCTACAACACCAAACCCTAAGATCTAAGAAAAGAGAAACTCATAAAATCTAGGAAGAAACTCACTAAGATGATGAATATATGATTATATCTAGGATATAAACACTTAAACTTCTAAGATATGGATATGGTAGGAAAAGAGATGAAAATAAGGTGCAAAAATATCTTAGTTTAGGTAGAGATGGATAAAGATTCGAAATAGGTTCATAAATTTACTTTACTCATCCCACACCAATTCGATGACACGAAGGTTTCTATTCACTAGTCACGAGTACATTGATGCAACGAAACCAAATGTTTTCATGGCGTGAATATGGTCAAAGATTCCAAAAGTGCAAGAAGAGAGGCACACTAAGGTGAATAAATTAGTTTTCTTAGTTTAAGCAAGTGCATTATATCCCTGCATGAAAAACTTTGATATGATCATATGTACTTTCAACAATCATACTCGTGGTCCATATTTATGTCAAAAACTCTACAAATATAATAGTTTAGCATTCAAAAGGAATAATGGCTCAAATTACTTCCATTTAAAAAGAAGAGTGATATAAAGACTCGTGATATAAGTGAACAAAATGAACATTAACCTATAAAATAGATAATTAAGATTAGTATTTCATTACACTTTTAAAAATTTTGGGTGTATGTAACTTCTAAAGATATTTATTTATTTCCATCATTTTCAACTATCACTTACTTCTTCGTCATTTAGCGATCTTTGGTTAAAACCTTTCGAGTCTTATATCTTTTTTGTTACCTGATTTGATATAGAACATAATCTTTTAAACATCACAAAAAATGCTTTTGTAACTGGCATCTTTCATTCAAATATAGGCGGGGAACTTATTTTCGATTTTCTAAGGTAAGTTCTCATGAATTTTTGAATGTTTAGCATTTTGTTATTCAACATAATATATAATCAAACTTCATTCAAACATAAGGATTACAAGTTACATCCTTTTTATCAATAACCACATAAGACTTTTAATTTCCTTTAGAATAAGAAAAAAAATCCCTTCATATTATTTTATATGGAAATTGCTCAAGTCATGGTGCGGTGTAGTGCATTAGTTATGACAAAATAATCTAAAATTTTCAAACTTAACTTATAAAGTAATTTCGATCTATAGAATTATAAACATGGAGTATATAATCCATAAATAAAATTGAGCACACAATATCTAAGTATGTAAGTTACAATGTAGCACACGGGATAAATGAATACCTACAAACATGTAGAACCATGTTGTACAAAAGTAAAGGTTTTTGGTATGAACAAACACATGCCAATACCAACCAAATAGAAAATGATAAAGTTGAACCCAGATGTATCCTCTCATGAATGGTTGCGATAGAGGTGAAGACTTATTTGGATTTGGTGTGATGCTTAGATTATTTTTCACAGCTTCAACAATGTTTTTTGGATTGGTTTTAGTGAGCTTTTGGACATGTGATTATTTTCTTGTGCTTGTCATATTATGTAGCATAGGTTGGTTAAGAATTTCAGCGGGGATTGAGTCAAAGAAATCTATGGTTTAAGCAGTTTTTTAGAGGGTCCTCAAGGGGAATGTTCAAACCTTTAGCAGCCGACACTCTCTAAGTCATCCTTTAAAAATTAAATGGGGTTGGGGATCAACATTGATTGTGTACAAGGAATATATAAGGACCCTTTGTCTATCTATGATAGGAGTAAGGATGGTGTAAAGGAAAACCTTGATCATGCCCAACCCTATTGCAAGATCTATGCTCTTGAAAGGGTCTCTGCACAAGGGTTCATCACTTAGGTGAGGAAATGATCGAGGGAGACACTGATCATATCCAACTAGATACCAAAGAGGGTCTAGTCCTTAATTACTTTCAGCATAGATATTTCTCTCCTTCCTCGTATATGAATACTTCCAGCACCATTGTTTATGTTTGCATTTATTCACTTTTTTTGTAATGACGTGTGATTTCCTAGATGTGTAGTTGATGAAGAAATGTCTAGACTGATTACCTCCAAAGGTTTATCTTTAGTATAATATTTTAAACCAAACCCAAACCCCAAAACTCTAAAGTATCGTATCTTTGGTCGTCCTTGTTGCTTTGATCGCGGAGTTGGTTCCTTCCACTTGATAGACATAAATGACAAACTTGGTCAAAATAGTTTTTCGTAATTCCCTAGATTTTTAATAAATAAAGTAATTATTAAATATTTATCGTACGAAAGTTTTACATAAAACAGTCACATGTGTTACATTGCATGGGTTGCACAAGTGTTAAAAAGGATAATTTATGTTTTAAGCGAACGTTTCATGTAAAAGTTTGCAAGCAAAAATTTATATGTTTTATACTAAGGTTAAATATAATAAATACGAATTTTCATGTCGTGTTCAGGCTTGGTATGGTGCATGCACGACACGCATGCATAAAAAGGATAATAAATGGTAAAAATGATAGTTGAACTTAAACGACGAAACAAAAGTGCACGAGCCACTCGTATTGTGTTAATAACATATAATAAGTATTGCGGACATATTTTAAGGTTATTTTTATACATGGGGTACAAACCTTATTTAATAAAGTTATATTTTGGTACGAAAACTATTGAAAATTGAATGAGTAGAAGAAAATAATTTAGGTTAAATCATATTTTGATGGGCTAAAAATATAAAAAATTAAAAGTTAGTTGCAGTATATATATATATATATGTGTGTGTGTGTGTGTGTGTGTGTGTGTGTGTCCGCGTGCACGCGCATGTGTGTTGAGGTTACTAGTGTGAGGAAATAATTTATATTTTTAAAGGTTTTGTATACTTTTCATATGTGCTTGGACCAATATTAGGTGTGTGTTAATACACCTCAAGATGATCTTTAATAATTAAAGACTTAAGATCCGTAGGCTATGCGTGGCTTTTTCTTAAGAAAATAAATTATAAAAAAAAGTGCACGTAGACTTACCTCTTCCTAGAGGTAAGAATAAAAAAGATTCAAAATAGGATGTGGTTTTGGTTGCTACATGTGACCCTCGTGGCAAGATAAAAAAGAATATAATGAATGAGGGAGGGCGTTGTACGCTCCAAAAAAAAAGATAGCAATTACAACTTTAGTTGGTTCAATAATTGTGGGCAGAATCAGTTGTCACGGTTTTGATGGCTGGGGCACTGAGTTGTCGACTTTTTATTGGAAAAGAATCCACAAACTCATCCCTCCCATTTACCCATCCGGTGAACCTCTTATTTAAGTACCAAATCCTTCTTATTTTGGAGATATTAAGACACGCACTCTACAATAAAATCCACCAAATACCTTGCTGCCAAATAAAAGAAAATGCACACATATTTGTCCTTAAATCCATCATTTTTAGAGGGTTATGCATTTATTCTCACAATCAAATACTAATAAACGCTTGAGTACAATCTTTATATCTTTTTGGAAGTGTTGTTTGGGGCATTTTGGAGGTGTTGTGAGGGTATATTTTGGATCACTCTTAGGATATTTTTGGAGCATTTCATGGAGTTTTATTTTGGAGACTTAGAGCATATTTTCTACACTAGTCTTGGAGGATTTCATCTTTGAGGTGGTGGTTTATATCCAATAAATTTTACTAAATGAAATTAATGCATGTTTCGAGTAGATATTTTATATATATATATATATATATATATATATATATATTATTCTTATTTGACATGCTACTTGTTTGTGTATATATGTTTTATATACATGTTATTTATGTGAAAAATGTTGTTATTTCACGCCAGACATTCATTTGATTAGTTAAAATGATTTTTTAGGGAAGAATATTCATGAAGTTAAAATATATGATTTCATGGAAATATTGTAAAGTGTTTTCAAATAAAGTTTATGTAAAAACCAAAAATGGCATTTCAGTATAGATGTGATATATGTAGGATGGAATGGAGTTAAAATACCACTTGTAGACACCCCATCATAGGAAACCCTAGGCACCTCCTTAGGTCCCTAGCACCAACTCCTTCACTGCAAACCCTAGGTCATACTTTGAGTACCGATATAAAGTCCACTCGGTGTTCTTGGGCCAGTTTGAATCTAGTCAACTTTCTCCTCTGAGTGAAAGATCAATGAATATTTAAAGGTCCCTGAATCCCCTTTCCAGCGGTCCATTCTATGTATGAATCGGCCTTACGGTTTGAATGAATGGTCGGTTTTGCTATCGAAAACTGATCTGGAGGCCACCAGGCGCTTTCGGGCTTCGTTTGACTCCGATAAACTTTCTCTTCTGAGAAAAAAATTAATGAATCTTTGAAGGTCTCTAAATCCCCTTTTCAATGGTCCGTCTCGTGCGTGAGTTAGCCTTACGTTCGGACAAACGATACGTTTTGCCTCAAAAACTGATTTGGAGGCCACCGGGCCCACTCGGGTCCCATTAGACCCTGATCAACTCTTCAACTCGAATGAATCTGAATGAATCTTTGAAGGATTTGAATATCCATTCCAAAGGTCTGCATCGTGCGTGAATCAACCTTATGATTCGGATGAATGACCCATTTTACTCCAAAGGGTCATCGGGCTTTTTTGGACCCCGTTTGACCTATGTTAGCTCTTCGAACCGAATGAAGCTGGATAAAATATTGAAGGGCTCTAATTACCCTTTCCAACAATCCATCCCGTGTGTAAATCAGCCTTACGATTAAGACGAAGGATCCATTTTCCTCCCAAAATTTCCTATCTTGCGACCAATGAGCACTTTCGGGCCCTGTTTGACTTTGGTCAACTCCCGAACCCGAGAGTGGCTCAATGGATTCTTAAAGGGCTCTAAATACCCTTTCTAACGGTCTGACCCATGCACAATTATGACCTATAGTTCGCATTGTACGACCATTTTTTCAAAAAACCTGCCTCAGACTGCCGAATGCCAACCTAGGACCTTGCTTATCGGTAGTGTGTCTAGGGTTCTATGCAGATTGGCAGGTCTAGGACCATGAAGATCGAAACCCCCCTTATCCCTATAAATATAGTCCATGACCTCACTTTGAAAGGCACACATGAACATCCCTCTCAATAATTTAAGGAGAATTCTCTCGAATTCAGAGATATTCCCCCTTTAAAACCCATTTCCCAGATGCCTTCCATCCTTTTCATACTCTTTTGAGTAAATTCCCACCCATCTCCTCAGACCATCATCATGTTATCGTTAGATCACTGCTTGTACAATCAAGATCCACTTCAAGTCTTCATAAGTTGGTCTAATTCTTCCCCATTTGTCTTCAAATTCTCTTATTTTTGCATTAGTTACTTCATTTTCACTTTGGTATTTTACTTCATTACATCACATATCTTAATTCCAAACTATTTATTATTAGTATTTGCACATAATTTATTTTTATAGAAAAACCCAAAATTAGAAAATAAGGGTTTACTTGTAAATTCCAAACGTGGATTTCTCATCATATTTCTCACACTAAAATACCTTTTTCTACACACACACACACACACACACATAATCAAAGTCCTCAGTTGGATTTATGGGTTAAACCCCATCTCATACTGCCTTCGAACTACATGGATTTTGATGTCCCCTAGGATACGTAGGCATCTTGAGTAAATCCCTAGATTCGAGTCCTCCCACGTACATTTGTTACTTTATTCTTATCATATATATATATACATATATATATATATATATACATATATATATATATATATATACATATATATATATATATATACATATATATATATACATATATATGTATATATATATATACATATATATATATATATACATATATATATCTTATATGTTTGCTTGCTTGTGTCTTGTCCGATATATGCAATTGTCTTCTATAACGACTTGTGAATCGACAAACACTTACATCATACTTTGAATTACTATTCGAGGAACACTCCTAAGGATGGCCTCACTCCGCCTTTATCCATAACGCGAGCTGAGCGATTCTGTCCTCCATTTATATTATGAACATAAGCACACACATCACGATGTTCAACATGAGAAAATTAGCACATTCCCATGAGAGATCGAAAGGGCGGGATGAGTGCTTAAAACCTTCCCATTATGTGACTTAGTCTCCGGACCCTTGAACTACTTGGTTTCACAAGCATCAGTATTGTCCTTGATGTCTTTCTCTCGAGGTAACAACATTTTTTTTCCTGTTTTGTGAAAAATAGGTTGGCGACTCTATCTTTACCTATCACCCCACATCCACAGGGGCCGAGATCCCTAAGAAAGCATGCAATCTTATGCGTACGTCGAAAAATAGGGAAGGAATGAGGGATCCACCTCGGGAGGTAAACCCCCCAGACTCTTAAAAAACCCTTAGGATGGCCATAGTGACGACTCCATTGGGGACATTATATTAGGACTAGGCTATATTCCTGTATGGGTGTTATTCTTTTATGTATGTGTGAGTATGCACCTATCTTTATGTTCCTTTTCCTCCTATATTTATCTTTTTGTATATCTCTCTCGTGTATATATCACTTGTAACTCACTTATACACTTCACACACTTGTATATACTCTCCATGTACACTTCACACACTTACACTTAACTTCACTTTACACTTGCATACTTCACTCACCATTTAGAATATCCATGCTTAGGCTTCACTATATATATTCTCACTTACACATATCATACATCACTTGTAGTTGATCCATGTATGGGCTCACTACCATATACACTCACTTATATATATTCCCATGTCACTTAATCGCTCACATGTATCCATGCGTAGTGAAGTCTCCATGCTAGATTTGCTTGTATATGCTCCCTATTAGTGTAGTATTCCCTTTACTCATCATGCAAATAAAAAATGATAAAAAAATACTCTCTCCCATAATATGTTTAATTAATACTCATGCATTTTTGCACACTATATCATCAAGAGCATGGCTATATTGACCAAAATTTTGTCCCGTATTGGGGAGTCACTTTGTGATGGGCGCTAATCCTGTGGGTTGCCGTTAGCCTAAGAAATATGACTTTCACCTTTCATTGGCCTTGTACCTTCGACGTATATCGAACGGTTCCCCTACATCTTACCATTTGACCAAACTCACGACAGGAGGTAAATAACAAAGGACTCATTCACGTACGTCGAGTATATCAAATTTGCTCTCACACATACTATCCCCATGAGGTATATAGTAAGGCAATTCACGAACACTCAGATATTTCAAATGTCTTATCCACATGTACCGATGAATGCTTGTCATTATAGGCAATAGGTATATCGTGGAAGTCATGCCAAAGGGGGGAACCCTTCCACTAACCAAACAATTACATAAACCTCATATAGGTGCCAAACATAGGACACTCATATTTAGTTTAACGATTACCATGCGAAACTCTGCCATAATTTCGGGTCAACATACAACCCAAATTTTCGTGCTATATATATTTTTTTAAAATAGGACCCCGTCCGTGAGTTTGGAAACAAGTAAAACCACGTCTTACATATTTTTAAACCCCATTTTCCTAGGCTTGGGCCATGTCCGATATTTTTTTCTACATTTAGGCAAACCTAATACAAGTGAGAATCTACTACTACTACTACTACTACTACTACTACTACTACTACCAAAAACATTTTTTCTCCTCCTTCCGAAATACTAAAAATTTTCTCACCTCTTTCTAAAATGAATTCGAACCATTTTCCCTCTTAGGTCGATTTCATAGCCGATTTTGGCATGGCTCCCCATTGGCTTCGATTTTTCGACAAATCGTCCCGAAGCTCCGTCGGTTCTTCTACTACCTCATCTAAGTTGGGATTTATCTTCACGAGCTTTTAATGGAAAACACTAACCAAGCACCGAATCGAAAGCCCTATCTAATGACCGTCTTATCCTAACTCAGTGCCAAGATTGATAACCTTCGAACCGAGGTTCATGAGATGCAGCATCACCGGGCCTAGATTCTCAAAGAACTCGAGGTTATCTTTCCTTGTGCCATGGGTCCACCCTCTCTCGCTCCTGTTAATTGGGTCCCAAAAGAGTATCAGCATTCCCCGTATGCCCCACATGATAATGGGCCACCTCTAGCTCAACTCCCTATTCTGAACCTTATCTAACCAGGGACTAACCTGTCAGTACCCATAGATCCAAAGGATAATTAACTGAACAAGGTAAAGGAAAGACCTCAAACTACTGTAAAGAAGTTTTACCAATTCATGATATCCGGGAACTACATAGACTACACCCATATGTCTCCCTATCCAAAAGTCAGACTTCTAGAGAAGTTCAAGATGCTAGACATTGAGAATTTTAGGGGAAGTGAATCCCCAGTTCTTCACCTTCAAAGCTATCACCGAGCCATGACCCGCCTTGCTCCCTCCGAATAGATTATGACCTATATGTTCCAGCAATACTTAAAAGAAAGAGCCCTCTGTTGGTTTCTATCCCTCTAGGAATCTAGGACTTTTAGGTAGGAGGATGTTACACGAGAATTCATGTCTCAATACAAGTACAATAAGGAGCTAGAGGTTACGCACCAAGATTTAGAGTTCCTTAAGCAGAACCCTAGGGAAATAATCAGTAGCTTCGTAGGAGGGTGGAGAGACAAAGCTACTACCATGACCAACAGACCTTCCGAGGAGGAACAAATCAGTATTATAAAAAAGAACTTCTTGCCTCATATTCAAGCATACATGGGAGGACAGTATTATCGACACTTTTGAGCCATTCGAGAATCTAGTGTAAAAATTAAGGAAGGCATTACCAAAGTTGAATTTGAGCTAAATAAAATGACTAGACAGTCACTCCCTATAAGTATGAGAAGCCCACCAGTGCTACAGTCTTAACCATCAATAACATTTCCCAACCTGCTACCTCTTGGGCATGGGAAAGTCACACTAACCCTGCCAAGAAAGAGTGGACTAAGCCCCATGCTCCCTTGTCCAAAGTCTACCAGGCCCTATTAAGCCAAAACCTTATCAAACGCTAGGACCCTCATCCATTATCAAATCCACTCCCTAAAAATTTCAAATTCTATACCCATTGTGATTTTCACCAGTCCGTTGGCCATATTACTGACCAATGCTTCCACCTTCGAAATGTGATCCAAGGTTTAATTGGCCTAGGTATCATCGCCCCACCAATAAATCCTAAACCTAATACCACTCATAACCCACTTCCATACCATACAAATGTCATCCTTTTAGAGAGTGGTCAAAAATTTGATCAATCGGCTCAAATTGTGCCTAGCAAAGCACCCATTATACCCATAATCTCACCTAAACCACTCAAAGTTTTCCCATATTTTCTCCTACAACCTACATGCTTCATTGATCAAGATTTGTCACTGCTTATAAGGGACTTCATCACCGTTCGTACATGTTTCGAAGGAAAAGACATGGAATTGCCAGTTGTATTGAATCAAATCTTGGAGTTTGGGCTAAAATTGCCCACCGAGATGACTGTTGATTGTCGTAAATTCAGTGGCTTGTTCATGGAAGCCCGAAAATGGTCCCGAGTGTTGATACTAAATTTAGTCTGCTAATGTGGACCAATTATATGGAGACACGTGTCAATCTACATGGCACCCGCAAATATTTTTTGAACAACACCTTGACTCCGAGGAACTCAACCTCCCCGACCAACTAAGGCGCTCTGAGCAACAAATGTTCTTCGAGGAACTCTATTGTACCGAGCAACTCATGTATACCGAGCTACTTAGGCGGGCCAAACAGCTTAGGCGGGCCGAGCTGTATCTCATACAAAGCATTCATATCCGGATAATCAAGAGGATGACTGCGCATTAAATGCTCATTATTATCACACAGATGCACACGCCTATTGGACAACTATGTATTATTCTTTCATTTGTACCGCCTCAAGGCTATAAATACATTGTAACCTCCTCATTAGCGGGGGACTCAGAATTTCTTGGTAAACCCATTATCGAGAATTCTGCAAACAATCAGCAATAACACAAACAGTGGACGTAGGCCATTCTTTCGAGGCTGAACCACTTTAAAAATCTTTTGTCTTGTTTATTTTTATCTGTGATTAAAGAGTTAGGTCAAATCTAGTTTTTTACATCAATAGATTGGCGCCGTCTGTGGGAAGTAACTGTAATTATCATTTTTCACCAAAATAATTCATCACCAATGGCTGATCATCCTGAATCCAGCAATCGAAATGCTGGAATCCTTCCAAATTCATCTACTCCCCCAAATGTCCAAGATCTGGATGGTATAATGGCTAATTTGGCTCAGGGCCAGACCGCCATGCAAGAAACCATGCGACAACTCATGCAAACTATCCAGGGTGGAGCGCCCGCCCTGTCAGGACAACGAAGCATTCAGAGAAATACCCGATTGCCTTCTTCGCGAACTAGACGAACGTCACTCCCAGAAGAATCTCATTCTAGATGCACCGATTCATATCGTACTGAGAGATCCAATGATCCTTCTTATTATCCTGGAAGGACTTCCTCGGTACGAGCTATAGACACTCAGCAAAACATCACTCTATCTCCAGAGAGGACAAGTGCTCTCGAAAGGTTGAGTAGAGTCTCTCCTTTTGATCGTTTGGGTCCTAGGAGGAATAGAAGTCCCCCTAGGATGGTGTCGAGGAACTCTCAACGATCCTCTGATTTAAAGTAAGGTTCTGACCAATCCCGACCAGCTGCTCGTCATGAAAGATCCCAAGAGGAAAATTCAACACGATCAGTTGCTTGGACCAATAGGCCCGAGGAGGGAAATGATGCATGGAAGGGATCTATTTAGAGGTTGGAAGATAGGTTAGGGGAAATGGCTAAAGCCAAGAATCCTTTACAAAGGACTTTTATCCGAGGAACACCATTCATACAAGAAATTATAGATTTTCCCACACCGTCAAAATTCAAAGCCCCAGTAGTAACACCAAAATATGATGGAAAAACTGATCCTGTTCTACATATAAAACAATACCAAACAGCTGCTGATATCTATGCTGTTCCAGACGAGATGTGATGCAGGGAGTTTTCAGGAACTCTCACTGGATCTGTTCAAATATGGTACAACAATCTTCCTCGAGGAAAGATTGCAACTTTCTTTCATCTGGCCGAGCTCTTTATTGGAAACTTCTATTTTGGAGCAAAACCAGTTTAACGAGTAGCACACTTGTTAAGTGTTAGACAAAAAACAGGTGAAAGCACCAGGGATTATATTACTCGTTTCAATAACGAGAAGCTTGAAGTTATTGATTACGAAGAAAAAACAACAATTACTGCTCTAATGAGTGTATTATTGCCAAATAAACTGTACTGCACTCTAGCCAAAGATCCACCCACAACCATGGCAGAGCTAATGGCAAAGGCAGCCAAAATTATGAACGTCGAGGAAGCTATGGTTGCGAAGAAGAATATGGACCCCAAAGAGACCAATATTGAGGGTGGTAAGGCTGGGAAGAAAGAGCAGAAGAATAATGGTGGTAACAAGCAGTCAAAAGCAAAGCAAGCATTGGAACAGTTGAGGAAATTTGGAAACTATACTCCTTTAAAGGTATATATAAACCACGTTCTGGAAGAGATCAAGAACAGCGAGGAGTTAAACTGGCCTGAAAAAATGAAGACAGATCCTGACAAGAGGGATAAATCCAAATATTGCGAGTTCCATAAGGATCATGGTCATATGACCAAAAACTGCATAGCTCTCCAGAATGAAATTGAAGAGCTCATCAGGCGGGGAAAATTGAACAAGTATGTGGATCGCCGAAATGGTGGAAAGAGCAACGACCGAGCAAGGCAGAGGTCTAGATCTCCTCGACGAACAAAAGAAGATAAGAAGAGAATCATGAAGAAGACCTGGATAAAGATCAAGACGACCCCGATCTCCCCAAAAGACCAAAATATCCAGAACGTGAGGTATTTTCTATCCGTTTTGGATCAATTGATTGCAATGTTATTACTGGTGGAGATACAGGAGGTGGAGACCTTACTGCAGAGAGGAAAGCTTACCTCAACGAGGCTCAAGCTTGTTCGTATATTCAACGAATAAATCTAGCTGAGGATGATCGCCCGAGGAAGGTGAACAAAGATAAACTGGTCATCGGTTTCTCTAAGAATGACCTCGCAGGTGTGCTATATCCTCATGATGACCCATTAGTGATCAAAATGAGGATGAAGGAAGTAGCGATTTCGCGAGTCTTGGTGGATAATGGCAGCTCGGCAGATATTATATTCTACCCATGTTTTGATAGTTTAAACCTAAAGCTATCCTAGTTGGAGCCATATCATCGGCCCCTCCTCGGTTTTACTGGCGAGAAAGTTTTTCCACTTGGGACGATCAAGTTGGATATGTTCATCAGTACATGGCCTGCTTGTCGAATAGAAAGAATGCGCTTTTTCGTGATGGATAAAAATGTCCAATCAGCTTACAATATCATCATGGGAAGGGTAGGTTTGAAAAAGGTCGAGGCAGTACCATCTACAATACATAAATGTTTAAAATTCTCAACCAGCTTTGGAGTAGGAGTGGTGAAGGGCGACCAAAAAGTAGCTCGGGAATGCTACTATTCAACTGCCGAACAAGAAGAGCGTGAAAAATCCAGAAAGAAGACTACTACTTATCAGGTTGATGAGATAGAAGACGCAGAGATTGAGACTTTAGACCCAAGAGATGAGTCTCAGCTCGTTAAGGGTCAGGTCATGGAGGCTACTGAAAATATCGTTCTGGACGACGAGCATCCAGAATGAACAACTCAAATTGGTGCTTCACTAGATGTGTCAATAAAACTAGAGCTGATAGCATTTCTAAAAAGCAAAAAACAAACTTTTGCATGGAGCCACGAAGACATGCCAGGGATAGACCCAAATTTCCTATATCACGAGCTTAATGTGAATAAGGAGATCAAACCAGTAAAATAAAGAAGAAGAGTGTTCATCCCCGAAAAGAACCAAGCTATACAAGAAGAAGTCGAGAAGCTCCAAAAAGCATGTTTTATTGAGGATGTCAAATATCCTGATTAGATAGCTAATGTGGTGATGGTGAAAAAGAAAAATAACAAATGGAGGATGTGTGTAGACTTCACCGATCTTAATAAGGCATGCCCAAAGGATCATTTTCCTTTGCCCCGAATCGATCAACTAGTGGATGCTACCTCGGGGAACGAATTGCTGAGTTTTATGGATGCTTACTCTGGTTACAATCAAATTAAGATTAAGCCTGAGAACAGGGAGAGAACCTCTTTTATTACCCCAAGGGGAACTTATTATTATAATGTTATGCCTTTTGGACTTAAAAATGCAGGTGCGACATATCAGCGGCTGATGAATAAGGTGTTTACGGAACAAATCAGTCATAACATGGACGCTTATATTGACGATATGCTGCCAAAGAGCAAGAAAGTTACTGATCATCTAGTTGATTTAGGCCAGACCTTTGATCAACTAGAAAAATATCAAATGAATCTGAATCCCACCAAATGCATATTCGGAGTAGGAGAAGGCATGTTTCTCGGATACATTGTTAATCAACGAGGAATTGAGGCAAATCCTGACAATATCAAAGCTCTATTGGGACTACGATCTCCGACGACGAAGAAGGAAGTGCATAGTTTCACAGGGCGAGTTGCAGCACTTAATAGATTTGTATCACGAGCAACTGACAGATGTCTACCATTATTCAAAACACTCCAAAAGAATTTTGAGTGGAATGATGAATGCGAGAAGGCCTTTCAAGAATTGAAGAAATACCTAGAAGCACCTCCATTGTTGTCCAGGCCAGTGATGGGAGAAAGACTATACTTGTATCTGGCAGTCTCAGAAAACGCAGTAAGCTCGGCGTTGATAAGAGTGGAGGATGGAGTGCAAAAACCAATCTATTACACAAGCAAGGATTTCTGAGGAGCAGAGATCAGATATCCAAGGCTGGAAAAGTTAGCACTGGCATTGATCGAAGCAAGTAGAAAAATGCATCCATACTTCCAAGCTCACACTATAGTTGTGTATACAGACATGCCATTAAGGCAAACTCTGCACAAACCAGAGAAATCAGGAAGATTGATGTATTGGGCTGTAGAGTTGGGTGAATACGACATAATTTATGAGCCTAGGTCGTCACCTAAGGGGCAAGCAGTGGCAGATTTTATTGCAGAATTCACCTATCCAGATACCTCCGAAGAGCAGAAGTTGGATACCGACCAGCCTGCGGATGTTACAGGATCATTAAACTTAAACCCCGACGAACTTAAGTCGATAGACGAGAAAGAGAAGATGGTCGACAAGCAGCAAGAAGTGCTAGAGGAGGATAAAAGGAAGCATTAAATATTTCATCGAGGAACTCTGTCTGACCAATAGTTTGATAATGAGATACCTGTATGGAATTTATATGTAGATGGTTCTTCGTTCACTACAGGCAGTGGATCAGGGATTATTTTAAACAGCCCAGATGAGATCGATGTTGAATATGCTCTATGCTTTCAATTTAAAGCTTCTAATAATGAAGCTGAATATGAAGCAATGATTGTTGGTCTTAGTTTGGCAAAAACCATGAAGGCTGAGTAGGTTATCGTATTCAGTGACTCATAATTGACCGTAAATCAAATGTTGGGGGTATATGCAGCCAAAGGAGAATTAATGATCAAGTATCATGCAAAAGCAATGGAGATTGTATCAAGCCTGATTGCAGTACAGTTAATTAGAATACCAAGATTGGAGAATGCAAGAGCAGATGCCTTATCTCGATTAGCCTCAGCCACGCGCACCGAGCTACGAAGAACATTCCCAATAGAAATCTTGACTAGTCGGAGCATTGAGAAAGAGCTAGAGATGAACTTCATTGCCCTTGATTCAGGACCATCATGGATGGATCCTATCAGGGCCTATATTGAGGAGGGGTTTTTACCAACTGATAAGCTCGCAGCCAAGAAACTGAAGTTTAAAGTTGCTCGTTATGTATTAACTGATGGCATTTTATATAAACGAGGAATTATAGCAGGTCTGCAAAGGTGTGTGCATCCCTCCGAGGTGAAACATTTGATTGAAAAGGTCCATGAAGGGTCCTGTGGAGCTCATGTAGCAGGTCGGATGCTTTTGCAAAGAATAATGACACAGGGATATTATTGGCCGACGATGAGGGCTGATTGTATAGCCTATGCCAAAAAATGTGACAAATGTCAACGTTACTCTTCTATCCGAAGAACTCCCGAGGCATTATTGACACCCATAACATCCCCTTGGCCATTTTCCATGTGGGGGATAGACTTGGTCGGGCCACTCCTAACGACAAGAGGAAGGTTCAAATACCTCATCGCCGCTGTGGATTATTTTACTAAATGGGTGGAAGCTGAACCTCTTATTGATATGACTTATGATAAGGTGTATCAATTTATTTGGAAGAATATCATTTGCAGATATGGTCTTCCCCATGCATTCATTACTGATCATGGAATCCAATTTGACAACGAAGAGTTTGCTGCATATTGTCACCAGTCAAACATATTGAAAACCCACTCTGCACCAGGCCATCCCCAGAGCAATGGACAAACTGAGGTGACGAACAGAACGCTACTAAATGGTGTGAAAAAATGACTGGACGATGCAAAGGAAAATTGGATTAACGAGCTACATTCTGTCCTATGGGCTTATCCTACTACGTCGCGAGTAGTAACAGGAGAATCTCCATACATGCTGGCATTTGGAAGCGAAGCTGTTATACCTGTCGAGTTGGGAATACCCACACACAGGGTGCTGAATTTCAATTCTCCTATCAGTGACTTGATGAGGAGATTTGATCTAGATATGCTCGAAGAAGTTAGAGAGGAAGCAGCAATTAGGAATGCTGCATACCAACAACGAACAGCTCTGTTTTACAACAAGAGGGTAAAAAAGTGTGATTTGAAGGAAGGAGACTACGTGCTAATGAAAGTAATTCAAAATCACAATAAACTGGAAGCTAACAGGCATGGACCCTACAGAGTAACGGAAGTTGTTCGTCCAGGAACCTACATGATTGAAACCTTGGAGGGAGAAGAGTTTAAGAATGCATGGAATGCAGAACATCTACGCAAGTATTATCAGTAGTATGAGTTTCTATGTAATGAAGTTTTCTTCAGTGTGAATAAAGTGTTAAATTTTTTTATCCAATTCTCTCCTTTTGATGAAATTTTTTCGGAATATTAGTGCTACACACTACGCATCAAGTTCAGAACAAAAATCCATCAACTATGGTTGGTCGGTCCACTAACTACGGTTGGTCGGTAAAATAAAATCCCCCAACTACGGTTGGTCGGTAAAATAAAATCCCCCAACTACGGTTGGTCGGTAAATAAAATCTCCCAACTACGGTTGGTTGGTCGGTAAAAAAAATTCCCCAACTACGGTTGGTCGGTAAAATAAAATCCCCCAACTACGGTTGGTCGGTCCACCAACTACGGTTGGTCGGTAAAATAAAATCAACCAACTACGGTTGGTCGATCCACCAACTACGGTTGGTCGGTAAACAAAAATCCACCAACTATGGTTGGTCAGTCCACCAACTACGATTGGTCGGTAAAATAAAATTCCCCAACTACGGTTGGTCGGTCCACCAATTACGGTTGGTCGGTAAAATAAAATCCACCTACTACGGTTGGTCGGTAAATAAAATTCTACGGTTGGTTGGGGAATAAAAGTTCACCAACTCCGGTTGGTCAGAAACAAAAATCTCAACCAACTCTAGTTGGTCGGTAAGCTAATTTTAATCAACTCCGGTTGTTTAAATTAGGCAATACCATGAAATGTAAGTTGTTTTATTACTTAGAATTAAAGATTGATAAATCACTGCAATGAGATAAGTATGTCATAAACATATATATACTTACCAACCAACAAGCAAAAACATTCTACAAATTATTTAGAAGAAAATGAAATGACAAAAGATAAATTTTCATTCATACTAAGTAGAATTACAAATGATGTGAAAAATGTATTTCATTACCAAAACTTTTCATTCAAATTGAGAAGGATTTACATATGCCGAAAAAAGAAAAAAAAAACATTACATAAAAATCCTATTCTATTGGTTTCTTTCCCTCTGCCTTTGAAACATGTTCTACTCCAGCAGGAGGATCGTCTAAGGCATAAGGGGAATTTGTGAAGTTCAGATCTAAAATCATCCTGACATTCATCAGAGATGGCCGATCAAGTAGGTGCTCCGGACGAGATATGTCAAAATTAGAATGGAGGCTGTAATCGCCGAAGTACTTTGAGATCAGGCACTGAGGAATTGCCCGGGCAGGAATCCAACTCATATCAAGCTTGAAAGGAGGCACTGGCAAATCAAACAACCCAGGATCATAATAATCCCATATATAGTGGCCCTCATCAAACTGTAGCACACCCAGTGTATTCAGCCATCCTTGCTTATAAGCCTCGTTATTTGATTATTGGATCCGGTCATCAAGATGATAAAGAGCTTCATTGTATCTAGCCATCCAAAATTCCCTGGGCTGTTTGTGAAACTGGTAAGTTAGCCTCTCCAGTTGTTCATGGAGGTTATTCACTAGAAGATCTTTATTCTCCAAGGCAGAGTTTTGTGTGGAGAGTTGCTCGCTAAGGTTCATAATCTTCTTGGACATCTCTGACAAAGCCTTATTCTTTGCCACCAACTGGAATGCTTGATTCTCCAAAGCTTCTTAAGTTCTTACCTCTTCGATAGTAACCCGAGCAGCCCTTGCTCGTCCCCGAGAAGCTCTTACTCGTCCGCTAGCAGAAGTAGTCCTTTTTAAGGTTTCCAATTCATCTCTCAAATTGGAATTTTCAACCTCCAAGAAAGAGAAACCTTCATCATTGACGGGGACCAAGGCTCCCGAGGAAGATGCTACAGATTTTAGTTGGGATATCTCTTTTTGCAAAACATTGTTTTCCTGCTCCAACAGTTTAGCGATCTTTTTGTGCTCCTCAACCTCAAGTTTCAGAATGCTCTCTTTCTTCTCATAAATAGCGATGAACTTATCATATCCTTTATCCGCATTGAGTTGCTGATATTTTTTCTCATACCCCTGATGGAAAAGGGCAGAAGATTCCTTGTATTGTTGTTGGAGTTCCCTGATGGTTCCTTGAAGGTCCTTAATCATCTCATAGTATGCCACATTATTGGCAATAGCTCGGTCAAACAGGATTTTCAAATAATGATATGCTTCAACTGCTTGTTCAAAAGAATTTGGACCAAGGATGTCAACAATTTGAGCCTCATTTAGGTCAGCATGGCCAGCCTTGAAGTAGTCATTTCATTTTTTCATCAATTCATTATCATGAACTGACAAGAGCTCCATCCTAGCCATAAACTAGTAAAGAGAAGAGATAGAAAGAATCAATAAGAATGCAAATAGAGCAAGCAGAGCAGAGACAAGGAAAAATTAAGCCAAATAACCAAAGTTCAAATTTTATTTCATTATAAAGAGAAGTACATAGTCCAAAATTACATTCAACAAAAAAGTAAAAGAAAGATTCGAACAACTCTACACTTTCTCCTTGCTTCCCAAAACTTCCTTGGGAGGATTGGACGAAGAGGTTGGTTGATCGGAGGGCAAAGAAAGCTGCTTGATAGGAGTAATGGTTGGTTGGGGTTGCTCAGGGAACGATTGAACAACCGTAACAGTAGGCAGCTTCGTCCTCTTCTTCTTCTCCGGAAGAGGGAGGAGGGCTATGAGTATGTTGCTAAAATTGGGTAGAATCTTCAGCAACCTTCAGCTCTTGTAGGGCTGCCACCCATCCATCCCTAAAATATTTAAGGCTGGCGTATTCCATTTTTTATGACATGGCAGCCAAGCACTTATTCCAGCCCTTATCCTAACCTACGCTGAATGATTTCTTAACAGCCTTCTTCCTTTTAACTTTCTCTGAGGAGGTCCTTTCCCTAAGGATATCCTCAGTAACTCTCAATTTCTCCTCCACCTCCTGCTCTGACGGCCAACATCATGAAGTTTATTAATCTTCTCTTCAGCAACTTTGAGCTTATTCTCAAGCTCTGCAGCATTCTTGAGCTTCTCCTCCAGCTCCTTGTTATTCTTCTCAAACTCTTTCAATTTATTCTCCAAACCCTTGGAGGCCTCCACAGCTTGATCCATCTCCTACTCAATAGACTTAACCTGCTTCTCCCAAGCAATTTTGTTCTCCTCGTACTTCTGATGAGATTCCTTCAAAGACTGGGTTAATCCAGTAAAAGCCTCCTCTACACCTCCCGAGGAGACTGAAGCCTCGATAGCTTCATCTTTCTTCAGAATAGTGTTAAAACATGTTACCAGCTAAAAAAAGAAAACAACTTTAAGTCAATGCGAGGACATAGCATTGAAAAATGAAAGCTTATATTAATAATACTTACTGAGGCAATATGTTGAGCAGCCAAGGTGGTGACCCTGTTACGAGTAAGAATATCTTCAATACCTTTGACCTCGAGGATAATCCAAGACTTCACCGAGCTCATGGAAGAGCTCGGAGGAATAAAAGTGGGAATACCACTTTCAGCATTCAAAGACTGAGAGACAGGTTCTGCTGGTCTCTCAGACGAAATTTTCTTTAACCTCCTAGAAGGAGCAGGAACGTTCTCAACCAAGGGTGTTATCTTGGTCGGTGATATAACTATGACCTCACTTGAAGGAGAAACAGCCACAATCTTGCTCGGGGCCACTGGGGGCTTCTCGACAATCTTCTTAACAACAGCATGAAGGGCTGCATCAATATTCCTGTCCCCTCCTCTGGGACATTGGGCTTACTTTTCTTTTCCTCTCCAGTAGTAGAGGCAGACTTATCGAAGAAGGCAGGAACTTTTCTTTTCTTCATTATGTCGCTAATAGGAATGTTTGATTCTGAGGACGAGCCTTCCACACTAGTCTCAGCAGCTGGTATCGGGTCAAGACTAACCACCACTGGACGAGCAGTAAAGGATGAAGTGTAACTCTTGTACTGCAACAAATAAGAGGCCGACCTAATGTGTTCCTCGGCTATACACTGATGCAAACTCCAAATAAGTTTCAAATGTTTTAAATTAACCTCTGTCTCCTTTGGAGACTTTCTCTTGCTGTCAACTGCCAATAATAAAAAATTAAATGTCAGTGATACATTTTATCAAACACAAAGAAAACAAGATTTTAAAAAACAAAAAAACCTATTCCATTGCCATAGGGGGGACACCTGGGACCCTGATATACAGCATCTCCATTTAATGGAACGTGTTGACAATTTTTCATGACAACCCCATGCTCGAAGTAATCCCTGTTGGCATCTGGGAGATTGACAACTAAAGACCTATTTAAAAACCTAGTTTTTAAATAAAAAGTACTATCACTGACGACCCATCTATAGCAAAACATAATTTCTGGAATTCCTAAACGGGTTCCATGAATTTGATTTAACCTATGGACCCCATTATCTATTCTCCAAGTATTGGGAGCTATTTTTGCAGGAACAACGTCAAAATATTGACAGAGTTCCAAACATAAAGGATTGGACGGAAAAGAAAAGCCACACTCGGCCACAAAGAGACTTGGGAACCAATGTCCCTCAGCTAAAGAAAAATAGTCAGAAGGTTCAAAGAGTTCCTCCAAAATGACCCATGAAGGAATCGAAAACTCAGAACGAAATTTATCAAGCGATTCAACAACATAAACCATGATGATCAAAACAAGATAAAAGAGAAGGAAGAAAATCCTACAGGAAAGGAGTGAATTAGCTGACAATGAACGATGGAAGAAACGAACGCACAAGATAGAGAAGAAATGGAAGTTAAAAAATACAGATTTGAAAAAGTAAAAGACGATAGGATTTTCTGTAGCGCTTAAATACTTTATCTTGGAAAAAGGGAAAAACAATGATTACCTGGACGGACGATTGCGTATTCGACGGCTAAAAAGAGGAAAAGGCACAAAAAACGAAGTGGTTATGGAAATTCAAAATATTTATAAAGACTGATACTGTGCATTTATAAAGGAGTTGTATACAACGAATGCTTTCCTAGAAACCATACAAACCGAAAATCTAAGCAGCAGAATGTTCCATACTTTTCTTTAACATCAAACTATGAAACATTGGGGGCTTCTGTTGATACTAAATTTAGTCTGCTAACGTGGACCAATTATGTGGAGACACGTGTCAATCTACATGGCACCCGCAAATATTTTTTGAACAACACCTTGACTACGAGGAACTGAACCTCCCCGACCAACTCAGGCGCTCTGAGCAATAAGTGTTCTCTGAGGAACTCTATCGTACCGAGCAAATCATGTATACCGAGCTACTTAGGCGGGCCGAACAACTTAGGCGGTCCGCTCGTACAGAGCATTCATATCCGGATAATCAAGAGGATGACTGCGCATTAAATGCTCATTATTATCACACAAATGCACACGCCTATTAGACAGCTATGTATTATTCTTTCATTTGTATCGCCTCAAGTCTATAAATACATTGTAATCTCCTCATTAGCGGGGGACTCGGAATTTCTTGGTAAACCCATTATCGAGAATTCTGCAAAGAGTCAGCAATAAAACAAACAGTGGACGTAGGCCATTCTTTCGAGGCTGAACCACTTTAAAAATCTTTTGTCTTGTTTATTTTTATCCGTGATTAAAGAATTATGTCAAATCTAGTTTTTTACATCAACACCGAGAATCAAATGAATAGGCGGTACCTATTAAAGAAGACAATTTAGATGATGTGGTACAGATAATGGCCGATGCAATTTGATAGACATGTGAAATTTACAGAATTAATGAGCTACTCACTAGTTTAAAGCTTTAGGGACTGTTGGTCCCTTCACTCTTGCACCTCCCCGTTGAGTGGGAAGATCTGTAAGATGAAGCAGTCGAGTTTATTTAATGTATTGATTTCTCTTGGCAAGAGGATATAATTTCCATTGAATAAAGGGACAACCTTGACAGCTCATATGATGAACCCAGTTGGGAAGAAACCAGTCTAGTAGCTAGCCTGTGTGGAATGATATCCTTCTAAGATCTATTGGGGGAATTAATAAGGTGGCCATTCATCCAGAGGTAAATAAAGACACGGGGTACTTGTTCTTCCCTACCTCGGTAAATCATATAACCAGGTTAGGGAGACACTACAAAGATCTGATTGCTCATGTGACTGAGATAAATAAAGGAAAGGGAGTTTCCAAAGAAATTCCCGTGGCAAAAATGACCATTGAAGAAAGTAAAGTCATTAACCAACACAAGAAAACTCAAGCCAACATCACCCTATGGGGGCTCTTCATGTCCTCCCAATTGTATCGAAATGCTTTGATAAAAATCCTCACCAGACCTACAGTCCCTCCTTCCATCACTCTCGAAGAAGTTATAAACATGGTTAGGTCCTTGACCTCTTCCAGACTCCTCTCCTTTTTCAAAATAGAGATACCGAACATCGATTACCATTATAATTATGCCCTCAATATCTCCTTTGAATTCTTAAGAAAGATAGTCTCACTCTCATTTATTGATAACGGATCTGCCCTCAATGTTTATCCTCTCAGAACTTTAATTGATTGGGATTGAGAGACAGTGATCTCATTGCTAATTATGTCACCATGTGTGCTTACGATAATACCCGTCAAGAGGTAATAAGATCCATAAAACTCACATTAGGGTTAGGCCCTATCAATCCTAATATCGAGTTCCAAGTCATTGACATACCTGCATATTTCAATCTACTCATTGGCCATCCATGGCTCCATAACATCTGAGGGATATCTTCTTCTCTTCATTAAATTCTTATCCAAGGGGCAGATTATCACCATCTTGGGGGTTGACGATAGTACAATCAATGCCATCACTAGAAATTGGATATTAAAAATTTAACATGGGACTAATGACATGCTCCTATCTGGCTTTAAAGTTGATTCACTTCCCCTTCCAGCAGGAGAAAATTTCTTAGTTGATTCACAACCCTCATGTCAACATTAATGTGATTCAAATGTTTAAGAACATGCACTTTATGCCTGGAATGGGGCTAGGGTGATGCCATCAAGGTATCCTTAAGCACATAGTCTTGAAGAAGGACTTTCACCCATATGGCCTGGGTTACTAGCCACCATTAGAAGAGCTCAAAGCACTCCGACAACCATGAACAAAAATAAGATTTGAATATCAAAAGACTGTTTTAAAAAACTTTTTAAATGGAAGGTTTATCAATGAAGGTGAAGACTTCCCTTTCTGAGGCATCCGTGAACCATGGTATGATCGTGTTGACAAGAAGATGAAACCGAGGCTAAAAATCTTCATGTAAGAGAACAACACTTGGGCCAAAGATTGCCAATATGGAGTATAACCACTAAGAGAGAAAACCATGACAATTACCGAGGTTTCTAAGGAAAGTGATTTCGAGGACTCATTCAACCTATAGAAACTGGGGCTGCGTCTCTTCATTATCCGCTCAGATACCACATCATCGGACCCATATACTCAAATTAAAGTTATTGATATGCCTCTCCTCAACTAGAATGTCGTGCCATTCCAACCTGGCCAGATTCAACCTGATCCTTCTATCTAACGTATCTCAACCCTTCAAATGATGTTGTTATTCCTTTTTTAATATAAATGTAATTGAGACCTCTTTTGATGAGGTGCTCAATGCTATTTTTTTCGAAAATGAAGTAAACTATGATTTCAAATATCTTGTTGTGCCTTACATGTTTATTTTTATTTTTTTTGGTAGGGAAGAGGAAAACCCCCCAACCTAGGAGGCATTATAGAGAATAAAATATCAAAACCTATAAAAAGAAGATAAATATTAAGACTACTTGAAATGCCTAATTGATGGAATGCCTTGTAAGTCCATCCTATAGCATTCTCTGGAAAATTCTGGAAGTTCAATAACTGATGAGAAGATATTGAATTATTTATTCTCAATGCCATGAATAGCTAAGCAATCAGCAATTCTATTGGCCTCTCTCCAATAGTGAAAGTAAGAAATATACAAATTTAAGTCCTTGATTACTTTAAAAATGTCCTGGAGACTCCAAGGGGGATTTGGAATGACACCTTGAGGAAAATTGATTATGATTTAAGAGTCTGATTCCACCTGTAAGCTTAGAATGTTGAGATCCTTATAAATTTTGAGACTATTGAGAATAGTAACACATTCAACCCTTATGTTAGACATGGACCCTTGAAATGAAGAAAAGGCTTTACCAAATCTACCAGATTGATTTAATAATATTACCTCCTGAACCAGTGACACTTGGATTCCTTTTAGAAGCCCCATCATCACTGAGCTTGAATTGGGAGTCTAATGGCTTTAACCATTTGACCATGATGAAATAAGAACGAATGGTCTCAGATTTAATGTTGAAAATGGTTTTAACATCTTTAAAGGCCTTAGAGTTGGACTTAAAAATTTATTGGAGGAACAAACATAAATGAATTTGTAGACATTAGAAATAATATTCCTATTATCCGTAATGATACCATAAAAAACATACTGGTTTTTGGAAATCCAAATATACCAAAGAATGATCCCTAGCAGCATAATGAGAAAATATTTGACGAAGTCAAATTTTGAAGATCTAATCCACCATGAGAACAACATTTGATATAGAGAATCTGAGTATAACTTGAGACCAAAGATGTTGGAAAAGAATGATTGTACTTCTCTAGATATTGGGCCATAAATAAATAGGTGAATGAAAATTTCTGAATGATTGTTGCAACATCAACATATAGAAGCAGTGAGAATCACTTTTAATTGAAGATATTCATCTATGGGCAATATGTGATGATAGCATTTCCATAGGAATATAGAGATTTTGGGGGGAATCTCTTTATGCCATATGAATTTGCAAAGAATAAGGAGCATCCTATCTTCCTGATTGAGTGTCAAGCAGAGTTTGTCGAGAATTCTCCATTTGAAGTGAAAGTTCAATATAGCTTGCCATTGATTTCTTTAAAATACTTAACTGCCTTTTCCTTAACATGATTTATTGTTTATTGAGATTTGGATGTACTACCAGATAAAAATAAAGACCTGCATTTTAAAAAATCACGATGCAAACTGTTAAAATTAAAAGAGTTCCACCATAACTATATGCTAAAAGCTTTGGTGAGATCTGCCATAGATTTAAAACCAAGACCTCCTTCTTGCACAAAAAAACATAGTTTATCCCATTTAATCCAATGATGTCTCTTGCCAAACTCTCTTGAATCTCCCCAAAAGAAATTGCTGAATAAATAGTGGATATAATGAAGGATACTAGCAGGAGGTTTGAGGCTGCTAAGTAGTGGATGTGAATAGATCCAAGGATAGAAGAAATGAGGAATTTCCTGCCATTGAAAGATAGGAATTTAGATTGCCACCCCTCTAATTTGTATTGAATTCTTTGGATCAAATCATCATAATAGGGGTGTTTATTTCTCCCATAAAAAATAGGACAACCCAAGTACTTAAGAGGAATGAATTTCTTAGTGAATTTTGTAATATCTTCAATTGCTTTAATTCTTCTTCTATTTAAAGATTGATGCACTGTAAAACTACTTTTAGAGTAGTTTATGACTTGGCCTGAGGCTTTTTCAAATCTCTTCAGGAACTTCATCATGTTTTTTAAGCTTTGAGTGCTTCCATTACAGAATATAATGGTATTATTATCAAAACTCAAGTTTGAAATAAGAGGATGTCCTCTAGGATGAGAAAATGGCCTAATCTTCCCTCCCAATGTGAGTTTATGGATACCTCGATTCAAAGCTTTAGCAATAATAGTAAAAGCCTTGGGGAAAGAGGGTCTCCTTGTTTAAGGTCTTTGTAAGATTTAAAATACCCTGCCAATTGACCATTAATGAGAAGTGAAAACCAATTATTTGAAACAATCCTCTAAATTCTGTCAATCCACACCTCACATAATCAAAACTTTTTAATGATTTTAGTGTGAAAAATCTAGGATACTCTATCATATGCTTTAGACATGTCCAATTCGACAACCACATTAGATCAATGAGCCTTCCTACCAATTAGGGACATTATCGCTTGAGCTAAAATGATGTTCTTAGATATCTGCCTACCTTTAATAAAACCTACTTGAGAAGGGCCTATTATAGAAGGAAGAATGTGTTCAAGCCTTGTAGCTAGAATTTTTGTTATAACCTTAAAACAAAAATTACATAAGCTTATGGGTCTGAAGTCAGTGCAAGATTTGGGAGACTGAATTTTTGGAATAAGTACTATATTAATACTATTCCAGCTATTGGGGAGATCCCCACCTGAGAAAAATAATAACACTGCATTAATGAGGTCAACTTTAGTGAAGTTCCAGATTTTTAGGTAAAAAATACTATGGAAACCATCAGGTCTAGCACTACTGTTGGCATTCAAATCAAATACAACATTGTGGATTTCAACTTAAGTAGGATACTCATCCAAATCATTGTCTTGTAAAGGAGTGAGACTAGATGGAATGGACTTAATAACATCATTTTCCCCTTCTATCAGGTATCTTTGAAAATGTCTTTGAAGTGGTCTGCAAACTCATTCTTAATGGCATCAACATATCCAATCCATCTACCTTCTTGGTTCTTGATCTTATGAATCAGAATTCTGGAATGTTTAGCTCTCATAGATGCATGAAAAAAACTTGGTATTAGACTCCCCATCAAACATCCATTTTCCCCACATTTTTTGTTGCCAAAATTTTTCCTCCATTTTCAAAGCCCCAAGAAGACGAGCTTGAGATTTAGACATCTCAACTCATTAACATCAGAAGGATTATGCTCATATGAGCATTCTTTAATGTTCAAATCAATTTCACGTTATTGGACCAAATCAAAAACATTATTGTTCTTATTTTGTTCTAGCTACAAAGATCCTTCTTTAGTCTTTTAATTTTAGATGAGAAAAGAGTAATAGGATTACATGACATCGGTTTTGACCAAGAATTTTTAATGACAGAATTGATATCTGGTTTTAAACATCGGAAATTAAGGAATTTAAATTGTTTGGGGGCATCATCCATCCAAGTTTTGATAGAGAATAAAAGAGGGGAATGGTTAGAGTAGGCCTTGTTAAGATGAGTTAGGGAAAAATTTGGAAAAGTAGATAACCAAGAGGGGGAGACTAAACCCCTATACAATATTGCCCAAACCTTCCCCTTGTGCATAAAAATATACCAAGTAAAATTAGGACCTTAGTAATTTATCTCCATAAGGCCCGCATTAGAAATGAAAAGGTTAAAATCTTCAACAACTCTTAGATTAATCCTTCAACCTCCTGTCTTATCAGTGCATCTAGCAATAACATTAAAATCTCCCATTATGAGCCAAGGAGAGTCATCAACAGTACTTTTATGATTCATGAGGTAATTCCAAAGATTATTTCTCTCATATTTAGTACACGTTGCATATATAATGGATATAAAAACTGTAACGACCCACTTTTATATGCTCATATATAGTTTATTTTTACAATTGTGTCTCACTTATTATCTGATACATATTGTATTATTACATATGTGATATTCTAGGTTCTTAATATGACAAAGTACAATTTTAAATTTGAAGAATCAACTATAAAATGGGTCAAATTGAAGTTTTATAGCACATCCTAAGCTAAGTGATAAGTTTGGGATAGAAAATATAAATTTATGAAACTTTAGGGACTTGGTTCTAATTAAGAAAGTTTTAGGATCCAAAATGAAAAATCAAAAGGACCTTTTTGTAAATAAAATATTTTTAGGAACATTTAAGAAATATTGAAAATATATAGTGTGAAATTACCAAATTGCCCTTCATGTATAAAATGACCCTTATACCCTTGATTGACACCTCGTGCTTACACGTGTCGTCGATACAACTAAAGTTAAAACACATGTCCCTGCTCGATAAAATAAGATAGCAAGACCCCTCCGAAACGTGAAACCTCTATGCTGACTTGCTGTTGTAAAGGCTTGGTCAGCTAGACAAGTGTTAATGCCGTGATATCTTTAGAAAATTGTAAATACGGCCTTTAGGATCATTTAAACTCACGTCAATTCCTTGATAAAAAGTGTGAGAAAGTGCGGAAAAGTTAAGAAGATGTTCTTAAAGACTCAAGGGGAATTAATATCGTATATTAACGAATGATCCAACACTCCATATCTGTAATTTCAAACTCTATTTTAGGTGAGTAATCTTTGACATTCCTTGCGTATTTTGATTATATGATATTATGAAAACTATATATACTTTTGTGAACTGCTTTTATACTCAAAATAAATCTGATACCAATGATTCCGTCTTTTGTTATATGTGTATATCTCTCGATGAAAAAATCTGATTTGAATTCTGAAATTTTTTATTCAGCCTATGGAAACTCTCTTACTATGTTGGCCTTGACTACCGTTTGGAAATATTTTGGTGGTACCTTCCCAGCTGGTTTATCGTTGGTGTGCCCTAAACAAGGCGTTGTTCCAAAGATCATGATTTTCTGTATGTGATGTTACCCGGTGGAAACATTTGGTGACACTATTTGTCTGTCTGGGTATTAGAGCATATATGGACACTAAAATACTGAATAATTGACATATTGATCAATTGCTTATCTGTTTTGTTCCGCACTATTTATTCTAAAAATATATTATGTCAGTTACTTTATATATATTACTAAAAAGTCCTGTCCATATATATATGCCTTATATTCTAAATTGAATAGGTATCATTTTTCTGAAAAACCCTGGAATGTCTAGAGGTTGAATCTCATTCGGCTTTAGCTGATGTTGTATAAATAGCCATTTTTCAAGAATAAGTAGGCTCGCAGAGGGAATTCAGCTTTTAGAGCTCTTTTTGTTATTTTAAATAAAATGTTTGTTTTATCATATAGAGCATGTTTGGATCTCTTGTAATATGTTTTAAATTCTATCTTAAGTTGCAACTCGTTGATTCTTTTAATGCATAAAAAGCTATAATGATGTAATTCCTTCATTTTGAGTAGTTTAAAATTCATGATCATGTGAATGTATTTATGTTCCATTTATTTAAGGAAACTATTTAAGTTGGAATATTTGTTGCCTTGGTGGCATGTCAAGACACTCGTTCCCTACTACTATTTTGGTTCGGGGTCGTGACAGAGGTGGTATCAGTGAATAGGTTATGAACTCATAGACTATCGAAGATAAGTTTCGAACGTTATAGATTCTAAGTTTCCATACATAGGATATAGGATTAAATATTCAACTTTTGTGATAACCCTCCACATGTCTTACATTCTATATAATTGTTTATATATAACTATTCTTCTAATTTGCAATCTTGAGATAGTATAATACATCTTACGTTTGGACATGATTATAGAAAATGACCAAGACTAAATCAACTACGGGAACTAGTGGTTCAAGTATGGAAGTATTGGAATGTGCATATAAGGCGATTGAAAGTCTAGCAATGATAGTGGAGCATCAGGTAAATAATGGAGCACCAAGGAATCCTGAACTGAGTAACTGTACTATTGAATAGTTAAAGAAGTCGAATCCTCCATCTTTTAAAGGTACTCCTAACCCTACAGAAGCATAAAGTTGGGTGATGGAGATGAAAAAGATGCTCGATGTTCTTAAGTGTGCTGATGAACAAAGGGTTTCATTTGCAACATTTATATTATAAGGTGGAGCCGAGCATTGGTGGAGAATGACTAAGAGAATACACAAGGAAAGGAATACTTACATAGGTTGGAATGACTTCTTAGTGATCTTTTATGAGAAATATTTTCCTAAAATGGTGAAAGATGAAATGGCAACTGATTTCATCAGTCTAGTGCAAGGGAATATGACGGTTAGTTAATACGAGGCAAAAAATTTACTAAGTTATCTAGTTTTCCGTGACATGTTGTGGTAACTGACATTTTAAAACCCAAGAAGTTTGAACATGGGTTATGGTTGAATATTCGTAGTTGAATTTCCATCCTCAAGTTGACATCATATAGTGACGTCATGACTAGGGCTACGATAACAAAGAGGTATGGATAGGAGTACAATCGAATTAGAGATGGTAAGAGGAAGTTTGGGGAATAAATAGGGAAGAACACAAATAATAGAAATTATTTTAGGAGTAAATCCAATGTTGGGGGAGCTCGTGATAATAAACAAGATAATAACAAGATATGTCAGCAATCTGGAAAGATGCATGGAGGACAATCTTGTTGCAGTGATTCAGGAGCTTGTTTTAAATATGGACAGAAAGGACATCAGATAAAAGACCACCTAACCCAAGCAAGGATTCCGATACAGTCTTTAGGTGAAAATAAGGATCAAGGCATACAAGGTAGAATCTTTGCACTTTTTGATACCCAAGATTCTAACGCAGTGGTGTCAGGTACACTTTTTATATGTGCACAACCTTTTCATGTTTTAATAGATCTTGTTCTACCCATTCATTTGTGTCTGTATGTTTTGTTAACCTATTTCCTAATATGCCCGAACCCTTGAATCATAGTATACATGTTTCTATTCCTTCAGGAGAGTTATTGACAAGAACAATAGTATATAAGTCTTGCCCTATAGATGTTAGTAGTCATAAACTATTTGCCAATTTGATAGTTTTAGACATAAGAGATTTCGAAGTCATTTTGGGGATGAATTTGTTATCATTGTATCATGCTAAGGTAGATTGTTTTGAGAAGAGAGTTACTTTCTAAATTCCTAACTAACGAGAATTCAGTTTTGAAGGAACTGGAATCCAATCTCCCACGTGTATTATCTCTGTAATGCAAGCTTGTAATTTTCTTAAGAAGGGATGTCAGGGATTCCTTGCAAGTGTTGTTGATTTGTAAACAAAAGATCTTAGTTTAGAAGATATTCCTATAGCTAAACATTTTCCATATGTTTGTCCAGATGATTTACCCAGCCTACCTCTTAGTATAGAAATAGAGCTTACGATTGACCTTATTCCTGGAACTATACAAATATGAAAACCACCTTACTGCATGGCACCTTTAGAATTAAGGGAATTAAAAGTTCAATTACAAGATCCGTTAGACAAGGGTTTTATTAGACCAAGTGTATCCCCTTGGGGTGCTCTAGTGTTATTTGTTAAAAAGAATGATGGGATAATGAGGTTATGTAGAGATTATCGTGAACTAAATAAGTTGACCATTAAGAATAAATACCATTTACCTCGTATAGATGATTTATTTGACCAACTTCAAGGTGCGCAAGTATTCTCAAAGATTGACCTTAGGTCAAGCTATCACCAATTGAAGATTAAGGAAGATGATATTTTGAAATCATATTTTCATAGTCGATATGGTCACTATGAATTTCTTGTAATGCCATTTGGACTAACTAATGCACTAGTCGCTTTTATGGATACGATGAATAGAGTGTTTAGAAAATATTTTGATCAATGTGTGGTTGTTTTCATTGATGACATCCTTGTTTTTCCAGCATTATTGAAGAACATGAAAAGCATTTAGAGATAGTATTACAAATCCTTAGGAAGGAAAAATTATATGCAAAATTAAAGCGGTGTGAGTTTTGGTTGCCTAGCATCTTTTTTCTAGGAATACCATTTCTAAGGAAGGAGTGTCGGTTGATCCTTAAAATATCAAAGATATACTATATTGGCCTAAACCAACTAATGTGACAGAGATTCATAGTTTTCTTGGATTAACAGGTTATCATCGAATATTTGTTGAAGGAATTTATAGTATTACCAAACCTCTATCTAGATTAACACAAAAGAAGGTGAAATATGAATGGTCTGAGAAAGTTTAGAATAGTTTTCGAGAATTTAAGAATCGATTAGTAATTGTCCTAATTTTGACTATTCCTTTCGGGACAGGGGGATTTGTGATTTATATTGAAGCTTCTAAAAATGGTTTGGGATGTGTACTTATGAAAAATGGAAAAGTAGTAGATTATGCCACGAGACAGTTAAAAACCCATGAGCAGAATTATCCAACCCATGACCTAGAATTAACAGCTATGATTTTTTCCCTTAAGATTTGGAGACATTATTTGTATGGTGAGACTTGTGAGATTTATACCGATCATAAGAGTTTGAAATATATCTTTACCCAAAAGGAATTGACCCTAAGACAAAGGAGGTGGATATAATTAATGAAGGATTATAATTTAAATATTCATTATCACCCAGGGAAATCTAATATAGTAGCTGGCGCTTTAAGAAGGAAGTCTACAACAAATTTACCATGTCTCATTACAAATCAAGAACCTTTGTTAAGGGATTTGAGAAGTATGGAAATAAATGTACGTATTTATAGCAAAGGAGGAATAATCGCAACTTACAAGTAAAACCCATGTTGATGGAAATGATCAAAATTGCACAAGTAAATGACCCATAACTAAAGAAGAATAAATAAGAAGTTATTGAAGGGAAGAGGATTGAATTTGTGATACGAGATGATATATTGAGGTTTGGAAATAAATTGTGTATGCTATGTGATGCCCAACTAAAGAGGCAAATTTTGAAGAAGGAAAGTCATTACTCAAGATTCACATTTCATCCCGAATGTACAAAGATGTATAGGGATCTTTGAGAAGTATTTTAGCGGAATAACATGAAGAGGGAGATAACAGAATTTGTATCTCAGTGTTTGTCTTGTCAACAAGTAAAAGATGAACATCAAAATACATCAGGATTACTACAACCCCTACCTATCCATGAGTGGAAATGGGAACATATTACTATGGATTTTATGATAGGTTTACTAAGGAGTTCAAATGGTAATGATTATATTTGGGTGATTATTGATAGGTTAGCTAAATCTGCTCATTTTCTTGCCATTAATATTACCCATTCTTTAAAAAAATTAGCTAAGTTATACGTACGGGAAATTATCAGGCTTCATGGTACCCTAATTTTAATTATTTTTGATCGTGACCCTAGATTCGTGTCTCTCTTATGGAAAAGCCTACAGCAGCCATGGGAACACAATTGAATTTCAACATCCCTTTTCATCCTTGAATAGATGGACAATATGAGAGAACCATTCAACCCTTAGAGGATATGCTTGGGGCATGTGTACTTGATCTGAAAGGGAATTAGGATGATCATTTACCATTAGTGGAATTTGCATATAATAATAGTTATCAAGAAAGTATTCAAATGGTTCCGTATGAGGCACTCTATGGTAGAAGGTGTCGTTCCCCTGTATGTTGGGTAGAAGTTGGGGAAAGAAATTTTTTGGGGCCATAATTGATTCAGATCAAAACAGAGAAAGCGAAATTTATACAAGACCAGTTTCGAATAGCTCAAAACCGTCAAAAGAGTTATGTCGACAATTGCCACCGACAGTTAGAAATCCTAAGAGGAGATTATGTGTTCTTACGAGTACCACCAGCAAAGGGAGTAATCCAACTAAGGAAGAAAGGGATGCTGAGTCCAAGATACATAGGACCTTTGCAAGCCCTTAAAAGGATAGGACCTGTTGCGTATATAATAACCTTACCCCTTAAACTCTCTAGTGTGCATAATGTGTTTCACATGTCAGTGATGAAGAAATATGTCCCAGATCCAATGCATATCCTAAGTCATGAACCACTTCAAGTTAGAGAGGACCTGACCTACATTGAGCATCCAGTAGAAATTTTGGACGATAAAGATCAAATATTACAAACTAAGGTAATTCCATTGGTCAAAGTATTATGGCATAAGAAACATGGGAGCGGGAAGCTGAAATAAAGGATCAATATCCATACTTTTTTGAAAATTAATGTAAGTCATGTTTGGGGATCAAACTTTTTATAAAGAGGGTATGATGTAATGACTTCACTTTTATATTCTAATATATAGTTTGTTTTTACAATTTCGTCTCACTTATTATCTGAGGAATATTGTATTATTACATATGTGATATTCTAGGTTCTTAATATAACAACGCACATTTTTAAATTTGAAGAATCAACTGTAAAATTGGTCAAATTGTTGTTTTATAGCACATCCTAAGCTAAATGATAAGTTTGGGATAAAAAATATAAATTTATGAAACTTTAGGGACTTGGTTCTAATTAAGGAAGTTTTAGGGATCAAAATGAAAAATCAAAAGGACCTTTTATAAATAAAATATTTTTAGCAACTTGTAAGAAATATCGAAAATATATAGTGTGAAATTACCAAAATGCCCTTCATATGTAAAATGACCCTTATACCCTTAATTGGCACCTCGTGCTTACACGTGTCGTTGATATAGCTATAGTTAAAACACATGTCGTTGCTCAGTAAAATAAGACATCAAGACCCCTCCGGAATGTGACACCTCAATGTTGACTCGCCATTGTAAAGGCTTGGTCAGCTAGACAAGTGTTAATACCGTGATATCTTTAGGAAATTATATATACGGCTTTTAGGATCATTTAAACTCACGTTAATTCCTTGCTAAAAAGTGTGAGAAAGTGCGAAAAAGTTAAGAAGAAGTTATTAAAGACTCAAGGGGAATTAATCTCATATATTAACGAGTGATCCAAGACTCCGTATCTGTAATTTCGAACATTGTTTTAAATGAGTACTCTTTGACATTCCTTGCGTATTTTGATTATATGATATTATGAAAACTATATATATTTTGTGAAACTTCTTTTATTCTCAAAATACGTCTGGTACCGATGATTCCTTCGTTTGTTATATGTGTATATCTCTCGATATAAACATTTGATTTGAATTCTGAATTTTTTTGTTCAACTTATGGAAACTCTCTTATTATGTTGGCCTTGACTGCTGAGTGGAAATATTTGGGTGATACCTTCCAAGGTGGGTTATCACTGGTGTGCCCTAAATAAGGCATTGTTCCAATGATCATGATTTTCTATTTGTGATGTTATCAGGTGGAATCATTTGGTGACACTATCTGTCTATCTGGATATTAGAGCGTACATGGCCACTAAAAATCTAAATAATTGACATATTAATCAATTATTTATCCGTTCTATTCCACACCGTTCATTCTAAAAATATATGATGTTAGTTACTTTATATATATTACTACAAATTATTGTCCATATATGTATATGCCTTATGTTCTAAATTGAATAGGTATCAATTTTCGGAAAAACCTTGGAATGTCTAGAGATTGAATCTCATTTGACATTTAGCTGATGTTGTATAAATAACCATTTTTCAAGAAATAAGTAAGCTCGTGGAGGGATTGTAAAAGGACTATGTTGAAGATTCAGCTTTTAAAGCTCTTTTTTTTTTTTAAATAAAATGTTTATTTTATCACATAGAGCATGTTTGGCTCTCTTGTAATAAGTTTTAAATTCTATCTTAAGTTATAACTCGTTGATACTATATGAAGTTTCCTTTTTAAAAGCTCTAATGATGTAATTCTTTCATTTTGAGTAGTTTACAATTTCTGACCATGTGAATGTATGTCCGTTGCATTTATTTAAGGAAATAATTTAAGTCGAAATATTTCTTTCCATGGTGGCATATCAAGACACTTGTTCCCTACTACTGTTTTGCGTCGGGGTCGTGACAAAAATAGTTTTGGCCCCAAAGCATGATCCATTTTAATAAGAATAGATTGGTCATCCATAAGAACCATCTCACATTATAAACCAAACCTCTAAAGAAACCTGATATTGCTATTTGAGTTTGAGAGACAACCTTAAAAATTGACATTTCTTTCTTAGATCATCAATCTGCTGAGCTTTAGACTTAGGTTCCAAAATAGCAAAGAAAGGAAATTTATACTTGTGACACATGTTTTTGGTTCTTATTTTGGAAGGCTTATTGGAGATACCTATAATATTCCACATTAGGAAATTAATCATTGGGGAACAGAGGAGTTAGGAGTTTTTGAAACCTTTAGGCTTGCTCTGGTGAACCTCTTAAACATAGGGTCTATGGGGTTAAATGAGGCTTTCTTGGGCTTATTTTTTAGAGGCCGAGCTTCACTGAAATTTATTGATAAGGGATCTGATTTCTTCAAATTTCTAGCAGAAAATTTCTTTCTTATATTCTCAGAAAACAAAATTAACTCCTCAATCATAGAAGGACCTTCTGCATCAGAGTTTTCTTCATTGTATGTGTTTGATAACTTGGCATAAAATTCTAATTTCTTTTTCTTTGGAATTTATGTATATTATGGGGGAAGCATGAGAACATCCATTATTTTTGTTTCTTGAGCATTCGAGTCTTTATCTCGAATTTTGTAAATGTTATCATGAATACTGTTGACTAAGTTTGGGCAGATATGTTTGGGGGGAGGGCTTTATAAAGGTTTTGGGTTGTTTTAATGGTTAGACAATTTAAAGTAAGGTTTAATGAGCACATAGGTCTTTGGGCAGTGGGACTTTGAGGGGCGATAGTATTTTGAGCATTGGTTTTAGGGGATAGATTTGGGATAAGAATAATGAGATTAGGAGTTTTAGCAAAAGTAAGATCAGGGGGGATAGCAAACTATTTTGAGGATTGGCCTACTATAATTTTAGTTGGTACAATCATGGGAGTAATAGGCGTGATTGTGGAGTGACCCATTTTTTAGTGGTTGTCTTGGCCAGAGGCAATAGGCATTTGATGTTTAGGTATGTATTTAGATTTTGAGAGGTTTGGAAAAGGAACTTGGGCATTTATTGGTTTGGGATTAAAAGTTGGGAGAGGAGTTGGTAGAGGATTATTATTGAAGATAAATCATTTAGAGGAGTCATGCCCTATTTTTGAAAAATTAGTGCAATACATAAGGACATTCTCATATTCTATCTATTGCCAAATACCATTGTTGCCACATCTAATCCAGACCTTGTCAGGTCTGTTGGACATCAAGTCTAGTTCAACACAAACCCTAGTAGTGCTAGGTCGATTTAAATTAACTTTTGATCCATCAAGTTGTAGGCTTACCAGCAACTTGTGCTATTGAATATAAAGAGGTTTCGGAGAAAAAGTGGACAGGTGAGGAAGGGAGATTGATCCAAATAGGTGCCAAAGAGATCTCCTTATCAGGCCTAAAATTTGCAATCCACTTGAAGGTTCTCATTGGGTATCTTCCCACATACCATGCATTTCTCGTCCCAAGCGTAGCAAATTCTTCTTCATTGTACAAACTTATGAGAATATGTTTTTGATCGATCAATGCCACATAAAAGGCTGCTTTAAGATTCATTGATGCTAAGTTGTTATGAATGTTTTCAATGGCAGGCCTTCCATGTGAAAACTTGCCAATGATGGATAGTTTGAAAGGTATTGATAGCTTATCAATATCTTCTTGGGAGAATTTTATGGAAGGTTCACCTTTAAAGGTAGAAACTTGGATCAAGGGAATGTCAACCTTAGAGTTAGTGGCTTTAACTACATTAGCAAAGGACTTATTCTAAGGATTTTTTGGATCAGGGGGCTTGTGTTCTTAAATATTGACGTGAATGGAGGCTGCCATACAACCCTAATTAGGGTTGGACGAGAGAGAGAGAGAGAGATTTTAGTATATTACTTTATGTAGACTATTGTGCTTTCCTTCTTAAGAGATTAGAAGAAATTTATCAGATAACCGAGATATAAATCGACTGAGGCCGAATAAAATCTCAATGTGCCTTACATTAATTGTCTTGATTCTAATAAAATCTTTTATGATGATGATTTTGCAAATAAACAATTATTAATTGATGTTAATAAAGAGAATAACAAACAACATAATCGCGCTCAAACTAATGATAATGAGACTATTATTGTTAATTTCAGTTCTATTATCCATCAGCTCGAGATTAGGATAGGGTCCACCCTTAACGAGCATGAGTGTGCACAATTTGAAGAGCTAATAAAGGAATTTGTGGGAGTCTTATCAAGGTACTACGATGACAAGCCCGATATTGACCCAAAAATAGCTCAACATGAGATCCTAACATTCCCAGTATGAAAATCGATTTAACAGTAGCTAAGGAGGCTCCACACCGAATGGTCGCTTAAAGTCAAAGAGGAAGTGGTCAAGCAATTAAATGTGGGTTTTATTCGGGTAGTCGAATATCCTACATGGCTCGCCATATCACCCCTATACAGAAGTCGGGAGGAAAATTCTTCATGTTCACCGATTAACGGGATTTGAATAAAGCATCCCCAAATGATGATTACCCATTACCCAACATTTACATGATAGTGCAAAAACACGGCTAGCCGCCCCCTCAAGTCATTTGTCAAAGGATTTTCTAGATACAACTAGATCAGGATGCACCCTAACTGTCACACCCCAAAACCCAATATCCATACTAATCATTTATTATTGGAATAATTAGATCATAATCTTGAGCCCATTGGAAATATGATTCATTCATCAATATTTTCCTACATAATGTGCATGATGAACATAATATTATTCTTATATCATAAAATTCAATATCAGAGTCATAATTAAGCGAACATATAATACCGTGATTAACTATGATCAACTCAATCCATACTAAATCAATATATACAATGTGTGAGTATATTAAAATATTCAGTGTGACAACGATAAAATCTCATTTTTAAACCCCAGCTCTCTCCAACGGTGCAACTCTCAAAGCTACCGGTCATATGGTATCCTAGCTGGCAGCGTATGAACCTGAAATTGTTAAAATATAAACCGTAAGCACTAAGCTTAGTGAGGTACTCCTTCCCTGCAATAGAATAACAATTCTATATCGAATATGTAGATATAAAATCCGAACAATCCTTCCCATTGGCAATAACAAATCATGGATCATAAGATCCAAATAATTCTGCCCATTGGCAATAACAAATCCTGGATCATAAGATCCAAACAATTCTTCCCATTGGCAATAACAAATCCTGGAACATTAGTTCCAACAAATCATTGGATCTTTGTCCAATTCCAATCCTGGATCATAAGACCCAAACAAATCCTGGATATTTTAATATCCAAACATATCCTGAATACCGAAGTATTCAAACCAATCCTGGATCATGAGACCCAAACAAATCCTGAATATTTTAATATCCAAACAAATCCTGAATACCGAAGTATTCAAACAAATCCGCTCTTAGAGCTATATTCATATTTATATATGAAACAAATCATAAGTACACTCACCTTGGCAGTTTAACTGGCTTTGCCCTTGCTTTTATCCAGTACTTGTTCAATCAGCTCTTCTTCCCTTCTTATCATTCTTAAAATATTAGTATCATCATAATAATATCAATAATCCAAAGAACGATTTAAACATAATTCAATCCATAAGCATCATATGATTCCATTCAAATCATTTATCACAAGTGAAGTTCCATCCAAATCCATGCTAGTATATTTAACATATCCAAATCATAGACCAAATATAAATTCATTTATTCTTCTAAATTCAATCCTTGTCATATTAGTATTCCAATACAAAAGACGTTACATCATTTTAGGCCTCGTAGAGCAAGATATGCTCATTTCTTTATCACATGGCAAATCTGCCCTATAGGCCCTCTTATCGTTCATTCAATTTCCACGAATTTCCATAATTTTTCTACATCATAAATTTATATGATATTTCACCGAACATCATTAAACATATTTAAAAATACAAATTTAAAGTTTCATAATTTTTAAGGTTCGTTTGCTATGTCAAGCAAAACACCGAACACATGGCGGGCATACTTTCACCCTTAGGGAAGATTTCATACCCGAACTTCAAACTCTCACCAAAGACTCATTTCTTGGTATTTTAACATTAGTTTAGGATATTTCATACATATATGAGTACAGGTTAATCTCCAATTTGAATCAATCAATTCCAGTAAGTACACAAAAATATATGGAAGTTTGAATAAACAGAGTTTCTAAACAAAGCAATTTTAGGGTTTTATACATTAAACTTAACTTAAACTTTCATCTAACCAAACATATATATCAAGGGCTGAAAGTTTAGTAAAAAAATGATGGTTTCTATCATATAAAACATAAATATAAGAAAAATAATAAGATTTGCAGTTAGAATTACCTTCGGGGCTTTTACGTAATTTTCTATGAATTTTCTTCAATTTTCTCCTCACTTTTTCTTCCTAACTTCCTACTTCTCTTTCCTTAAGCTTAAAATCTCTCATGGCTGCATTTTGGATGAATAAAGAGGTAATTCTAAGGGTTTAAGGTCGGCCAAATCCACCACCCTTCCCAACCAATGAGAATAAAACATTTGTTGCCATAATAAGACAAAATACTACTTAACGGATGGACTATTTTGCCCTTGTTTCGAAATTTTGGTATAACTTCTCACTCGAACCTCCGTTTCACACACCGTTTGTTGTGTTACAACCATAACTCACTTGTATACAACTATATAGTTTTCACCTCAAGTCAATTATTATGTCATAAAGGTCAAAACTAGCCTTAAACATGAACATTCCTATCGAAACCTTCAAAATTTTGTATTTGTAACTAATTCGACATTTCATGCTTTTTGAAGGTAGGATTAGACTAAACATAGTAAATTAACATCACATATATTAATAACACACTAATTATATCACATAAGCTAGGCATGATTTAAGCATAATTAATCATAATTATATTCGGGTTGTCACAATTCTCCCCTTGTTAGGAAATTTCGTCCTCGAAATTGACATACCTTGGTTGTCTGAATCAAACAAATATGGATAACGCATTTTCATGCTATCCTCACTCTCCTATGTAGCTTCTTCCATGGAATGCCTTCTTCACACAACTTTCACAAGTGGGATCACCTTTGATCTCAATATTTGTTCTTTCCTATCGACGATAGCAAGCGGTTCTTCTACGTAGCTCAAATCTTCCTTCAACTCAATAGGTTGTTCCACGAATACATGTGAAGGGTCCTCTACATACTTTCTCAAGATAAAAACATGGAAAACATCATGTAATCGAGCTAGCTCTGGTGGTTATGCTAACTTGTAGGCAACCATCCCGACTTTTTCAAGAATTTCATAAGGTCCAATGTAGCGTGGACTTAATTTCCCTTTCCTTCCAAACCTCATAACTCCTTTCCATGGCGATATTCGAAGAAACACATAATCACCTTTCTGGAATTCCAAATCTTTTCGTCGTTTATCCGCATAACTTTTCTGTCTGCTTTGATCTATTCTCATTCTATCTTGAATAATCTTCACTTTTTCAGTGGTGACTTCAATTAATTCTGGACCCTCTATCTTCCTTTCACCAACTTCACTCCAACATATCGGTGTACGACATCGTCTACCGTACAATGCTTCATATGGAGCCATACCAATAGTAGACTGAAAACTATTATTATATGCAAATTCTATCAAAGGCAAATATTCATCCCAATTTCCTTTAAAATCAAGCACACAAGCTCTAAGCATATCTTCCAAAATCTGTATTGTTCTTTCAGACTGCCCATCTGTCTGGGGATGAAAAGCCGTACTAAACTTTAAGTTGGTACCCATAGCATACTGCAAACTATCCCAGAATCTGTAGGTAAAAGTAGGGTCCCTATCTGAAATAATAGAAACAGGTTCTCCATGCAATCGAATAATTTCATTAACATACAATCTAGCATACCTATCAACTGTATACGTAGTCTTGACTGCTCGAAAGTGAGCTGACTTTGTTAACCTGTCTACCACTACCCAAATCGAATCTGACCCTTTCTGAGATCGAGGAAGCCCAACCACAAAATCCATCGTTACATGATCCCATTTCCATTCCGGTATTGGCAATGGCTGAAGCAGACCAGTAGGTTTCTGATGCTCCACTTTCACTTGCTGACATATAAGGCACCTGGCAACAAAATCAACTATTTCCTTCTTCATATTATTCCACCAATAATGCTCCTTTAAATCCCTATACATTTTAGTACTACCAGGATGCATAGTATAAATGGAATTATGAGCCTCATCTAAAATTTCCTCTTTCAATCCACACACATTAGGCACACATAATCGCTGTTTATACAATAAAGTGCCATCATTCACAATACAAAAATCTTCAGACTTACCATCTTGGACATCTTGTCGTTTCTTCTCAAGGAAAGGATCTTGACTTTGCAAATCGTGAATACGGGTAGCTAACAAAGGCCTTATGCTTAAATGAGCAAAGAATCTATCCCCATCTACTAGCTGCAGTTCTACTCCCATCAATCTCAACTCCATAATATGAGCAACTCTAGCACATCGAATACAAGATAACCTGCCTGAAGCCTTTATACTCAAAGCATCTGTAACTACATTTGCCTTTCCTGGGTGGTAGTGAATTGTACAATCATAATATTTAATTAACTCCATCCATCGCCTCTGACTCAAATTCAACTCCTTCTGAGTAAATAAATACTTAAGGCTTTGATGGTCAGTAAAAATTTCACATACCTCACCATATAGATAATGATGCCATAATTTCAATGCAAACACAATAGCAGCAAGTTCCAAATCATGTGTAGGATAATTACGTTCATGTGTACGCAACTGCCTAGAAGCATAAGCAATAACTCTACCATGCTGCATAAAAACACAACCTAACCCTTGGTGTGAAGCATCAGTATAAATAACAAAACCATCTCCACCATGTGGAATAGTAAGAACAGGGGCAGTTACCAACCTCTTTTTCAATTCATCAAAACTATTTTCACAATCAGAATTCCATTCAAACTTAACATCTTTCCGGGTTAGTTTAGTCATCGGCAAGGCAATTGAAGAAAACCCCTTTATAAACCTCCTATAATACCTAGCTAAACCAAGAAAACTCCTCACCTCAGTCACGTTATTGAGACTCTCTCATTTTTCAATAGCCTCTACCTTTTTAGGATCAACACATATACCATCTCCCGAAACAACATGGCCTAAAAATGCAACTTGTGATAGCCAAAATTCACACTTGCTAAACTTGGCATACAATTTCTTATCTTTCAACAGATTCAAAATAGTTGTGAGATGCTTTTCATGTTCAACCATATCACGTGAATAAATCAGAATATCATCAATAAAAACTATCACAAATGAATCAACAAAAGGATGAAGTACCCGGTTCATAAGATCCATAAATACAGCTGGAGCATTAGTCACCCCAAAAGGCATCACTAGAAATTCAAAATGACCATACCGAGTACGAAAAGCAGTTTTAGAAATATCACTCTCCTTGACCCTCAACTGATGATAACCCGATCGTAAGTCTATTTTTGAAAACACTTTAGCACCCTGTAACTGATCAAACAAATCATTTATACGAGGTAAAGGGTATTTGTTCTTAATTGTAGCTTTATTCCGTTGCCTATAATCAATACACAAACGCATGGTACCATCTTTCTTCTTCACAAATAAAACTGGCGCACCCCATGGAGATACACTAGGCTGTATGAACCCCCTATCAAGTAAATCTTGCAACTGAATCTTGAGTTTTTCAACTCAGCAGGTGCCATTCTATACGGTGCCATAGAAATAAGGGTTGTCCCCGGTGCTAATTCGATACTAAATTCAACTTCTCTTTCTGGAGGTAACCCTGGCAACTCACTAGGAAACACTTCAGGAAAATCCCGTACAATAGGAACATCGACTAATTGTAAAGCCCCCTTCCTAGTGTCAAGAACATATGCAATAAAACCCTCACAACCCTTTCTCAATAATTTCCTCGTCTGAATAGCAGAAATGATGCAACTGGGAAAAATTTTCCTTTCCCCCACAAATTTAAATTCAGGCTCACCAGGAATATTAAAAACAACTTCCTTACAGAAACAATCCATAGATGCATGATATTTAGATAACCAATCCATTCCCAGAATTATATCAAAATCAGAAATATCCAACGGAAGTAGATCTATAGTTGTATCTCTAGACCCCACAGTCAAAACACAATCATGAAAAACATATTCAGCTACAACCATATCCCCCATAGGCATATAAATACCCAACCCCACATCTAAACGAGTACACGGTCTATTGAGGTATATGGCAAAAGCATAGGACACAAAAGAATTGGTGGAACCAGGATCAATTAAAACATAAGCACTTCTATCAGTAACAAAAAGTGTACCTGTCACCACATCCGGGGTAATATAAGCCTCTTTCATCGTAAAGACTCGTCCACCTGGCCTGGAACCACTGGCTTGTCCTCTGCCCATACTTTTCATTGCACTGCCTGGAGATAACACTCTATTTGCTGCTTCGCTAGGTGCTGCTGCAGTCTCTGCCAATTGCGGAAAATTCTTCCTAACATGCCCCACTTGATGACAATGGTAGCATTCCACTCCTTTAAGCTTAGGACACTCGGATTTATAATGCCCCTCCTCTTTACAAAAGAAACATGTAACAATTCTTGTCGGTGCCTCACCCTTTCCTGACCTCCTAACAAGATTAGAAGATTCCCCACCCCTAGTATCTCTGCCAAATCTCCCTTGGCCTCTACCACTATATCCATCACCTCTCTGAAATTTATGAGGTTCCACCTTAACACTTCCACCTTCACCTCTCCTAGACTGAGATGCGTCGAATCTGCTTTTCTTAAAACTCTCTCGGCTCGCAACACCTTGGTTCATTTGCCTTTCTGCTATCGTGGCTTTGTTTACCAGAGAAGGATAATCTTCTAACTCATAAGTGGACACTCTATTTTGAATAGGCCAAATCAGTCCATCTTGGAACTTACTACATTTATCTCCTTCATCCTGCACATACTTAGTAGCAAATCTAGACAAAGCAGTAAATTTAGCATCATACTCCCTCACGGACATTTTCCCCTGGGTCAAATTTATAAATTCCCTCACCTTCTCCCTCCTATAAACCTTAGGGAAATACTTAACGTACAAAGATTTAATAAACTCATCCCAAGTAATAACATCAGTACCTTCCATCCTGGGCACTAAATGGTTGTTGGATTCCCACCAATATTTCGCCTCTCCTTTGAGCTTAAACACAACTAGATTCACTTTCTAGTTATCTGGAACCTTCATAACTGCAAAGATAGTTTCTAGATCCCTGACCCACATCTCAGCTTCTGTAGGTTCAACTGACCCTGAATATTATGGAGGATTCAACTTCAAAAACTTCTCATACATGGAATCTTTCATTTCCTTCCTTGCCTCTTTCTCAATCCTGGCCACAGTCTTTGATTCTTGATATCTAGCCTGTTGTTCTGCCATTTGCGCCATATTTCTTTCTTGTTGCTCTGCCATCCTTATCATTGCCTGTGCCATTATTTGCATCTCTGTAGGCTGCTCATTCTCTCTAGCCCTTCCAGCAACACTCTGCTCTTCTTTAGTATTCTCTGTACGAGAAGCGACTCCCTCTTCTCTAGGTTGTCCATTCCCAGGTTCCATCTGGAATTATCTGTAATACAACAAAATTCTAACATCCTATATAAACAGTTTATGATACTAAACTATTGGTTAGTATATAAACAATTCATAAATATAAAATCAACTAAATACTGACATCTAATCGTCACACACGTCCAGAATTAATAACCACGCTCTGATACCACTAATTGTCACACCGCAAAACCCAATATCCATACTAATCATTTATTATTGGAATAATTAGATCATAATCTTGAGCCCATTGGAAATATGATTCATTCATCAATATTTTCCTACATAATGTGCATAATGAACATAATATTATTCTTATATCATAAAATTCAATATCAGAGTCATAATTAAGCGAACATATAATACCGTGATTTACTATGATCAACTCAATCCATACTAAATCAATATATACAATGTGTGAGTATATTAAAATATTCAGTGTGACAACGATAAAATCCCATTTTTAAACCCCAGCTCTCTCCAACGGTGCAACTCTCAAAGCTACCGGTCATATGGTATCCTAGCTGGCAGCGTATGAACCTGAAATTGTTAAAATATAAACCGTAAGCACTAAGCTTAGTGAGGTACTCCTTCCCTGCAATAGAATGACAATTCTATATCGAATATGTAGATATAAAATCTGAACAATCCTTCCCATTGGCAATAACAAATCATGGATCATAAGATCCAAATAATTCTGCCCATTGGTAATAACAAATCCTGGATCATAAGATCCAAACAATTCTGCCCATTGGCAATAACAAATCCTGGAACATTAGTTCCAACAAATCATTGGATCTTTGTCCAATTCCAATCCTGGATCATAAGACCCAAACAAATCCTGGATATTTTAATATCCAAACAAATCCTGAATACCGAAGTATTCAAACCAATCCTGGATCATGAGACCCAAACAAATCCTGGATATTTTAATATCCAAACAAATCCTGAATACCGAAGTATTCAAACAAATCCGCTCTTAGAGCTATATTCATATTTATATATGAAACAAATCATAAGTACACTCACCTTGGCAGTTTAACTGGCTTTGCCCTTGCCTTTATCCAGTACTTGTTCAATCAGCTCTTCTTCCCTTCCTATCATTCTTAAAATATTAGTATCATCATAATAATATCAATAATCCAAAGAACGATTTAAACATAATTCAATCCATAAGCATCATATGATTCCATTCAAATCATTTATCACAAGTGAAGTTCCATCCAAATCCATGCTAGTATATTTAACATATCCAAATCATAGACCAAATATAAATTCATTTATTCTTGTAAATTCAATCCTTGTCATATTAGTATTCCAATACAAAAGACGGTACATCATTTTAGGTCTCGTAGAGCATGATATGCTCATTTCTTTACCACATGGCAAATCTGCCCTATAGGCCCTCTTATCGTTCATTCAACTTCCACGAATTTTCATAATTTTTCTACATCATAAATTTATATGATATTTCACCCAATATCATTAAACATATTTAAAAATACAAATTTAAAGTTTCATAATTTTTAAGGTTCGTTTACTATGTCAAGCAAAACACCGAACACATGGCGGGCATACTTTCACCCTTAGGGCAGATTTCATACCCGAACTTCAAACTCTCACCAAAGACTCATTTCTTGGTATTTTAACATGATTTTCGGATATGTCATACATATATGAGTACATGTTAATCTCCAATTGGAATCAATCAATTCCAGTAAGTACACCAAAATATATGGAAGTTTGAATAAACAGAGTTTCTAAACAAAGCAATTTTAGGGTTTTATACATTAAACTTAACTTAAACTTTCATCTAACCAAACATATATATCAAGGGCTGAAAGTTTAGTAAACAAATGATGGTTTCTATCATATAAAAATAAATATAAGAAAAATAATAAGATTTGCAGTTAGAATTACCTTCGGGGCTTTTACGTAATTTTCTATGAATTTTCTCCAATTTTCTCCTCACTTTTTCTTCCTAACTTCCTACTTCTCTTTCCTTAAGCTTAAAATCTCTCATGGCTGCATTTTGGATGAATAAAGAGGTAATTCTAAGGGTTTAAGGTCGGCCAAAGCCACCACCCTTCCCAACCAATGAGAATAAAACATTTGTTGCCATAATAAGACAAAATACTACTTAACGGATGGACTATTTTGCCCTTGTTTCGAAATTTTGGTATAACTTCTCACTCGAACCTCCGTTTCACACACCATTTGTTGTGTTACAACCATAACTCACTTGTATACAACTATATAGTTTTCACCTCAAGTCAATTATTATGTCATAAAGGTCAAAACTAGCCTTAAACATGAACATTCCTATCGAAACCTTCAAAATTTTGTATTTGTAACTAATTCGACATTTCATGCTTTTTGAAGGTAGGATTAGACTAAACATAATAAATTAACATCACATATATTAATAACACACTAATGATATCACATAAGCTAGGCATGATTTAAGCATAATTAATTATAATTATATTCGGGTTGTCACACTAACCATCAGGAGAAAGCCATTTTCATCACCCCATGGATAAGTTTATGCTACACCGTCATGCCATTCAGACTTAAAAAATATTGGGGCTACTTACCAAGGGGCTACCACAACCATACTGAATGACCTTATTCATAAGGAGGTCTAATTCTATGTGGACGATTTAAATTGACCTCGAACCTCAAAATAACTCATCAAACTTAAGGTCCTCGGTATTGACCTCAACCCTCGAAATTGGTAATAACCACTTAAGGTCCTCAGAGTTGACCTCGACCATCAGAATTGGTCGTCAAAGCTCAAGGTCCTCAAAACTCACCTTGACCCTCAGAATTGGCCATCACAACTCAAGGTCCTTATAATTGACGTCGACCCTCAGAATTAGTCATCAGAACTTAAGGTCCTCGGAATCAACATCGGCCCTCATAATTGGATGCTATATTTTAGGGTCCTCAGAACTCTTAGGATTGGTCATCCCTAGCACAACTTGAAAGTTAACCTCGACCCAATAAATCGATCATCCTTGTCTCTTAGGTTTATAGAACCAACCTAAAAACCCTCTTCCCCAACATTGATGTGGTGTTTATCATTCGACAGCCTTTACTTGTTCCAAGCTCGCACGTCAAGGGGATCTTTGTAGACACCCCACCCTAGGACCCCTTAGACACCTACTTTGGTCCCTGGCACTCACTCATTCACCATAAAACCCTAGGTCATAATTCGAATACTGATCCAGATGCTAATGAGCACTCTCGGACCTGTTTGACTTCGATAAACGTTCTTACAAAATCTCAATTTATCTTCGAATCTCTCTAAACCCCCTTTCCAAACTCGTGCACGAATCATCCTTACGGTTTGAACGAACGAACCGTTTTACTATCAAAAACTAATTTGGAAGTCATCAGGCGCTCTCGGACTCCGTTTGACTCCGATCAAATTTCTTGTCTGAGTGAAAGCTCAATGAATTTTCTAAGGACTCTAAATCCCCTTTCTAACGGTCTGCGTCGTGTGCCAATTGGCCTTACGGTTTGGACGAACGGTCCATTTTATCACAAAAGGTCATTGGGTGTTTTTGAGCCTCGTTTGACTAGATCAACTCTCCAAACTGATGAAGCTAAATAAAATCTTAAAGGGCACTGAGTATCCTTTCTAATGGTACATCATGTGTATGAATCGGCCTTACAGTTTGGACGAATGATCCGTTTTCCTCCAACTATTTCCTATTTAGTGACCAACGGCAACTTTCGGTCCCCATTTAACATTGATCAACTATAGAAACCCGGGAGTGGCTCAATGGATTTTTAAAGGGATCTGAATACCTTTTCTAATGATCCACCCCGTGCACGATTCTGACTAACGGTTCTCATTTTACAACTATTTTTTGAAAAACCTGCATCAGACTACTGAATGGAAACCCTAAGACCCTGCCTATCGGTAACGTATCTAAGGTTTTATGTTTATAGGCAGGTCTAGCACCATGTCGATTGAAACTCCCTTGGCCCTATAGATAGAGGCCATGACCTCACATTGAAAGACACCCCTGATCATCCCTCTCAGCAATTCAGAGAGAATTCTCTTGAATTTAGAGTTATTCCCCCATTTAAATCCCATTTCCCACATTCCTTCCATCCTATTCATATTCTTTTGAGTAAATTCCCAGCCATATCCTCAAACCACCATCATCTCAACATGAGATCAGCGCATCTACAATCTAGATCCACTTCAAGTCTTCATAAGGCGGTCTAATTCTTCCCTTTTTGTTATTAAATTCTCTTATTTTTACATTAGTTACTTCATTTTAACTTTAGTATTTTACTTCGTTACATCACATATCTTAATTCCAAACTTTTTATTATTAGTATTCGCAGATACTTTATTTTTATAGAAAAACCCAAAAACAAGAAAAAGAGGGTTTACTTGTAAATTCCAAACGGAGATTTCTCATCACATTTTCTCACACTAAAATGCCTTTTCCTATACACACAAATACAATCAAAGTCATCGGTTAGATTTATGGGTTAAACCCCACCTCTTATTACCTTCGAACTACGTGAAATTTAATCTTCCCAGGTTAGGTAAGCGTCTTGGGTAAATCCTAGACTCGCGTACTCCCCCTATATATATATATATATATATATATATATAAATGTGTGTGTGTGTGTGTATTATATGCTTGCTTACTTGTGTCTTATTCGATATACGCAATGGTTCTTCTATAATGACTTGTGAATCAACAAACACTTATAACATACTTTGAATTACTATTTGGAAACACTCCTAAGGATGACCTCGCTCCGCCTTTATCCATGATGTGAGCCGAGCGATTCTGTTCTGCATTTATATTATGTATAATAGCGCACAAAGCACGGAGTTCTATAGGATAAGATTAACACATGCCCATGAGAGACTGAAAGGGTGGGATGGGTTCCTAACACCTTCCCATCCCATAAATTAGTCCTTTAACCCTTTAACTACTTAGTTTCGCAAGCTTCAGTATTGTCCTTGATGTCATTCTCTTGAGGCGACAACATTTCTTTTGCCTATTTTGTGCAAAATAGGTTGGCGACTCTATCTCTACATATCATCACACATCGATGACGGTTGAAAGCCCCGAGAAAGTAATTAATCTTGCGTGCATGCCAAAAGAAGGAGAAGGAAGGAGGGATCCACCTCGGGAGATACACCCCCCCCGGACCCCCGAAAAAACCCTCGGGATGGCAACACCATGAATATGTATAAAAAGATACTTTAAAGTGCTAAATTTGAAATATCGAATACATGTTGGAATAATTTCAAAACAATACCTAAGGTTATTCAATTGCAAAACAGTCCCTAAAAATGTAGAAATTACATTTTTTCCCTTAAAATTATAAAGTTTACCAAATGTTATCAAAATTCACACTTTTTGCATAAAATACCATAGAGCCATGTGATCCTAAATTAATGTGAATTATATTCAGGTCCTTGAAACTTAGAATATTTTTCATAAAATGATAAAGAGAAATTCTTGAAAGATGCAACGATATTGAGTCGGTAATACTCGAAAAAATTAGGACCTAAGGGTAAACAAAATGCGTAAGTTTGGAAAATAAAATGACTTAATGAATGTATGTGTTCAAAGTGAATAATATTGTGTTAATGAAATTAAGAAGGTGGTAATTACCTTAGGTTAAATTTCCTTTGGCAGGATATAAATTATAATGTGAAAAACAAGCTAAATAATGCACTCATGTAAGTAAAGGCCGACAATGAGCTGGGTGTTTTAGATAAAAATAACGGTTAGACTGCAAGTAAATGGACTTAATGTAAGGTGAATTTTTTTTTACAAAGGAGTACTAGAAAATTTAATAAGGTCTCGGAGCCCTAGGGTATGACATATGCTTAGACTAAAAAAACTATCCAGAGAACACAACGACTGCGATATTTATGGCAGACAGTGAAAGCCCATAAACATAAATGGGATAAGGTTAACTCCAAGATGTAAAAATGAATAAATGAAAAGGCATGGAATTGGTAAATTTTGGGATAAATAAATGTCTAATAACAGTGCATGAACATGATATTCCAGGTTTAAATGGCATTTAATGGAATTATGGCTAACTGTGCAATTTAAATAATTTTTAAACCCCCAGTACAACGAATAAAAGAATGTAATGAGTTGACATAGTAATGTGTTGTTAAAGTTAAAGACAACAGGAAATAAAGAGATAAATGATTGTGATTAGGGTTTAGAACAACCTATAGCGGTTATTAATCCGGGTGGATATCTAAGTGTAAATGAATATTTTATATAGTGGGTGCGTGTGGTTGAACGCTATTTGTGGAAAATAACATGGAAGTGGCGGTTTAAAAGTGAAACTGATGACTTCAATAGAAACTTGATAAATGAAAAAAAGGAGTAATAAAGGAATATGTTTCCCACATGTTGATCGTGTAGATTAGTGGTTCAAAGGAACATTTTTGTAATAGAATGGCAAATCACATAATGTCAAGGCCAATAGCTTTTAATCAAAATTAAAGGAAATGTTTTTGTATAAAGCGTGGTTAATGTATACAATATATAGTTATGTATGTACTTTTAATTTAATGTATGATACTTCATTTGTTCCTTTTGTCATCTATGTTGCATTATTATTGAGAACCCCACCGGGCATTGACTCACCTCGTTCCCTTTCTTACGAAAGGTTAGTCAATACTCTGTCATTTGATGGAATCTTACAGTTAAGTTTTTCTTACTATTTATGCTAGTATATCCGTTTATACGAACCCTAGGTTATTCTCTAATGGATTCCGTACTTTTTATCACCATGTTAAAATGCTTGAGATGTAATTTCATGCTTACTTGGTAAATATAATTAATTTAAATGGACTAGAAAAATTATCTAGGTTAGTTCATATCACTCTGCACTTAATACAGTCGGACCGGATAGGGTTGAGCTATGGGTGACCCTAAAATTCAGGTCGGGGCATTACAACTCGGTATCATATTGTTAGTTTTAAATTCCTTACGGTAGTGATGTGTATTCATTAGGTCAAGATTTGATCTTTCGATGTTCAAATTTTTCTTTGATACTTTGCCTCGCAACGAGAGGGAGAACTCTGGTTTATGCGCACATGAGACTATGACTTGGGACTTAAGGATTTCGATATCGTTGGATATTTATTCGTTAATGATGATGGGTTTATTTTTAGTCGTCACACTATCTCATCGGCATCCTCGGGTAAAGTGACAATTGTCTTGGTTAGTGTCCACCTTGAAATGTATGGTAATATTGATATTCTTGGAAAGTGGGTGGTATCCCAAATCGCAAAGTGAAAGGTGTGTAAACCTTGTTGAGGATCAAAAGGTTTCTTGTGATGTTCAACAGTAAGGTTTCATAGGAAAACTATGACAATCAGTAGAATTAGATGATCAGAGTAGCGTGGCGAATGCATGGTGACCGCACTGTTAGGAGAAATTAGGTGGCAGCTACTAATGTACAAAGATAATTCTAGTGGATAAAAGAGATTCTTGGCACTGAGGTCGTGAATCACCATAGATAGCATCGCAAAATCGTTATGAACATGGATATATGTTGGTTGTAGTATGAAAGTGTGCAACAAGGGTTAACGTTAGTGAATTGTAAGTATCATTGAATAAAATGTTCCAAAGGGGTTCGGTACCTAGTGTGACAAGTGTCCGTTGCCCAAGGGAAGCATTAATTCGTAGTGAAGCATTCTTTCATTGTGTCTAATAGTAGAAGGACTTTTGTCTATTGGTGGGATATATGTCTAATGTTTGAAGGTCAAGGAAAGGTTTTCTTAAGTGATTTATCTCGTAAACATTTGTATCGGATACGATTAAGTCATAAAGGAGAAATACAGCGGCGTCTTTCGATTCATCAAAATATTTCAGGTGACTACACTGTTATTAGACAAGTAGTATATTAGACAAGACTTAGGTTAGTGTTAAGGTGGATTCGCATAGTAAGAATTATCGGATCTTCACAAAAGATTATCCTCCCCAATAAGTGACATTGATTGTGTCAGTTTGTGGACAAGAGTATTGCAAGTGAAATTTTTGGGTAAAACATCTTTATTATGACTTAACCATGTTGGAGATTGGTGAGTAAAAGCTTATGTAAAAAAAAGGTTTGTGTAATTTAGATAGCATTGTGAGGTAGGAAGGCATGTGGTAGTTTAGTACCTTGGAATGTATTGGGCACGGTACATTGAGTTAGACATAAAGTTTATGCGTAGCATAGTGTTTTGGCTAAAAGAAGTCATAGGCAAGCGTTTTGGGGATCCTCGAATAGTTGATGGACAAGGGTGATGGTAGCTTCGATTTTTTGATTTAGGAGTGGTATCCAAGCATGGGTGATTGTAAGTGTTGGAATGCTCTGATACCAATTTGAAAGTGCGCACGATCTTAATGGATTGATTTATTTATTTAAATGCCACCAAACACACAAATCTAATTTTTACCAAATTTTAATCATTGATTAAATTATATTTGCATATAATGGTCACTCTAAACATAGAACTTAAACTACGCATGCAATCACGAACAGATTTGGGAAAAATCCCTTTTCAAGGCAAAACCTTTATTTATGTACTTCAAATAGTTTTACAAGATAACTTACTTATAAACTTTCTAAAAAAAACCACTTAAATCCAGAGCAGTCCATAGGTGGCGGTCCATCCTCGATATACACAGATCAGCCTTTCTTCCATCAATGACCCCTCAGGTCACAAGGTCAGTAGTAGATATCTCTCTCCACAATTATACATTAGGTATGAAACTATTAGGGTTTCAAAAGGATTCACAAATATATTGGGGAGGATGTTTTAGGAATCAAAAAGGTGTTTTGACCTAAAAGTATTGAGGATTTTGTAACAGATGTGCAGTTTGCATTTTTTCAAAAGTCTATAATAAAATCTTTTCGAAATGGGTATTTATAGGTCATGCAAAAAATTCGAGGCGGTGAAAAAATATAGAAGTCGTTCGAATGAGAATATCATCTTGTTAAAACGAAAACACATATCGTTCGAACAAGACTCTAATCTCGTTAGAACAGGCTTCTAACGAGCTTCAAACGAATTCAAACAGAACACCCTCGTTAGATGTTCATTCGATGAAATGATTAAACGAGCGATCAAACGAATTTGCATATTCGTTCGAACGAGATTGTCATCTCGTTTGAACGAGGTCAATACAAAATTAATTATAACTCTAAAAAAAATTCCTTGATTTTTATAAAATAAATCTTTTTTTAAAAAATCTCCCAAATATAAATGTAAATAAACTCAAACCGCTAAAATATTTATACCTTCATAATGTGAAGTAATCTTGAACTTGGAGATGTTGAGATTCAGTTCATTGTGTTGTCACGCGTCGATTTGTAACGGGATACATCAAATGTGTCATTGTGGAAAATAAAATAAATAAAAAAGCCTAATCTAAATTATTCATCTTTACAAATATCCTCCTTTGTCTATTCCGATACAAAAACTAACCGAAACGCAAATTATAAAAATTTTCCCTCTAAGACAAAAATTCTAATACCCTTCTTAAACCTTAAAGAATGGCATAAATAATTAACTTTGTATTTTATTTCCACTTTTCTTCTTGATCTTCCTTTGGTAACTTTGTCTTCATGAGGTACAATATGATATTCGATTGGATACCTATACACATGAAACAAAGAAAAATACCCATGGTGCATAAAGTTTGAAATAGAAAATAAAACTCGTAAACTCAAAAATCAAATTCCCCCTTAATTTGTTCTTCCCGTTTTTGTCCAAAATAAACAAAAGAGTATAAACCAAACATGACACAAAGAGAACATCACATACAAGTAGTAAGATATCATCACAAAGATATAAAAAAATGAACATGCTATGATAATCTCAAAGGCCTCACAAGCTACATTTTGAAATTTTTAAAAAAAATTCAAGTATAAAATTTTACAAATACAATACACCATGGAGAACCATAGAAATACCTGAATCATGAAAATGAAATGTAAGGGTGTGTACACATTCCATAGGTTAATCAACATAGACAAACATAACACATGTGCACAAAGGATTGACATACCACTATCAAATGATCTCAAATTCTACCTTAGGTGTAAAGATTGTGAACTCATGTGAAATTGACTTAACCGAATCAATAAATCAAGACCGTAAGTAATTTTCACACCAATGATGTCAAAACTATGTAATATTTTTTCGAGATTTATATAGTTTGTGCAAATCCATTGATCTTTGACTTAAATCCCTCAAAATCTCACATAACTCATTATATTCTCAATTATTTTTGAAGAAATTAATGCTCACTTGTAGCAAAGTCTCATTGTTCAAGCAAACTGGCCTGACACTTCTATTTTTATGTGCCTCTAATATTTTTAGGCTCTTTTCAATATGAATGGTGATTTTTAATGCAAAGACTTTTGTCTTTCGTAACCCCTTTCCATTGCTTAAAATATAACACATTTTTTGAAAAAATTATTGAAATCCGAGCAATACGTACACACACAACTTTTTATCTCATTTTTCACATTTGGTTCGTCTTAAAGAAAAATTGAAATCAAAACACTATAATCGACATGTGACAGGTAAGTGCAATACTCATATAAGCTCGTGCTCATGTACAATAAAGGAGACGAGAAAGCAAACTTATAGCAAGTTATCATAAAACTATAACTTAATGACTCCACACATTATTAAGCACATATATGAACTGATGTCACACCTCATAACCCTACAAAACAGTCATGTGGTTATGGAATCAATGGGTGACTTGGAGATCTTTAATGTTCATCCATATAAGGTGTAAAAAATACAAAAATCTTTTTGTCTTTTTCAAAAATTTTATTAAAATAAAATCTTTTTTCCTTTTTCACTTTTTTAAAAAAATCAAAAATCTTCTTGTATTTATTTTCACAAAAAATTCAGAAAAGTCAAAATCTTTTTGGATTAGTCAAAAAATATATCAAAATGAAAAATATAAATGCAATGGTAATACATATTAGAAATGGGGAATATAAGATATGAGCATTAAAAAAAACATATCTGGTAACAAGTCGCAACATCAATAATTAGGCCTGGAGTTCTAAAAAGTAGATGACATCCTACGAAGTACCTCCATCAAATTTTGTGAAGTCTTGACTAAATACTCTATTTGCTCTTGAAAACTCTTAGAATCTCTCAAGTGATGTGCAGGAACATGCGGAGTAACATATGTGGGAGAGGGAACTGGTGTGGGAATACGTGTGCGAGGATACCAAGGAACATACCTATAAGACACTCTCCCTAGCTTAAAAAAATACTCTCAAAGGTGACCTCTTTGTTTTCAATTGTAACAAATATAAATGGTCTTGGGTACACATTTTTAAAAATGTCTAGGACGATCTCTCCTTGGTTGGTTAGGTCTAGGGCCATAAGGATCCAAGACAAACTCGAGAACCGTATCGGATGCTGCATGGAAAGTGGATGCACCGTCATAACCTATTCCTTGCCTCTCAATGTTACCTAAATTGATACCGATGAGAATATTTACTACCTTCTTAGATGTGTCCTATAAAATGACCTTAACCTCCTAAGCACGTTCGATATTTTTCTCGAATTAGGATGTGCGGGATTCAAGTTTCTCACGAGTCTCTAATGAAGATTGAAGATCCCTCATAAGACTAGAAACGATGTTGGTCAAATTAGTATTTTCCCTACCTAAAATGATTAACTTCTCGCATAAAGAAATCTTTACCTCCTTGAGTTGACTCACCGATGCCTCACACTCTCTCAAAACTTTCACCTCCTTCTCCAAATCTAACACCATAAGAGACAAATCTTTATTAACTATTTTTCATTTTCAAAGACTCGGTGCAAAGATAACTAAACCACTTTTTGAGACCACCTTCTCCCTCGCTCAAATTTCCATCCTCACTCTCACCATCCCCAAAATGAATCGAAACATCATCTATCCTCTCACGTTAAGATATGTCCTCATCGGCGTGGGATAAACTCAAAGTACTAACATGACTAGCGATGAACGTAATGCATGATTCATGCGGTGATTCTCCCCCTGAATCAACCGAATGGACGTCACTATCTCTAAGAGTGTCTTTATTCGCAACTTTCTCGCCCTTACTCTTAGGACTAGTGGGACACTCATGTGCCTTGTGTCATTTACTCTCGCATTCATAACACCTAATCTCTTCTTTTTTCTCTCCCCGCTCGTGTCTTCATTTTCATTTTCACAAAATTATATTCTTTGATAAAATGTTTTTTGAAAATTTGAGAAACTGTTTGAAATTTTTCGCAAAAAGGGACAAGTCATAAAAATAAAAAATCAACTTCAGATTAGGATTCACAACCTTTTTCTTTCTTCTTTTTCTTAGTTTGAGTCTTTAAAGCAATACCTATTTCCTTAGGTTTAATAGTTTTAGTGAACATATCAATCTCATATGTTTGAAGATCTCTTACAATATCTTTTTAACTAAGAGTGTCTAGGATCCCTAATAAATTAAGCACGGTGACTTTAGGAATAAATCGAACAAGGAGCGACCTAAAAATTTTCTTAACAAATCTTATCTCTGGAATATTACTACCCAAATTAAAATTAGAATTAACTATGTCCGAAAAACGTGCTTAAACTTGTTAAATGGCTCGGAATCTAGTATGGTGATGGTCTCAAATTAGGTGGTCAAAATATGAAGCCTGGATGCCTTGATAGTGTTGGTACCCTCATGAATGAGTTGTAGGGTATCCTAAGCTTCCTTAGACGTGGTGCATATCATATTGCCGTAGAACTCGTTAGGGTTGACGGCTCTAGAAATAGCACTTAAGACACGAAAGTTAAAATTACTCCACTTAAAGTAATCCTATGTCCATTGAGAGTTAGGTTTAGGGCCAACGACATTATTTATAGTGACAGTGGGAGGAGTCCATCCTCTTTCACATTCTGACTAAACATGTTCATAAATAGCTTAAAACTGACCTCATTTTAGCTTTCCAATAAGAATAATTAAAACCATAAAAAATGGGCATTCGATTATACTAATTATCCATGAATATTTGTCCTTTTTCAAGATCAATAATTTTTCAAAAAATTTAATATAAAAAAAGATCACAAACTATGTTTTTGCAGTTTGCTCTGATACCACTTGTCAAATGTTGGAATGATTTGATATCAATTTGAGAGTACGCACGATCTTAAAGGATTCATTTATTTAATTAATTTCCACCAAACATACAAATCCATTTTTTATCAAATTTTAATCTTTGATTGAATTAGGTTTGCATATGAAGATTGTTCTAAACACAAAAAATAAACTACGCATGCAATCATAAATAGATATGAGAAAAAAAATCCCTTTTTAGGTCAAAACTTATTTTCTCACTTTAGATAGTTTTACAAGATAGCTTACTTATAAACTTTCTAAAGAAAATCACTTAGATCCAGAGCAGTACACGGGTGGCAGTCCACCCTCGGTATCCATCGTTCAGGGTTTCTTCCAGCAGTGATCCCTCGAGTCATACGGTCAGTAGTAGACCTCTCTCTCCACAAGTATATATTATGTATAAAACTATTAGGGTTTCAAAAGGATTCACAAGTATATTAGGGAGGATGTTTTGTGAATAAAAAATGAGTTTTGACCTAAAAGTATTGAGGACTTTTATAATAGATATGTAGTTTACATTTTTTTTAAAGTCCATATTAAAATCTTTTCAAAACATGTATTTATAAGTCGTACAAAAATTCGAGGTGACGAACTTCATTCGAACAAAAATAGAAGTCATTTCAATGAGAATGTCATCTCGTTAGAATAAAAAACACAGTTCATTCGAACGAGACTCCAATCTTCTTAGAATAAGATTCTAACGATCTTTAAACAAATTCAAACAGAACACCCTCATTGGATGTTCCTTCGATAAAATGATCAAACTAAGTTTCCTATTCGTTCAAACGAAATTGTCACGGTTAATAAAAAATTAATTTTTAACATAAAAAATCTCCCTTAACTTTTATAAAAAATCTCCCAAATATAAATGTAAATAAATTCAAACTCCTAAAGGATTTATACCTTCATAATTTGGAGTAGTCTTGAACTTGGAGATGTTGATATTCCATTTCGTGTCGGGACGTGTCGATTTGTAATGGGAAACACCAAATGTGCCATAGTGGAAAATAAAACAAATAATAACGCCTAAGCTATACTATTTTTCCTTATAGTGATAAGCTCTGATGATACTGAATATCACCCAAAAATATATTCAGCTCAATTTCTAGGTTTGTACAACAATGGTAAAATAAGACATTAATTCAAAAAACTAATAATCAGGTGGAGAAGAAGAGAGATAAGAAGGAGACATAGTATTTAAGTGGTTCAGCGTTGGCCTACGTCCAGTGTTCAAAGAGTAAATAGTTTTCACTATATAATAAGGCTGAAAGACATTAATGAGATTACAAGATTTTCTACACTCTCTCTGTTAAACTAAGAAATGGGGTTTTTGAAGTATAGTCGATCCTTAAAAATGATAAAGATTAGTGCCTTTTATAGTGTTGGGGTGTGCAATATCACTCCCTAGCATGTAGTCTATGTGAATAAGATGAAATGAATAATGAGAGTGTGATACTTGAATAACATAATGTGTAACTCATGACGAATAAATATTCCCTTCATGTGGGGGCTGATACGCCATAATTATCCTGGTCAGTGTGTCAATATCACCATTGTCACATGTCCCATGCTTTCATGTTATATCGGAGCTGGAAGTTCTCGGTTAGTCGAGACTACACATATGACTTTGTTCAAGAATGAGGCCAAGGACATGCTAACTCTATCCCTGGTGAATATAGTTGATGATGAAGTCTCGGCCTAATAACAGGTGAAGGCCAACACTGTTGGGGCCGACACTAAGTTTCCTCTATTTTCAAGTCCAACAGTATGCTCAATAATTGATTATGACAGTCACTGAGTGAGACAGTCTTGAAGGATGAGACTACAGAACATGCTCTAAAGGGTGGGAAGTTCAGTATATGATAAGTCCAAGATGATCCGTAAGGGGATATATTGTCACAGTGGGTCTTGTCCAGACGAGTCTAGACTTATGTATATTGATAACACCTAGACCTTAGTCTTGAATCTCAATGGGAGGCTGAGGTGTAAGTTCGTCTAGTACCAAGCGATCAGATATGCCCTAAATGTCGAGCATATCTCATTGATTGGAGTGGGAGAGCGTGTTATCAGGGGTGTCATTTTAGTACCTCAAGGTTAACACATGTCAGTTAGCATGTGGGATAGTGTGCAACCCAAGTGGTTTCATTGAAGCATGTTGCCTCGAGAATCGTACTTCAATTATTGTTTATGGGATTTCGCACGCACTTTAGTTGGTTTAAAAACCAACCATTTAACTTCGTTCTCTTGCTTCTACCATTTTCTATTCCAACATAACCAGAGCTCGAACTTTCTCTTTATACATCCTTTGTGTTTCGACGATATTTTTCTTCGTTCTTATCCTTTCCAGCGTCTTCTTCTTCCCAGGTACCATCTACATCCTTCACTTTTTTTTTTATTTCCAACGAAATTTGTTTTCGTTTTTACCTTATTCTGGGGTTTTCGATGATCTTTTATTTTTTTGTCCACTGTTTTTGTGGTGGCACTAGGTTAGGATTAAGGTATCTCTAAGGAGATTTAGGACTTAGGCATTACTTTTGGGGTTAAAATTTGGTGGATTGAACAGTTTCTGAGGTTTTTTTGAGTTTTCTAAACGAGTTTTCTGTTTGAAGCTCAATAGAGTTATTCATCGTGTTCTTAACTAGTTATTTCCAAGAACCCTTAAAATTATTTGTTTTGATCTTTGATCAATAGTGGTCAACTTCCATTATTATGTTTCATTTACTATAAATTATTCAAACTCGGAGAAGAGTTTCCCTATCTCCCAGATTATATTTTGCGAGATACATAGGGTTGAGGTCGAGGCTAGCCAAAATGATGAAGTTGAGTCTCAATTTCCTCTCACCCCCATTCCTCTATATGTAATTCGTCCTCCTTACACACCCATCTTTGGTCGAGTTTAAAGTTGTGACTTCATTGAGTAGTGATACAATGTCAGTTGTGTCTTCCAAAGACTCCTTGTCTTCCCCCTCTTCCTCAGGCTATAGCGCTGCTCATATCCTAAAACCTAGTACGGGAAGAGAGAAATCTAGGGCCAAATCTTTTCAAGTGTCCATGAGTGTTCCCCTTAATAGTCTGGATGAGGGTGCAACATCTGAATCAAACAACCATAACCACGCCACCCCTTCAGCTCGCTAATAGGGGGATCCTAAGTCTGAGGTGTATGATATCTCTAACGATCAGTCAGAGGTAGAAATAGATTTCCATGTGCCTTCCATGGAAATTCCTATCTCGAACATAACTGACGCTGAGTTTAGAAGTCATTATCCATATGGAAAGGCTCCCGTCATTGAGGATGACGAGGATAAGGAAGAGGAGTATGCACTGGACACGACTGTGGCCTCATCCATCCCCAGTGATGTACGTGAAACCGACCTTATTGTTTGGAGACATATGTATGGTGTCAAGTCCTCTATTAAAATAAGGGCTCCCTCAGAGGATGTGCATGCCTTCAGTAGCAAAGTTGAATGATAAGTGGTTGTCTATGAGTATATGTTAAAGATCGAATTTCTTTTTCCAATTCACTCGTTTATTAGGACCATCCTTACATCCATCGACATGTCCCCTGCTCAGTTGACACCCAAAGCTTGGAGGACATTAAATGCGTTTGCTTAGCTTTGGATAATGGGACATGTGGAAGACATCCCAGTTGATATTTTTTGGCCCCGTTATACCGTTTCCATGACAAAATTTTCACCCTTCTACTAACATTTTATGGCTTGTCACCCAGATAGGAAGCTTATTTACATCAACCAAACTTTCAACCACTATTGGACGTCTCGCTACTTCTTTATATTCGGGACCTGGGAGTTTGATGGCAGTGTGTCTTCTGTTGTTGATGAGTCGAGAGTTCCTAGGAAATTGGATAAACTTTCAATATTGGCCAAGATATATCCCAATCTGAGTAATAAGAAGAGAAAAAAATATTGACCAATTGCACGGTAAAGGAAATAAGGGGGGCTTCTTGTTTTTAAAGACCCAATGGACCTTGAACTGCTTGAATGCACTATGTTAGAGGTAGAACCCCTTACTGAACTTCGTAAGCATTTATTTAAAATTTTTTAAATGTACTGCCATCTGATGGTTGCTTAGGCCGACACCTATTCATTTGTTCTTTATTACAGATCATTTAAAAGATGTTTCTGATCACGTTCGAGGGATGGCAGCTCCAATCGCAGGCAACATCTTGGCCCATATGCAAGGCAAAATCATAGTGCTAAGATAACCTCGACAAAAGTCAACTACAGTCGGGCCACATGTTATCGAGGGGTCCAAGAAAAGAAAGGACATACCTGAGGGTGCTTCCATAAATCCCCCCCTCAAAAAAATAAGAAGGATGCCCTTTAGAGGCAAACCACTGCCCCCGTCATCCTCATAAAAGACGACATCACAACAAATGCTCATCTAGACCAACTAGACATGAACGTCGACTCCCTTCTTGGGAGTTAACTAAAGGCCCAAGAGGATATTACTACAAGTGTCCCTGAGTGTCACAATCACTAACTTGATGCCCAAGACCCTTCTAGAGTCTTTAAATTTGCATTGCACAGGGCCACACATGTAAAGTTTTTATTTTGTCTGTTATACTTGCTTTTTCATCAAGTGTTATGTCGTCCATACGAACTCGTCCTCTTATTTTGCAGTTAATCATTGCACTGCAGAATATCCAATTTTGGGCAATCGAGACCAAAAAGAAGGTTAAGGCGATTGAGAACGCACAATTGGAGGCTGGCAATCTAAGAGAGAAGTTTGTAAAGATAAAAGTTTATTATGACGCCAAGGCTGTTGAGCAAAGGATATGCCATAAGGAGAGAATGTAGATGATGAAAGCCAATTTTTAGGCAAAGATTGATCAGCTGGAGGAGCAGTTGAATAAATAGGCTGATGGTGAGGTCGAGAAGTTGAAGGCAGCTTCCGAGAAATCTCTCGCGAACTTTAAGGAGCTTGAGGACTTTTTCGACTACGCCATTCAATACATGGAAAATGACACTAAATTTATTTATCTTCAAGTATCCAATATGCATCCTGAGTTGGCAACCAATGATCCTCAATTGGCCAAGGTCATTAAATCGTTCATCTTGGCCAATCTCGAGAGTTTAGAAACTCTGAAGCTGGTGCAAGCTGAGGTTGAGACTGTTACGACCACCAATTTTGAGGCTGTAGATAAGGTTGGAAATGAGGAAGGTAATGCCGTTATTCAAACCGAGAATCCTGTTGTGCCTGTCGAGACAGTTTAGACGCTTTTGGAGAATTAGACCTTCCCTTTTGTGGGCGACCATATGTGGTCACATATGCCCCTTTTTTGTAACTCTTTTGTGAATTTGAACAATCTTCATTTCTGAACAAGTAAATCTATAGAAACTTCCCCATTTTTTCTCTTTTATAGATTGTGATTCTTTAAAAAATGATATCGTTGTGGTTTTTAACACCAACTATTATGTCTGAGCTAACTCTTTTCCTTCCTACTTTCCATGATTGATGCTGGCTTATCACCAAAACATTTGATGTTTAAGTAGATTATTTCACGGGGTTTCCTGTTTTAAGTTGTTCTAGGATGACTTTTTAGAGCCGACACTCCCGAATCACACTCACATCACGGAGAGAGAATAATTTATTAATTCGCCATAATTAAATGATGTTCTGCATAAGCATACTTAAATGACTTTATTTATCATTTAGAACCTAAATGATGTTAATGGGATCTCCCTCCTCTCGGCATTTCTGGATTGACATTAAGGAACCTAGACTCCTCAATCACTCTCGTATCGCCGAGCGAGAATTATTTATTAATTCACCATAATTAAATGATTTCATGCATAACCATACTTAAATTATTTATCCTTCACCATCTAAATGATATTAATAGGATCTCCCTCATCTCGACGTTTCTAGATTGACATTAAGGAGATGAGACTCATAAATCACTCTCGTATCTCCCAGAGAGAGTTATTTATTAATTCACCATAATTAAATGATGTTCTACATAACCATACTTAAATGATTTTATTTATCATTCACCATTTAAATTATGCTACTGGTATCTCCCTCCTCTCGGCTTTTTTAGATTAACAATAAAGAGCCGAGACTCCCTAATCAATCTCGTACCGCTGAGAGAGAGTTATTAGTTAATTCACCATAATTAAATGACATTTTGTCCTTAGATGCCATGAAAATTAGATACACAGAAATAAAAGATGAGACAACACTTAGAACATTTCTCATTAAAAACTTTAATTCATACAACTAGAGGTAAGCCTCAAACATAGTTCATAAAATATAAGACTGAAAGGCTATTGATGGTATCTTTTCAAGTGATCCACATTCCAAGGATTAAAGAATGGTTAACCCAGATTTTTAAGTCGATATGTGCTATAGACGACCTCCTTTATTACCCTATAAGGCCTATGATAATTACGGTGTAGTTTGTTAGTCTTAAAACCTGGTCGCTCAATGTTGATAAAAGGATTTCCTGACTGCAACACCTTCTCATCTCTGTTTAATTAGATCAAGATCAAGTCTTTTTTCTTCAGGGTTAGCTTCTGGGTCATAAGTCTAGACTCTGTGACTTAGGAGTCCGATCTCTATCAAAACTATAACCTCAGATCCATAAGCCGGTATAGATGTCATTTTCGTTCTTAAATTTCTTTTTGTAGTCCTATAAGCCCATAAGACACCGTATAACTCATCAACCCATTTTTCCCTTTACGTCCTCAAGCTTTTTCTTTATCTTGTCTAAGATAGTTTTGTTTGTGACCACTATTTGACCATTAGCTTGGGATCAGCCAGGTGAGGATTAGAATTTCTTGATGCAGACCCTTGTGCAATATGCTTTCAGGGATTTATTTTTTAACTACTTTTCATTGTCTTATATTAGAGTATTTGGGAGGTTGTAGCTGTAGATAATGTTTATCTAAGTACCGTAATTACAACGATCAAGAACCGTAATTCCCATTTACCCTAGGCAGAGGGTTCAATCGACCAGGTCTATCCCCCATATCCCAAATGGACAAGGGGTTGATACAAATAAGATTTTTTGATGAGGTCGATGATATATACTAGGGAAACATTGGCATTTATCACATTTCTTAACATATTATGTAGAGTCTTTTGCGAGAGTTAGCCAGAAGTAACCCTGAGTGACGATCCTCTTGGTCAGAGAATGTCTATATACATAACTTGCGCATGATCCCTCGTGCACATATCGAAGAACATATCCTCTCTATGTGGGTTATACACATTAAAGAAGCGGTAGTAAAATTTCACTCCAACCTCCTTAGTTTTGATACTCGGATTGAGTAAAATTTCAGCAGGCACATATTGTCTTACCTTTATTCTATTCGCCAATATGAGTCTTGCCAATGCGTCTGCTCTACCATTTTTCAATCTTGGGATTCTTTTCATTTTAACTTAGTCGAAGTTCAATAACTTCTTCCTCACTTTAGCTAGGTACTTGGCCATTTTTTTTATCTTTGGCTTTATATATTTCCAACACTTGGTTGACAATCAATTGAGAGTTACTGTGAGCAATCACTTGGTTGACATTGAGTTCCTAAGATAGGGAAAATCCTGCCAGTAGAGCCTCATACTCTGACTCATTATTTGATGCTTTAACGTTGACTAGCAAAGCATACTCTATGTTGGTTCCATCTAGGGCCAATAATATTAAACCTGCTCCACTGCTACTCTCATAGGAAGATCCATCCATAAACAAGATCCAAATGGGTCCTATTTTTATGAAAAAGCCTTCGACCAATGCTCCTTTCTTAATTAGGAGATCTTTTTCTATTGTACAGTCTACCCTATTGGCTGGTACCTTCTCCGCCACTCCTTCTTTTTGAAAAATTGGAGGCATATCGACCCCTTTTACGACTTTAAGATCATTTTTAGTGCTCGAGGTAAACTTAATTACAAAATTTTCTAGCACTTATCCCTTGATTACGTTTCTCGGATGGTATATGTTGTCGAACTCACCCAATTCTACTGATTAATCCATTAACCTTCCCAATTTCTCAAGTTTATGAATGATTTTCTTAAGTGGAGTGTAAGTCAGCACCACCATCGTATGTGCTTGGAAATAAGGTTTCATCTTTCTTGAAGCATAGATTAGGGCATACACTAGCTTCTTCATCTTTAGGTAGCTTAACTATACCCCTCATAGAGCTTTGCTATAGAAATAGATAGGCTTCTGAATTACATCATCATCTCGGATAATAATGACGTTGATGGTCGACTCCGAGATAGCCAGATACAAGAATAAGTTCTCTCCTTAAATTGGGTGAGAGAGGAGTTTTGAAGAGCTGAGATAAACCTTTATTTCTTAAAATGCCCTTGCACACTTTTCATCCCAAGAGAAAGCCTTCCTTGGGATTTTGACTAATGGTAAACACTGGTCTTTTACTCTAGAGACAAAATGGTTCAGGGCAACCATTCGTTCAATTAACTTTTGGACATCCTTCGTTGTTTTCAGTGTCTGTATATCAATTACCGCTGTAATCTTAGCGGGATTTGATTCAATCCCCCTTTAATTAACTATAAAACCCCAAAACTTTCCCGCGCCTACTCTAAACACACATTTTGATGGATTTAGTTTCTATCTAATATATGTCCATTGTATCGAAAGTCCTCTTTATATCGGCCACGTGCATCTTGACTTTCAAAATCTTCGTAAACATATCATCCACGTACGCCTCCATCGTCTTTTTAATTTGATCTTCAAATATTTTACTGACCAACCTTTGATAGGATTCCCCTGCATTCCTCAAGCCTAAAGGAATTACCTTATAGCATTAGGTTCCTTTTATTCATAATAAAATAAGTCTTTTCAGCGTCCTCACTATACATCAAAATTTGGTTATACCCAGAGTAAGTGTCCATAAAGCTAATGAGCTCATGTCCTGCCATTATTTCCACCATTTAGTCAATCCAAGGTAATGGGAAGCTATCCTTTGGGCAAGCCTTGTTGAGGTATGTGATGTTAACACACATCCTCTATTTCCCATTCTTCTTGGGCACAATGATGACATTAGAAAGCCATTATGGGTACAGGACCTCTCTGTGAAGTCTATAGTCTGCAGTTTCTTTACCGCATCTTGTATCACATCATATCGATCTCTTGCAAAGGTGTGTCACCTATACTTCACTAGCTTAACCTTTTCATCTATACTGAGCCGATGGCAAATAATTTCGAGGTCAATCACCGGCATATCACCATAACTCTAGGAAAATATACTTTATCGCTCTCTTAGGAACCTGATTAATTCCTCCCTTATTTCTTCTCTTAGGGACGAGCCAATTTGGACTTTTTTTTTTATTTTCCCTCATTAAGGACAATGGATTATACCTCCTCGATAGGCTCTCCCTTTTGAGTTTTCTTTCATCCCTTGAGTTGAGGGTATCAGTGTTATAAGAAGTCATTTTCTTTTTATGGACTTCCCTCTCTTCAACTGAGGTGAAGTAGCACTCTCGGGCCTCCACTTGGTCACCTTGCACTTCCCTACCCCATAAGGAGTCAAGAATTTCATCCTTTTGTGTATAGTAAAAGGCATAACTTCAAATTCATGTAGTGCTACTCTCCTCAGGATGATAGTGTAGGCCGAGAACACATGTTCATCCATCATAAAAAAAGCTTATTTCCCTGATCAGAAATTTTGGACAAGTTACCATACATACGTCCATCTCAAGGACTCCTAGCGAATGAAATTTCTCCCCACTAAATCCGATCAAAGGTTGGTGATAAGGAACTAGTCACTTCTTGCTTAACTTCAGACCTTTAAAATAGTCCCAAAACATGATGCCTATCAAACTCCCACCATCAACCAGGATACGAGCTATGTTATAGACGTGAACTCATGTGTTGATGATAAGGGAGTCATCGCGTGGGGCCAAAATCCCCTTAAAGTCTAGCCCTAAGAATCCCACTACTAGGCTATCCATATTAACGTTTTTGAGCTTACCCAGCTTGGCTTCAATCTCAATTGAGTTTCCTTCGACCGTCTTTGGTGTTATTTTTACTTCAACTACATTAGCCTTCTTATCGGCTGACTCAATACCTTCACTTGCTAGTCCACCATAGATCATTTTAATATGAAGAATAATCATGAACATATTACCTTTTATAACCAGGAATCTTTCTAAAAGATATGGATCATCATCGTCGCTTTCATCTAACTCTTCCTCACTTTAGTTTGCTTGGATATATTTTCTGGGCTTGTTGTACTTTCTTCTATTAAACCCTTTCCTATCCCTGTCTCGAACACCACTCTTATCTACATACTTTCTGAGCTTTCTTTGTTTTAATTATCTTTCTATCTCGTCTTCGAGGGTGAAGCAATGATCAGACGTATGGCCGTGGTCCTGGTGGAACTCGCACCAATTACTTTTATCTATCTTGTGATGTGGGGACTTCAACTTCTCAGGCCACCTGAGCTTCCTATCGTCTTTTATTTTGTTCAGTATCAAACAAAGCTTACAGTTAACGGAGTATACGTGAAAAAGTTATCATTATTCGACCTTTTTTCCCCTTCCCTATCTTTATTTTAGCTGAACTTTCCATTTCCTACCTCCTTCACGTCACCTCTCTTAGCCTTCATGACCTTCTCCGCATTCATGATTCTCCCAATTGTAGCCATAAGTTATGTCATGAACTTTGTAGGATCCTAATAGAGGTTACATAGGAGTTTTCTTGGCTCGAGCCACTAATAAGGGTTGTCATCGTAATACTCTCGTCGTAATCTTCCACCTCTAACTTCTCCTTGATAAAGTGAGAGATGTATTACCTCAGAGGTTCATTCTTTCCTTATTTTCCATTTAGCAGATGAGTCACACGCTTTTTCGGCTTTATGTCGAAATAGAAGTTGTGGACAAATTTTTCTACGAACTGCTCGAAATTATCTATAGATCCTCTTGGCAGGCAGGTATATCACGCATGCATAGTGCTTGTGAGAATGCTGGAGAAAGCTCGGCAACTCATTTCATCGGGAGTTGAGTGGATGTCGACTATTATTTTTGTAGAATTTTATTTTAATTATGGTGTAATGCCCCGTATTTTTGTATAATTTTATTTTAATTATGGAATTTGGATTAATAGATTTAAATAGAGAAAAAAATTAATTTATAATTAATTCAAATTTAATTGTAATAATTACTAGCGTGACGAGAGTTAGTATTTATCAGAAACAATTACGTGGAATATTACTTAGCGAGTAAAGTAATATATGAATATGAGACTATTATTTTGGCCGGGAGTGAAATATACGACAGTTACAATACACTTAGTTGGGACGCGCGTGTGAGTCATGTCGGTATTACTTTAGTGAGCTAAAAAGGATAATTTATTTTTAAGCAACTTGTATGGCCATTCTAAACGCGCTAGTATGTCCGGAAGGGTCAAAATAGTCAAAAAAACACTGCTCGGGTGTTTTATTCCGAGTCCGGGGCATTTTAGCCCAAGACAACACCCCGAATGTGTATTTTAGTCTTTTGGAATTTTTAGAGAATTAAATGAATGAAAATTAGGAATTAAATAAGGGTTGTACGTGGGTTAGATGAGGTTATCAGTTTCCAACTTACGTGAGAGAGAAGGAGAGAACCAAAGACGGAGAAGAACACAGGTGATTTGGGACAAAGATTCAAGTTCTTCCACCGAAAATCACACCAACGGGTATATCGCGAAAAGAGGAGCACCTACATACCAATTTCGTTCAACAATTCAGAGAATCACGAAAAGGCAAGTGTTTATGTCGCTAAAATTCTGAGCATATATGATTCATGTTAACCTAGATTATGAGATAACCATTGATGCCATGAATTTGACATTGAATCACTATTAAATTGTGGAATTTGAAAGATAGAATTGCATGTAGATGAATAACACTATTATAGGAATGATAAATCTGGAAATTTATGTTATAATCACGAAATAATTTGGGGGGTTTTGAATGATTGTTTATGGTGGGTTTAATATAAATGGACTTTAGATATTGAAGACATTAGTTTCGATTCCCTATGATTATGAAAGTATTTGCCATTTAAATTATGTTAGAAAGTACCCTATTATGATTAGGAATGGTTTAGTATCATTGATTGGGTGTTTGTATGAATTTTAGATGAATTTGGATGAGGAAAAGATTGGAAAAATGAACAGGGGAACCCTCGAAATTTCGGTCGAAGACCTGCCCAGGTCGTTCGAACGACCTCGTTCGAACAAGAATTCCAACAAGATTTTTGAGTTCGTTCGAAGGGAGAAGTTCATTAGAACGAAATCGTTCGAACGAGAATCCTGGACTTCTAACAATATTTCAGAACACTTATTTTTAGCTCAGATAGGTTAGAACCTTTCTAAGTTGGTCCAAGTGAGAGAAATTAACCTAAACTATCCCTAGTTAGAAATGAATTGAGAGATAGACTATTCATTGGGATATAGTGGATTAATGTGACACCCCGACTAATTAAATACCGGGTAGCTACTCCTTTATTAAATTAATTCAAAATGCCAAGTTGGTTCAGTTAATAGCATCACTGTCGAAAACATTTAATGATTACTAACCACCTAGTATTTAAAAAGTAAGTTGTCAAATTTTAAATTAAATCTGATTAACATGCGATAAATGAAATGTAAAAGAATAACATCACCATACACCATAAAGTCTCAATAAAGTAACCAACAAATAATAATAAGTCCGGAGGAAAACTCCTCACAACAATCCCACAAACTGAAATAAATAAAACAGTGCATCCCGAATTAATTACATGACAAAAGTCTGAATAACTGAAATATGAAAGGTCTCTAATGGAAGTGGGCGACATGCCCTACAAATGATAAAACTAAACATGGAGTCAAGACTAGAAAAGGAGGCGTCTACTGTCAAGGCCCTGTAACTTCCACAACAGCTACATGCCCTACATGCCCTGTAACTTCCACAACAGCTACATGCCCTGTAACTTCAAATTTTAAATTAAGTCTGACTAACATACAAGAAAAGAATTATGAAAGAATATCATAACCATACACCATAAAGTCTCAATAAAGTAACCAACACATAATAATAAGTCCGGAGGAAAACTCCTCACAACAATCCCACCACTGAATAAAATAAAACAGTATAACCTGAATTAATTACATGCCAACCATCTGAATAACTGAAATATGAAATGTCTCTAATAGAAATGGGCGACATGCCCTACAAATGATGAAAATTGAATAGAGTCAAGACCAAAAAAGCGTCTACTATCAAGGCCATGTAACTTCCACAAAGAGCTACAGCTCGTCACCTGAATGGAAATCCTATGCATGGTGTCCTTGTGGCTGGGCACCTAAAAAGGTTTTTACAAAAAAATAGATTTGAAAGCAAACGGGTCAGAGCCCGAATGTGGAGAATATTTTAAAAACAGCAAGTGCTTAAATAACATTAAAACAATGAATGAAAAATACATGTTAGGACGTGCTCTCACATTAAATAATCACCTCTCGACTAATCGTGCACTCCTAACGTACAGTACCCATCTAAGTGGTATTTATATCTAACTAAACCGACATAAGTTCTAACCCATCTACTCGATTCACAATATGAATTCCCAATGTTAGCACTTGAATAGATAACTTTACTTAAACTCGGATTCTCAATTATTAGCATTACCATTTACTGGAGGTTATCCCCTTATTTATCTTCTCAAGGAGTTACTATAAATTATTCTCATAATTAAACATGACAAGTCTGTTCATTTAACCGTATATCATTCACATCATAAGTATACAATACAAGCACCCCGAGACTAAGCTACGGTGCACACATACTCTGCTATCCATCCCGGTACATCACGTACATAAGGATCACGCATTCCGAATCTCTCAGGAATCGTTCTCAGATAACAACAATCACAATCAATGGAGGCGAACACAGTCACATCACATGGGTCACGCACATACCTACGCTCCCACGATCAGCGGTCTAATTAACTTCCCAATAAGTCCTTCTCTGACCTATGTCCTCGAGGTACCAATCTAAATCCCCCGTAGGCACACAAAGATTAGATGGCCCTAAGTGAACGCAAACCTCCCGTGATAGCAAGTATGGTAGGTATGTCATACACATATACTAAACATGCACACATCTTAGTAATTACCATAATTTATTAGTGGTATACTTCTTATTCTTATACCAACTTATAATGTTACGCAATTCACATATCCCCGGTTAATACTAACATTTAAATCGTCAATTATTCTCACATCGTAATTAGTCACTCACGTCCTAATCCACAATTTTCATTTGGTTCAAATCACACTTCTATGTTTTACTCCTCAATATATCCCAAATATCCCAACTATATCAATTAGTCATCAAGGGAATGTTATCTCTACAATTAAACCAGGTTACGGGACATTAGAAATCAATTCAGGCCAAAAACGCCAATCTGCCAACTCGTTAGAAGTCCCGTTCGAACGAGGTCGTTCGAACGAGAGTTCGTTCGAACGAAGTGGGCATCTAAAGAGATCTCGTTCGAACGAAAGTCATCGAACGAACATCCCACTCGTTAGAAGTCAAACTGTCAACACGTTAGAAGCTCGTTCGAACGAGCTCGTTCGAACGACCTGGGCAGGGCTTCTAACGAGGTGACAGTTTCGAGCCCAGAATTCCTAAATTCGTTTTTCCTCCAACTTTCTTTTCTCAAAACTCATCCAAACATTATCCCAACAGTGTTTTAAGGTTCCTAATCATTCTTAAACATACTTAGGTCGTATTTTAACATATTTATGGGGTCAAGTCTCCCTAAACAACACCCAATTATCAAATCTCCCAATATTTCCCCCAACCCTTATGAATATGAACCCTAGAAAATTAAAGTCATCAATATCCACAATTAAATCCGTTTTTGTAATATACAAGATGTATTTCTAACAATATAATCGTCCAAACATAATTCTACATGCAATCTCTTTATTAAAACATAAATTTATAACTCCAATTACATGGGTTTTTATAAGTCTCCCAATACAATGCAATTATATCAATTTCTAAGCATAGAAGAAGCATTCGCTTGAAATTAACGTAATTAAACCACTTGCCTTATGTTCTTAAGATTTTTGTTATTGGTTGAAGAAGGTTGAATTGCTTTCTCTCTCTCTGCAGAATTCTCCTCTCTCTTTCTCTCTCTCTACAAGTTCTTCTCCAAGATGACAATGGTGGTTTAGAGGTTGCCTTAGGAACCTCTTAAAATTTCTTCCAATAACTCCCGTAGCCCAGTAAGTCATTTAGTGTTGTTAGTGGGTTTAGTGGGTAAAGACTAAATCAGATTTTAACTTCTAATTTTCGTGGGTTTTAATTCCCAAAATTCCGAAATTACCAAACTACCCTTTTGGGTTGCCGGTATGGCCTAAAAATGCCCCGGGACCCAAACTAAACCCCCGGCTAGTGTTTTCTGACAATTTCGACCCTTACGAACTCGTTGGCGCACTCAAAATGATCATACGGCCGATAAAAATAAAATTCACTTTTTAATTCAAATAATTACATTCCTGACGCGACTGTCACGTGCGTCCCAACTAAATTTTCCAAATTGCCATATTTCAGCCTCGCGACAATTTCAATATTTTCAATATTCATTATAATAAAATAATACCCATTATAATCAAATACCAACTCACATCTCGTTAGTATTTTATCCGGATTAATTCTCAATTAATACCCATTTAATTCAATTAATCCCATAAATAAATATCACAAAAATACGGGGTATTACAATTAATAGAACCTTAGAGAAAGGTATATGTTAGAGAGATAAGTCGAAGTGCTGTGATAAAGTGAATATTAGAGACGATGATACTATTTATAATTTCAGGAACTTAGATTGTGTGAATACCTAATAAATATAATAAGTTGTGCACATAGTTATTGGTTTAATTATTATGTGTATAACATACCTACACTGCTTGCTATCAAGCGGAAGTTGCACGTTGTGGACAATCATGCCTTGAGGAGCCTTCGGGTGGGATATTTATTGGTATCACGAGAGTATAAAACCTAGGTACGGACTATCTGTGAGAATGATAGTGATGACAATCATATGGGTGCATAGGTATGTGCGTATCCCATCGACTTGGGACTATGTTCGCCACCAATATATGTGTTTTGTTTTGATGGTTCGTGAGAGACTGAACCATTAGTCCTTTATGCAAATGAGCGATGCAACAGGACATGATAGCAGAGTATGAAGGCACCGCAGCTGTGTCTCAGGGTGCAGTTTTGTATATATATATATATATATATATATATATGATATAGAGTGAATATATGGATACACTTGTGGATATATACTGTGTGAATTTAGTAGATAAAATTTATAATGAAATTCGAAATAAATTGATTAGCGGTCACATAATTGGATAAAAACTGAAAAGTCTTATTTATGCTAAAGTGGGATTAATTATATGTATTGTACTTTGCGAGGGAAATATTCAGGGGAGGTTATCGGACTGTGATGGGTTTAGACAGGAATAACTAGTTAGTATGGGAATAGAATTAACAGAGTTTGAATATTCGTTAGGCGTGCACACTATAACAGAAGTGAGCATTCCCAAGTGAGTTCGATAATTTAACATGATAAATATATGCTCTAATAAATCATTTTAAGCACTTGCTGATTTTTAAACTGTTTTCAACTCGGGCTCTGACTTGTTTTCTGCAAAAATATCTTTTCTTGCCAAACCACTTTTAGGTGCCCAGCCACAGGGACACCAAGCATAGGAGATTCACTCATTCGACGAGCTATAGCTGCTGTGAAAGCTACAGGGCATTGGTAGTAGCCGCCTTCATGACTTTCATTGACTTTATTTGAGCTATTTCATCATTTAGGGTCTGTTGCTTGTTCTCATTTTGTTATTCAAAGATTATGAACTTAGTTATTTACTCTTCAGTTGTTGGATTTATTTAATTAGACTATTGTATTTGACTTTGGGTTGGATGTGTTTACTCCAATCCCTTTTATTATCTCAGTATTTCATTTCTTATGTGTTGGATTAAATGGTGAATGTCTAGTTATTTTTCTTACGGTTCTATCATTAGTTTAAAAGATAAAATTTTGACATCAACTTTTCTTAAATATTAGATGGTTAGTTTTAATAATATAATTTTCGACAGTGATGCATAATCTGAACCAACTAGATATTCTGAATTAATTAATAAAGGACTAATCACCCGATATTTAATTAGGTGGGGTGTCACATATGGTGGACGGGGTTAGTTCTCTCATCATATCTTGGTGTCATTGATGGCCACTTGAACTTTACAGGAGTGGGGTAACTGACAATCTTCTTCACCTATGGAGATCCCTCCATATATCCGTTGTGTCCAAGGTCTTGGCTCTTAATCAGATTGTCAATCGTGTCCTATAGCGCTGGATAAAACTGTTTCGGGGCCTATCCTCTTGCACTACATTATCTTTCGCTCCTTCTATTGCAACCACCTTAAGAACGGGTTCTCTATCAATAGATATTTGTTTGCTGTTAACTTATCTATGATCGTCTCTTTCCTGCTCTCGTCTCAACCTTTCTTTATTGCGACGACCTATGACATGCGTGGCTACAATGCTTTCAGATCGCTGGTCTCGTTCAACTTCACACTTTTGGGCCGAGATGATCAAAGGATGATCCCCTACTTAGTTTGTCAAATGCCAAGCCTCTCTGATGACTCTGGGGAGTATTCTGGACACTTTTTCCTTGGTAGGTTGGCATTGGAGTAGCCTTTGGCTGATAACAGGTGTCTGAGATTTCATATCTTTCCATGTAGCCTTCCTCATTGCATACCACATCGTCTGAGCATTACTGAACATACTTTCCAAGGTGGAGATGTCACAGATGAGCGACGTCCCTCCACTTTAGATGGTGTTGTGCCTGTGTTACTGGAGCTGGGGGTGGTCCCTCAACTATTGAATTCACCACCTCCCTGGAGACTGAAGTTATTAGGTTCACAATGGGATCATCAGGATTTATGCTTATGATTTCCTAAATGAAGTCCAAGAACTGTGCTACATTTATTGTTAGGTGGACATAAGGTACCTCAACACCATTGCCACGTCCGCCATTTCGTACTATTGAGGCAGTTGGATGGAGTTATCCCAAGCATTACAAGGTCGATTGGTGGTCGTCTCTTGTGATAATTAACCAAACATCAAAGAGAAATAGAGAAAAGGCAGAAAACTAAGACATAAGCTAAATTAATGAAGCTCAACAAATGCCCAACTCAAGCTCTTTTAATGTTGATTCAGATCCAGCAGTAGTGAATCCGGATCACCACTAGAGACAAGGAGTAGAGATCTCAAGCTAAGATGAAGAAGAAAATGAAGTCTCTTCCCACAGACAGTGCCATAATGATGATATTTAATATCACCCGGAGATATATTTAGTTCAGTTTCTAGGTTTGTGAAATAATGGTGAAATAAGACAATAATTCAAAAGCAAATAATCAAGTATAGAAAATGAGAGACAAGGAGGAGACACAGTATTTAAGGTTGAATGAAAAGTAAATAATTTTCACTATATAATAAGGCTTAAAGCCATTAATGAGATTCCAAGCTATTCTGCACTCTCTCTCATACTAAGCAATAGGGTTTTTGGAGAATAGTCGATCCTTGTAAATGATGAAGATGAGCGCCTTTAATAGTTCTGGGGGTGTAAAATATCAACCCTAGCATGTAGTCTGTGTGCATGAGAGGAAATAACGAATGAGATTATGACAAATGTACAACGCAATGTGTAACTCATGATTGCTAAATATTCCCTTCACATGGGGGCTAATATGCCAGAATTGTCTTAGTTACGTGTGCTAATATCACCCTTATCACTAAGCTATATCGAAGCTGGAAGGTATCGAATGGTCGAGACTATTAAGATGCCTTTGTGCAAGGATGAGGTCGAGGATGTGCCAACTCTTTCCCTTGAGAATATAATTGATGATGAGGTCTCCGCCTAATAACAGGCGGAGCCAACACTAGTTTTTTGCTATTGATAGGTCCAATAATGTACTTTATAATTGATGATGACAGTCACTGGGCATGGCAGTCTCGGAGGGCGTGACTGTGGAACATGCCCTAAGTGATTGGAAGTTCAGTATATGACGAGTCTGAGATAATCTGTGAGGGGACGTGTTATCATAATGACTCTCGTACATATGAGACTAGAATTTTGTATATCAATCTCAATAAGTGACATCACACTGGGTATGTATTTTCACACCCCTACCAAATCTCGACAATAGGAATAAGTTTTTTATTCTCGTGTACCATGCAAGAAGTAGGAGTTAAGATACTTGGTGCCAAAGTACACATGGTTCGAGCATCATAATCATTTTAAGTGTGTCAATGTTGGTTAATATGATGGACACAATACCCTAATGAAGGCATGTTACATTGGAAAGTGTATGATAGTTATGATAGTGTAATTAGTACCCCTAGTAGAGCAGGAATGCCACGAAACAAGTTGACTAACAATAACATTCTTAGACACTAGTCATTTCTGTTCTAAGATAAATAGCAATAGAGGCACAATTAATTAAGGTTTTATCCTTGAGGTTCAACTTGAGGTTCATTACGTTTGCAATGGTTAATGGAGAGTGTTGCTTATGGTGTCTAATAAAGGTCATTAACGTTTTGATAATTATTCTTGGAACTTCATGTTCATCGTGATGAACGAAAGAACTTGGCATTGTGAGAAGTCCATTTTGTGGTCTTCTTAGTAGAAACGTGCTCGCATTTGTTATGTAAGTTCGATAATTTTGAGAATCAATCTCGTTAAGGATTAGCTGTTAGGCCAGGCAAGGACTAAATCAATCCATAGTAAGTAAAGTCATTAGTATTTATACTGGCATGTATCATTGAGTCTATAATGGGTAAGACAAGGTATGTCTTATATATAAGGAAATCATTTGAGTTTCGGGAAGGTATGTTCAAGCCGTTTGCCATTTTTTTATTACATTTCATTTACTTCCAATTGTTGAAACATTATTACTTAGTGGTTATCTTGGCACCTCATGATTTGACTAAGTGTTAGTATGAGTTATACCCAAAATATGACCACCTATAAACACGTGACACATGGCATGTATGTCCACGTAAGCATGATGAACAACCAGGCCACGGACTAACGGGATCCTTTATATAAGAATACAACTTGGTACATAGATAGATCGCAGATCCAGTAGGATGCCAACATCCACGGGCACACTAGTAATAGATTGTAGTCCCCCAGCCTCAGCACATCATTAGATGTACCTCTCACGGATGAAGACACGTCAACAATAACCTTCCAGCTATCAACTTTGTAGAAAGATTTCATCTCAATAATACTTATCTGTAAATCATGTCCACCATGCACGTGACACTCCCATTAACTACTATAAATAGATATTCTTACCTCTTCATTTAAGAATGAATTTTAGGTAGCTAAGCTCTGCCAAATTCTTTAATATATCTTTATCCACCCGAGAACATACTCAGGTCACCTACTCTGGTCACTTGAGCCACATATAGCCGTGACCTCCCTTCAATCCGTACTATAATCTTTCATCCTCTATAACACATAACTTATATGCTCATGTATTAAACCTCTCTACCCTCTTTTGTATGCCTCTAAGTCCTTCCATACTTGTATAACTATGTGTATATAAGGGGAATCCGGCTCTGTAGTGGATGTAGACTCATCCACTTGATCGAACCACTCTAAACCCCATGTTTATCACCTTTTATCTCTCTTTTACTCTATTTTGTACTTTAGCTATTATGTGTGGTTTTGATGGCATGAGATCCATTTTTTTACAACAACAGTTTGGCACAATCTACGGGATATGAGGTGTTCTATCAAGTTTCTCATAAATCAGATCCATTATGCCTTATTTCATCCATGAGAACCTCCATATCTACATCTTATGGGTGAAATATTGGTTGATAGACCCATATTTGCGTATAAACCCTTTAAGTGTATAATTTTATTTTCATATCTATTTTCCCAAGACAATGTTATGGTATTCGGACACACCCTCTTACCCCAATGATGTTTCCATGTCTAAATCTCATTGAAAAGCTTGATAGGGCACGAACACATTAGGACTTGTAACTAAGGATGTGCATATGTTCAGCTTTCTCTACACTTTTAAGCATTTTCAGTCATGCTATAACCTATATATTCAGAATTTATTGTTAAACTTATGTTATTTTTAACATAAAGACTTTTTATGCCATGGATAAACACCCCCAAAGACCTTTTGGTCTAATCCTTGGGGTTTAAAATCACATTTGAGAAAATTTAGTTTATAACCTACGTGTTGTCCCTTACTGAATGCGACCTATCCCTATTTTCATGCTACAAGTCATAGCCTCTAGTTAACAGTAGGCCAGTCTTTTATATTTTTGGCATATTCAGCATTTTCAATTAAAGAATTGATTTCTCTTAGAACAATTACTCCATGAAATGCTTGGAAAACCCTCGTATATCTATCACCTTTGTATCCCCTATATATATATATATATATATATATGGTGGCAAAAATTCCCAATAATCCTATTAACGACCGCAGAAGCAGAGGTTCTCAAAAACTTGGGAACAAGAAAGACCACGGCCAGAGTGGCAGAAATGCCCAAATACCCTATCAACGATCGCAGAACCAGAGATGTTCAAAAACTTGGGAACAAGAAGAACACGGTGAAACTAAATATCATTATTTTATGGTGAAAACTCAATCTCTCTCTCTCGACGGTATGAGAACACTTGGAGTCTCATATACTAGGCATGTATCAATATAGAGGTGGGAAACCTAACATCATTATTCTAATGGTGAAATCAATTAAAGCCATCAAGAAAAATGCTCGGCAATTCAGAAGTGAGAAGACCGCGACCAAGGGAGTAGAATTGCCTAATTACCTATCAACAGTCGCAGAGGCAGAGATGCCCAAAAATCTAGGAGCTGGAAAAATTAAATTAGATTTAACTCCAATGATAAAACCTAAGTCAAGAAATCAGACTTAGTACACGTTGAGATCCCAATACACAAGAACCTCGTGCTAGTGGTTCTTGATGGATCCTCCACAATGGAGGTTACCCGATTCGAGTAAGTCTTTTATCAAAGACTCCAGGACAACCTCGAATAACACTATAGCCTTGGGTGGCTCCTAATACCCCAATAGCCTTGGGTGGCTCCAAATACCCCAATAGCCTTAAGTGGATCCTAAAAACCCAAAAGATCAGAAGACTTGAGAAGCTTTAAGATTGTGGTAGAAAGGGAAGACCATAAAAGTGTTATATGAAATGGACACAACTAGTAAAACGCATCATGACCAAAGACTTGAGGAGCCACTGCACTCCCCCAGTCTATGGAGTGTTGTATGAAACCTTTGAAATAATACGGCATAACTATGGTTATAGCCATTACAAATATTGAAATCGGGCAGAAATTCAGTCATATCTGTAGAAAATGAAGACAGTAGTATCAAGTTTGACCATTATTCCCCTACGTTTATGAAAGTACTATCTACAGGTGTTTCATTTTTAAGACTACGACCACAATCAAGCCAAGCAGTTGGAATCAAGTCCTCTTCAAAATATAAGACTATAAATATAAGCAAGTAAGTCTAGCATTTAAAAAAAAAGTTACAAAAGCATAAGTTTAGGACTATATGTCCTCATCGTCATCACCATCATCTTCATATGTCACAGTCTCAATTTCCTCAGCCTCTAAAGCAGCAGAAAAGGCCTCCTCTTTATGTTTCCTAGCCACCTCATCCGTAGCTTACAACTCCTCCACACATTAAGTGTTCTAGGCATAAGTAACCCTCCAGGCATAAATATTTTCCTTCCCTTATGAGTAGTTTCTGGAAACCCTATGCCTCATCTCCTTATATCCGCGGATATACGCTTTGTTTTAGGATGAAGAAGTTCTTAGAAGTCCTGAATCTAGCCACGACATCCTCAACATCCTTTTTTAAGGTCGCAATATTATCATAGGCCATATTCTTCATGGCCGCAGCATGGGTTTGGTTCAAGGCCCAGATTTTAAGATGGAGTTTTCCAACCTTCTCTTCACTAGTTACGTCATATCTTGTAACATCTAGGCACTTTACCTCATCAACCTTTAAATATTTCATAGCCTATCTCCTCGACCTCATTCTTGGTCTTGAGAGCATCATTTTTGGCATGTTCAATGGCCTACACCTGGAGTTTTACATATTTAATAAAGGCCTCCATAAATGCCTTTCTAACCTCAAAAGAAAAAGTCCTCGCACTCTCCACCTCAGCTTAATTGGTCCCCTCCATGGTCTTGTGAAGATTAAATAGATCTTCATACTTTGACCTTTAGCTTATGGTAGCCTTAGTGGCCTAGAAGAAAACGAGCAGAAGTTAGTCAAATGAACATAAAAGAAGATCGTTGAGGCATATTGATATAAATAAACTTACTTTGAGGAGGCAATGGAGTGTGAACTCCTCAAAGTCCTTTATATGTTCACTAAGGAGATGTTTGAGGTTATCAGGGTCCGCGACCCCCCTCATCAAGGGCATCGTAGTAGCAGTCGTATATCAGGAAAACTTTTTATCTGCTTGGCTTATAGGAGACGATAGAAAAGAAGGAGAAGCCCTGCTTTGTGGAGTTGGCATATTGGCATTCATAATAACTACAATCCATGGAGGTGATGGTTAAATGGAGATATGACTAAAGTTAGCTCATCCTTGATCTTTCTCCACACCAATTGAGGAGGCTATGCCAGCCTTAGAGGCTAAAAATATTGGTCATGATTTATTTGGCATCTGACTTTGTATCAGTAAGGGATCCATTCGTTAGGGCAAAATCTTTATCCATCACCCTCTTCATCTTCTTACCTATGGCCTTTCGCGGAACTTAGTTCAGAGTATGGACGATATCATCCAAATCATCTAATTAAGAGATAAGAAGGTCCTTGTTAATCTCCATGGTTGGTTCTCCATCGTAGTAGTACTTGTGCAATGAACATTAGTAACAAGAAGAAATTTACAGAAAACATAAGGAAGATGATTTCAGTACCTGTCATAACATGTCTTATTAGAGAAACGTGAGCCATGTAATATCCAAGTTCCAATAACTCTTGGAGAGTGACTTCAGCATGAAAATACTTCTTCTAATCAGAAATTAAGATCGCAATGTCAATTATCTTCCTTTGACACTCAAATGGGGCTAAACCTACACAAACTACAAAAAGATAAAGTTAAAATACAAGTAAATAATAGGGTGATGGAAATTATGTCAATATCTACCTTCTTTTGGGGACAACACCAAGACAGCAAAAGCTTATGTGCCTTTTCCCTCTCAAACTTTGCGGGGTGAACCTCCCAAGTCTCCCTAGAAATGTAAAAATACATTCCTTTGTAATTTTCGTGCTAGAAAGCCGCCCCCTCATTAGGTATCTATTTCCATTCTGCAACCACATATAGTAAAACAACGAATTATCCACAGGGTTCTCTTTGGGTTTATCAAAGTCAAAGAACTCCGCGGTAGTAATACCTCTCCAAAATTTCTTTTTCCAAGACACCAAGGATTTTAGGATAACGCTTCACCCATTAGGATCAACTTGGGTTAGGTCTAGATTCATCACCTTTAGAATTTTCCTAACTGGTATTGGCACTGGAAGGCATAGTCCCAGAAGAAATGCATGTAAGGGGAAGCAAACCCCATCATTTGGGACGACAAAACATAGCATATGGTATGCGGAGGGAAGTTTATAGATTATTCCCTCAGGAAACTCACAGGCCTCAGCGAGCTGAGCTAACCAATCCTTATTCATAATACAAGGATGGTTAAGGGCTACGGGATCCCTCAAAGACTTTGTGTCGCGGCTAGACGACCCAGCTTCAGTATTTCTTATCTGAGTAGTATGTCCTTCACCAGTTGGAGACACAATTGACCTTTTAATATGTATCTGATTTTTTGTAGAGAAAGTGTCCTCCTCAACACTATGACTACCCTTTTTAGCCTCCATTAGACCCCTACAATCCGAAGACTCTATAGAATAAAAAATAATACACACATGTTGGACACCCCTTTATCTTGAATGTTCCACTTGTTTTCAGTAGTTTTATATGTAATACCACGGGAGGAGGAACATTAAAATTCCTAATCTAGAAATCCTCCAATTACTCCAATACATAAGGACACAACAAGAACCTCTAAAAGCAAAGGGAGCTACACAGTTAAAGGGTCGCGTCTATTACGAGAAAAATACAAGAAGCACAAGTTTCAAAGACAACACCCTCATAAAAAAAAGGCTATGAAAAATATAGAATTGGACCCGAGGGTATAAAATTAGGCAAAAACCATGGACTCCTACATGTTTGGAGCACAAAATAACTAATTTGTAAAACAGCAACTATAGTCATGTAAGGACATTTCTGTCCATTGTCAATATGTATGTCGTACGCCGTTACACCGTTGAAGAAATTCAAGACCGCATCTACATCATCGGATCCGAATATCAAAGCGTCTTCAACATCATAACCTCTATGAGAATGAACTTGGTAAAGTTTTGTTTTTAAGTCCCTTAAAGTTTCATACTTAGTATTGGGAAATTTTTATAAAATGATTTTATAAAAATAAGAAGTAAGTTTTTTCAAGAAAAATGAGTCTTTTTAAAGATTCATTCTTCTCATTTATCTATTTGGGGACATCATAAAACATAGGGAGAACGAATTATCATATTATGGGGGAGTTTGAATTTTGGGGGAGTTTTTGAGATTTAACTTATGTTTTTATCATAAATTGGTATTTATGTTTATCTCATTTCAAACTCGATATGTCACGTGGTATTTGCTTTGTCTCATGTGTGTAGGTACGATGATTGAAGATCAATATGTTTCACACCCTGATGAGAAAATCTTTGAGCTTTGATGATTGTTGAAGATTCAAGAACAAACGATGAAGATTTAAACATTTGTATCTTTCCATCTTTAGGGTTCATTGGAGGGTAGATTTGTATAGGTCATTAGTTGATAATTCGAATATTTTTTATGTATGTACCGGCATAGACATAGGGAGATATTTGTAAGGACATTTCTGTCCATTGTCAATATGTATGTCGTACGCCGTTACACAGTTGAATAAATTCAAGATCGCATCTACATCAACAGATCCAAATATCAAAGTGTCTTCAACATCACAACCTCTGTGAGAATGAACTTGGTAAAGTTTTGTTTTTAAGTCCCTTAAAGTTTCATACTTAGTATTGGGAAATTTTTATAAAATGATTTTATAAAAATAAGAAGTAAGTTTTTTCAAGAAAAATGAGGCTTTTTAAAGATTTTTTGTTTTCTGGTAAACCGGACCGATCCGCCCATATTAAAAATGAACCGATCTGCCTCCATACCGGACCGATCCACTGTGACCCAAAACCAGTAAACCCCGGATCGCAGGAAAATTGAAGAAGCCTCTTTAAAAAATGAACCGATCCGAGGTCGGACCGATCTGCCTCCAAAACGGATCGATCCGCTTCTGATAATTTCGAAGAGTTCCGTGAGATTTTTTATCACCGACTCAAGTTTCCTATATATATACCTATTTCGGTGGTGTATTTTTTAAGTCTTTGAGAAAAAGTTTCTAAGATTTCAAACACAACAAGACTTCGATTTTTAATGTGCCAAACATCTTTTTGATTCACACACAAAAATCCCAATTACTTTTGTGAATCTTTTGGTACCCTAGAACACAAGCTTTGCTATTATTCAACCTTTGTGGGGAGATCTTTGCAATCGAGGGTTGCGTGTCATTTTTGAGAGAGTCTCTACAAAGTGTTATGGCTGCGTGTCATTGAGGAGAGCTGCGGTTCCTCCTTTGGTGTTTGGGCTGCGAGTCTTTGGAGGGTGCTACGTGTATTCTCTTGTTGAGTTCAAGACTGCGTGTTTTTGTGGGTTAGCTGCGCGTTGATCCATTGCAGATTTCTCTATGTAATTGTAAGTTGCCATTTATAAATTCATAGTGAAATAAAGGTTATACCCGAAAGGTTTTTTTTCCTGAAATCTATGTCTCAGCATATTTACTGCATTGCATGCTTTATTTTTGATGGGTTGATTTAGATGTATGTTTAGGGGCTGTATTTATTTGATTTAAAATTAGACTCTAATTAAATAAGGGTTACTGGGAAACTTGCGAATTTAATTTAATCAATTATCACATTCGCTCTTTTCAAGTCAAATACACAAAAAGAGATAAGGTGTTCAGGTGGAGAGGCATAAACTAATGCGACAGGGTAAGAAGCTCTCCAAGAGAAAAAATAGTTCAAAGACAGGTCCAAGGCCATAACTAGTTGAACAAGGCCACAACCAACTGAATAAGGTAGTCCCAGAGGCACAACCAACTGCGGCCTAAGAGGACAAACACCTATGATCCAATTTGTATGATCCAACAAGATCAAAAACATTAAAAACTAGGATTTTGGCTAAGAACAATCATGAACAACAGTGTTCTTGGCCCAAAATCAACCTAAAATATCTATGATCGACCCTAAACAAAATTAGTTCACTTGTTTTAGCTCTAAACCACTCCTATACCAAATACCAATCAACCTTACCTATTAAAATCCCTTTGAAATCCTAAAAAAAACAAAGGTCAGAAATACGAACCCAAATGATTCAGTTGAGTATTTGGAAGATTCATGTTTAGTATTTGGGATTAGGTTTAATAATATTAAGATTTAATAAAATTTTGTGTTCGAGCATTCAAAACATAAACCCATAAGACAATTCAGCATTTGAAAAATGAATCGATTCAGTGTTCGTAAAAATGAAATAAAAATGATCTAGGGTTCTCATTGACTTTAATTAAGAATCTTTCAAGAAAAAGAAAACGTGTGCAAATTCGAACGAAAATAGTAAGAAATTGTAAGAAGAACAAACCTAGATTAAAGAAATGGTGAGACACCAAAGAGTTTATCGGAGTAGCTGTCAAAAATCACCTGGCCTCTCTTGAAATCACCAAACAGCTTTGCTCTGAAGTGGTGAATATAATACTGAGGCCGTGGCCTCAACCCATTTATATAAGAGGTCGCGAAAAATTTAACACATCAAAATTTGGAATGCCTCAATGAGCAGCAGCGTCACCCATGTAATGAAATCATCGCCCTCAAATAAGGAAAGGAAATAAAGGGTCAACTTTAGGTAACTCAAGCATTGACGTGGCTCCCAAAAATCTCCATAGACAAGAACAAATAACCAGCACCAAATCACTTTCCCTTTGGCACTGAGGCTTGGGGGATTTTATTATACCCAAAATATGTACACCTATGAACACATGGCACATAGCATGGAGCCCTATATAAGCATAATAAAGAACCAAGCCACAAACTACTTAGACCCTTTATATAAGAATGCAGTCTGGTTGCAGATAGGCTGTAAAGCCAATAGGATGCCAATGTCAAAGGGCTACAACCACACTAGTAATAGGCTATGGTCCCCTAGCCTCAACATATCATTAGATGTACCTGCTACGGATGAAGACACTTTAGCAACAACCTGCCAGCTATCCACCTTCTAGAAATATTCCTTGTCAATAATACTTATCCATAAATCATGTGCAATATGCGCGTGACACTCCCACCAACTACTACAAATAGATATCCTTACCTCCTTATTTGGGGATGACTTTTTGACAGCTCAGCTCTACCAAATTATCACATATCTCTCTCTTTCAACCTGAGAACATACTTACATCACCTACTCTAGTCACCTACATCATATATATTCGTGGCCAATCTTCAGTCGGCACTATAAGTCTACATCCTCTACAACATAGAACTTATATGTTCATGTATTTGGCCTCTCTCTCTCTCTCCTTTTGTGTTCCTCTAAGGCCTTCCAAACTTGTACAACTACATGTATATAATGAGAATCCGTCTCCATAGTTGACGTAGGCACATTCATAAGGGTGAACCACTCTAAATATGATTTTTATCGCTCTTTATCTCTCTTTTAATCTATTTTTGTACTTGCATTGTTGTATATGGTTTTTATGGCATGATCTACTCTAATAGATCTATTTTTTTGACAACAACAGTACGAATTAGGCTTAGTATGACTAATGCATCATGGTAATTGAACATTCCATATGATCATATGTTTAGGATTGCATGATTATCCCGGTATGTGTGTGCATAGTTACATGGGTAATTGAATTATTTTCATGCGTTAGTTTGCTTGTTTGGGCCTAGTGGATCATTGTGTGTGTGTCTCGATAGGACATTTGATACGACTAAAATCATGGGTATGAGGTTTCATAATCCAAGGGTTGATTCAGTGATATCAAAAGGTTTAATCGTAAGGGGTGGAAGCGGAGTCATCGAATTAAAGAATCGACTTCATTGAGAACATCACCGTTTTATGCTATCGTACATTGTGGGTTTGGCGTAGCGCCCAAATACATTATATATGGATTGATAAACCTAATGCAAGGATAGGAATACATGAAATTTTGATGTGTTGGAAAATGGTCGCATATGAGTTTAAATTTTGAAGGTTATTTAATGCATCAATTTCTGGGAGACGCATTGGCAAAGACATAAATGGTTGTGTATTGCGCCCATGAGGTTTTGGGTGATTTCAATATTGGGTTGCATGGAAATCTTAAGTTCAGGGATATGTAATTCTTTTGGAACAGTTAGGCATAACCTTGGTATGAGGTTAGAGACTGATCGTACATTGGTAGTGGACATAGTTAATACACAAAGACGAACTAGATGACGATGTGTATGTCGAGCTGTGACTTTCGGCTAGTAGGTTATCCTTAGGGTTTTAGCCTATGAAGATCGTTTTCTCTAAGTGGGTAAGTCTCAAGGAAATATGTGCATCGTTGGTAGGCGATCCAACAACGTTGTAGTAGTCATTCATGTTTAGGAACATTGAGGCTTGTAGAGATTACATACACAATGAGAGAATTGATGATTGCGTGTCACCAAGGAAAGAAAATGGTGATAAATAAATGAATTAATGGATATGGACGAAGGAAGGAATTTCGAGGATGAAATTTTCAAAGGAGGGAACAATGTAATACCCTTGATTTTTAATAAATAAAGTAATTGTTAAATATTTGGTTCGCGTGAAAGTTTTATATAAAATAGTCACATGGGTTGCTGCATGGGTCATCAAGGGTTAAAAAGGATAATGTATGTTTTAAGTGAACGTTTCACGTAAAAGTTTGCATGCAAAAGTTTATATGTATTATGCGAAGGTTGAATATAATGAATACAAATTTTCGTGTCGTATTTGGGCTTGGCTTGGTGTATGCTCGATGTACATGTATAAAAAGGATAATAAATTGGAAAAAATGATAATTGACCAGCGTGAACCACTCGTATCTTGTTAATAACATATAATAAGTGTCACGGACATATTTTTAAGATTATTTATATGCATGGGGTACAAATTTTATTTTAGTAAAGTTATATTTTTGTTAAGAAAAATATTGGAATTGGGTGCAATTAAATTATATATATATATCAAGGAAGAGGGACGGTACCCCCACAAGTTTTATTAAGAAAACGAAAATGGAAAAAAGCCTTCAGTGTGGCTCACAAAAACGAAAGGGGACATAGAAACCTTATTTTCCTATAATAGAAAGCATAAAAAAAAAGTCCCATGAAGATCTTTATATGTAGATCAAGGGAGCACAAAAGGGGTTATATATATATTTATATAGTTATATAGTTACTAGTGTGAGGAAACAATTTTAATTTTTGAACGTTTTATATACTTTTCATATGTTCTTGGAGCGAAATTAGGTGTATGTTAATACACTTCAAGCTAATTTTTAAGAATTAAAGTCTTAAGTTCCATAGGCTACGTTTATTATTTTATTAAGGAAACAAATTATTAAAAAAAAAATACATGCAGCCCTACCTCTTCGTAAAGGTATGAACAAACAAAAGATTCAAACTAGGGGTGGTTTTTGTTACTACACTAGTGATAAGAAAAAAAGATAATGATACCTAGAAAAGGGGGAGGGAGATGTACGCTCCAAAAAAAATATAACAATTGTAGCTTTAGTTGGGTCAACAATTCTGTGCAGAATTGGATGTCACGGTTTTAGTGGATAGGGCACTGAGTTGTCGACTTTTTATTGGACAAGAATCCACAAACTTATCCCTCTTATTTACCTATCCGAAAAACCTCTTCTTTAAACACCAAATCCTTCTTATTTTGTAGATATTAAGACACACACTATACACTAAAATCCACCAAATACCTTGTTGCAAAATAAAAGAAAATGCACATATTTTTCCCAAAATTCACTTTTTTTGGAGGATGAAGCCTTTATTCTCACACTCAAATACCACTCAAACCTTGAGTATAATTTTTATATCATTATGGAGGTGTTGTTGTGGGTATTTTGGAGGTGTTGTGAGGATATATTTTGGAGCAATCTTATGATATTTTTAAAGAATTTCATGGAGTATTTTCTTGGAGTCTTAGTGCATCTTTTCTACGCTAAACTTGGAGGATTTTTTCTTCGAGGTGGGGTTATATTCAAGAAATTTTTATAAATGATATTAATGCATGTTTAGAATAGACATTATATATATTATTTGACATGATACTTTATGTATATATGTTTTATATGCTTATTATTTATGTGATAAATATTGTTATTTCACAGGGGACATTGATTTAACTAGTTAAAATTACTTTTGGGAAAGAATATTCGTGATGTTAAAATATATGATTTCATGGAAATATTGTAAAGTGATTTAAAACAAAATTTATGTAAAAACCTAAAATGACATTTAGATATACATGTGCTACATGTAGACTGGATTTGAGTTAAGACACCGTGAATATGTATAAATATGCATACAAAGATAGTTTAGAGTGCTAAACTTGAAATATCAAATAAATGTTAGAATAATTACAAAATCAATCCTAAGGTTATTTAATTGCAAAATAATACCTAAAATGTAGAAATTATATTTTCCCCTTGATATTATAAAGTTCACAAAATGGTACCAAATTTCACACTTTTTGCATAAAATGTCATCAAGTAGTTCCTAAATTAGTGTGAATTTAATTGAGGTCCATGAAACTTAGTATATTTTGTATAAAATGATAAAGATAAGTCTTGAAAGATGCAACGGTATTGAGCTAATAATACTCGAAAAAATAAGGTCTAGGGGTAAAAAAAATGCATACGCGTTCAAAGTGCATAATATTATTCTAATCAAATTATTTTGGTAATTACCATAGGTTAAATTACCTTTGGGAAGGATATAAATCGTAATCCGAAAAAGGAGATAAATGATGCAATCATCTAAGTAAAGGACAACGATAAGATGTGTCTTTTTGATAAAAATGATGGTTGGACACAAGTAAATGGACTTAATGTAAAGTGAAAGATTTCATGAAGGACTATTGGAAAATTTAAGAAGGGTCCAAAGCCCTAGGGTCCGACATATGCTTAGACCTAAAAACTATCGTCCATGGAAGCTATGATTGTGTCAGTTATGGCAGACGATGAAAGCCCGTGAATATAAATGGAATATGGTTAACTCCAAGATGTAAAAAGGAATAAATAAAAAGATATGGAATTAGTAAATTTCGAGATAAATAAACGACTAATAATAATATATGGACATGATATTCTGGGTTCAAATAGCATGTAATGGAATTATGGGTAACTGTGCAATTTAAATGATTTATAAACCAATGGTATAACAAACTAAATAATATAACAAGTTGACATAGTAATGTGTTAGTAAAGTTAAAAACAAAAGGAAATAAAGCAATAAAAGTACTATTAAAGACAAAAGGAAATAAATCAATAAAATTACTATGATTGGGGTTTAGAATAACCTATAGCGGTTATAAGCTCGGGTTAATATATAAGTGTAAATGAATCTTTTATACACAGGGGGCACGTGTTCGAATGCTATTTTTAGAAAATACCATTAAAATGATGGTTTAAAGATAAAATGAATGATTTCAATAAAAATTGGGTAAATGAAAAAAGATTAACAAAGTAATATGTTTTCCCACATACTAAGCGTGTATATTGGTGGTTGAAAGGAATGTTTATTGTAATAAAATGATAAAGCACGGAATGTCAAGGTTAATAGCTTATAATCCAAATTAAAGGAAATATTTTTTTTATATAAAGCATGGTTAATGCATGCACCATGTAGTTATTGCATGTAAATTCGAGTTAATGTATGATATTGCATTCGTTCTTTTTGTCATTCTTTTTTATTTTGCATTATTATTTGGAACCACACTGGGCATTGGATCATCATGTTCCCTTTGTTACGATAGGTTTGTTGATACTCCTTCTTTTAAGAGAACTTTGCAGGTAAGTGTTTTTACTATTTATGCTAGTAGCTCTTATTATATGAACCCTAGGGTATTACCTAATGGGTTCCACACTTGTTATCACCATGTTAGAATGATTGAAACGGATCTTCACTCTTACTCTGTACATATAATTAATTTAAATGGACTAGAAACATTATCTAGGTTATTTCACATCACTCCAACACTTAACAGAATCGGACCGGATCAGATTGACCAACGGGCCTTAAATATGAATTGGGGCATTACAGTGTTCAGTTAAGATGATGGACCATAAGGCCTTGGAATGTTATATATAGAATAAGCGTGTCGATAGGACAACACCAACATGTACACGTCATCAAAGGATATATAATTTTGGCTTTGGAGATGTCTTTCTTCATGATAATTGAGCTAATGTAAAATAGTCGAACTACTTGAGCTATGGGGACATAAATTTATCCTACTGGGCATTTAAGGAGGGAATTGGTAAAGGTGAGCTAGAGACATTAAGTGGTGGCCCCTTGTCCTATGAGAAATATCTAGTCCACACCAGGACAAAAGTATTTGATGATGGTATGAAATCACCACTTAAATTTGTATATACATTTCAAACTCTAGTTAATTCAACAATGGTGATATAAAAGTAAATGTAAGAGACGGAGATGAGATAGCCTACTTCACTGTGCAAGGTGATGGTGTTTTTATATTATTATAAGCCACTGAAGGCTATTGATACATTCACTCAATATCTCTCTTTGATTACAATTCTGCAGTGTTTTATCAAGGTTTCAATATCTCGATCCTTACAAATGAAGAAGATAAAGGTATATATAGGCTTGGGGTGTATAGTGAGCCCCCAAGCATGCTAAATATTTGAGTGAGGTAAGAGATTCAATGAGAGCCCAACACTTGTCTAACATATGCACAATACATGATGATGAAATTTCCCCCCTTGTGGGCTAGATACCGGGGTGGCACAAGGCTGAGACAAGATTTACTAAGAATAACTGCAGATTAAGCTATATCGAGTAACTGTGAAGTGCTGAGGACAAGGTCTCAAAGGACGAGACCTTTGAGGGTGACCCATATTATGTCGGTTGATGAATGGATCCATCTGATGAATATTGAGTAGTGTCGAATGAACCATGTTGGGCTTATCAAGGGACGATTCCACATATATGTGTATCCATCATCCTCTAGACCTAAGTCTTCAACGTGAATGGAAGGCTCAGGGATACTATCGGTCGACCCCCTAATGATGACGAGAACCCATAGTTTCAGAGGTTGCCATTTGAGAATGTGAATCATCCTGGATGATGCTGATAGAGTCCTTTCAATGTTTCAAGCATAGACGTTAGTTGATGGTACCTAATATGACAGATGTCATACATTGAATAGGTTGACGTGTTGTCTAAGAGAGACAGTTGTAGGACTACCTAGGGAAGAGTTACCTAATGCTGATTTTATAGGAGAATGTGCATAATGAATAGATCATTTAAATACCCCTAAACTCTCCACTTTCTCTTTCTTCAACCTTCCAACTTTTCCCGCTTTAGCCATTTCTACAAACCTCATGAAACCCCACTTCTCTTTCTTTTATCCAGTGAATTCAAGTCAGTTTTAGAACTTTTCTTAGCTTCTAAAGTGTTTTTCACCGTCTAGGTAACATTTTTGCTCTTTCATTTTCCTTTTTTTGCCATTAATTTGCTTCATTTTGAAATTTTCATTTTTCGATCACTTTCCTATTTTCTCTGGCAATTGCTTTAGACAATTATATGGTTGTTTGTTGGTAGTTTAGCGCTATTATTGTGGTCTTTAGAAGGTTAGAAGCATTTAGGTTAGATTTTTAGGCATTAGGCGCCTTAAACGTCAGCTATTAGACTTTTCAGTGGAGCTTCAGTTGTCTTCTTTGGTGAAACAACCCATAGTGTTCTTAGTTGTTCATACTAAAAACCCTTGAGTTCCCCTCTTTGATCTTTAAGTCAAAATTAAAACTATTTGAATGTTAAGAACCTTTTATAAGTTATCTGACAAATTCCCACACCTTAGGGAGATAATATTTAGAGAGATACACAAGGGCGAAGCCGAGGCCGAGGCTAAATGCAAGGCCGGATTCAACCCTACACTTCCCTTTCACCCAATACCTTTAGACGTAATACATACTCCCGTTATTGAGATTTGTCATTCAATGGTTAATACATTGGCTGAAGGTTCCCAATCTATGTTGTCTACCTTTGGTGAGGAGTCTGAGGTTGTCGAGTACTCAAATCGTGATTCATCCTCTAATCGTGCCTGGCCTTCCACTCATGACCCATTTATCCACGAAATCTTAGATCTCGAGGAGCCGAGGGTGGAGGTTTCCATTCATTCCCCACCCATGGATATTTTAATCACGGCTATCTCTGGGGTCGGGTATGCTAGGAGGATATTCGATCGTTAACGAGAATCCACTTAACACCAATTATGCCCAAAAATTCCCTAGCACTATTAGGGAGATTGATATATTATTGTGTAGGCATTTGTATGGCATCAAACTCGACGTACATATGAGAGTTCTCATGAGAGATGAGAGGGCCTATGATGGCCGAGATGGTGAAGTCGTTGTCTACGATAGATGTTTAAGGCTAGCTTCAGACTTTCCATCCATCTTAACATCCGAGACATTATTCTTGTTCTGGGATTATACCCAACTCAATTGTCTCCCAATGTCTAGAGGATCCTCATTGGCTTCGTCCAGTTCTGGCATTTGATTTATAAGAATAACCTTCCTATATTAGTCTTGAAGGGATGATATAACATTTCATGCTTCAAGGCACAGCCTGGATAAATTCATCTCATAGCTATGAACACCATAAAAAAGGTCCTACATGTCAACTAAACTTCCACTCATCATTGGGAAGCTTGTATCTTTGGTGCCTGGGAGTTTGATGTCGACACCCTTAAGAGCGACTCTGCACCGAGAGTGACCATAAGATGGGTAGAGGCTCCCATGTCGGCCAGGCTTGATCCCATCCTTAGCAAAGATGATAAGGACAAAATTGATAAACTTTGGTCTAAGGGGGACGATGATAGGCTTGTGGAGTTTGAATGACTGATGACTATCTAAAACAGACGGGTCTAAGGATTGACCCTTTGTCATAGCTATGTAAGTAACAAATTTTTTGCATCTATTGTGCCGTATTTGGCTATTTGTTACTGATATTTTCCTCATTTATTTGCTGAAAATTTTCCACCCAATACTCCAACTGAGATTTGGAACATATCTTATCCCACCCTCCTCAATGCCTTGAAGAAAATGGGAAATAATCCCACAATGATGACCATGATAAAAAAAAATTCCACTGGTGGCTTCAGCCAGGCCGAGGGCTCACAAAAAAGAAAAGAGCAGACTGGTTTTGGGTACATCCCCCTCCTCTGGCAAATAAGTCCAATGGGACTCCAAATACGACCAGTCAAAGGTCCTCTCACGCCATCTCGATATCTACGGATGATGCTTTATCGTCTCGTCTGACTCAGCTTACCATCAATAATGATTCTCTTATAGGAAATCAAAAAAGGGCAAAAGTTGTTGTGACGTCCATTATGCTCGAGACTGACATGAATTTTCTGGAGGCTATGGATGCCTCTCGTCTATGTGATTTTGGCTACCATAAGGCCACTCAGGTAGCTTCATGACCTCTCACTTATTTATTGATTTCTCTATTTCAAGTGTTGTCGTGTCTCATATTAATTTCTTTTCTAACTTCTTTGTAATATTTATCAACCTTTATGAAGGTCAGTGAATGGGTTCATGAAAAGCTTCCCTAGATTCAACAGTTCAAGAAAGCCCTTCCGACCGAGAAAGTCTTGAAGAATGAGATACAAAAGAAATGATGTTGACCCTAAGAAGGCCATTCAGGCCTTGAAGAATTAGTAATATGATGCCCTTGAGGCTCTTCAGAAAGAACACTATGAGGCTCTGAAGGCCCTCTTAAGAAAATATGAGGTTGACGTTGTTGTTGGTGCTAAGAAATCCAAGAAAGAGGCAGTGAAGGATGTCGTTAACAATTTTAAATCTTTAGACGAGTTTAATGGCCATATCTGCCAATATCTGGAATGGGGGTGAGGATGGCTTATCGTTGGGCCATCCTTAAATTTTTTGAGGAATTATAGAAGGAGTTTAAATCTTTCGACCTTATGGACCTCTAGTTGTCACTGCCTTAGACGATATTAAAGTTGAGGCTGCTATAAAGATGACAACTTTACAATGACTGAAATAGTCGATGATGATCGTGTAGAGTATGAGGCCTAGCTAAAGGCAATAGTTGATGTCGTGGATGGTGGGGTTTAGACAGCAACGACCGATAACATCCAGACTAAGGCCGACAAAACTATTTAGGGTGACCGCCTATGGCCTGATATGCCCCTTCCACTTGTAACTTTTTATTAATTGTACTCATGCCCCTCCAAACATTAAAACTTATTTGTGCCTTTAACAATACTTATAATTGCTGATGTTTGATTTGTTAGATGCAATTCAAGTTCATTTATGTCACTTGCCAAGCGTAATGTTTGCACCTTTATAACTTGTTGTCTTTGACTAGTGTTTTATGCATAACGTTGGCAGATACATTTACAATAGATCGATGCCTAATTTCACTTGATGACTAAGTAATATCTCATGTTAAGGTCTCTTGTCGTCGTTATTGAGAGTGTATGGACAAGACTTACCTCTTCATACACTCTCGTATCGCCGAGAGTTTTGACTTTTATCCCACGATGAAGTTATGTTTAAATAACCATAATGAAATGATTTTTAAGATTGAGTCACCAAATGAATTATATTAACCTCTAAGTCTTCTCTAGTCGTTGTTGAGGGTGTATAGACGAGACTTGTCTCTTCATACACTCTCGTAACGTCAAGAGTTTTAACTTTTAACCCGTCACAAAGTGATGTTTTAGCCACCATAATGAAATTATTTTCAATTTACTATCACCAAATTAACGATGTTATTTTGTGAGTCCCCTCTCGTCGTTATTGAGAGTTTATAGACGAGACTTGTCTTTTATACGCTCTCATCTCAACGAGGGAGACTTGACTTTTAATTAACCATATAATGATTTTCAAGTGTTTTCGACTACGTAAGCAATGTTGTTACACTGTTTCCCCTTCTTGATGTTATTGAGAGTGTATGAGGAGATGAGACTCCTTATACACTCTCGTATCACTGAGATGTAGCTTAACTAATTCATTAATAACACTAGTACAAACCATGCAATAATTATTAGTTACACGAAGATATGAGACAACACTTGTATCTTTTCATTAATACTTGAACTTTTGTACAAAGAACTGTCGTCATATAAACAAAGAACCATCAAAGTGATAAGAAAAATAATATTTCATTGATAGTATCTTTTCAGATGGTCAGCATTCTAAGGGTTAGAGAAGGGTTCACCCTCTAGGTTTTCCAACTGATAAGTTTCGGGGATGACCTCCTCTGTAACTCTGTAAAGCCCATGCCAATTAGGATGTATTTTGTTTTTCTTCTACCAGACCTTCTTCGACAATAAGTTACCTATAACAATTGGCTTGGCCTTTACTCTCTTATTATAAAATCTGCCAGCTCTCTACTAGTAAGCGAACTATTAAGAATCAACATCCTCTCGTCTTTCCTCAATCAAATAGAAACTGAGCGTTCTCTCATCCTCATTAGTTTTGGGATCATAGCTTTAGACTCTGTGATTAGGGAGACCAAGTTTAATAGGGATCACTACTTCAGACCTATAGGCTAGCATAAATGGTGTCTCTCCTGTCGACATCCTCTTAGTCATCCTATAAGACCATAGGACCCCATATAACTATTATGTCCATAAAATTTTTGCATCCTCTAGTTTCTTCTTGATGCCATCCAATATTGTCCTATTTATGACCTCAGTCTAGTCATTAGCTTGGGGTCGGCCTGGTGTCGAATATAACTGCTTTATGCCCGCTCCGCCACAATATGCCTCCAAGGACTTATTCTTGAATTGCTTGTCATTATATGATATTAAGGTATGGGGTAGGCCAAATCTGTAGATAATATTCCTCTAAATAAACTTGAATGTTTTCACCTCAATAATGAAAATAATTTCCTCTGCCTTTAGCCACTTTGAGAAGTAATCAATAGCCCTGATCAAATACTGATAATTTCAAAATGCCTTTGGGAGATGGCCTACTAAATTAATTCCCCATATTGCAAATGGCCATGACGCACTGATGGACGAGAGTGGTTAACGAGGTTGATAAAGGATGCTTGCAAATCTCTGCACCTGTCACACTTCTTCACGTAGTCAGTTGCATCTTTATCTAGTGTCGGCCACCAATAACCCTGAGAGACAATCCTTTTGGCTAGGGATCGTCCACCTACATGCCTTGAATATGACCCCATGTGCACGTCTTGTAGAACATATCTGACATTTGAGGGGCGAACACATCTAAGAAGGGGCAGTAAGAATCCTCTTTTGTAAAGTATGTCTCTAATGATGATGAATTTGGTTACTTTTTATCTTAGTTTCCTTATCTCGTCTATAGAGTCCCGGAGCTCACCATCCCGGATGTACTTGACTAGTGGATCCATCAACGAATCCCTTAAATTTATGTTCAAGAAAAATTCAACCCCACTATCGTCCTCCTCTATGGTTGGCCTATGTAGGATCTCCACTGTGCGTCTGATTTCTATTCTTATTGCTGACGCTAACCTTGCTTAAGCATCGGCTAGACTATTTTCCAGTTTAGGAATCCTTTTGAGCTTCACCTTTTTGAAGTTTTTTAAAACTTTATTAACTCGTGCCAACTATTTGGCCATATTCTCATCTTTGGCCTCATAAAACCCTAGGATCTGGTTCATAACCAACTGCGAGTCACTGTGAACAATCATTTGTCCAACGTTTAATACTCTTTCTAAGGAGGGGCCTGCCAACAAGGCCTCATATTTCGACTCATTATTGGATGTCTTGAATCTAAATCTCAAAGTATATTCAATTTCGGTGCCATCTGGAGCCGAGAGTTTCAACCCGATGCTACTACCACTTTCATAAGACGAGCCATCAACAAAAAGGCTCCACGTAGGACCCTCATTTGAAAGAGACCATACATCCAAGATCTTATTCTCGAAAAAAATCTTTCTTTGTTGTATCGACCTTATCTGTGTTAGCCACTGCTAAACTTTTTAAAGCTTCTGTCGGCACAACTACTGGTGCCACCACCTCTTCAATACCATCATTGTCGGTACCCACCAAAGTGAATCCGACCACAAAATCTACCAAGGCTTGCGCTTTAATTGCATTCCTAAGTTGATAGATTATTTTAAACTCACCTAGTTCAATTAACCAGGCCAATAACCTACTCGATTTCTTAGGTTTATGGATGATCTACCTCAAGGAAGTATCGGTGAGCACCTCCATCGTATGAGATTAGAAGTATGGATTCATCTTCCTTGAAGCACATATCAGTGCATATGCCAATTTCTCCATTCTAGGATACTTTAACTCAGAACCTACAAGGCTTTACTATTAAAATACAATGGCTTTTGAACACCTTCATCATCACATACGATAGCCGCATTGATGGTCGACTATAATACAACTAAATACATAAACATTTTTTCTCCCTGAATATGATGAGACGATAACATTGGTGACCCCAAGTAGGCTTTGATTTCTTGAAAGGCCTTTTCCCATTCTTCATCCCACATAAACGCTTTCCTTAATATTTAAACAACGACAAACACTTACCCATAGCTCTAGAGACGAAACGGTTAAGGATCGCAACATGCCCTATTAGCCTCCTCGCGTCTTTGGTGTTTGCATGTCTATGAGAGCTTTAATTTTTATGGAGTAAGCCTCTACACCCAATTTTTTCACTATAAAGCTAAGAAATTTACCTGCGTTAACATCGAAAACACATTTGGTCGGGTTCAGTTTCATCCTGAATGTATCGATCATATCAAAGGTCCATTTACGGTCTATCATATGAATCTCGGCCTTGAGGATCTTAGTCAGTATGTCGTTGACATAAACCTCCATTGTCATCCCAATTTGGTATTCAAACATCTTATTGACCAACCTCTGATAAGTTGTCCCTGCATTTTTAAGGCTGAATGGCATGACCTTGGAGCAATAGGATCCTTTATCTATGATAAAGGAAGTCTTATTAGCATTGGCCTTATCCGAAAGATCTAGTATATTCTATATAAGTGTCCATAAAGCTCATCAGCTCATGCCCAGCCATAGCATCGACCATCTGGTCTATACGAGGCAAATGAAAGTAATCTTTAGGATAAGCTTTGTTTAAATCAATGAAGTCCACACACATTCTCCACTTTCCATTGGCCTTTGGGATGATTACGATATTAGACAACCACTCTGGGTACTGTACCTCTCGGATGAACTCTGTTGTTTACCGCTTTTTAACCTCTTCTTGAATGACCTCGTACTTCTCTCTTGCACAGGTTCTTCTTCTTTGCTTCACAGGCTTTACCTTCTTATTAATATTCAATCAGTGGCAGATGATCTTTGGGTCTATTCCCAGCATATCCTCATGACTCCATGAAAAGATTCTATGCCTCCTCCTTATTATTTTCACAAACTCTTCTTTCACTTCATTCTTCAAGGATTTTCCAATTTGGACTATTTTTTTGGTACATCCTCGTTAAAGACAATGGATTCTACCTCCTCTGTAGGTTCACATTTCTTAAGTTTCTTCTCTTCCCTTGGTTCGAGAGTATCTATACTATAGGAAGTAGTTAACTTCTTGTAAGCCTTTTTCTTCTCTACTGAACTAAAGTAATGCTCTCTATCTTCCATTTGTTCCCCTTGAACTTCCCCTACCCATAGGGAATCAGGAATTTCATCATTTGGTGGATTATGGATGAGACTGCCTCAAACTCCCTGAGTTCTAATCTTCCAAGAATAATGGTGTTGGTCGAAAAGACATTCCCGTCCATAATGAAGAAGCTTACTTTCCTTGTGAGACACCTTAGTCAGGTGCCCATCCAGACATCCATTTCAATCACCCCCAGAGGATGGAACTTCCCTCCGATGAAGTCGATCAGCGGCTAATGGTATGGGACTAGTCCCTTTTTGTTGAATTTTAGACCCTTAAAGTAGTCCCAAAACATCACATTGGTTGAGTTGCCTCCATCAATAAGTATGCATGACACATCATACCCTTGGACCCTAGTGATAATGACCAAAGGTTCATCATGAGGGGACAAAATTCCCTTAAAATCCATTCTCAAAAATCCCACCACTAGGGTGTCCATGTATAATTTCTTCAACTTTCTCGGCCTTGGCTCTATCTTATTCGAGTTAACATCTAACCTATTGGGTGCTGACTTTTCCTTCACTACGTGCTCTTTACGGCCGGTTGGCTCCATGCCTCCTCGGACTAATCCATTGCATTTCATCTTTACATCAAAGGATATCATGTGCATATGACCTTTGGCTTCTGTTATCTTAGGTGGGAGATCTGGGTCATCCTTTGCCACACTGTGCTTCTTTCTAGAGTCGTCTTTGGCACAACTCCGGTCTACATACTTCTGGAGCTTTCCATGCTTCAACGTCTTCTCTATCTCATCTTTTAGAGAAAAACATTTATCAATTATGTGTTGTGGTCTTGATGGAAGTCACACCACTTGATTTTGTCCCTCTTATGAGGAGGGGACTTAAGTTTCTTCGGCTAGAGAAGTACCCTGTAGTCTTTAATCTCATTGGAGATCATATCTAGGCCTATTGTTAAAGGGGTATATTTGGCGAACTTATCCTCGATTTATTTTTTCTTCCCTTCCTTATCTTTCGACTTACCACCACCAGCATACTTAGTCTCTCCTCTCTTGGCCACCATGGCATCCTCTGTATTCATAACTCTCCCGATCGGAGCCAGAAGTTTGGTTATGGTTTTTGGAGGATCCTCGGAGAGTTTTCATAGAAGTTTCCATAGCTACAAGCCACTAATGAGAGCCTCCATGGCTATGTTATTTTCATAGTCCTCTACCTCTAGTTTCTCTTTGTTAAATCGGGAGATGTAATCCCTCAGAGTTTTATTCTTTCCTTGCTTCACATTTAGGAGGTGGGTTACTTTCTTTGGTGACTTCATACCGAAGCAGAAATTATGAATAAACTTATTGACCAGTTGCTTAAAGTTTTCAATTGAATAATTGGGTAAGGACGTGTACCACATATGGGTCGCATCTGTGAGAGTGTTAGATGAATCCCTTCACCTCATATCATCTGCGATGGTGTATATGTTGGCTACCGACTCATGCATTTCTATGTGGTGCACTGAATTCTCACTTCCATCATCCTTTGGGGTCATAGTAGGAGGTTTAAATTTTGTAGGAGTAGGAAAGATTACTATCTTGGCGATGAAACGAGACCCTTCTATGTAACCTCGGTGGCCTGGGTCTTGTCTCTTCAATAATGTACCAATCTTATCTTCCAACCTCTGGATGGAGTTATTCCAAAACTTCTCCTCTACCATAATAATATTTACGCCCCCTTCTGGGTCAATTGGGTCGGGTACTTGCTCTCGTATAACAATTCTCTATCGATTGTTTACCTCCCTTTACTCCCCGTCTCAGCCTTGGTGTGGACGACCATCACTATGCCTGCCATTCCCCCTGAAGGATAGATTACTGTAAGAATAGGAGAGCCAATTGCTCAAGTCTCCTACTTGGTCGAGACTATCAAATGCTAAACCCATACTGATCTTATCAAAGGATGAAGTCCTTGGTAGGCCCTCTAGTGTCGTCCTGTAACTCTTTCCCTTATAGGTTAGAGCTGAGATAATTATGTCACTCGAAACATCATAGGGCTCCTAATAATCTTCCTCGTCACAACCCTGGTCATCTAAGAAATCCAGCACTTATTTTCCTAGGAGAAGATGCCTAGGATTAGCTACATCTCTTCGTCGCTAGTGGCACTAAACTTCCTTTTGTGGGTCATGGTTGGTCCTTATGTCGTCGGATACACTATCTCCATTGTGATCGGAGTACTAATTAGGGTTGGGTCACCTAGGGCTCTTCCTAACACACTTTAGCATAACATCATGAAATGTTCTTAGATTTTTTACTAGTTGGCCACTAGTGATCGCAGCTCCACCGCCACATCAGCCAATTCTAACTGAGGTGGTGGTTGGCTAAAACTTGGTCCGACACCAAGAGGCAAATCTGATGCCATAGCTATTGTGAGGAGAAGCGGAAAATCTAGATGAACTATAAGAAGGAATGAATCTTAGAGAGAACACTTAGCTCTTTCAATGGTAGTACATGCCTAATAATGGTGGATCTGGACCACTACTAGAGGCAGAAGTTAGCGTCTAAGCTAGAAAGCAAGAGGAAAAAGATCAAATCTCTTCCCACGGACGGTGCCAAAATGACGATGCTATGAAACCATAACTTAAATTTATATATACAGTTCAATCTCTAGCTAATTAAACAATGGTGATATAAATGTAAGAAAGTAAATGTAAGAGAAGGAGATGAGAGAGAGAGATGACAGAAGATGTAAAGTGGTTCAGCCTTGGCCTACTCCACTATGCAAGGTGATGGTATTTTTATATTATTATAAGGAACTGAAGTCCATTTATACATTCACTTAAGCTTTCTCTCTCTTTATTATAATTTCGCAGAGTTTTATCTAGGGTTTCAATATCTCAATCCTTACAAATGACGAGGATTAAGGTATATATAGGCTTGGGGTGTTGAATGCGCCTTAATCATGTTGCATGTATGAATAAGGCAAGTGATCCAATAAGAGTCCAAAACCTGTCTAGAACATGCATAATCCATGATGATGAAATATTCCCCCGTATGGGCTAGAGATTTGTTATAACTGCATAGTCCACGTAGACTAATGATGCCTGAGTCATTCATGCCATATGAACTGTTGTTATCAGTTCTGATGATCTCGACCAAGCTAAGAACAACAGAGGCAATCTTCCAAGTAGGCAACTAAGAGGCTGATTCTGTATATTATCTCGGCCTACCAAGGTGGTACAAGGCCGAGACGAGATATACTAAGATTAACTATAAATTGAGCTCTACCAAGTGACTACTTAGTGACGAGGACAAAAGCTTTGAGGGTGGCCCATATTATGTCGGCTGATGAATGTTGAGTAGTGTCCGCTGAACCATGTTGGGCTTGTCAAGGGACGAGTCCACACTTATGCGTATCGGTATTTTCCCATTTATCTGGTAGTTTTCATCTTTATTTGAGTCCTTCAGTCATTGATGATCTTGTATTCCATAAGTTGGCTTGTTAGGTGTTCACATGGCTCATGATATTCGAACCAAGATGGACAAGTAACTCGAAGATATTTTTACTTAGATCTTAATTTGGCCAAGGAAGATATGGATACATCAAAAAGAATGGCTAAGACTATAAAGAAAGATATTATTAAAAATTTAAACTGACTAATGGTTAAGATGATAGAGTTGGAGAAGAAGAATAAAGATGACGCTAACCTATCAACAGTTGCCTTAGAGGTAGAGTGTGTATTGGCACCCTTAATCAAGTCGAAGTATTTAAGGAAGCTTTTTCCTCTTGGTACATGGTCTTACTCAACTACCACTCATTCATGAACGGCAATAACAAGTTGAAGGCCGAAACCAGTGTGGGTATCCTTTTTGTTTATATCTTTAGTTATATTCTAGTTGAATTTGAGCCAATAAAGGAAGTTTAAATCCCCTTGACTTCATTCCTTAGTGACTGGGTAGGTCCAATATCAAGAATTTTGATTTCCCCTTAGACTTATGAAGACTTGGTCGAACGTGAGGACTTGGAGATTGTGATGTGTCAAGAGTTAGTCAATATTCTTCCAACTCCGAGGGGGAGGTCAACCATGATTCCTTGGTTATATTTTTATTAATTAAGTGTTTTAACATAACTTTTGAATAATCATTTGTAAATTTCATAATGTCATTTAAAATTACATGTGATATTTCAAATCCCACTCCCCTTTATTTTTTAATCGTCATAGATATTTCCTTTGTCACTACGATGTACTTCCATTCTTGATTTCTTATGTTTATGTGTAATTTTACTTAGTCCTACTGCCGTGTAAGAATGAAGGATAAAGAACCACTGGTCTAAAGGGGTTACATGTAATATCTCGTATACCTTGAATTATAACTGGATACAAAAGCTTAGGTATAACTATCAAATGTCCGAACAAATCTAATCATAAATGTTTTCTTGTATCAATCTCTAAGAACTTTGGAACCTACCATCCGAACCCTAGCACTTATAACTATGATTGAACCTTGTTAAAATCAAGAATCCAAAAAAGCCCCTAAACTTCAGAAAAATACTAATTGAACCTTAATCACATACAATAAACTTAAATTGTCCATGATATCCAAATTTATCATATTTCAAGAACTCATCAAGTCACAAACCTTAAAGGTTAGAGAAATTATATTTAAACCCATCAATTTTGCAATATTATGAAGTATATGGCCTTTTCTTAAACATTGAACGAAACCAAGGACTCGATTCAACTTTAGGATATATAAACTTAACACACACACACACACACACACACAAAAAAAACATTTTGAATATGTTGGTTTCCTTGTAAGAAGCTAAAGCACATTAAATCACAAGTTGACACACTTCTCCTATTGAAATTCACACAATTGTGACTCAAATCCACCTCTCGTCTCCACTAATCAATAACCCTCAGTAAACCGTCTAATAAGCCTTGAACCCTAGATTAAATCACTAACTCAAACACTTCAAATTAGAGAATTTAAATTTGTCAATTTTGGGTATCTTTCTTATGCAACTTATTTTGCTTATTTAGTAGTTCATTTCACGTTCTACAATTCATTTAATAAGTTTTCAATTCATTATGCATTTATGAAATATACATGCATGGATTGGGAGAAGCAAAAGAGGGCAATCACAGAAGCTTGAGCTTCCACGGTGAAAATATATTCCCACATCTTCAACAAGTTCTTAGACATGGTAACTCTTATTTGGATTCTCAGTAACCTCCATGTATCATGAATTGCGCTATCCTTCTCAATTCAAGTCCAAGCTGAGGTTTTAAATTTTAAATCATTTTTTCTAAAAAGAAACCACACCGGTTTTCTAACGAATTTCTCAAAGTTTTTGCACTAACCCATATTTATTTCAAACAATTAAACGTTTAAGCTCACATCCACACCTCGAATTTTCCTTAAATTAATTTTTACAATTAAAATCAAAACCCTATTTGAACTATAGAGAAATTAGTCCTCATATCATAATCTCAATCCATAAAACTTATATGGTTGGATTCATCTTGAAAAAATAAGCAATTTTGGCTTGAATCAATTAAATTGATTAAGAAATGAGCCTAAAATTATCAAGTCAAACCCAAAATTGATTATTATGAGGTTGAAGGTGATGAACAATACCTCACGTGTAGGAGAATGGGACAGTGGGGGAGAGTAAAAGAAATGTTATTGGTGTGTGAGGGCATAAAGTCTATTGACTTGATGCCAACCTCATCCCCAAAGCAAGGATTTGCCCCTATACGCCAACATCAACATACAATAAGAAACAAGATATTCATCAGTTGAAATTAACATAACACTAAAAATAAAAGGTAAAGAAACTATTATACATATCTGATAAGAAAGAAACATGGATTGTGAATAAATCCTTATGAGATTTAAAGTACCTTTCTCGTGGTCTGAGGGTGGTTTGAAAATAAGAATATTTCGTGGTATGTTTTTGAGTTTTTTTTATAATAAAAAGCTAACTCTCGCAGAGAGAGAGTGTGAGTTTTTTATTACAAAAAAAAACTCAAAACATACCATGAAATATTCAACTATTAAATTCATGTGCCAATACATTCTGAAACTTCTTAAAGAAAATCTGACTAAGGATCCAATATATTATAGAATTATAGATATAAATCGGGCATAAACAAACTACAACTATAAAAAAACAATTAAAAACCCATCTTTTGAAAATCAAAACCTATTTTGAACCCCATGCATACATGTAAAATGATAAAAAGGTATACATGTATACAAATAAAAGTATCAAAAATAGTGAAACAAATTCCAATAAATCGATCAAACAATAATAAGAAAATTATTTTTTAACTTTACTTTTAGAGTCACTTATTCTTATTTAATTGAAAAAAAATTAAAATCATGTGATAAACTTTACTTCTAACACAAATAATATTCAAGATAATAAAAAAGAATAATGTAAAAATTACATCATAATTTCAATTGTCAAAAGTTAAACTTAAAAATTATCCACTGGCATGATATAACTTTACATATAACACAAATAACCCATGATTTTTGTTCAAAGAAAAGTATATTAACTCGATACCTAGCCTCATCCCCAAAGTAAGGATTTTTCCCTATACACCAACGTCGACATACAATAAGTAGCTAGATATTAATTAGGTGAAATTAATATAACACTAAAAATAAAAGGTAAAAAAAACTATTATACATTTCTGATAAGAAAGAAACATTGATTTTGAAAAAATCCCTATGAGATTTAAAGTACATTTCTCGTGGTTTGAAGGTGGTTCCAAAATGATAATAGTTGCAATTTGTAGGTTCGAGGAGACCTATTGGTGTCGTTTAGCATGAGAAAAAAGGGGATATGGGTGTGTTTTTAAGTGTGTCTAATATATATATATATATAGAGAGAGAGAGAGAGAGAGAGAGAGAGAGAGAGAGGAGAAGAGGAAAACATATAGATGGGTAAGGGATGATATTACCGGGGATAAGTATCGGCGGTGAAGGTTTTAGACTATATATATTAGTAGTGATAGAGATGAGTGAGGGTTGAAATTGAGATAATTCAAACAGAGCTCTACCGTCAAAAATAGGGGGAGATAAGGACCGTACTTTCATAATTCTTGTGCTATGGTTCCCGCACAGTCATCCATCATGAATTGCTTTAAAAATAGTAAAATATGGCATGAATGCTTGGCAAAATTTTGAACCATAAGATTTAAATATTAAATTTTTAGTCTCAACCGTTGGATAGAAGAGTCCAAAATCCCTCCTCATTTATATATATATATATATATATATATATATATATATATATATATATATATATATATATATATAACATTTATAAACTCTAAGTATTATATATTAACAAACATCTCTCGAACGACTCATATACTAGTAGTAGTCGTTCTATTTTCATATTATCTTCATAATACCACTTTTACAATCTTAATATTTTATGTCACTGTGTGATAGCCCAAAACCGCATTTTCATATCCCAAATCTTTTAAATTTGTTAAAAATGTGAATCATCTTATTGCACCCAATACCAGTACTTTCCATCTGAATCAATTCATATCGTTTTGTTGCATAAATTACAGGTAAGAAATGAATGCATTATATATAACATAAGGAAGACCATGAGAAATATATTTTCTCTTAGCACTTTTGGTATTGAGTGACTAGTTTTTTGCGTACTGCATGAATGCCTCTCTTATGAGAAGTGCTTAAAAGTTTTGTTACTTTATATCATCATGGTTGGAATTAACCAATTATAATTAATGCAACAACTTATCTTATATAACTCGATATCTTATCATATATGGTTATAGAAATACTCACATTACTTTTAGTTTATATCTTTCTTATTCATGTCAATTTCTATACATTTACTTTCCATACCATTACAAATAGTCATTTACTTACCATCTTTATAGCTATAGAAATTATACGTCCATAATTTGTTTCATTTAATATCACTACACCAAATATCGCCAATGATCATGGTATTGATTAGTGACCACCGCTATGGGTCACAATCTTCACCCGTGATAATATGACACGTGATAAAATTTTGGGTCACAATCGCTACCCGTGATCCACAGGGGAAAACACGGATCATGGTCACCACCTATGACCAAGGCACAATGGTGGGTCACGGTCCAGGCCCATGAACCTTAGGTGAGAACCTGGGTCACAGTCACCACCCGTGATAAGGACACCATGCTTGGTCACAGCCCAAGCCCATGACCCCAAGGGGAGAATTTTGGTCATGGTCACCATTCATGACCAGTGTCACGGGGCTGGTTAAGGTTAATAATCGTGACCCCTATTTTTTATTTTTTAAAAAATCTTTTGGTCACGATCCATAACTATGACCAAATATATTTTTTAAATTAAAATAAAACAGGGGTCACTGTTTTGGATCGTGACAAAATAAAAAATAAATAAATTTTATTTTTCTTCATACCAAAAAACTGTATATTTTTCAAACTTGTTTACATTTCCAGACATAAATATTTAGCCAATATGTAATAAAAGTTAACTAACACATGCGTGCGTGAATATGTACTAATACAACACAAGTTAACTAATGCATGCTTGCATGAATATGTAATAATATATTGTGCAAGCATGCGGGAATATGTACAACACAAAATAAAATGCAACGCATTTTGAGTGAATATGTACAATTTAAATAAAAATACAACAAATTCTTACGTGAATATGTTCCAAATGTTCCTTCACCATTGAGGCTTGCAAACAAAACTTCAAAAATGTCACAAGTGGTAAGTAACAATGGACTCGAATCCTAAAAATAACTTTGGAATGCCTATGTATCCACAAATGGCATTAAAACTCCACGTAGTTTGTAAGATTAACAAGGTTGGGGAATAATCTATAATTCGAATCTAGGGTGTCTCTTTTGATTTATGAAAATTTATTTCAAATGTGTTGAAAGTGTAGAAAATTGTGACAACACTCTAAATTGAAATTTTTTGTATAAGACCCCCCCCCCTCCTTGATTTTTATTTACGAAAATATATGACAATACATAATAATGAGAACACGAAATTAAGTTTTTTGCGTTTTTGCCTTTCAATGGCATATTTTTAAGTTTTATAATTTTTTATCATGTTCTTAAACCGGGCATCCCATGACTACACGATCAGTTACTACGTGTTACGTTGGTCCCGTGGGAGGTGTTTGTGCCTCTTTCTAGGGATTTTGGGGGCTATTTTGCATTTTCACCCTTCAACGGCATGTTTTCAATCCTAACTCTAACTATTTGCATTTTTTGGTCATGTTCTTAAACCGGGCATCCTGTGACTACGCGCCATTTTCTACGTGTTACGTTATCTTGTGGGAGGTATCCGTGCCTCTTGTGGGGGCATTGGCATGTTGTTTTTCATTTTCACCCTTTAACGATATGTTTTCAAGTCTAAGTCTAATTATTTGCAATTTTTTATCAAGTTCTCAAATCGAGTATCCCGTGACTACACAGTTAGTTGCTACGTGTTATGTCGACATCGTGGGAGGTATACATGCCTCTTTTGGGGGCATTTGGGGGTTGTTTTGAGTTTTCACCCTTTAACAACATGTTTTCAAGACTAAGTCTAACTATTAGATACTTTTGGGCATGTTCTCAAATCGGGCATCCCGTTACTACGCGGGTAGTTGCTACGTGTTATGTTGGTCCCATGGGAGGTGTATGTTCCTCTTGCGAGGATGTTTGGGGGTTGTTTTACTTTTTACCCTTCAATGGCATATTTTTAAGCCCATGTTTAACTATTTGCAATTTTTGGCCATGTTCTCAAACCGGGCATCCCGTGATTACGCAGTCAGTTACTACGTGTTATGTTAGTCCCGTGAGACGTGTTCGTGCCTCTTGTGAGGGCATTTGGGGGTTGTTTTATGTTTTTACCCTTCATCAACATGTTTTCAAGCCTAAGTCTAACTATTTACAATTTTTTATCATGTTCTATAACTGGGCATACTGTGACCACGAGATCAGTTGCTACGTGTTACGTTGGTCCCATGGGACGTGTTCTGGCCTTTTGTGGCAGCGTTTAGGGGCTATTTTGCATTTTCACCCTTCAACATCATGTATTCAAGCCTAAGTCTAACTATTTGCAATTCTTTCTCATGCTCTCAAACCGGGCATCCATGACAACGTAGTCAGTTGCTATATGATTTGGCGGTCCCATGGGAGGTGTCTTTGCCTCTTGCGAGGGCATTTGGGGGCTATTTTACATTTTTACGCTTCAACGACATATTTTCAAGCCTAAGTCTAGCTATTTGTAATTTTTTATTATGTTATCAAATCGAGCATCCCGTGACTACGCGATTAGTTGTTATGTGTTATGTTGGTCTCGTAGTAGGTGTATGTTGCCCTTGCAGCGGAGTTTAGGAGTTTTTATGCATTTTCACCCTTTAACATCATGTTTTCTAGACTAAGGCTAACTATTTGTAATTTTTGGTCATGTTCTGAAACCCGACATTCCGTGACTATGCGGTCAGTTGCTACGTGTTATGTTGGTCCAGTAGGAGGTGTGTGTACCTCTTGCGAGGATGTTTGGGGCCGTTTTATATTTTTACCCTTCAACAACATGTTTTCAAGCCTAAGTCGAACTATTTACAAGTTTTGGTCTTGTTCCTAAATTGAGCATCTCATGACTAGGCGATCAGTTGCTACATGTTACGTTGGTCACATGTGAGATGCATGTGCCTCTTGTGGGGTTGTTTGGGGGCTATTTTACATTTCCACCCTTCAACGACATATTTTCAAGCCTAAGTCTAACTATTTTCAATTTTTGGTCACATTCTCAAATCGGGCATCCCGTGAGTATGCGGTTAGTTGATACGTTGGTCCTGTGGGAGGTGTTAGTGCCTCTTGCGGGTGCATTTGAGGGTTGTTTTGCTTTTTCACCCTTTAACGGCATGTTTTAAATCCAAAACCTAATTATTTTTAACTTTTGGTCATGTTCTCAAATCGGGTGTATCATGATTACGTGATCTTTTGCTACATGTCACGTTGGTTCCATGAGAGGTCTCCATGCCTCCAGCGGGAGCATTTGGGGGCTATTTTATATTTTCACCCTTCAACTGCATGTTTTCAAACCTAAATCATACTATTTGTAATGTTTTTTCATGTTCTCACACTGGGCATCCTGTGCCTACACGATCAATTGCTACGTGTTATGTTGGTCTCGTGGGAGGTGTTTGTGCCTCTTACGGGGGCATTTGGGGGTTGTTTTGCATTTTCACCCTTCAACGGCATGTTTTCAACCCTAAGTCTAATTATTAGAAATTTTTGGTCATGTTCTCAAACTGGGCATCCCGTGACTACCCGACTAATTGCTACGTGTTAAGTTGGTCCTATGGGAGATGTCCGTGTCTCTTACAAGGGCATTTGGTAGTTGTTTTACGTTTTCACCCTTCAATGGCATGTTTTCAAGCCTAAGTCTAACTATTTGAAATTCTTGGTCATGTTCTCAAACTGGGCATCCCGTGATTACGCAGTTAGGTCTACTTATTATGTTGGTCCCGTGGGAGGTGTTTGTGCCTCTTGCGGGGGCATTTGGGGATTATTTTACATTTTTACCCTATAACAGCATGTATTCAGGCTTAAGTCTAACTATTTGTAATTTTATGTCATGTTCTCAAACCGAGCATCCCTTGACTATGCGGTCAGTAACTACGTGTTACGTTGATCCCGTGGGAGGTGTATGTGCTCTTGTTGAGGCGTTTGGGGGTTATTTTGCATTTTCACTCTTCAACGACATATTTTCAAGCCTAAGTTTAACTATTTGTAATTTTTGGTCTTGTACTCAAACCAAACGTCTTATTAAGTAGGCCCTTTTGTGTATGTTCTTTAGGCAAAGACAATCCTTTCAAAATTTTCTCAATTTTACTATGCACCGAATTTGTGAACCAGTTTACTAACCCAATTTTATCTTCTTAATCGTAAACATGCATTTAGTGAGATTAAGTGGATAAAGTTAGAAAGTTCATAATGTTAATGTACGAGGAAACCACTAAGGGACAAAACCCTCGGATGACCCAGTCTAGAAAATCACTATGACATAGTTTTACAAAGTGTAGACAGTAGACTTACACAACGAATTGATCCCCACAAGCCTTGACGTTCTTCTATCTTCAACCCCTCCTCCATAGTGAAACATAAGAGTCCACCTATGCTAGGTACATGACACACGAGTCCACGTATACCTCGGTATCCATCGATACAGCCTCAGCAACTGTCTATAATTCAGAACACGAAATACACCGCTTCTTTACCATAATCATCACAATCGGAGTCCACTGCACGAACAAAGTTCTTCTAATGATGGAAGAATCAAACTAGTGGTGCAAACCAATATCTCTATGACATAAGGATTATGTAAACTCGGATCTTGAAATTGGAAGGATGTTTATTATTTTACCTTTGGAAAACCTTTGTAAACAATTTGCAGAAAACTTATATCTTTCTGTTCTGCGTTGCACTCTCATTTTTCTGAGTCAAAGATGCATTAAATAATAAAACACAAATTTCAAGGTTGCACGTCGTTCGAATGAGAACAAGAATTTGTTCGAACGAAATGTTTATCTCATTAGAATGATAAGACAATATCGTTTGAATAAGAGTACAATCTCGTTTGAACGAGGGATAAAATCATTTGAAAGGATAAAGTGCAAGACATTGTTCATATGACTCTAAACTCGATTTAACTCAGAAAGTATTTATAAAAAACATTTTTAAATAAAGGTAACATCCTTAAAAAAAATCCAAGAACCATAAATCGTTATGAATCCATACCTGAGAGAATCTCGAAAAATCATGTGAAGACTTAAACCTGCACTAAAAATGCGACATGATTTGTCTTTGAAACTTAGTCGCTACATCTTCAACACAACATCATAGGCTTAAGAAAATCACGACGCATAAATTCCATCCTATAACTCAAAGTGGTTTTTGTCCGGAATAATGCCAAAACAAACAAATTGACACTATTTGGAAATTTGTTCTCATAAATCTCCCCATTTGGCTATTCCGGGACAAAACCAAAAACAGTGAAATGCTAAGCTGGGTCATCAAGCCAAATGACCTATGTCCCATCCCATGAACCCAAAAATAAAAATACAGTACACGAACGAGAATATGTAGGTCTGGAAATCATGAGCTATATAAATGTGATGTAGCTAAAAAATCTTAATCTCTGAACAATAACTACACAAACGAAATAAACAGATATCAAATGAAGTATGGACGAATAAAATGATATATAAACAATATGATCAAATCACAAATCTCCCCTACATCACATATCTATTTCTCCCCCCTTCTTCCTGGAATAAACAACTAGTGGTACAAATAAACAGATAAAATCATATCTAGCATGATTATAACATGAGAAGCATAACTAGATAAACATGAGTAACTAGCTAATGAAAGATCAGAATATGACAAAGTATAGCTGGTAAATAGTCACATAAATAAATCATCACAATAACAAATGTTATGACTAAACAGAATATCATCCAATAATTCATCATAATAATCAAACATGAATAATTCAAGTCAATTGCATATAATCTGTCCAGAAGTACCATGTGAGAATAACATAAGTATATGAAGCACAAAGGTACTAAAACTGATTGGATTTTTTTTTGAAAATAAGCAGGTCGTTCAAATGATTATGAATGCCATTGAAACAACAAACGTATCTAGCTTGAAGCCAAATGAATCTCACCTCTAACGATAAAAAATAGTAAGCCCTCGTGTGAAGCTCGTTTGAAGGGACCTATGTAACGACCTTCTAACTAACTATCACTGTACGTCGAAAACATCTCCTGCAAACCTCGTTGGAACCATAGTTCCAATGACATGAACAAGTCGTTCTAATAATAGAAAAAATTCTCGATTGCAACACAAAAAGATATGAAACATCAACCCACAAAGCTGAATCAGTGAACCAAACACCTGACACCTCCAAAAGAGGAAAAATACTGACTCAAAAACAAAAATGAGTTACACGTTAACACTGTATTGATGTGCCTAAACATGGAATGTAGTGTATGGGTGTGAACTAACACAAATGAATCATAATTCAAACACATAGATACATTAAAGTAATTAATCGATAAATATCATCAAACTGCAGTTTAGCCATATGTGACAATTCTAAAGTGAACTTAATGAACTAAACAAACGTCGTGCACACAAGTCTATAATTTTGACGATTTTACCAAACAAAAGCGTCATGACACGACTTTTTCAAGCTTGGACTCATTATGCAAACACATTGATCTTTAACTAAACTCCCTCAAAAGATAAATGTAAATGATAATTCTTTTATGAATCAATCTTCTTTTGAAGTTCTACTTTGTCGTGTAAGAGATTTCCTATTGCCCCTTTTTAGCAAAATATGTTCCTTTTAATGACTTGATTTTTTTCTTCTGCTCTTTTAAACGGTGGCTTTCATGACGAGTTCACATGCCTCCTATAGCCCTTTCCCATGTATACTCATCATTTTTTAATAAGAAATAACTATCCTCACGGGCAACGGTTCTTACATGCACAACTCCCCCTAAGTCTTATATTTGCATAGATGAAAAGATTGAGAGGAGAACGTCATACCAAACTCAAATGTACATGCGAAGTCAAACATTCAAATAAGCATGTTTATGTGTGTGCAATGGCATATACATAGTCGAATCTAAATTCAAGTCAAGTTCGAAACAACTCCATTAAACACATGGTTTAGATCAATATATGCATCCAAAATCATGACTAAATGTCCTAGACACATAGAAATAATAAAGTGAAGGGGGTCCAAGCACATCAATGTGCCATATCATAAGTTTAAACTCAAAACACTAAAAATCGAAACTCTTTTTTGTTTTTTCCAAAATATTTTTTACCCAAAAGAAAAATCTTTTTGAATTTTTTCAAAAATATATATATATAAACAAATCTTTTTGTATTTTAAAAGAAAATATGAAACCAAATTTTTTTTTGTATTTTTCAATAAAACTCGATAAAAGAAAACTAAATTAAAAATATACACACACCATAACACTAGAAAATATATATCATGAAGCAAAAACTAGCGTATAATAAGAATCGCTAACACGATCATCCGTAAGATTGATCATGGGAAGAATCACGTGCAAGCAAACGAGAGTCATGAAGTTTAATTCCTAAATCTTCTATGTAGGGTTTCCTAATCCAAGTAAGTGTGTAACGACGCCTGTGGGTTTTGGGAACCGAAATGACTTTATTCTTAAACTTCCTAGGAGCATTCTTAAGGTCATAGCAATAACGCCTAAGATGACCTGACCCTTCCTACCGCAGTGAGTGAAAGTGTAGATGCATCGAGGAATGTTACCAAAATGTGGACCTCTCCTAATGTTCCTAGTCGGCTCTATCACACGTATGGTGTTGGCTTTGGGAATGGTAGTAATACTACCATCAAAGCCAATTCCATACATATCATCTTTGATTTGGATGGTGCCTCATATCCTATCCAACTTTTTTAGCCTAGCCTCCAAAACAAACTTAACCTTACTCGAATCTATCAATCTCTCCTCAAGCTTATATATCCTATACTCGAGTAAATGCCTAGACTCCTCAAACTCCATAATATCCTTCTTCATAGCCTCATCAAACCACGAAGACTATCTCTCTCGCCATCAATATATTCTAGTTTCTCCCAAATAGTCTTCTCCCATGCCATAAAATCCTCAATCAATGCATCATTATTTTCTACGAGATGTTCTTTTAACCTAGCTTGCAACATCAAGTTTTCATTATTTACCTTCACCGTTTTCTCATACAATTCATGGAAGGCAACTTGAAACTCATTATCCTCTATATCCTCATCCTCACGCGCTTCACCCTCGTTCACTTGAGGTTCACTAACTATGGCCTCGAAAGTGTCAATCACAAGAGTATCTTTATGAGAAGAATTATTATTGTCACTCACACGACAAACCATGAACGTGATGTAGTTGCACTTAATGGGGGAATCTTCTCCCTCTTCTGGATCATTATCACTAAGAGTGGCGCTAAATGCTATCGGTTTCTTGCTCTGCTTTTTAAGTCTAGTGGGGAACTCCACTACCCTATGTTATTCGGTTGTTGGGTACCTTTTCTCCCAAGTTATTCGACGAGTTAACAATATCGGACAATTTAGTGCAGAATTCATCAATGGTCTCACTATCTAACATCTTAACCATCTCAAAATGGGTTGTGAGGTTTTGGTATTTAGAAACCTTAACCGTGTTGATTCCTTCATGGATGAATTACAGTATAACCCAAGCCACTTTAGACGTCTCACATGTCATAATACGATAAAATTCCTCCTGGGTGACTGAAGAAAACAAAGCGGGTAAACCTTTATAATTATATAACAACAATTTATGATCGGCATCAGTTCACAACTTAACAAGTTTCAAATGATTAGATTCTCCCTCTCTCGTGACTGGTGGAGACCACCCCATTTCAATCGCTAACCACACACATTCATCTATAGTCTTAAGTGCACACTCCATATGCATTTTTTAGTAAGCATAGTTCGACCCATCAAACATAGGTGTTCTAAAGCCATTAAAAATTCCAAAATTCATACCTAAAGACACACGAGATCGCTCACACAATAACCTAGTGTTCTAGCTCTTATACCAATTTTAGGAGTCCCTTTTATATATGTGCTTTAGGCAAAGCCAATCTTTTTAAAATTTTCTCAATTTTATTTTGCACCAAATTTGTGAACCAATTTAACTAACCCAATTTGATCTTCTTAATCGTAAACATACATCTAGTGAGATTAAGCAGATAAAGTTAGTAAGTACATAATGTTAATGTACGAGGAAACCACTAAGGGTAAAAGAAACTCGAACGTCCCAGGCCAGACAATCACTATGATATAGTTTTACAAAGCATAGACAGTAGACTTACACAACGACTCAATCCCCATAAACCTTGGCGCTATTATATCTTCAACCACTCCTCCATAGTGCAATGTACGAGTCCACCTATTCTAGGTCCACAACACACGAGTCCACATATGCCTCAAGATCCATCGATACAACCTCAGCAACCGTTTATGATTCATAACATAAAATCCATCGCTTTTTCACCTCAACCAGCACGTATGGAGCCCACCGCACGAACACAGTTCTTCTAACGATGGAAGAATCAAACCAGCGGTACAAACCAAGATCTCTATGACATAAGGATTATGTAAAATCGGATCTTGAAACAAGAATGATATTTCTTGGTTTTAGCTTTAGAAAACCTTTGCAAACAATTTACAGAAAATGTATATCTTTGTGTTATGTTCTGCACTCTCAGTTTTTAAGTAAAATACACCTTAAATAATATAAAACTAATTTCAAGGCAGCATGTCATTCGAACAACAAAAAGCAGTCATTCAAACGAAATGTTTATCTCCTTAGAACGAGAAGTAATCTCATTTGAATGAGAATACAATCTCGTTTGAACAAGGGATAAAATTTTTTGAACAAGCTAAAGTGCAAGACATTGTTCATACGACTCTAAACTCGATTTAACTCAGAATGGATTTATAAAATCATTTTAAAAATATTTTTAAATAAAGTTAACATCCTTAAAAAATCTGAGAACCATAAACTGTTATGCATTCCTACCTGAGAGAATGTTGGGAAACCATGTGAAGACTTAAAACGTGAACCAAAAATGAGGCATGATTTATCTTTGATGCTTGGTCGTTACATCTGTAGCACATCGTCATAGGCTTAAGGCAATCGTGACACATAAATTCTATCATTTGACTCAAAGTGGTTTTTGTCCGGAATATTGCCAAAACATACAAATTGACACTATTTGGAAATTTTTCCTTACATCTGTGACTACGCGGTGAGTTGCTACGTGTTATGTTGGTCTCGTGGGAGGTGTTCGTGCCTATTACAGGGGCATTTGTGGTATATATTGCATTTCCTCCCTTCAACAGTGTGTTTGAAATATTATAATACACTAATGTGTCAAGATTAATTAAAACTCTTTTAACTCTTTGGTAAAAACCTCTTAAATTTCAACAGTTGAAAATACACGCACAAATTGTTTGTTGGTTAGTGTGATGTCCTTTATAGTCAATAAAAAATTGAATTGGAATGTGATGATGAGGAGAATTGGTGTGAACACAATATTTGATCATGAGGAAACCCGTTTACTGGAAAAACCCTAGTCCCTTTGTTCCGGCACCAGGCACACACCCATGTTCACTATAACCAATGTCTATGTATAAATTGCACATTACAATATGTAAATGAAATAGTCTATCCAATACAAACAGTATACCCAATATCAAACTACACAACCCCACAACTACTAAATTTGACTAAACAAAACAACTCAATGACAACTTAGAAAACACACTCAAAGCTTCACACGCAAAACCAAAATATCAGTGAAGATGAACACTGCAAAAGTGATAGTGTAAGGTTTGGTTTAATAAAGATCGCAAAGATTATAACTACTAAGTCACTATACACATAAAGGTTCTTATTTAGTAGATTAAAATCAACACAGATAAAGAAACCTAAAAGTATAACAGTTTTGTGTAAAAGCCAGTTAAGAACAGTAGAGGGGATAATAAGACCAAAACTTTACACATAAACTGTAATAAAAGAATCAAAGTCCAGTTTTAACAGTTTCAATATATTAAAAAGGATAGGGTTCAAGTAAACAGATCTATTAAACAAGAAAAAAAGTTTGGCAGCTGTAATCAACAAATAAACGTAGATATGATTTAAAGAGAAAAAATATCCAGATTGGGGTTTTAAAAAAAAGTTTTGTTAAAACAAGAGTTGGGACAATAATAACATGCAAGTCCCAAGCATCCTCAAAACACAATCAAAACAATAAAATCTATATAACAAAAGAGATTCGAGACATCCACAAACAAGTCTTAATTCTACGAAACTATATATATATATATATATATATATATATATATATATATATATATATATATATATATATATATATATATAGTGTATATAAACAAAAGATAGAGTTATACCCAACTATTCATCCAAGAGTCAAGTCAAACGAAGGATGAACAAAGTTGGTCTCCAAACTTGTTAGACGTAATAAAATTATCAAGGATCAAGCACACCTTCAAATTTCAAAAAGTTTAATAAATAAACTTTCAAAGATCAGCGACTCCAGAAATCAGCAAATCGCACAACCAATGGCCCTCAAATCTTACACACAAAAACAAACACTAAAAGTCTCATGATATGGTGTTTGGATGTAAGAAAATATGAAGGTAAATTATCAAAGGTTGGTTTAGAACATGTAGGAATTTTAGAGATAAAGTGAGAGAAAATTTCTTTTGCGTTTCGTTGCTTTTGGAAAGTAAAAACCCTAATTTTTGAAGCACCCAATGCCTCTTATTTATAGTCTCAAGAAATCGTTGGTTGGAGCGACTATAAATATCGAAAATAAAAGAGCAAATGGGTAAAAGACAAAAGCAATTAAGGGGTAGTCTTGGCAATGCATAAAAGAGGATATTTCGGGGGCACATGCATCATAAGCCAACCCCAGAGGTAAAAATAGATAAAATGCCCGAACAATCTCTCCAGCGTGCAAAAGGAAAATAAACACATGTGTGATGAAGCCACGTGTGTTAAACACCTCAGTCCTATTGGTCTAAAAGGTTTCACACAGATCGGCCCATACAACTGGAAATGCTGTCGTTTTTATTTCTATTAAACTTTTTTAATTAAACAATAATAATGCTGAGTCAAATGTTAATTTAACATTTTAAAATCCAAAAAAATATATAATAATTTAAAAAATATTTAAAAATTCTGAAAAATAATAAAACTATTAAATTATAATATAAAAAAATATTTGAGTTAAAATACATATTAAATGTATAATTACTGAAATAATTAGTATATTAAACCAATAATTCAAAATAGGTTTCGAAGTTAAAAAAAATATTTTTAGTTACGCGCTAAATGCAGGATGGGAGCGAGAGTTAAAGCGATAGTTTGTCACAAAATTAAACTAACTAAAATAGGGTATTTTCAATCTTCCCCTTTAGCGAATTTTGGGACAAACCATACTAAGACACAAAAACTCAACTAACACATGCAAATACATAACTCAACTATACACATTAGTCCTAAAAAAGAGAAGAGTACATAACTCAACTAACAACATATATCCTAGAAAAGAAGAGTACAAACTCAACTAACGACATATGTCCTACAAAAGAGGAGTACAAACTCAACTAACAACATGTGTCCTATAAGACTCAAATACATACAAAAAATATATGAGTCTCACAAATCTCCTAAATAAACAATAATAAAACTCAAAGCAGGAGCCTAGTAGTCTCATATTCTTTCACAATTTTTCTCAAAGAGACAAAGGGTAATCCTATAAAAAAAGATGTTAGTACCACAAGATACGAAGATAAAAAGTACTAACAAGTAAGCCTAACAATTATTTAAGTTAGGTAGTCACAAACACCAATAAACATTCGAAGTGCTTCAAAATGCTGGTTGTCAAAGGTTTTACAAATAAATCTGTTAATTGATATTTCGTATTAATATATTTAATAGTTATTTCCTTTTTCTTGATTAATTCATTAATAAAGTGTTCTCTCATTTTAATATGTTTTGTTCGTTAATAAAAAATGAAGTTTTAGAAATACTTATTTCACGGCATATGATTCATTTAAATCATAGTCACTCAACATTTGCTCCGTCCACGGAAGCTGAGTACAACAACTACTGGTGGCAATGTACTCAGCTTCTGCTGATGAAAGCGAAATGCAATTTTGCTTTTTAGAGGACCTCGGGACAAGGTTGTTTCCTAATTTAAAACATCCACCTGAGGTGCTTTTACTATCATCGGTACAACCTCCCCAATCTATGTTCGTATACCCAATTATTTTAGAGTCGGTGTCTAAAGTATAGAGGTACCATAATTTATTATCCGGCTTACGTATTTTAAAATGTGTTTAACAGCATGTAAGTGGGACTCTTAAGGTTCACATTGGTATCTAGCACACTCACATACGCGCTATGTATAATACCAGGTCTACTACCAGTTAAATAAAGGAGGTTGCCTATCATCCAAGTATCTTCTTATCAGACAGGTCTTCGAAAAGTTTCATATATGAACTCATAGGAGTTCTAGCAGTTTTCAAAGTAGTCAGACCAAAACATTTAATTAAATCTAAAGCATATTTGGATTGACAGATAAAAATATATTCAGGTTTTTATGCTAATTGGAGGCCTAAAAATAACTTAAATCCCCCTATCATAGACATTTTAAATTCATATTTCATAATATTAGCAATGTTTTCATCTTCCAAGAGGGAGGTAGACCCAAAACTATGTCGTCAATGTAAACTTGAACGATTAATGAACAATTTGTGTTAAGTTTGACAAAGATAGTTAGGTCTACTCCCCCTCAGTTAAATCATTTTCCATTAATAAAGTTGCTAATCTCTCATACCAACCACGAGGGGCTTGTTTTAATCCATAAAATGCTTTCTTGAGTCTAAATACATGATTGGGGAAGAAAGGATCGAGAAATTATTTAGGTTATTCAACATAAACTACCTCATTTAAATTGCCATTTAAAATGTAGATTTAACATCCATTTGATATAATTTAAAGTTTAAATGGCAAGAAACACCAAGTAACAATCTATTGATTCTAATCTAGCATTAGGAGCAAAGGTTTCATCAACATCAATTCCATTAATTTAATAATATACTTGTACAACTAGCCTAGCTTTGTTTCTTAAAACATTACCAGATTCATCACACTTGTTTTTAAATATCCATTTTGTTCATATTACATTAGTGTGAGTGGGGCGAGGCATTAAATACCACAAATTGTGTAGTCTAACTTGCCTTAGTTCTTCTTGCATAGCAAGCAAACACGACTCATCTATTAAAACTTATTTTATGTGTTTAGGTTCAACTAAAGACACATAAGAAGAAAATAAGGCATTTATAGATTGTGATCTAGTCCTTATTGGTCCTTTAACATCTCCTAAGATATTTTCTTGTGATTTGCCTTAACCCAGTTAGGAACATCAGGTTCATTAGGTGGTAGAGAGTCTGAATAACTATTTATTGACTATTTTTATAAATCCTCATTATCAGCATTGTCAACAGGTAGGGGATTCTCACTTTCTTCCATGTGATGGGCAACACTATAGTTTATAACAACATTAATGGATTCCATAACAACTTTTGTTCTAAGGCTATACACGTGATAAGCATGATTATTCTGAGAATAACCTAAAAAGATAGTTTTATCTACCCTAGTATCAAATTTGAAAAGGTGTTATGTATCTTTACAAACATAGCATTCACTACCAAAGACCCTAAAATATTTCATATCTAGTTATTGGCCATACCAAATTTCATAAGATGTTTATTTGTTATTTTTCTTAAATACACTCGATTTATAATGTGACACGTAGTTTGAGCAGCCTCAGTCCAAAAATATTTTGGTAAATTCTTAGCGTGAAGTAATACAGGAGCCATCTCTTGTACGGTCCGAATCTTACTTTTTGTAAAACCATTTTGTTTAGGGGTTTCGGGTCCACTAAATTCGTGTTGATAACCATATCATATACAGTGTTCTACACTACCCTTGTTCTTAAAGTCTCCACCTAAGTCACTACGGATCCTAGTTACTTGGATGTCTTTCTCGTTTTGCAATTTTTAGAAGAATTCTTAAAAAACTTTAAAAGTGTCGAATTTTTCTTTCATGAAAGCTACCCAAGTAAATCTAGTAAAATCATCGGCAATGACAAGAATGTAAGAATTACAACACATACTAGTAATTCTAAAGGGACCCATTAAATCCTTGTGAAGTAATTCTAAAGGTTGAGAGGTTAAAATATCTTTTACTTTCTTGTGAAGGGATTTGTTCATCTTACCAACTTGACATGGTCCACAAATAAAGTATTTCACTTCGATAATTTTAGGTAGATCACGAACAAGTTATTAACTAGTTAACCTAAATAAATTATCATAGTTAATGTGTCCTGGTCTTTCATGCCACAAGTCTAAGTAATTTAACCTAGTGGATAAATAATTTTTAACATCTTTATTTTGAATAACAACATAACAGTTATCGGGCGTTCTTTCACCATAAAGAATAGTTTTACCCTCTAAAATAACAATTTTTAACTCGTATTTAGAAATTTTAATGGTGTGGTATGTGTGGAAAAATTAACTTATACTAAGCAAGTTGGATATAAGTCCCTCAATAAGTAAAACCTCATTCAAGTTAGGGAGCCCATCAACCATAATTCTTCCTTTGCTCATGATCCAGGACATTTTACCATGTCCAAAAGTCACATTTTCACAAATAAAAGTGTTTAAGGAGGAAAATTTTGATTTGCCTATGGTCATATGACTAGAAAAACCCGAATCTAAGTACCATTGAGTGTTTTTATATGCAGCGTTTAATGATGATACAACAAAATTACATCTCAACTGGTAACTTGAATCATTTTCCCTAATCCAAATGGCCTTGGTTTTTGGAAAAATAGTTTTATTTTTCAAAGGCATTGTCTTAGTAGGTGTGGGCTTCTTAATAGATTTGGTCTTTATAGATGCCTTGGATCTATTCCCTTTCCTATATTTTCTATTCAAGTTTAAATGTTTATAACAAAATTTCTCTAAATGTCTAGTTTCACGGTAGAAGTCACAATGATACAATGGCCTATTAATAAGTTTTGTTTTAAAAGTCGCTCTGGGACTATTAACATTGACACCTATTTTTTTTTAATTTAAACAATTAAAATAGAATTTTTCTAAATGACCAGATTTAGAACAAAAGTGACAATGATAAATCTTCCTAACAAAACAGTTGGCTTGGATCTGAGTTTGATTTTTCACATATGAAATAGGCATACAAACAATGGAAGTTTCTGGACAGTCTTCAATGGAGTTAACAAAGTTTATTTGAGAAAAATCTTCTCCATTGAATCCATTTTTTTCCTTGTCCATATGAGTCTTTCTAGAATTCGTCATGTGTTTAACCAAAAGAGTTGAAGTGATATAAGAATCCAATTTTTTCACAATTTCTTCTAATTCAGATTGAGATTCTCGAAAATTATTTAGGACAACCTCATGCTTATTTTCTAACAAGTGATTATTTTCAGTTAATTTTGAAATACTTTTCTCAAGTAAAAGATTATCAGATTCAAGCTCTTCCATTTGCATAGTTAATTCGTCATAAATTAGGCAAATTTGGTTATTTAAACATCAATTTTTGGTAGTAACCTAGAATCTATTTTGCCTAAGTGTGTGCACTTTTTCAAAGTTGATTTGTACAATTTCTTAAAATTCAAATCATCATCAATATATCACTATTATCAGATTCACTCACAGGGGATGATTCATTATATAATCCAGTTTCATGATCCCAATTCGAGTTACAACCATACACGTTTTAGTAACAATGGGAGTAGTGTGTTTGTGTTTATAAGTCCTTACGGGTAAAAAACTATTATCAATACATAACACATATTTGTATACAAATAGTTCAAAATCATCAGACACTTTATCACACTCATTTTTAGACTCATTAACACACACATAAGTAAATGCTATAAAATTATTGTACCTTTCACTACTGTCACTATCCGAACTATCATCCCATGTTTTAAATATATGGACCTTATTCAAAGATTGCCATTTTGATTTTAAAAAATATTTATTTGCATAATGAACAAATTCATTACACTTTCTACATTGAATATGGATAATATCTTTATTAATGTCATATTTTTCAAAAGTTTTCTTTTTAAATTATATTTCATGAGGCTTGTTAGTATAACTAGGTTGGCCTTCTCTAGAAGAGAATGTGTTCCAGTGTTTGAAAAATTTCTTAAAGCCTTTAGATAAAGGGAAATTTCATTATCTAATGACTCAAGGGAGACATATTAGTTATCTAAATTAGAAAGCTAAGATACAAATGCAAGTCTATTTACACTAGATTTAAAAACTAAAGATGGTTATGTAGTGTGTGTATGTTCTTTGCCTCTTTGATTTTATTTAAGGTGGTTTGCAATTCATACGTTTTCAGTTTACTACAGAGTAGTTGAGGAGTCATACTATGATCATCCATGTCACCTATAGCACTTATCTTCATATCAAAACTAACAGGTAAAGACCTAAGTATCTTAGTACATATTTTTGAATCAGCATACACAATTACATTAGCATGTGATTAATTAACTATGTCTTCAATTCTAAGATAGAAATGATCAAACTTTTCATTGTTTTTCATAAACATTTCTTATTTGTACCATATTCGTTATATCACTTTATCATAGATGAGGTATTTAGAAGCTTTTTTCTAGACCTTCAATTCTTATGACCGCTCTTCTATGAGGATCCCATCTCTAATGTTTAGAAAAACTTATACATCCACCTTGGCCCAGGGTCCTCTAAGTGGTTGGTTTCGGAATTTACCAAGGGAGTCCTCTCTTTCGATATAGCTAGTTTGGCTAGGTGGTTGTCCTTTATCTCTTCTTCTCTCGGGATGTGGATGATTATGAAAGATTATTGGTGGTGATACCATGCTTGGAATTTATTCATATAGGTTGGTATCCTTGTTCCTTTGGATTCATAGTATCCTGGAACTTGGACTATTATTGCATGGGATCACTGAAGAAGTTAACCTGATTATATTTGAGTGATAAGATTATCCAATCACCTCTAATCAGTACCTAGTATTTAACATCATTATTTTATGCTTGGAACCATAACCTTAGTTTCTACTCAATTCTTGATTCATATGGTGTTTCCACTATAATCCTAGATCATACTCCGAACTTATTAGAAAATACACCAATGTGAATCGTCCATACAAGTTTTTCATTATCTTTTTTTGTGCCTCTTTTGATTCTTTCTCAATCGTGAATTCTACAAAAAATTTGCAATATCATGGCCTTCATAAGCCACCCTAGGTTGCTATAGGATATTAAATTCCACAAATCCATTAACCATTTTATGATTCGAACCTTTATAGTTTAACACCTGCCTAAGAGGATGGTTATTGACAAGTAAAATTGAGTGGGGTTATAATTACTATACTCCCTTCTAACAAGATATTATAAGTGAGACAACCAGCTTCTTAATCTAGGGATATTTGAATTATGTTCTATTGAACATTATATTGATATAGTGCACAAGTATTGACATCCTTGCGTCATCCTTAGTTAGTGCAGAGCTCAAAGTTGAACATAAGATAAAAAGGTTGAGGGATAACTCTTCCTTACGGATATGATTTGATAAGAGTGGGGATTTGTCTAACTACCTATTGATATCCCTAAAGACCGGTTATCATTCATCCATTCACATTAAGGCCTTATTTAGTGTCTTGAATAAAGGAATAAATTTATCCGTCACCTAGTTGACAATACTGTAAAATCTTACTAAGTTGTTTAACACAAGTTAAAATAGTTAAGTAAGTTCTGAACAACTTTTTTAGGAAACTCTTTTATAAAACTAGACAGTAACACAAGATGTGTTTAAAAATTATGAACAAGTTATTTCTGATTCTCAAAAATAGGTTTTAAAATTAAACCTAAGTCTAGTTTGCACCAGTAGTAGTGAAAAAGTAAAAACCACACACAAGAGACAATATGTTTACGTGGTAAAATCCCAAATTAGGGGAAACATCCATGGTAATATCTACGCCATAAAACAAAAAAAATCCACTAAAATCAAACAATAGTTACAAGATTACAAACACTAAGCATGCATTCAGGGTCCTGAGACTAAGATATAAATGTACCTACATGAGTTCCCCTCCCAAAGGTAATTCTGATCTGGATTTTTGACCTTCTTAGTAGCTTCTTTGCCTTCCTCCTTGCTCTTTGTTTGCAGTGGCTCAAATAACTCAAGATCTCTTATATTAACCACACTAACTATGTGTTCGTGTGAGACTGATATTGATAGTGATGTGACTATAACTATATGCAAATAAGCAGCTCGCACCTCTCAAGATGTATATAAATAAATCCTATCAAATTACACAGTTTCTATATGACATGCAAAGAGTTCAAATCTCTATGAAAATCAAACTTCAAAAACTATTTTCAGATAATCTTTCTGAAAAATAAATTTTATAGTTTCAAAACTTATTTATGTATGAAATAATTTTAAAAATTGTGAAACTTATATTTTTGAAATAAGGCTTTTCATATTTGAGATTTTAGACTAATGGAGGTATCTTTTTCAAAGAATTTTAAATAGAGAATGTATCTAAAGAAATATAAACATACAGAACAAGATCCAATAGATAAGGGATAACAGAGACCCTCAAATATTTTGTGTGATATATCTCTTAGCAAATATTGTAATTTCTAGAAAGAAAAGCAAGATCCACAGTGAGACGTGGTTCCTAAGAGAAATAATGAGTGGAGAGGGTCTTCAAACTCAACCAAATACCAAACTCACAAAAAAATAAATGATTCTAACTCTCAAAAGGTAGGTTTTCTGGAATAGTTGAAACTTTAAGAAAGTGTTTGGTTTTTGGAAGAAAACCTAAGAGTTTTGTATTACGAAGACTTCTTCTCTCTCTCTCTCTCTCTCTATATATATATATATATATATATATATATATATATATATATATATATATATATATATATATATTCTCTCTGCTCCATTTTTTTCTCTCAAGTTAGGCGAATGTCCAAATTCTTCAAATGGGTGACCTAAGGAGCCTATTTATGCTGGTCATAGAAGGATCTGAATGTTCGAAGGAAATAAAGGGTTGGGATTGCTTTGACTGTTCAAGTCTAAATCTAAGGGTTGAAATGGCACCGTACAAACACTTACTCTAATTGGCCCTAAATGATATCACATGGATCACTTAAAAACACATGCAGGTTGTAGATTAAAATGATCCAAAGGCTAATATTGTTTCTCATTTCTAAGACACACACAAAACACAAGTGTAACAATTAGTGTGCTAACACGTGGGATAATCTAATAGGCTGTAAAACGCGTGTTTTAGAACTTTTAATAATTCAAATTGCACCCAAAAATGTCTTTGCTGGTTTTATATACTACCCTGACACATTTGTGAGGGATAAGTCTAATTTGACTTTTAACGCCAACACTTTTAAAACATGATTTTAATTATTTTAAAAATCATTTTAAATGAACTTAAAAATGTTTAAAATAGTTTTAAAATGTTACATAATTTTTTTTAAAAATATGTAAGCACTTGGGCACACACATTAACACCTATATGCATGAAGTTTGTCCTATAGTATGTTCAAGAGATAAGATTACTTCCCTTTTTGGTAGATGTATTGTTCTTGGACTGGATGATATTTAACGATGAAGCTTGTGTACCTTGGAGGGTATGTTCAAGAAAACTAACCTATTTTGTCTTTATATCCAAACTAGTTGGAACTTCGATATGGTACAGACTCAAGTTAGTCAACTATATAGTGTGTTCTCAATCTTCCCCTTTGGATATTGGAGACAAAATTCCCTTGGGTAAAATAAAATAACTCCTAGTTTTCCTATACGAAAGATCTACCCCTTCCCATCCTAGAGCCAAAAATAAGAGAAAGAAAATATATAACTCAACTATCATATAGACCATTACATTAAATCTGTGATATCTACACAAACGGTTTCGGAAATGCTTGAAATAAAACACTTAAGTTGGAACCTTAGTTGAGTCAAGAGAGATGAAAATCTATTAAGTTACTTAAGTATTGCTCCACCAATTTTTCTCAAATGTAAAAAGGGTGAAAAAACTTATGATGAATCATAATAAGCAATCTAACATCCTATAATAATCAACGGGTCACTTCAAGGGTCTCCTACATAAAACAGATATAGGAGACATCTTCTATCATTTTTTAAACGACCATGCCCTATATCCTCAAAGACCAATTATCAGCATGAATGTAACCAGAGGATATACTAATAGGTGATAGACAATTATTCAAGAATAATTATACCAATAGATTTTCTTAAGGATTCAAATCTCAAGTTATCTAACGGTATAGTAAATAAGTCAACTAATTGAAGTTATGTAGGTAAATAGTTTATCTCCAATTGTTTATATTCAACTCATTAACGAATAAAATGGTGACTTATCTTGATGTGTTCAGTACGCAATTGTTGAATAGGATTCTTAGAGATAGTTATCACACTTTTAATATGTAAGGCCCTAAAATTGATAAGGAATGTTAATCATATGATTAAATATACGTTATAATTTATAAGTTGATGAGGGGTGTTAAAAATGTTAATTATCATATTTGGGGGATGCATACTCATGTGATATATGTGTTGGTTTCATTAGATGTTAATCGAGCTAATGATCGGGGATAACTTGTTTAGATCATATGATTAGTTATGTGATTAAATACATCATGAAAATATGTTTTTCATACATCATTATGATTATAAAATTAAACTAAGGTGTTGGTCCGAAAGTGGTGATGTTAGGTCGCCAAATGTGAAAGTTTTGAGATTTTTGGTAAATTGTTACTCTTCTGCGGGCCCGAATTAGGCGTACTAGTTTTATGATTTGGGGAAAACACAAAATATCAAAGTTGTAGATATATGAGTTAAGTTTATAACACAACAAATGGTGCATCAAACGGACATTCGAGTGAGAAGATATTGTCTTGTTACGAACCTGGGAAAAAGTGGTCATTTAGCTTTAAATGATATTTTTTCTTATATGGTGCCACGTGTTATATTGTGATTGGTTGGTGATTAGGCATATATTCTTCACATTTATCCCCTTAATTACGGTATTTTTATGATCCCGTGCAGTGTATCTAGCTTGGATTTGTCCCTTATTTATGCTACTAACCTTTTTTGGCAAGTATTTCGTGTTTTGTATATTTCTCATGTGTTTTACAGGTATTTCATGCAAGTTAGTGCGAAGGAGAACTCAAAACAGTGAAAGAAACCAAGAAATGTAGAGTTGAAGGGTATTTTCGTAATTTTTCAGCCTTAGTCCGAAGTGGGGCCAACTAGAAAGTTGAATATCTCTAAATTACAAGAATACTAGAAAAAACGGCACCTCAATCCGAGCTACGGTGAAGAAGTTACGATGTTTTGAAGTTGTGCGATAATGAAGAGTCTGGATGTGCGGATTTCTGTAATTAATTATGCATTTAATGCAGTGCAACTCTTGGAAAACTTGTGCCACAAGCGAAATTTGATGCCAAATTCATGCAACTTAGTGCTATAAAAGACCAAGCTCTACCTCATTTTCAAAGGGAGTGGAATTCTAGAGAGAGGGGAGTTGCTAGAGAGAGGCTAGGTTAGGAGTAGGTTAGAAGTGCTAGATTGAATTTTAGGGTTAGATTTTGAGAGCAAATTTTGTATTCCTTCAAGAGTTTTCATGAACCCTATTTTGTAAGAATTTCTGAATCCCAATTCCGTTCTTGTTGCTGAATTCAAGTAATATCATTTCCATTCTCTTGTTTTATTATTTGCAATTTATTTATAATGTTTTGTAGATCCTTAATGTTGTGTATGAATTTGTTTTTTTTAATCCAATCATGAGTAGCTAAATTCCCAAGGGTTGGGGTACATGAACTCAATCCAAGGCAAATTATTTATGTAGAAAATAGAGGTTAAATTAAAATATTGATTGAATCGTGAAAGCACCGCTTTATATTTATCTTTGATTTCGTATGGTGCGGGCTTGAACCTCATATACGTAATGCTTAGAATCTATAAAGACCGGATTCATTCACCGCTTTATATCTATCTTTGATTTCATATGATGCGGGCTAGATCCCTCATATATGTAATGCTTAGAATGTATAAAGACCGGATCTAGTCAATAATTTTAATTTACAATTCTAGTATTCTATATGGTAATTGGTTAAGGATTGAGGGATTGTACCCTACCCTATTTTCTCCCATTTGTCAGATCTAATTTCTTTTGCACTTTTCAGTTTGTTAAATTTTCCCAATTATTAATCATCTTTTCGTTTCTTTTAAGAAATCATTTCAAGATTTAATAATTTTTCTTATTACTATTTGGCAATCTCGATCCCTGTGGATACGATTCTGACTTACCGGGTTTATTACTTGAGCGACAGGCTTGCACTTGAGCCTAGAGTGAACGCATTTCTGAGACAAATTCTTAGTCGCGTCAAGTTTTTGGCGCCGTTGCCGGGGATTGAAATTGTTAAATTTTTAAGAAAGTTATTTTTATCTACAAGTGATTTCGAAAAAAAAATAACAAAAATTGAAAAAAAAAATGGGTGTCACGTTCTTGAATTGCCCAATTTGAAATGTCTTATTTTAACTCTTTTGGTGGATTTAATTGTTATGCTAATAGTGAGGAAGAGGAGGCACTCAAGACTTATGACCATTGGATCAATATCACTAAAGATGATTATATTAAATACAAGCCTAGTGCTGAGAAACTCCAAATTTATCAAAATCAATTGCTTGAAGAAGAAAGACTTGAAAAAGAATATCGCGAAAAAAATCGTTATTGGGAGCAAGAGTTAGATGCATTATTTGAACCCAATGAGGATTGTTTTTCCGATAGTTTTGAAGATGAAGTAAGTTTTCAACCAAATGAGGAATTAGAGGTGCTAGAACCAAGAAAGCCTACTTTGGAAGAACTCTTACTTGATCTAAAAAAGCAATCTGATGACCGTGCTGTTCTCGAGTCGAAAATTATAGCAACTTGCAAGGAGTTGAATGATTATTTGGAAAACTTAGAAAAGGTCGAGACTTGCGCTTCACCTAATACTTTTGAGAATGAAATCATTGAAATTGATCCAAGTTCTTTTGAATCTCAACCTATTATAAATATTGCAAAATCTACTGAGGTTGAGGATCATTTGTCTCCTTGTGTCCCCACTATTATCGAACCATTAAATCCATCACAAGAATTGGATGAATGTCTTAAGGATGTTGATCCGCTTCTTGTATGGGAATGTTATTTTGAGATGCTTCATCTTACGGGACACACACTTAGACGTGTCACTCCACCAGATCCAATTGAAAATTTTGAAGGAAAAAATTTTGAGGACACCAAGCAAGAGAGAGAGCTAGAGGAGTTGAGCCTAGCAGAATTTGAGCGCGAATTTGGACAGGTAGATGCAAGCCTTAATGATGAAGTCCAATCTTTCTGGGCCTCAATTTGTCATTTGGACGAAAGCGAGTGGGACAATAGAATTGATGCATTCCTCCTTCCCAAACCTTCACCCATACCATTTGAGTCTTCGGAGGTACTTGAAGATACGACTCAAATATCGTCCGACTTAGAGACCAACACACGTGCTACGCAACAAGAGGATCATTTTCCGGTTTATGAGGACAAGCACTCTATGCTTAAATTGTTTTCTAATATGGATTGTTCCTTTTTGTGTGCCCCTCTCCCCATACTACTTGAAAAATCTTTGGAACGTGATTCTATATTTCTTGGATCCCAATGGGACTTGTCCTCTTATGCACCAAAATCCTTCATTATCCCCCTAAATTTTGTAATTGGTGATGGTTCATTTTTTAAACTTTTCACATGCCTTCCGTTTTTCAAACGGAATTCTTACTTTTCGGGAGGCATTCATCCTAGTGAGGGCACACCATTAATCCCTCAAAGTCAAATTGTATTTTGGGTGGACCCTCAAATTTTTCGACTTTTAGTGTATGATTTATTAGCTGTTCAAATGTTAGGTTGTAAATAGTTAGTTTTTTTTTTCTTTTTCTTTTTCTCTTTTATTATAGTCTAGTTTTGAGAGTTAGAGGTTTTGTTATTCTTTTTGCTACGCTTGGTTCTAACATGTTTTGTAGATTCAATGGACTCGCACTCATCAGGGATCGCTCCATTTGGGTAATATCTTTCTTTTCCTCTCTTTATGTTGTGTTCTTGATTCACATTGAGGACAATGCAACATTTAAGTTAGGGGGTGTGGGATATTCTTCACATTTATTGTTTAGATTCATTGATTCGATCACATGTTCTTTCCAAGTGTGTTTTGAAAAAAAAAAAAAAATTGAAAAATTTTGAAAAAAGCCAAAAATATTTTTGTTCAAAATAAATAAAAATTAGAATTTAAATTTTCAAAAATATCACCTTTATTCTATTTAAAGTCTCAAATTGTTAACAATCAAAATGCACTAAGCCAAAATTGACCGAAGATGGAATTTGAAATAAAATTGACGACTTTACGAATAAGTGTGGAGATTAATAAAACCCGGTGAGATTTCGAGCCTTTCAATTTTTTATGAGTTTTTAAATCAATCCGAGTTTATGATTAACTCAAAGTTCTTTTCAGCGTTTTAATAAGTCATTGATGATCTCAATCCTTTGTTTTGATCGGTTATGGGAAATGTGTGAAATTATTGTCTCGAAATTCGTGGTAAATATATCTCTAAACTTTATTAATCTCGAGATGCATATGGTAATGTGATTAGCAATTTGGACGATGAAGTAGGCCATCGTTTGTTACCCAAAAATATTGGCCATAAAAAAGTTGTGAAAAATTATCCCTTTGCAACCCAAGTTGAGCCAAATAAAATTTATCTTTTCGTTTGATAACCCGAAAAACCCAAATAGCCCGGAATTGTGAAATTTGAGAAAATTCATCAATTAAGTCCAAATTGTGCAATAAAAAGGGGCAAGAAGAAAAAAATAGAAATGCTCAACAAAAAAGAAAAATAGCAAGAAAAAAAAGAAAAAAAAGAAGAAAAAAAAGAGAAAGAGAAAAATAAGCAAATGCCCGAAAAAAAAGCACTAATGGACATCATAAGGAAATTTTCCAATTCCGAATAGCCCATGTATTCTCATTTTTACCCTTTACACTTTATGACCCGAAAAGTCCTAACTGAGTCCGAATGGCGAAATTGGTTAACGCGTGGAGAGCTAAGACATGAAAAGATAATATAAGAGATTAAAATGGTGTGAACTAGAGGTGATGTTCCCATTTCCTAATAACCGTACTCCGATGATGAGATCTTTTCACCATAAATTTCCTTCTTTTCAATTTTGTATGCATGAATTTGTGTCCATTATATTTACTCTTTATATCATGCATACTGAGAGAAAATAACCACAATCCGAGTGATTCGTTTGTGAGTGCAATCCGTAAGAATTTGAATCAAAATGAATTTTCGAAAAGTAACGTAATGCTCAATCAGTGGAAATTTGAGGTTTAATTTTTGGCTTTGCACACACACACTATGGTTTGAGACAGTTGAATATGAGTTGATGGTGATTATTTTTTCGAAAAGTTTAAATTGTACAATTTTTAAGTATTTTGATCTTTATTTGAGTCAATAAAGAATTTTGTGGGTAAATTCACTGCAAACCCTCACGAGACAAAACTCGTCCTACTAGGGTAACCTAGGGGTTTAAAGGCTTATTGCATACGCTAAATGCAATCGCTTGCCAGCGAAAAAGGTATTCTATCCCAATAAAAGAATTTTCAAGAGTAGAATTTTGGCTAATTTCATTTACATTGCTCGGGACGCGCAAAGTTCTAAGTTAGGGGGTGTGATTAGGCATATATTCTTCACATTTATCCCCTTAATTGCGGTATTTTTATGATCCCGTGTAGTGTATCTAGCTTGGATTTGTCTCTTATTTATTCTACTAACCTTTTTTGGCAAGTATTTCGTGTTTTGTGTATTTCTAATGTGTTTTACAGGTATTTCATGCAAGTTAGTGCGAAGGAGAACTCAAAACAGTGAAAGAAACCAAGAAATGGAGAGTTGAAGGGCATTTTCGTAATTTTACAGCCTTAGTCCGAAGGTGGGGCCAACTAGAAAGTTGAAGATCTCTAAATTACAAGAATACTGGAAAAAACGGCACCTCAATCCGAGCTACGGTGAAGAAGTTACGATGTTTTGAAGTTGTGCGATAATGAAGAGTCTGGATGTGCGGATTTTTGTAATTAATTATGCATTTAATGCAGTGAAACTCTTGGAAAACTTGTGCCACAAGCGAAATTTGATGCCAAATTCATGAAACTTGGTGCTATAAAAGACCAAGCTCTACCTCATTTTCAAAGGGAGTGGAATTCTAGAGAGAGGGGAGTTGCTAGAGAGAGGCTAGGTTAGGAGTAGGTTAGAAGTGCTAGATTGAATTTTAGGGTTAGATTTTGAGAGCAAATTTTCTATTCCTTCAAGAGTTTTCATGAACCCTATTTTGTAAGAATTTTTGAATCCCAATTCCGTTCTTGTTGCTGAATTCAAGTAATATCATTTCCATTCTCTTGTTTTATTATTTGCAATTTATTTATAATGTTTTGTAGATCCTTAATGTTGTGTATGAATTTGTTTTTTTTAATCCAATCATGAGTAGCTAAATTCCCAAGGGTTGGGGTACATGAACTCAATCCAAGGCAAATTATTTATGTAGAAAATATAGGTTAAATTAAAATATTGATTGAATCGTGAAAGCACCGCTTTATATTTATCTTTGATTTCGTATGGTGCGGGCTTGAACCTCATATACGTAATGCTTAGAATCTATAAAGACTGGATTCATTCGCCGCTTTATATCTATCTTTGATTTCATATGATGCGGGCTAGATCCCTCATATATGTAATGCTTAGAATGTATAAAGACCGGATCTAGTCAATAATTTTAATTTACATTTCTAGTATTCTATATGGTAATTTGTTAAGGATTGAGGGATTGTACCCTACCCTATTTTCTCCCATTTGTCAGATCTAATTTCTTTTGCACTTTTCAGTTTGTTAAATTTTCCCAATTATTAATCATCTTTTCGTTTCTTTTAAGAAATCATTTCAAGATTTAATAATTTTTCTTATTACTATTTGGCAATCTCGATCCATGTGGATACGATCCCGACTTACCGGGTTTATTACTTGAGCGACAGGCTTGCACTTGAGCCTAGAGTGAACGCATTTCTGAGACAAATTCTTAGTCGCGTCAGTTGGAATGGTAGGATTGTTAGGACGACTTAAACCCCTTAAAATTACCCCATTATTCATCCAATTCAGCCATGAAAATATTTTGCCTAAGTAGAGAGAAAAAGAGGAAGTTAAGGAAGAAATCCTTCGGGAAATGACCATAAATCGAGGAATTCTCGTAAGGTAATTATCTGTTTATTAAAGATGGTCACATGGATGAGTTATACCCTTGGTATATTTTTATTTATGATTTGGATGGATATTTAAATGATACCCATGTTTCCAAATTGAGTTAAACTAATGATGGCTTAAGATGATACGTGAGTACTTATGCTAGGATCGTAAATGTTAACTTCAAAGTCCCATTTTTTAAATTTCATTCTCATGAAGCTTTTTCACGTAGTAAATTCATATATATGATGTGTACATATACTGAAACATGTTTAGTATATGTTTCCATGATTGATACCCGAGGTAGAGATGATATATGCTTAAAAATGTTAAGTTACGCTTTAATGTTCTCTTCCGACCTAGTTGTGTTAAAAGTGTCATAAATCATGGAATACTTATTGAAGTTAAATGATTCTAATTGGAGATTATAATAGAATCATATATATATATATATATATATATATATATATATACTATATCATAAAATGATGTAAAAATACCAAGAAATTAATTTTGGGTGATAGTTTGAAGTTCAAGAATTTCAATTGAAAATGTTAGAGAACATATATGAGTATGATATACTTGAAGGGGTGAATAAAATACCTGCTGGTTTGGTTTGTGGGTTGTGTTGAAGTTGAATTTTTGTTGTTGTTTTCTCCAGAAATGATTTGGAAAAGGTTGTAATAAAATAGGCATAACTTTGTCTAGAGAATTCGTAATTTAATTCTGTAAATTGTGTTAGAACCCTAATGAATAAGGTGTTATAGAAATTTGAAGTATCATATTCAGTTAATTTTTAGTTATGTCACATTGACCAACTGATGTGATGTGTTACTGAGTTTAATGTGATTTGATGTATTCAAATACTAATGATGTTGAATTGTTAGGTGGGGAAGAGGCTAACACTACCATACTAAGAAAATAGTTTTGGTATTAATCTTAGTACCAAATTCAAGGTGAGTGACGTGTCCTATGAAATATAGATGTTTATATTTTCACATGGAATTGTGTAGTTAAATACATGTGTGGTTATGCTTATGGAGTAATGTGGTGTAATGAAACATATGCGTATGATTAAAAATGTTAAAAATGTTATATAATGTTATGGACTGAGGTGGGACCTCTATCTAATGCTAAGGACTGTGGTGGGTCCTATGGGATGCAGCTGCCCCGTTAATCCAACTTAAAGGTTTGTTGTACTCGGGCCTAATTATGGGATTTGGTGTTCCCCATTAACTGGGAGTTAATTGGACTGGTGGGTCTAGGCTTGCGAGAGTTACACAATCCTTGTTGGGTTATAACATTAGAAAATCAAAATGGTTATTTAATTTGGTTATATATGTGGTATATAGTCATTCACTAAGCTTTTGTTGCTTACACTCCTATAATGTTATGTTTCAGGTATGCCTATTGTTTGGAGTTCACTGCCAACTTAGGACCTTAAACGGGAGAGTGAAGGATAAATAATGTGGGTTGAATATCAACAAGCTTTTTGGGTACATGTTACACAAAGGAACTTATGTAAGTAAATTAGTTGGGTACTTTTAAGTTGGGCATAAAGGTAGGTATGTTTTCATCTAAACATGCCTTTGAAGAAAAAAAATCTTGACCTATTTTTCGAAAGGTTTCAAGTACCTTATTGTTTAATGGGGATTTATCTCAATATAAAATGATAGTCTTAACTTACTTAAGTCGGGGCGCGACAACTTGGTATCAGAGCATGGTTATTAGGTTCTGGACAGGGTGTGAGGATGTATATTGGCAGTGGATGTTGAAACTGTTTTGAGTCATAAGTATTCAGTTTCAAGGGATACATTTTAGTATGTTGGGTTCCTGAGGCGTAGACACTAAGGGTTTTTTATTAAGTTTAAAATTGGCTTTGTTGACTAACATCTATGAGTTATACTGATATATTGTTGATATGAAATGCAAGGATCTTGCAGGAAAGAAAATAAGATGTTAAGGTTTATTCGAGGATGACAGTGAATACATGTATTTTAATATGAAGCATTACATTGTTTTATATGTTGTATGGAGAAATGTGTCATTAAAGGAAAAAAAATTAAAGAAGCAATGTGGTATACAAAAATGTGAAGTATTGGAAGTGATATCTTCTTATACTGGTATATGTGAACTTGACAAAATTTATGAAGTATTGGAGGTGATCTCTTCCTATGCTGGTATATGTGGATTTAATTCGTGTTATGTATATCATTATGAATGGCTGCGTTCCTCATCTATATAGGAGAGTGATTTACGAGAACACATGTTTCGTTAAAGGATGGAAAGTGAAAAGAATTTTGGTTACATGATTATTATGAGACTTATATTGTTGGAGTGTGAAAAAAAATGAAGATTCACATAGTAAAGGTTAAATGAGAAGGTTAGTAGTTGTATGTTTATATTTAACATGTGAAAAGGTATTAAATTCAATAAATAGTCGATATATCACAAATGATCAGAATATGGGTTCATAGTGAATCATGATAAGTAGAATAAAAGAGTAATGAGAGTTGAGATGTACGTCTTTAATAGTATGAGTACATGTAGTGGATATTACTTTTGTGATGTTTTGAAAAGCTTATATGAATAGTAAAGTTGAGATAAGGTGTAAAGAGTTGGCAGTTTAAAAATATTGAGGAGTCCTTTTAAGAATATGTGTTGTGGATGAGTATGGGAAAGATGTTAGTGAGGTTTAAATGTTTACAATTGGCACTAGAAGAAAAATGAGTATTAGGGACAGTAAAAATCCGTCCCTAATAGTACAAAAATCGTCCCAAAAGAGTATTAGGGACGATTTTTGCAACGGCAAAAATCGGTCCCTTATACTAGGCATCGCAAATATTTTAAGGACGGATTTTACCATCCTAAATGTTAATTCATGGATTCTCTGCATTTGGCAATAGGGACGGATTTTTTCGTCACAAATAGTGTTCCTGCGAAAAAATTCTTGCTCTCCCGCCAATAGTATTAGGGACGGATAAATCGTCCCTAATACTACTGAGATTCTGGTAACCCAATTAGAATGGTAAAAACCATCCCAAAAGGTATATTCAATTAATACAAATAAGTATTAGGGACGGTTTATAACCATCCCAATTGAAAAATAACAAATTATCATAAATAGTTATATTATTATATGTTTTATGTTGCAATAGTAATTGACGTCTAATTTGCAATATAAATCAAATCATCCGATCATAAATGCAATATATCAACCACATTCATTGAAGCACGTATCCAATAACAATTTCTTTCATTAAACTACATTCAAGTCGAAATATTTAAATGAGTACAAAATCATACTAATTAATAAGATATACAATTGTCAAAAAAAATATCATCCCTAAATTAAGATGATAAATATGGTTGTCACGCTTCAAAAACTTCTCTTAGTGTCACATATAGTAGACACACTCAAAAACATGTCTCTTCAACGTCTTGTGCACAACCTGCAATCAATAAATAATCATTTTATCAAAATAATATTACATTAAAATAAAATATCAAAATATATTAGTTAATCGTATCAACAACTTTTTACATTTTTTTAAACAAATTGACAGAGTCTCCCTTATTTATACATGAAAACTAACCTATTTAATCAATACAAAAGCCCGCACGACTATAAAAAATTGAAAATAAGAATCTTGCATATCAACAATTCTTTATAATTTTTACAAAAATTTGACAGAGTCTCCTTTGTTTATACATGAAAACCAACCTGTTTAATCAACACAAAATCCTGCACGGCCATAAAAAAATTGAAAAATCTCCCATATCAACAATTCTTTACAATTTTTAAGAAAAATTGGCAAAATCTCCTTTGTTTATATATGAAAACCAACATGTTTAATCAACACAAAATCTCGCACGGGCAGAAAAAAATTAAAGCAACAATCTCGCATATTAACAACAATAATAAATAAACAATCTATATGTCGCAAACCATTGCTTTGTTCATGTGTTCCACGCGAATAAAATATAATCTTAAAATGTTATCCGACAAAAAAATATAAGAAACAAAGCAAAAAAGATATTAGTAATCAAATAATGTTTAAACCTAAAAGTCTAAATGTTGCAAATTTTGGTCGTATACTCAAACCGGGAGTCCCTTGACTACGCGGTCGGTTCTTATGAGTTACATTTCTCCCATGCGAGGTATTCGAACCTCTCACTAGACCGTTTAGTGACTGTTTTACGTTTTCATCCCTTGACGCCGTGTTTTTAACCCTAAGTCTAAATTTTACAAAGTCTCGTTGTATACTCAAATCGAGAGGCCGGGGACTACGCGATCGGTTCGTACGAGTTACATTGGTCCCGTGCTAGGTGCTTGTGCCTCTCACTAGACCATTTTGTGGTGGTTTTAGGTTTTCACTCTTTGACGCCATGTTTTTAACCCTAAGTCTAAATTTTACAAATTCTCGTCGTATACTCAAACCGGGAGGCCGGGGACTACGTAGTCGGTTTGTACGAGTTACATTGGTCCCATGCAAGGTGCTCGTGCTTCTCACGGGACCATTTTGTGGGGGTTTTAGGTTTTGACCATTTGACGCCATGTTTTTAAGCCCAAGTCTAAATTTTACAAATTCTCATCGTATACTCAAACCGGGAGGTCGGGGACTACACGGTCGGTCCCTATGAGTTACATTGGTCCCGTGCGAGGTGATGGTGCCTCTCACAAGATCATTTTGTGGATGTTTTACGTTTTCAGCCGTTGACGTCAGGTTTTTAAGCCTAAGTTTAAATTTTTGCAAATTCTCGTCGTATACTAAAATCGGGAGTCCCGTGACTACGTGGTTGGTTACAACGAGTTATATTGGTCCCGTGCGAGGTGATGGTGCCTCTAACGGGACCGTTTTGTTGTATTTTATGTTTTCATCCTTTGACGTCATGTTTCAAGCCTAAGTCTAAATTTTTCAAATTCTCGTTGTATACTCAAATCGAGAGGCCGGGGACTACACGATCGGTCCCTACGAGTTACATTAGTCCCTTGCTAGGTGATCGTGCTGCTCACTGGACCGTTTTGTGACTATTTTACGTTTTCATCCCTTGACGCCATGTTTTAACCCTGTCTAAATTTTATAATTTCTTATCGTATACTCAAACCGAGAGGCCGGGGACTACACGGTCGGTTCGTACGAGTTATATTGGTCCCGTGCGAGGTTCTCGTGCCTCTCATGGGACCATTTTTTTGTGGTTTTATGTTTTCACCCTTTGACACCATGTTTTTAACCTTAAGTCTAAATTATACACATTCTCGTCGTATACTCAAATCGGGAGGCCGGGGACTACGCACTCGGTTCTTACGAGTTGCATTGGTCCCATGCGAGGTGCTCATGCCTCTCACAGGACCATTTTGTGGTGGTTTTAGGCTTTCATTCTTTGACGCCATATTTTTAAGCCTAAATCTAAATTTTAAAAATTCGCATCGTATACTCATACCGGGAGGCCGGGGACTACGCGGTCGGTCCCTATGAGTTACATTGGTCCCATACGAGGTGTTCGTGCCTCTCACTGGACCGTTTTGCGGCTATTTTACATTTTAACACTTTTATGACAGGTTTTTAATCCTAAGTCTACATATTTGTAAATTCTCGTTCTATACTGAAACCGGGAGGCCGTTGACTACGGGGTCAGTTTTTACGAGTTACATTGGTCCCATGCGAGGTGATCGTGCCTCTAACGGGACCATTGTGTTGTTGTTTTAGGTTTCCACCCTTTAACGCCATATTTTTAATCCTAAGTCTAAATTTTGCAAAATCTCGTCGTATACTCAAATCGGGATTCCGGGGACTACGCGATCGGTTCGTACGAGTTACACTGGTCACGTGTGAGGTGGTCTAGCCTCTCACGGACCATTTTGAGTTTGTTTTACGTTTTCACCAGTTAACGCTATGTTATTAAGCCAAAGTCTAAATTTTTGTAAATTCTCGTCGTATACTGAAACCTGGAGTCCCGTGACTACACGGTCGATTCGTACGAGTTACATTGGTCCCGTGCGAGGTGATGGTGCCTCTAATGGGACAGTTTTGTTGTTGTTTTATGTTTTCATCCTTTGACGTCAGGTTTTCAAGCCTAAGTCTAAATTTTACAAATTATTGTCGTATACGGGAGGCCGGGGACTACGCGGTCGGTCCCTATGAGTTACATTGGTCCCGTGCGAGGTGATCGTGCCTCTCACTGGACCGTTTTGTGGCTGTTTTACGTTTTCACCAGTTGACGCCATGTTTTTAAGCCTAAGTCTAATTTTTTGTAAATTCTTGTCATATACTCAAACCGTGAGTCCCGTAACTACGCCATCGGTTCGTATGAGTTACATTGGTCCCGTGCGAGGTGCTCGAGCCTCTCACTGACCGTTTTGTGACTGTCTTACGTTTTCATCCCTTAACACCAGCTTTTTAACCCTAAGTCTAAATTTTACAAATTCTCATCATATACTCAAACGGGGAGGCCGAGGACTACGCGGTCGGTTCGTACGACTTACATCGGTCCCGTGCGAAGTGCTCGAACCTCTCACTGGACCGTTTTCTGACTATTTTATGTTTTCATCCCTTGACGCCATGTTTTTGACCCTAAGTCTAAATTTTACAAAGTCTCATTGTATACTCAAACCGAGAGGCCGGGGACTAGGTGATCGGTTCGTACGAGTTACATTAGTCCAGTGCTAGGTTCTTGTGCCTCTCACTGTACCATTTTGTGGTGGTTTTAGGTTTTCACCCTTAAACGCCATGTTTTTAAGCCTAAGTCTAAATTTTACAAATTCTCGTCGTATACTTAAACCAGGTGGCCGGGGACAACGCGGTCAGTCTCTACGAGTTACATTGGTCTCGTGAGAGGTGATCGTGCCTCTCACTGACCGTTTTGGGGTTATTTTATATTTTCACCTGTTGACACCATGTTTTTAAGCCTAAGTCTAAATTTTTCCAAATTCTCATCGTATACTCAAATCAGGAGTCCTGTGACTACGCGGTCGGTTCGTACGAGTTACATTGGTTCCGTGCGAGTTGATGGTGCCTCTAACGGGACCGTTTTGCTATTGTTTTACATTTTCACCCTATGACGCCATGTTTTCAAACCTAAGTCTAAATTTTCCAAATTCTCATTGTATACTCAAACCGAGAGGCCCGGGACTACGTGGTCCCAGGCCGAGGTGATTGTTCCTCTCACTGGATCGTTTTGTGACTGTTTAACATTTTCATCCCTTGACGCCATGTTTTTATCCCTAAGTCTAAATTTTATAAATTCTCGCCGTATACTCAAATCGGGAGGCCAGGGACTACGCGATTAGTTCGTACAAGTTACAATGGTCCCGTGCGTGGTGCTCGTGCCTCTCAGAGGACCATTTTATGGTGATTTTAGGTTTTCACCCTTTGACGCCATGTTTTTAACCCTAAGTATAAATTATACAAATTCTCGTCGTATACTCAAACTGGGAGGCCGTGGACTATGTGATCGGTTCGTACGAGTTACATTGGTGCCGTGCGAGGTGTTTGTGCCTCTGACGGGACCATTTCGTGGTGGTTTTTGGTTTTCATCCTTTGACGCCATGTTTTTAACCCTAAATCTAAATTTTACAAATTCTCGTCGTGTTCTCATACCGGGAGGTTGGGGACTACGCGGCCGGTACCTACGAGTTATATTAGTTTCGTGCGAGGTGATCGTGCCTCTCACCAGACCGTTTTGTGATTGTTTTATGTTTTTACACTTTGATGACATATTTTTAATCCTAAGTCTAAATTTTTGCAAATTCTCATCTTATACTCAAATCGGGTGGTCGATGACTACGGGGTCGGTTTGTAAGAGTTACATTGGTCCTATGCGAGGTGATCGTGCCTCTAACGGGACCATTTTGTGGTTGTTTTAGGTTTTCACCCTTTAATGCCATATATTTAACCCCTAGTCTAAATTTTGCAAATTCTCGCCGTATACTCAAATTGGGAGGCTGGGGACTACGCGGTCGGTTTATACGAGTTATATTGGTCCTGTGTGAGGTGGTCTAGCCTCTCACGGGACCATTTTGTGGCTGTTTTATGTTTTCACCCGTTAGCGCTATGTTTTTAAGCCTAATTCTAATTTTTTGACATTTCTCGTCGTATACTGAAACCGAGAGTCCCGTGGCTACGCGGTCAGTTCGTACGAGTTACATTGGTCCCGTGCAAGGTGACGGTGCCTCTAACTGGACCATTTTGTTGTTGTTTTACATTTTCATCCTTTAACATCTGGTTTTCAAGCCTAAGTCTAAATTTTACAAATTCTCGTCGTATATTCAAATCGGGAGGCCGAGAACTACGTGGTCGGTCCCTACGAGTTCCATTGGTCTCGTGCGAGGTGATCATGCCTCTCACTGGACCGTTTTGCGGCTATTTTACATTTTCACCCGTTAATGCCATGTTTTTAAGCCTAAGTCTAAATTTTTGCAAATTCTCGTCGTATACAGAAACTGTGAGTCCGTGACTACGCGGTCGGTTCGTACGAGTTACATTGGTCCCGTGCGAGGTGCTCGATCCTCTTAGTGGATCGTTTTGTGACGGTTTTACGTTTTCATCCCTTGACGACATGTTTTTAACCTTAAGTCTAAATTTTACAAATTCTCATCGTATACTCAAACCGGGAGGCCGGGGACTATGTGGTCGATTCTTACGAGTTACATTGGTCCCGTGCGAGGTCCTTATGCCTGTCACTGAACCATTTTGTGGTTGTTTTAGGTTTTCACCCTTTGACGCCATGTTTTTAACCCTAATTCTAAATTTTACAAATTCTCCTCCTATGCTCAAACCAAGAGGCCGAGGACTACACAGTTAGTTCGTACGAGTTACATTGGTCCCATGCGTTGTGCTCGTGCCTCTCGCCGGACCATTATGTTGTGGGTTTAGGTTTTCACCCTTTGACGCCACGTTTTTAAGCCTAAGTCTAAATTTTACAAATTCTCGTCAAATACTCAAACCGGGAGGCCGGGGATAACGCGGTTGGTCTCTATGAGTAACATTGGTCCCGTGTGAGGTGGTCCTGCCTAACTGGACCGTTTGGTGGTTGTTTTACATTTTCACCCGTTGACGCCATGTTTTTAAGCCTAAGTCTAATTTTTTGCAAATTCTCATCGTATACTCAAACCGGGAGTCCCGTGACTATGCGGTTGGTTCATACGAGTTACATAGGTCCCGTACGAGTTACATTGGTGCCTCTAACGGGACCGTTTTGTTGTTTTTTTATGTTTTCACCCTTTGACGTCATGTTTTCAAACCTAATTCTAAAATTTTGAAATTCTCATCATATAATCAAATCGAGAGGCCGAGGACTACACGATCGGTCCCTATGAGTTAGATTGGTCCAATGCGAGGTGTTCATGCCTCTTACTAGACCGTTTTGTGACTATTTTACATTTTCATCCTTGACGCCATGTTTTTAACCCTAAGTTTAAATTTTATAAATTCTCATCGTATACTCAAACCGGGAGGCCAGGGACTAGGCGGTCGGTTTGTACGAGTTACATTGGTCCCGTATGAGGTGCTCGTGCCTCTCACGTGACCATTTTGTGGTGGTTTTAGGTTTTCACCCTTTGATGCCATGTTTTTAACCCTAAGTCTAAATTTTACAAATTCTTATCGTGTACTAAAACCGAGAGGCCGGGGACTATGCGGTCGGTCCCTACGAGTTACATTGGTCCCGTGCGAGGTGATCGTGCCTCTCACTGGACCGTTTTGTGGTTGTTTTATGTTTTCACCCGTTGACGCCATGTTTTAAGCCTAAATCTAAATTTTTGCAAATTCTCCTCATATACTCAAATCGGGAGTCCCGTGACTACACGGTCAGTTCATACGAGTTACAATGGTCTCGTGCGAGGTGATGGTGCCTCTAACGGGACCGATTTGTTGTTGTTTTATGTTTTCATCCTTTGGCATCATGTTTTCAAGCCTAAGTCTAAATTTTCCAAATTCGCATCGTATAATCAAACCGAGAGGACGGGGACTATGCAATCGGTCCCTACGAGTTACATTGGTCCAGTGTGAGGTGATCATGCCTCTTACAGGACCGTTTTGTTATTGTTTTACGTTTTCCCACTTTTATGTCATGTTTTAGGCCTAAAAGTCTAAATGTTACAAATTCTCCTCGTATGCTCAAATCGGGAGGCCGGGGACTTCGCGATCGATTCATACGAGTTATATTGGTTCCGTGCGAGGTGATGGTGCCTCTAACGGGACCATTTTCTTGTTGTTTTATGTTTTCACCCGTTGACACCATATTTTCAAGCCAAAGTCTAAATTTTGTAAATTCTCATCGTATACTCAAACTGAGAGACCGGGGACTACACAATCGGTTCATACGAGTTACATTGGTCCCGTGCGAGGTGCTCTTGCCTCTCACGGGACCATTTTGTGGTGGTTTTAGATTTTAACCCTTTGATGCCATGTTTTTAATCCTAAATTTAAATTTTATAAATTCTCGTCGTATACTCAAACCGAGAGGTTAGGGACTATATGGTCGTTCCCTACGAGTTACATTGTTCCCGTGAGAGGTAATCGTGCCTCTCACGGGACTGTTTTGTAGCTGTTTTATGTTTTTACCCTTTTATGACATGTTTTTAAGCCTAAGTCTAAATTTTTGCAAATTCTCATCGTTTAATCAAACAGGGAGGCCGATGACTACGGGGTCGGTTTGTACGAGTTACATTGGTCCCGTGTGAGGTGATTGTGCCTTTAATGGGACCATTTTGTGGTTGTTTTAGGTTTTCACCCTTTAACGCCATATTTTTAACCCTAAGTCTATATTTTACAAATTCTCATCATATACTCAAACCGGGAGGCCGGGGACTACGCGGTCAGTTCGTATGAGTTACATTGGTCCCGTACAAGGTGGTCTAGCCTCTCACAGGACCGTTTTGTGGTTGTTTTACGTTTTCACCCGTTGACACCATGTTTTTAAGCATAACTCTAATTTTTTGCAAATTCTCGTCGTATACTAAAACCAGAAGTCCCGTGACTACGCGGTCGGTTCGTACAAGTTACATTGGTCCCGTGCGAGGTGATGGTGCCTCTAACGGGACCGTTTTATTGTTGTTTTATGTTTTCATCCTTTGATGTCAGGTTTTCAAACCTAAATCTAAATTTTATAAATTCTCGTCGTATACTCAAACCGAGAGGCCGGGGACTACGCGGTCGGTCCTTACGAGTTACATTGGTCCTGTGCGAGGTGATCGTGCCTCTCACGAGATTGTTTTGCGGTTGTTTTACAATTTTACATGTTTATCACATGTTTTTAAGCCTGAGTCTAAATTTTTGCAAATTCTCATCGTATACTCAAATCGGGAGGCCGATGACTACGAGGTCGATTTTTTTGAGTTACATTGGTCCCGTGCGAGATAATTGTGCCTCTAACGGGACCATTTTGTGGTTGTTTTAGGTTTTCACCCTTTAACGCCATATTTTTAACCCTAAGTCTAAATTTTGTAAATTCTCATCGTATACTCAAATCGGGAGGCTGAGGACTACGCGGTCGGTTCGTACGAGTTACATTGGTCCCGTGAGAGGTGGTCTAGACTCTCATGGTACCGTTTTGTGGCTGTTTTACATTTTCACCCGTTGACGCCATATTTTTAAGCCTAATGCTAAAATTTTGCAAATTCTCGTCGTATACTGAAACACAAGTCCCATGACTTGGCGATCGGTTCATCGAGTTACATTCGTCCCATGCGAGGTGATGGTGCCTCTAACGGGACCGTCTTATTATTTTTTAAGTTTTCATCCTTTGACGTCACGTTTTCAAGCCTAAGTCTAAATTTTATAAATTCTCGTCGTATACTCAAACCGGGAGGCCGGGGACTACGCAGTCGGTCCCTACGAGTTACATTGGTCCCGTGCGAGGTGATCGTGCCTCTCACGGGATTGTTTTCCGGCTATTTTACACTTTTACACTTTTATGTCATTTTTTTAAGCCTATGTCTAAATTTTTACAAATTTTTGTCGTATACTCAAACCGGGAGGCCGATGACTACGGGGTCGGTTTGTACGAGTTACATTGGTCCCGTGCGAGGTGATCGTGCCTCTAACGGGACCATTTTGTGGTTGTTTTAGGTTTTCACCCTTTAACACCATATTTTTAACCCTAAGTCTTAATTTTGCAAATTCTCGTCCTATACTCAAATCGGGAGGCCAAGGACTACGTTGTCGATTCGTACGAGTTACTTTGGTCCTGTGCGAGGTGGTCTAGCCTCTCATGGGACTGTTTTGTGGCTATTTTACATTTTCACCCGTTGACACCATATTTTTAATCATAAGTCTAAATTTTTGCAAATTCTCATCTTATACTGAAACCGGGAGTCCCTTGACTACGCGATTGGTTCGTACGGGTTACATTGGTCTCGTGCGAGGTGATGGTGCCTCTAACGGGACCGTTTTGTTGTTGTTGATAACGCGAGAATTACGTGTGATAATTGACTAACTTCGTAAATTTCTAATATAGCACACTTATTTAATTTGAGCCCCTAAACATGCATCTAAGGTGCGTGTGTCAAACCATAAATAAAGCATGCAACACAAAGTTAAGGAAAAATCGCCGCAGGGCAAAACGTTTTATTTCACTATAATAAGTAAATCGCAACTTACATAGATTACAATGAAATACAGTGACACACGAATACCCGCAGGTGTCGGTGGGTGTCGGCAGCAATGAATCCACACGCAGCGAACCCACATGAACCTCAGTCCAATCAACAAAGGAAGAACCGCAGCACTCCTCAATGACACGCAGTCATAAAACTTTGTAGAGACTCCCTCAGCAATGACACGCAGCCCTCGGTTGCAAAGATCTCTCCACAAAGGTTTGAACAAACACAAGGTTGTGTTCTTGGGTTACCAAAAAGATTCACAAAGGTTTGGCAATTTGTGTGAATAAAAAAACCTAGAGTCTTGGGCTCAATAGGTGAAGACTTAGAGTATTTAGGACTCTGAAAATCGTCTTGAAAAGTCTTGGAAAACAACTCCCCGAAGTTGGCTTAAATAATAAAACTTTGAGCCTAAAATATCTCTGCACGATCTGTTTGAGATTATCCCAAGCGGACCGGTCCGGGTCTGAGGCGGATCGGTCCGGTTGACCGGATCGGTTCTTTTATTCCAGGCTTCATCGGTTTGCTTGCGGTCCGGGGTATACTGGCCTTCAGCAAACGGATCGGTCCGGGTCTGAGGCGGACCGGTCCGGTTAGCCGGATCGGTTCTTTTATTGCAGGCGGACCGGTCCGGTCTGTCAGACTTTGATTCCTCTTCTTCTTTTGATATTCGGATCCGTTGATAAATGTATGAATCTTGAATTTCTTCAACGGTGTAACGGCGTGCGACATAATAAATTGTTAATGGACAGAAATGTCCTTACAAATCTCCCCTTATGTCTATGCCGGTACATACATAAAAACAAACATCCGAATTATCAAACAACTAAAAATGCCTATACAAATCTACCCTTCCATGAAACCAAAACTGGAAAGATACAATTGAATAAGACTACAGCGTTTGCTCTTCAATTCTTCAGGAATCTCAACACTTTTCTCATCAGGGTGTGCAATCCAATGATAATCCATGTAGTACCTACACACATGAGACAAAGCAAAATACCAAGTGACATATCGAGTTTGAAATGAGATAAACATATATACCAATTTATGAGCAAACTCAAACTTTCAAATCTCCCCCATAATAATAAGATAATTCATTCTCCCCCTTTTTATGATGTCCCCAAATAGACAAATGAGAAGAATGAATCAAATAAGCAAAATCGGGGTGTCACGGTATACAAGTCAAGGCATCTATCAAATTGAAAACGTGCTCTTGCAAGGAGATGCTCAAAAAAATCTTCACAAACTATTTTTGAATTTTTCAAATTTTTCGTACAAAAAATAAGATACCAATTTGAACAAATATGATACAAAAATCACACCATGGATTTAGACTCAAACAACCAAGTCATGGAAACGGAATGAATGGGTGTGAACACATTCGATAGGTTAATCAACTCAATCAATCATATGTGCACGATGCATACGTGTACTCCTAATGAATGAACATCAAAGGTATCCTTAGGTGTAAAAATTTGTTGAATTTAGATGACATCGTCTTATGCAAATCAACAAATCAAAGTCAAATGATTTCCACACCAATAACGTCCAAAACTATGTAGCGCATTTTTCAAGCTTTTCAAGGACGTGCAAACCCATTTTAAATCTCCAGCCAAACTCCCTCATATATATTTTCTTTTAGAGGTAATCTAAATTCTCAAACTTTGGAGAATTGGAGCAAAAAACTAAATGGCCCATTATTGGCATGAATTTCTTTTTATTGCCTTTAAATTTTTTCGGGCTCTTTTAACCTCTTTGGACCTCGAAAAATAAAATTCCTCAATTTTTTAGGTCCTTTTTAACGGTGGCTTTTGCGCAAAGGATAGATGATTACCTTTCGCAGCCCCTCCCCGTTATCCAACAAATCACACAAACTCACAAAACGGTTTTTATATGCACAATTTCCTTATAAAAAATTATCGTGCTTGGTTCGTTTTAAGGACAGGATTGAAGTGAAAACACCCAACCAACATGTGATAAGACAAGCACAATAATCAAACAAATCTGTGCATGTGTGGAATAAAGGAAACATGAGTCAAACATGTAGGAGGTAACACTTAATTACATCTTAATGACTCCAATCATTATAAAGCACAAGGATGAATTGACCTATTGTCTCAAAACACTATCAAATAGTCACGTGAACAATGAAATGATGTTGTGACTTGGTCATCCTAAGAGTTCATCCATAAACGGTGCAAACAAAATACAAAAATCTTTTTGGATTTTTCAAAATTTTTGTCAAAATAAAATCTTTTTGTATTTTTCAAAAATTTTCAAAACAAAAATATATACAAAAAGTACACATGTCATAACACTAGCAAACAAGTATAAATCATGAAACCACAACTAGTGTATGACAAACATGCAAACACAATCATCTATATGATATGGCAAGTGAAGAATCATGTGCAAGCAACCGGGAATCAACTTGTCTAAAATCTAGTGCCTCTAAAAGTGATTTTCTAACCCAATTAGATGTGAAACATCGTGTGGGGGCTTTGGAAACCACGGGAACACTAGACATAAACTTCCTAGGACTTTTTCCAAGATCAAAACAAAAACGCCTAAGGTGACCTTTCCTACCACAATATGAACATGTGTAAACGGGTGGAATCACACCTAAAGTGTGATCTTTTCTAACATCCTTGGACTTAGTTGACCCTCTAAAACAAATAATGGTTTTGGCTTTAGCACTAGAAGCATGAGAACAAGATGAGCCATTACCATCACTATCAAACCTACTTGAGTCTGTCAAATCATTTTTTAACTTCAAAATTTTTGACTCAAGCAAAGAATTAGACTCTTCCAATCTGAGGGATTTCTTTTTCAAATTATCAATTAAACTTAACACTTTATCGCGCTCTCCCTCAATAAAAACAAACTTATCCCTAAGAGTCTTTTCACGTGCCGTAAAATCATCGATTAATTTTTTATCCTCGACGGCACAAACGGGAACCCTAGAATTTTTTAAGTCCTCCAATTCCTTCTCTAAAACAGGGACTCTCTCATCACTCTTCTTCTTGGCCAATTTTAAAGAAACAAAGTCATGGTCCAAGGAAACAAGTTTTTCACGATAAAAATCTCTTTGATTTTGAACCGTTTGCAAAAGATCCATCGCGGATTTAAAACGGGAATTTTCCTTTTCCAAAACTTTAATTCTTTTGCAAAGTTTCAAATTCAAACTTTTTAAATTTTCAGCATGGTCGTGAACTTTTTCAAAAATAGGCTCCTCATTAAATGGGTGTTCCATTGAAAAATTGCGATTTTTCACAAAACCGATTTTAAAAAAAATCAATATCACACGATTTTGCGGAAAATAAGATCACTCGATAATTTAGAGTAACCCGCTCTGATACCAATTTGAAGACGTGAGTAGACAAATTGTATCAGAAAGTAAATCCTCAAAAAATTAGGATCACGCGATAAATTAGCGTAACCCGCTCTGATACCAATTTGAGAACGCGAGAATTACGTGTGATAATTGATTAACTTCGCAAATTTCTAATATAGCACACTTATTTAATTTGAGCCCCTAAACATGCATCTAAGGTGCGTGTGTCAAACCATAAATAAAGCATGCGACACAAAGTTAAGGAAAAATCCCCACAGGGCAAAACCTTTTATTTCACTATAATAAGTAAATCGCAACTTACACAGATTACAATGAAATACAGTGACACACGAATACCCGCAGGGGTCGGTCGGTGTCGGCAGCAATGAATCCACACGCAGCGAACCCACATGAACCTCAGTCCAATCAACAAAGGAAGAACCGCATCACTCCTCAATGACACGCAGCCATAAAACTTTGTAGAGACTCCCTCAGCAATGACACGCAGCCCTCGGTTGCAAAGATCTCTCCACAAAGGTTTGAACAAACACAAGGTTGTGTTCTTGGGTTACCAAAAAGATTCACAAAGGTTTGGCAATTTGTGTGAATAAAAAAACCTAGAGTCTTGGGCTCAATAGGTGAAGACTTAAAGTATTTAGGACTCTGAAAATTGTCTTGAAAAGTCTTGGAAAACAACTCCCCGAAGTTGGCTTAAATAATAAAACTTTGAGCCTAAAAAATCTCTACACGATCTGTTTGAGATTATCCCAAGCGGACCGGTCCGGGTCTGAGGCGGATCGGTCCGGTTGACCGGATCGGTTCTTTTATTCCAGGCTTCATCGGTTTGCTTGCGGTCCGGGGTATACTGGCCTTCAGCAAACGGATCGGTCCGGGTCTGAGGAGGACCGGTCCGGTTAGCCGGATCGGTTCTTTTATTGCAGGCGGACCGGTCCGGTCTGTCAGACTTTGATTCCTCTTCTTCTTTTGATATTCGGATCCGTTGATAAATGTATGAATCTTGAATTTCTTCAACGGTGTAACGGCGTGCGACATAATAAATTGTTAATGGACAGAAATGTCCTTACAGTTGTTTTACATTTACATCCTTTGATGTCGGGTTTTCAAGCCTAAGTCTAAATTTTACAAATTCTCATCGTATACTCAAACCGGGAGGCCGAGGACTACGCGGTCGGCCCCTACGAGTTACATTGGTCCAGTGTGAGGTGTTCATGCCTCTCATTGGACCGTTTTGTGGTTGTTTTATGTTTTCACCCGTTGATGCCATATTTTTAAGTCGAAGTCTAAATTTTTGCAAATTCTCGTCGTATACTCAAACCGAGAGTTCCGTGACTATGCTGTCGGTTCGTACGAGTTACATTGGTCCCGTGTGAGGTGATAGTGCCTCTAACGGGACCGTTTTGTGACTATTTTACATTTTTACCTTTTGACGTCATGTTTTCAAGCCTAAATCTAGATTTTATAAATTCTCGTCGTATACTCAAACCGAGAACCCAGTACATCAAAACTCATTGCCCATGGATAAATAAAAGTCGTTTCAACATCAAAAACAACAAAAACCAGAGCAAACATATAATAACGGATTCTAAATTATAACCAAGCGTCGCCCATTGGATCTATACCCAATTCATAACTAGAAAGTTTCTCTGGACCTTTGCTAATCGGGGCTAAAACTCTGGAAAGTAAAACCATTCCTGTGTTTAGGTCCCTACTAAGCAGAATTCGTAAACTATGCAATGGCTATTTTCTTTCAGTTTATAGCAATAAAAACAAAACTAATTCTCAACGCCCTTACAAGGTAGTGATGAGTTAAACTACTCGTGTTGGCATGGAAGTTCGCCCGGTAAACTGATTCAACTCTGCTACTAGTTACATTGGTCCAGTACGAGGTGCTCTAACCTCTCCCAGGACCTTATTGTGGCTGTTTTAAGTTTTCACCCGTTGACGCCATGTTTTTAAGCCCATGTCAGAATTTTTGGAAATTCTCATCGTATACTCAAACCGGTTGTCTTGTGACTACGCGGTCAGTTCGTACGAGTTGCATTTATCCCGTGCAAGGTGATGGTGCCCCTAACGGGACCGTTTTGTTTTTATTTTACATTTTCATCCTTTGACGTCAGGTTTTTAAACCTAAGTCTAAATTTTACAAATTCTCATCGTATACTCAAATCGGGAGGCTGGGGACTACGCGGTCGGTCCCTATGAGTTACATTGGTCCCGTGCGAGGTGATTATGCCTCTCACTGGACCGTTTTGTGTCTCTTTTATGTTTTCACCCATTGACGCCATGTTTTTAATCCTAAGTCTAAATTTTTATAAATTCTCATCATATACTCAAACCGGGAGTCCCGTGACTACGCTGTCGGTTCGTACGAGTTACATTGGTCCCGCGCGAGGTGATCGAGCTCTCACTGGACCGTTTTGTGACTATTTTATGTTTTCACACTTTAATTATGGATATTCCATCATTTTAATTGTGGAAACATGTTTTTTTTAAAAATATTAATTGTTCTTTCTGCTCTGATTTTGTTTTGTTTAATACATAAGTAGGTCTTGCGTTGTTTTGTGATTTCTGAGATATAATTGTGCAATTTAGCATTCCTATCCAAAATAATTTCTTTCTTATAATTGGATAATGATGAGAAATGAGGATACATGTTCCCTACAGCGGCACATTGGAAGTACTCGGGGAATCATCTGGTGGTATTGGGAATCCATCATTTTGTATCATACGAAACAATTCGTTGGTGGTCTGTGACATTTGGTCTTTCAACTCTTGGACCTCTTCACGATGACGAGTCTCTACCTCCTCAATGATCTTTTGCAACCTTTCAATCTCGCTCTCGTAAAAGTGATAAGGCGTGGACCTTACAGATGGCGGTCGAATACCAACTCCCCTACATAATGCACGTCCAATTAGATTATTGTAATATGTATAATTAGAATATAGTTGCGCTACCTTTGAATCTGTGATTGTAAACACAACGATGTAAGTTGAAAGAGAAAGAAATTACTGTAACATGTACAATTAGAATATAGGGAACTGGTTGCTACGGCATAGGATGATTCTTCATCCACCTATCAGAAAAAATGAAACAAAAACAATAAATTAAAAAGGTGATAAGATACATCGGAAATAAGAATGAAAAATAACGTACAATTACGAATACGATAATTTCCTCTATGTGAAGGAAGACCAACCTGAAATAGAAACAGATCAGTATAAACCTGCTAAAAACAAATGAAAATGACCATAAAATCATAAACTAAAACACAAACAAACCCATTAATAAATAATTAAACTGAATCTGTTTTGCATCAATAAAAAGTGAATCGAACGCTAAAATTGAAACCAATCAAAACGAATGCTAAAATTGCACCAATAATTAAACACGCCAATAATGGAACACAGAAATCAGGTATCAATCAACTAAACAGGTATCAACTAAAGCTAAAATCAGAAACTAAAGATACTAAAACTTAACCGAAAGTTAATTTCTTATAAACTAACTAAACATGTGTTATTTTCATTAGTTCTAAAACTCCCTAAAGAACATGTGTTATTCTCTATAACCTGTAATGTAAAAAGAATTGAGTGAATAAAAAATAGAAATATTAACTGATTTTTCACATGAAAACGATACCACAATGAAGGATGGTCACTACTCAAACAATATCCATGAATATCAAAACACATAACTGGACTTCATGAATGAAGATGAGGTATCAAAAGTCAAACCTCAAAATCGGAATACTTGTTTATGCCCAACGAAGATGTGGTATTAAAAATTAATACACATTGGAATGACTATATGAAAATTCAATACACAACAAATATACCATAAATCAGTACAAACCAAAAACTAGTACATAATCTAATGCACACCCAAATATGGAAGTTTAGACATCCCACTCCCACACCTGAATAAGTACCAACTATCAAAATAAAAATCAGTACCAACTATCAAAACAATCAACCCATATAACCTCGCACAAAAAATGATGCACAATCATTTCAATACCAACACAAAAAATTTAACTTCGATAACAACACGGAATATTGAAACAAAAGTTTTAATACCAACACGCAGATTTTACTAAAAAACAGTACAAACGAACATCTGTTAAAATTCCTAATTTGTTTCAATACAAAATTAAACGAACGAACATATGTGAAAACATTACCAACAAACATCTGAGAAAAATAGTACCGACACATCTATACAAACATCTGTACACTGTGTTAAAGAAAAAAAATTCATATCATCTAAAAATCCATAACATCTGTACACTGTGTCAATTCCATCCAAATTATCTATACAAATGGACACCTGTGCACTGAAAATCGTTTAAATACAGAAATGATCTATACAAACGAACATATGTATACCGTGAAAATCGTTTAAATACATAAACCTCCATTTATGGGAGAGATTACCAGTGAGATTGGGGTGTCCGATAAGGGCGACAACATCGAGGCATGTGGAGAGATGGTCGGCCGGTGGAGAAGCAAGGTGAAGGAAACAAGGGATGGCAGCAAGCAGCGACGCAGGGGAGGGGAGGTTTAGGTGGGTGTGGAGGCTTAGGGGGAGGGAGAGAGAATTGTGTCGCTAAGAGGGAGAGAGATGGTTGTCGCGTGCGAGAGAGAGAGAGACTGAGAGGGAAATTTGGAAAGGAATGGAAAAATGTGTGAAAAAAGTGAGGGAAATACCAAAAGGGTCGGAAAAAACCGTCCCCTTTGGTATATCAAAATGGACGGATTTTAAAACCGTCTCTTTTGATATACTAAAAGGTATATTTGTTTTAAAAAAAATTAAAAAATTCAAGGTATATCAAATGGGACGGTTTTTAAAATCCGTCCCTTAAATTAGTTCGAGAAAAAAAACCGCTAAAAAATCCCACATACTTTAAGGGACGGTTTTTAATAACCGTCCCTTTCGATATAGCAAATAGGAAGGATTTTTAAAATCGTCCCTAATGTAATTTAGCAAAAGGGACGGCTTTTAATTACCGTCCCTTTTAGTATATGAAAAGGGAAAAAATGACACAGTCGTCCCAAATACTCCCGTCCCTAATACTTATTTTTCTTGTACTGTGGGTTGGGTGAATATTTAATTGTATTTGTCATTGTGCGTAGGTGTTATCACTAAGAGTGCATTATATAATTAATATGATTGACATTAAACGGAGTCACCAAGAAGTATGTGTAAGGAGAATGTTCTATGTGAGATACCATAATGTGATACATTAAGGTATTTGTATAGGTTATTTGAAAGAAATACAATATATAATAGTTAGAGAAGTATTAAGGGGTTGATAAGTATGGTTAAAGTTCTAAGTGGTGAGGTTACGTTTAACATCCATGTTATCAAATGGGTAAGATGAGTGTATTAATGATGTTGCGTAATACTGTTATGTTAATAAGGATTGGAGCAAGATTATGATTGTAAAGTTATTATGTTGGATAATTACTTGTTAAGGTCATTGTATGTTTAGTTAAAGAACAATCAAACGATACGAAAATAGGAATATAGTGAGAAGTTATATTGAGTTCATAATGCATGATTGCATAATATACATGAAAGTGAATATGGGATATTGGTTAAAAGTAAACATTTAGTGAATGATTGTTCATTATTAAAATATGGAAATTAGTGAGGCTATATGTTGATTAAGGATCGTAAAAATGATATTTAACATACTTTAAAACTTCAGATATGATACGGAGAGTAGTTCAAATCGAACACATGAATTTAGTATTGAATGGAAGTTGGAGAGATGAACTATAAAAAGTTAATCTTGTAATAGAATATTTATTATTTGAAATGTTACACGATGATCAGGATGGACTATGGGAATGAAGTGAGAAACGTAAAGAATGATGTTTGGTTTATTAGGAATGTTAACTCATTGTTACTATAAGATGATACAACCAATAATCTATTATGTGTCAATTTTTGACATACGTATATAAAGGTATAATATATGAGTTGGGAATTGACTTTCATTGATAACAAATCATTAGATGATTAATTTTACGTATGAATGATAAAGATGCTTATGTGTTGATAGATCAAGGTTCTACACATTCTTTGTGTATTTCTTTATCTATTGCATCTTAATAAACCACTATCATCATTAGATTCTAGTTTAGCTATTATTACTCCAGTATGGGAGATTTGTTTTTATTGATAGGGTGTGTAGGGAGTGTATGGTGTGAATAAGTGAAAGGAGTTGTTGGTTAACTTACTACCTTTCAGTATGGATGACTTTGATGTGATATTAGGTATCATTTGGTTGTCCTCATATCATGTATGTTTCGATTTCATTATAAGGGAGGTAGTGTTTCGGTTACCGGGTGAACCTTAATTTAAATTTATTGGGGAAGGAAATGTCACTTGCGTATTATCTTACAGACCTTGTGAGAGAAGCAATTATATGCTGAATTTTCTAAATGTGAATTTTGGCTAGACCAAACTAGTATTTTGGGGCATCTTATTTCTGCTAATAACATTTATGTTGATCCTGAGAATATGGATGGAACTTATAAAGGATTATGACTGCACAATACCTCACCATCCTAGTAAGTCTAATGTTGTTGATGATGCTTTGAGTAGAAAATATTTAGGCTGAGTATATTGTGTTTGAGTTTACTTGCTGAGAGAGTTAACTTTAATGGGGGTGGAATTAACTTTTAATGAGTCTTGTGGAATACTAGTGCATTTAAATGTTAGACTTATGTTGATAGATTGGATACGACAATCACAAGCAGGAGATACAGAATTGGAGAAAATTAAAGACAATATGAAAAGGTGTAAAGCAAATGAATTTTCTTTTCATAATGATGACATTGATATGTATTATAACCGTTTGTGTGTACCAAATGTGCCTGATTTAAGGAGAAAATTTTTAGAGGAAGCCCATTGTTAGTTATATGCTATTCATCCAGGAAACACGTAAATTTATAAAAATTTGAAACAAGGTTATTGGTGGCCGGGAATGAAAAACGACATTGTATATTTTGTTGCTAGATGTCTAGTTTGCCAACAAGTGAAGGCGGAGCATCAGAAGCCTAGTGGTTTAGTACAATCCTCACCTATTCCTGAGTGGCAATAGGAGCATGTTACTACTGATTTTGTTATAGGTTTACCAAAATTTTCATGAAGGTTTGATTCTATTTGGGTTGTCGTTAATAGATTAACTAAGTCGACACATTTTATTCCTGTTAAATCTACTTATTCCATGGATATATATGCCAATATATATGTGAATGAGATAATTTGATTGCGTGGTGCACCTGTTTCTATTATCTCTACTCGAAATCTTAAATTTACTTCACACTTTTAACCTAGTTTACTACAAATTTTGGGGAGTAAATTGAAATTTAGTACAGCTTTTCATCCTCAGAATGATAGGCAATCAGAGAGAATGATCCAGCCACTCGAATACATGTTACGAATTTATGTATTAGAGTTTAAGGGAAGTTGGGATGAACACTTGTCACTAATAGAGTTGCTTATAATAATAGTTATCAATTGAGTATTGAAATGGCTCCTTATGAAGCCTTGTATGGGAGAAAGTGCAGGACCCAGTGTGTTAGACCAAAGTAGGGGAAAGAAAAACTACTTGGGCCCGAAATTGTGCAATTGACTACTGAGAAGATAAATCTTATTCAAAATCAGTTGAAGGCGGTGTAAAGTAGACAAAAAAGGTTATGCAGACAACAGAAGAAAGGAATTAAAATTTGAGGAAGGTGATCAAGTATTCCCACATGTTTATCCTTGGAGTATGGTTAGGAGATTAAGAACAAGGAAAAATTAAGTCCTAGGTACGTTGGCCCTTATGAAATAGTGAAACGAGTTGGAAGTCTAGATTATAAATGGGCTTTGCTACAAGAATTGTTTAGGATACACGATGTTTTTCATGTATCAATGTCACGTAAGTATATGCCCGATCCTTCACCTGTGTTTATTTCACAACCGATAGAGCTTAAAGATGACTTGGCCTATGTGGAGGAACCAATCGCTAAATGTAAATTGAAAAGTAGGTGTTATGTAATAAAAATGATTTCGTTAGTTAAGGTAATGTGGAAAAGTCAAAATGTGGAGCATGCCACCTCGAAAAGAGAGAATAACATGAAGGTGTAATATCCTCATCTGCTTGGTAAGTTCTTATGCGTTAAATTTCGTGGGCCAAATTTTTATAAGAGGGGTAGAATTGTAAGGTCCTAATATGTGATTAGGAATGGTAATTATATGATTAAGTATAAGTTGTAATTTATAAGTTGATGAGGGTTGTTAAAAATGTTAATTATCATATTTAGGGGATGCATACTCATGTGATATATGTGTTGGTTGCATTAGATGTTAATCGAGCTTATGATCGAAGATAACTTGTTTAGATCATATGATTAGTTATGTGATTAAATACATCATGAAAATATGTTTTTCATACATCATTATGATTATAAAAATCAGTCGCCAAATGTGAAACTTTTGAGATTTTCGGTAAATTGCTACTCTTATGTTCGGGCCCGAATTAGGAGTACTAGTTTTATGATTTGGGGAAAACACAAAACATCAAAGTTGTAGATATATGAGTTAAGTTTATAACACAACAAATGTTGCATCAAACGGACATTCGAGTGAGAAGATATTGTCTTTTTACGAACCTGATGTAAAGTGGTCATTTAGCTTTAAATGATATTTTGTCTTATATGGTGCCACGTGTTATATTGTGATTGGTTGGAATGGTAGGCTTGTTAGGCCGACTTAAACCCCTTAAAATTACCCCATTCTTCAACCAATTCAGCCATGAAAAATATTTTTCCTAAGGAGAGAGAAAAAGAGGAAGTTAAGGAAGAAATTCTTCGAAAAATGACCATAAATCGAGGAATTCGTGTAAGGTAATTATTTGTTTATGAAAGTTGGTCACATGGATGCGTTATACCCTTGGTATATTTTTGTTTATGATTTGGATGAATATTTAAATGATACCCATTTTGCCAAATTGAGTTAAACTAAGAATGACTTAAGATGATACGTGAGGACTGGTACTAGGATCGTACATGTTAATTTCAAAGTCCCATTTTTTGAATTTCCTTCTTGCGAAGCTTTTTGACATAGTAAATTCATATATATATGATGTGTGCATATACTGAAACATGTTTAGTATATGTTTCCATGATTGAAACCCGAGGTAGAGATGATATATGCTTAAAAATGTTAAGTTACGCTTTAATGTTCTCTTCCGACCTAGTTGTGTTAAAAGTGTCATAAATCATGGAATACTTATTGAAGTTAAATGATTCCAATAGGAGATTACAACAGAATCATATATACTAGGGTATGCCTGTGCCTGAAGGCACGATGACCATTTTTCAAAGTATCAATCGTGGTCGAATTATAAAAGTTTTTTATTATAATATCAATCGTGCTCAATTCTTTCGAAGACACGACGTATACTTCCAAAGTATTGAATCAAAAAAAAAATTTAAAGATATTTTACATTATTTTAGAAATTTTGAACATAACTTCATTTGTTTATCGAACTATGCTCCTGTTTTAAAGGGCAAAAAATAACCAAAAAAATAACGACCTATTTGAAAAGGAAGGCTGAAATGCTGAGAAAACAAAAGAAAAAATAGATGCCTATCTAAGAAAAGGCAGAAATTAGCTGCAAATAGTACCTGTTGAAAACTCAGATGTAAACTCAGTACCGGGTATAAATTAGATCAAAAATCTGTACCGAGTATAAAAAAATCAGTATATACCTACTACAACTTGCCTCTGTAACACGAACAAAAGTCAAAGAAATTTTGTTATTTTCTGCAAAACATCTCATTATACACCACCTATCATGCATACCAATGTCACCTATCATGCATACCAATGGTTAAATATCAAACTAATTTATACCATTAACAGTATTCTTCAGCAAGTGAGTTAATGCATACCAACACACGTGGTAGTTTTGTAACGGTCACATAAGTATTAGAAAATGGTATCTGCAAGAAAATATCAATACTAAAGAATTTCATACCAAAAATATGAGAAAATTAAAACCTAAATTATTAATATTACTCAGATAATGGTGAGGTTAGTGGTCTATAATGTATAAGCAGAGGAACAGGAAAACATCATTTTAGGCAGAGGTGAGTTGTCTATAATGTATACTAAGCATGAAATATCTTCAAGGGACTAATGAAATAGTATAAATAAGATCATTTTATGGTGGTAAATAACATACCGAATAAAACAACAATACATAGAAGATTCAAACTAATTGTCTCTAAGGTTGTTGGATTGAATTTTACACATTATTTCCAATTGAGCACCTTGATATTCTCTTAGGTGCATGATGGATGCTCAAAATCAAAGAGGAAAGGTTATGTATCTGAGCTAGAAGACTCCACGGTGCTATTGTGGGTTTGATTATGGTTCTCTAAGATCGGAGGGAAATTTTCCTTGTTTCGTCGAAACTCCAAGGCGGCTGCATCATAAGCCCGGACGGCTGCCTCGGTCATGCCAAAAGAAACCAACCAAACTCTACTTTTGATGGGATCTCGTATTTCATCAGCATAATGGCACCATGTCCCCTGCATTCAAATTGATTCAGATCACCCTAATGCAATAAATGAACCAAAAATATTGTCTAATAAAGTAATTAAGGCATTTGTATAAAGATAGTCACATTGTCTAACCAAATCAGTATATATCATTTTCACAATGGTTTACTCAAAAGGAAAATAAGATACTTCAAACACTAAAGGTACTAAAAACTGAAAACATCAAAACTGCAAATGGCAGCATAGAGAAGCATTACATCTTAAAGGTCAGGAAAGCTCTCCGCTTCTTATTCTCAACACCTCATTAATTTAGAAAACCACTGCGGTGACCACAATAACCATGCAAAATGATCAGTTTATTCTGCTGTAAATCATTGGCATTGCCATCCAAAGTTCATGAAAGCTCTGGTAGAACATGGGCATATACGTGAAGAGAACACCTGAGTTGAACATAACCATCCATCACAATCATTTCAAAATAATTGTAAACAACTCAAAAAAAGTGACTAAACATGAGCATCTATGATGACGCATTGATCTGCCAAAAACATAACATAAGCAGCTGCAGCACCAAGAGTTGTTGCGCTCGCAGATCATGTGCAGCAGCAGCACCAAGAGCATGGGCAACAGTACCACCAGGAATTTAGCATGAGCAGCTGCAGAACCTGTTAGTGACACTGATATTTTAGTGTTGCATATATTTTAGTTTGAAAGTAAACACGAAGAGGACATTAGTGTCATGTATAAGATTACTCTCATATTCCCCAATTAACACATTAGAACTCATAAATGATGGCGCAATTAAATTACTCAAATGTTTTACAATTTTATATAGCATTTTTTTCATATTCCCCTATAGAATAAAGACTGCAAAACAACTATATGAATTAAACAGTAGTTGTACCTTCAACAGTAACTGAGACATTTTTTTAGGCAATTGAATACATTGTCATTTTGTGTGCACGTTGTAGCCGACTGACAATAACAACCCAGTCCAGCATGTCCTGCAAGGCTTCTTCAGCACATTTCACAGCCTTTTATCTTCATGTTTGTACCTTAAGGCCCATCCATATACAAACCCAAGAAAGATCTTTACATTGCTTTTCACCTCGTGTTTAGTGGATAGAACCTCCTCAAACTGTTTGCATACTTTCGGTGGAATGTACTGGTCAACCTCAGCTTGTAATATAGATATAGACACCTTCACCTCTTTAATATCATCCAATGTAATAAGGGAGAGGTGTCACAACATTGCAGCTTGAATTTGATCGGGCTTTGCAAGTCCATAACTATATTGGCAACCCAACAATATCATGTGGCCCCAATTGCAGATATGCTATTACTTCTTAAAGCTTTAATAATTGGTTTTTCTCCTCAAATCCTTTTTTCCGGTGAGTGAAATTTTATTAGCCATATTGGCAGAGGCCTCTCAGTGCAGTCAGGATTATAGGTCTTTCCATGAAGGAAATCAGGTACCACTACCCTTCTCAGTGCCGTCAGGATCATAGGTCTTTCCATGTGTGTGTGTGTTAATAACTTATATATATGTGTATGTGTGTGTGTGTGTGTGTGTGTGTGTGTGTGTGTGTGTGTTTAAGAACAATATATCTAAAAATACAACTCTCACCTCAGATTCACCATCACCAAAATATTAAGAAAATCCATCACCATCCGAATGTGTAGCTCGTCGAAAACCTGATCAGAGATGGGAGAACAACCTTAAAAATATATGAGATATATAACCTTAAGTAGAAGTTAGAACAGAACAAAAATTGAGATAATGTCCTAGATCTTATCATGAACCCAATCCAAATGGACTCGCATTTTAAATTATAATAGAAATATGTAGTATGTTAACATAGATAACACTTAGCAACAAAGAAGAAATGCACGGAAATGAAGAGCTAAGGCAGAATCTATCTAAGGCCAATGTTAGTTTAAGCTTGGCTTTAAAAAATGAAGAGGACTTTCGAAAGAAAAAATGAGTAGAAAATGGGATTTGGAAGGTGATATACCAACTCAAGAAGGATGCTCTTATGATCCATAAAATCATAGGATTGGTGAGACGCAAAAGTAGGTATCAAGTCTGAATAATATACCAGACATTATTTATGGCTTAAAGCAAATTCATGAAATTGGCCCATCACTGTTGTCCAGCCCTCCGTCGACCCTAGTCCTCTCGCTTCTGTCTCCTGACTCCTCCTGGGATCCTCGTCACTGGTCAAACCAACCCCCACCAAGGCCCTCTTACCTCGCCGATGGCTCACGACGCTGTGAGACTTCCTGCAGCAGGTCCCGGGGCCCTTCGCTGCTATCCACCCCCTTTATCTGCCATGTTACTTATTGCAACCGTAAGATGGCTTTAACTGTGAACAGAAGAAACAAATAATAAAATAATCTATTAAATAAAAGCACATAAAAATCAAAGAGGAATTTCATAGAAAATCAAGCAGTACTTACTCTTATAAGTTGACTCTATGTGAGAAATTTTGAAATTTCCATCGCCCAACAGCCTTTGAATGTCTGACTTCAAATGAGGTTTCCAGAGGCCATTTATCATGCTAACCACTGACTTTGAATTAGATTCAATCGATATGTTATTAAACCCACCCTGTTCATGTGAAATCAGTTAGTTAGAGATGATGTAATGAATTATATAAAGCATAACCAAAATCCAAAGAAATGCTAACTTATACAATTGTTGATGATAAGTAAATCAATAAGAATAAGACAATTGTATGCTAACTTATACAATTGTTGATGATATGTAATGTATTCGGTGACCATGACTTGGTGTAATACATCTTGAATTCTGCGATTTTGTTTGTGTGCCCACTGATTTCCTAACATGACAATTTCAATCTTAATATAGAAAAGTCGTCATCTCAAAACTTTGAAACCCTATTTTGAAGAAGTTTTCACACGTGATCGGTGACAATGCCTGCGACAATTTGAGGAGATAAGCGAGTGATCATATCATTTCTTGCTCTCTTACCTTTGTACTCCCTCAAGTATTCTGTGGGTCTTGACCAATTGGTAGCGACAACCGACAAAGACATTGCCATGGCCTCCATAATGGGCAACCCCACCCTTCCCTTCTCGATGGCAAAACAAATGCATTAACTTCCTTATACAGTCTAGGCAATACTGGTCTTTTCAAACCAGAGTCCTTCACAAACTCCATAATCCTATCATTAAAATCTGTATAAGAGTGGTATGGGTTTGTTTATACAAAGAAAACCCATCAGCTTTAGAGAATTGCTTCAAATATGACTGGAATAGCACATCCCATCCCTTCCTATACTCCTACTTGAAAACACTCAAGAACAGAAAATTGTGTTGCAAACTGGAATCAATTGAATTTGGACCCAATACTATGGGATTCCCTATTGAGGCGAGGTATAAAGGCGTGTACTTGAGTGGGTCAAAGAAGTTAGAATCCACAGGCTGAACAATTTTGACAACCTTTGATGGATCAACCCCGCTATGTATAAATGTAGACACATGAAAATTAGTGGACACCCAAACAAATTCTGCGATTAACATCTTGTATTGGAACATTAGACGCTTTTCAATAATGCCTCAATCATCTTCCAACACTAAGCAATGAACATATTTGAGATTAAAGGCTCTGGTCGACTGACTAAACCATTTGTAAGCCTCTGTTAAAAAAATGAAAACATGAAAGAATGTCTCAGATATCTATGTAAAAATAGCATCCCAAATTTGACTAACCAAAATAAACACCAATATTTTAAATATTACACTTATGTGGATAACTCCCTCTTATTGAGCAACCTCTTACTGAGTTTAAGATATCTCAAAATGAGGAGTTAAAGAAATCGAAAGCATCAAAGATAAAAAAAATCTGGGTTTTGGATCTAAAGATGGCTTTTTTAGAATCATGATTTTTTAGAATCATGCAATTAAAGAAATAATCGCATGAAATCGAAAGCATGAAAGATCTAAAAATTAGGGTTTTGGATCTAAAAATTTGTGTAACACTTACTGAGTTTAGATATCTCACGCAACTTTGATCTTGAAACCACAAAAACATAGATCTGGGAACCACAAACACATACAAATATATCATATAGAAACAGATTGAATAGACCAAATAACGAAAAAAAACTTACCCAAGATATCTCTGCTTTGTGAGACAGAATAAGGAGAGAGAGAGAGAGAGAGAGAGAGTTACAAAGTGCATTGGTGGGTATTCCCCCTCTTTTGCTGTGTGTTTGAGAGCCGGTGTTCGAGAGAGAGAGAAGGGAGGATACCTATTATGTTTATGTGAGAAGAGAGAGTATGAGAAGTGGACAAAAATGGGTCAAATACCATTCTACCCTTTTTTTTAATTTTGAAAAAGAGTGAAAGGTAAATTTTAGTCTAAGAAAAGAGAGGGAACTTAAAGGATAGAGGGTTAAATTAGGTATTGTAGGAAAAAAGTATATTGATGACATCATCAAGCAAACTTATGACATACATAAGTTTGCTACTTTATTTTATATATATATATATATATATATATATATATATATATATACTATATCATAAAATGATGTAAAAATACCAAGAAATGAATCTTTTGTGATAGTTTGAAGTTCAAGAAATTACAATTGAAAATGTTAGAGAACATATATGAGTATGATATACTTGAAGGGGTGAATAAAATACCTGCTAGTTTGGTTTGTGGGTTGTGTTGAAGTTGAATTTTTGTTGTTGTTTTCTCCAGAAATGATTTGGAAAATTTTGTAATAAAATGGGCATAACTTTGTATAGAGAATTCGTAATTTAATTCTGTAAATTGTGTTAGAACCCTAATGAACAAGGTGTTATAGAAATTTGAAATATCATATTCAATTAATTTTCAGTTATGTCACATTGACCAACTACTGTGATGTGTTACTGAGTTTAATGTGATTTGGTGTATTCAAATACAAATGATGTTGAATTATTAGGTGGGGAAGAAGCTAACACTACCATACCAAGGAAATAGTTTTGGTATTAATCTTAGTACCAAATTCAAGGTGAGTGACCTGTCCTATGAAATATAGATGTTTATATTTTCACATGGAATTGTGTAGTTAAATACATATGTGGTGATGCTTATGGAATGATGTGGTGTTATGAAACATATGCGTATGATTAATAATGTTAAATAATGTTATCTAATGTTATAGACTGATGTGGGACCTCTATCTAATGCTAAGGACTGTGGTGGGTCCTACGGGATGTAGCTGCCCCGTTAATCCAACTTAAAGGTTTGTTGTACTCGGGCCTAATTATGGGATTTGGTATTCCCCATTAACTGGGAGTTAATTGGACCGGCGGGTCCAGGCTTGCGAGAGTTACACAATCCTTGTTAAGTTATAACATTAAAAAATAAAAATGGTTATTTAATTTGGTTATGCATGTGGTATATGGTCATTCACTAAGCTTTTGTTGCTTACACTCCTACAATGTTATGTTTCAGGTATGCCTATTGTTTGGAGTTCACTGCCAAGTTAGGAACTTAAACGGGAGAGTGGAGGATAAATAATGGGTGTTGAATATCAACGAGCTTTTTGGGTACATGTTACACAAATGAACTTATGTAAGTAAATTAGTTGGGTACTTTTAAGTTGTGCATCAAGGTAGCTATGTTTTCATCTAAACATGCCTCAGAAGAAAAACAATTCTTGCGCTATTTTTTGAAAGATTTCAATTACCATATTGTTTAATGGGGATTTATCTCAATATGAAATGATAATCTTAACTTACTTAAGTCGGGACACGACATATTATCTCAATATAGATGTAGCTTTGCCTCATTATTTCCATAGTCACTAAGCATTTGCTTAATCCACATTAATTGAGCACAAAAGCTTCCTGCGGATATATATTCAGATGCTGTTATGGAAAGTGAAGTGAAATTTTTCTTTTTACTACTCCATCCTACTAAGTTATTACCTATATAATAATAAGCGCCTGATGTGCTTTTTTTTTTCACCAGAACAGCCAGCCCAATCTACGTCGGTGCATCCGAGAATTGTGCCAGATGTATCATTTGTGTACCATATCCCTAGATTTATTATACCCTTAACATATTTGATAATTTGTTAGACACATAACAAGTGGATTTCCTTAGGTTCACTTTGGTAACGAGCATAAACACACACAGCATACATGATATCAGGACATGAAGTTTTGAGGTATAATAGGCTACCTATCATACTTATATAGCGAGTAGGATCTATAGGTTTCCCATATTCATCTTTAGAAAGTTTTATTCAAGTACTCATGGAGGTCCTAGCAACCTTGGCATTCTCTAATCCAAACTTTTTCACTAACTCTATATCATATTTTAATTGCGAAATGGATAACCCATCAGATTTTTTCTTAACTTGAAGTCCTAAGAAATACTGAACCTCCCCTATAAGTGACATTTGTAACTCCTCGTGTATAATTATAAAAAAATACTTTAACCTCATACGAGGAAGTATAACTAAATATTATGTCATCAACATAAACCTGAGCTATTAAGACATGCTTGTTAAAATGTTTCACAAATAATGTCTGGTCATTTCCACCTCTTCAAAACCCTTTACTTATTAAAAATGTTAATAGGCATTCGTACCAGGCCCGAGGGGCTTGCTTTAACCCGTATATTGCCTTTTTTAATCTATAAACATGGCTTGGGTAATGAGGATCAACGAAGCCTTTCGATTGTTCAACACAAGTATCCTCTATCAAAATACCATTTAAAAAGGCGTATTTCACATCCATTTGATAAAGTGTGAATTATAACTGACAACATATGGCCAAGAGTAAGCGAACAGATTCAAGGCAAGTGGTTGGGGAAAAGGTCCCCTCGAAATCTATTCCTTCAACTTGAGAGTAACCCTGGGCAACTAATCTAGCTTTATTTCTAACTATCATCCCAGATTTATCTATTTTGTTCTTGAAAATCCAATGAGAATCAATAACCCTTTTATTTTTTGGCTTAGTCATAAGATACCACACATCATGACTTTTAAATTGGACGAGATCTTCTTGCATAGCACCTATCCAAAATGAATTATTAAGTGATTCATTTGCATTCTTTGGTTTAATTAAAGAAACAAAGCATGCAAAATGAGCAACATTACGTAATTAGGATCTTGTACAAACTAGATCTTCAGGGTTAACAATAACAATATCTATAGTATGATCTTTGGAAACCCACTTAGGTACTTCATGGGTCTCAGTTAGTAAAGGATCAACTATTTCTAAAGACTCATAAGTAAAAAAAAATTCAGGCTCATCCACTATAGTTGGCCCTTGTTCTTTACTCTCGACATTAGTGTCACTCACTATCACATTTATAAATTAAATGATTACTTTGGTAAGAAAATTATAAATGCGATAAGCTCGACTATTAGGGGATTAACCCAAAAATATGTCTTTGTCACCAAGGGTTTCAAATTTATACAGGTGTTCTTTGTCTTCGCAAACACAATAAGTACTCCCAAAAGTTCAAAAATATTTTAAGTCGGGCTTTTTGCCATACCAAAATTCATAAGACGTTTGTTTGTATTTTTTTCGAAGGTATACGTTGCTGATAATATGACATACAATTTGAACTTCCTCAACCCAAAAGTATTTTGGCAAGTTCTTAGCATGTATTATTACCCTGGCCATTTCTTGGAATGTTAGATTTTTATGTTCGGCAACACCATTCTGTTGAGGTGTTTTAGGTGCACTAAACACATGTTGGTAACCATTACAGTTACAATATTCTTTTATGCCTAAGTCTTTAAATTAACCTCCTCTATCGCTACGGATTCGATTAACTTGGGTATCTTTTTCATTCTCAATTCTTAAAAGAATTTTTTAAAATTCTCGGAATGTATAAGTTTTTTGTTTTAAAAACGTTACCCAAGTGAATTGAGTAAAATCATCCATCATAACCAAAATATAACTGTTACTATAAAGCCTCACAGTTCAGGACGGACCCATAAGATCCATGCGGATTAGCTCTAGAGGTTTTGTTGTTAAAGTGTCTTTAACTCTCTTATAAGCAGATTTAACTATTCCTCCTTCCTGACACGGTCCACAAATAACATTTAAAATAGGTTTTATTTTTGGCAAACCTCTAACTATATCCTGGGAGCTTAATTTGCTAAGATTGTCAAAATTTATGTGACCCAACCAATTATGCGAGATTTCATTGTCATCAAGTCTGGCTAACCAACAAGTCTCAACCCGGATCGACTATGTAGCAGTTATCTAGGGTCCAGTGACCAATAAGGATGCAATCACCATTCTCATTTAAAATTTTACAATTAGTTTTCGAGAATGTGATTGTATGGTTGGAGTTGTAAAATTTTTATATGCTTAAGAAATTAGCTTTAAGACCTTTCACTAATAGGACATTTTTTAGAATAGGGAGTCATTTTTCTTGGAGTGTTCCTTTGCCTATGATCTGAGTTGATACTCCGTTACCAAACAAAACATTTTCTCCTAAGAAGTCAGTTCTATGGGATAATTTAGTATCGTCTCCAGTCATATATTTGGAACATCCAGAGTCTAAGTAATAGCCAGATGCAATGTGTTCAGTTTTTAAATCACTTATAACAGTGTTACACTTTAACTGGGGTATTAGATCGTCCTTTCTAACCCATATAGTTTTAGTTTTGAAAGGTTTGTGAGCTTTTATTTAGAAATAGATCTAGAACTCTTGCTCTTAAATTTCTTTTTAGCGTGAGATCTTTTCTTCCTATTCCTATAGTTAGAGTTTTAATTGGGTTGTTTAGGAAGTATATAATTATTTATGCTCTGTCTAGAATAGTTAAAGTTTTTTTAAACTGGTGATTTATAGATAGGCTTATACAGTTGTTTTTTAAAACATTCATCGAGATAGCGTCCATAAACATCACAATATGAACAATATTGGTGACTAGAATATTGTTTCTGATTTTTAAAATCTTTGAAAAGAGGTTTACCCATTTGCTGTACATTGACCTTAAGTCTAACTGCAACAGTTTTCCTTTTAGGTTCAAATCTCCTCACAGGGGGACAAACATATTTAGCCTTAGATTCAGCAGTAGGCTTTGGACAGTTTTTCATCAAGATGTCTGGCCCTTTTTTCTTATTCTCAAAATCAGTTTTTATGGCTAGAAAATTAGGACATGGATCAATAGCTCTATTTCCTTAAGACACAAATTTTATATTTTGCAAAGGTTTGGTTTGTGCCTTAGTTTTTTTTATCGAAACGTATGCCTATTTTGTCTTCAGAATTAGTTTTACTAGAGGCAACACAATCTTCAGAACAATTAGAATTGTTTTCAAACTTAGAAAAATAAAATAAAATAATTTAAACCTTTTCTTTAGATTCTTCCAATTCTATCAAAGTTGTATTATATTTCTTTTTCAAAACTTCATTTAATTTAGAAAGTTGTTTAATTTTTTCAATAAAAACTTCAGTTTTGATTTCATAAGCCAAACACTGATTAGTATAGTCCTTAGCGTTCTGACTTACCATTAGGCTTAAAGCTTCTATTTTCTCAGTTCACTCCTTGACGGTCTTTTCTAGTCTACTGCTCTTCCTGAGGGTCTTAGTGTAAAGTGTGTGAATGTCATGTAGATCATCATTTTTGGATTCATCTAGTGCAGTGTGTGAGTTGTCCCCTAGAATTTCAATTGTCGCATTCACACACCCGTTCAATTCATCATTAGAGAAATCATTTTGACTCACACACAACGTCGAAGAATTATTACTAGTAACATTAACAACATTATTTTCTAAGCAAAGAGCAGATAAACCAATAGTTGGTACAATATTATCATTCATAATAGATGTAAGAAAAATAGCATCAGAATCAACATTGTTCTCAGGTATATCATCAGCATAAACAATTTTAGCAAAGAAAGCCATACAAGGATCAAAATAATTAAAAGACTCAGTCCCATCTTCTTCACCGTCATTTAATTCATCCCAAGTCTAGCATATGTTGGCCTTGGCATTGTTATTGTTAAGTCTAACTCTACACTTATTGGCAAAATGACCTAGTTTCCCACAACGATGACATTTAACATTCTTCATATCAGTCCTTGATATATTGTTATCATATGTTTTGTGTTTATCTTGATTTCTCTCATGAGGTTTGTTATTAGAATAATTTGAATAAGCAACCTTCCCTTGTTTAGAAGCAACACCATTGCTAAACTTTAAACTTTTCTTAAAAATATTTAGACATGAGGGCTATCTGATTATCCAAATTATCTAAGTCACAGTCTTCATCAGAGTCCAAATCAATGTTAGGTACAACAAATTGTGGTGTGGTCATTTTGGACTGGAAGACTACATTGGGACTGGTGTGTTTTTTTATTATTGAAAAGATGCTTCTCAAATTCAAATTCCATTTCTACAGTCCTAAGCTTGCTAATAACGAGTTTAGGGGTCAAATATGGGTCATCTATCTCCTCAATTGCATAACATTTGTTATCAAACTTAGGGGGAAGGGATCTAAGAATTTCAGAGACAATTTCTTTCCTTTCATGCATAATACCATTAGCATGTTGTTTAATAATAACATCAGTCAGTCTATTGTAGAATTCATCAAAAGTCTCAGTTTCAGCCATAAGGAGAGTATTATACTATTGTATTAACATCTGAGTTTTGGCTACCTTAACATGGTCATCACCTTCATGAGCAGTGACTAACATGTCCTAGGCTTCCTTAGATGTTGAACATATAGATATCCTTTTAAATTCATGTTCATTAACAGACATAAATATGGCATTTTTCCCTTTATTGTTGCTTAAGGAGGCCAGTTTTTCTTCCTTGGTAAAATCATTGAGGAGTTTTTTAATTCTTATATTATTACCTTCTTATAAGATCAAATTTCTAATCTGTCAATTTTCTTTTAATTGGCTTAATTCTGGATAAAATAAATTGAGTCTAGACTAGTTATTAATTCAAGAATATTCAAAGTCTAACAAAGATTCAAGATTGAAGGAGTTGTAGTGCAAAGCCATGAAGAACAAATTAATTCAAGTTACAATTTCACATTTTGTTTGTTCTAAGATCACACAGGTATAAATAATCAAAGGAATATGTGATTTAGAATTTTGTTTAAATATTGGATGAATTTATTTTTTTTACTAATGGGAATTAAAATTAAAGTTTTGAAAAACACTTTTATTATATCTGAGTCAAATTATTTTCAAAATATTCAAGGATAAAGTTTAGATGGGACATTTATTCATCGTCATTCAAACAACACTTAAAGTCGTTCTAACGACAATGCTTGTCGTTAAAACGATAGCGATTATCGCTCGAACGAGAACCACCTCGAATTTTGTGTTTCAGTTTTCTTGGACTCTGTTTTCAATTATAAAAACAACACTGCATAGACGTTTTTCACAGAGATGAATAGTTCTAAAAATTCCCATTCTGTTTAGTTTCATCCAAAGTTTATTCAAGATTCAATTTTCATAATTCCAAAGGTTTGGGATATTGAATTCATACACTTTAAAAAAATTGTTGACTGAGGTCATTGGGAGTGCTTGAGGGTATTCCTTGCTGAAGATTGGACTGCAGTTTTTAAGGTATGCTGGGTGTGAATCTTTGTTGAAAATAGAACTGTGTGTTCTTAAGGAGTAGCTGTGGATGTTCCTTTGCTGACTACACCGATCGACACCTGTAGGTATTCATGTGTCACTATATTTCATTATAATTCGTGTAAGTTGCGATTTAAAAAATTATAGTGAAATAAAAAGGTTTTTGCCCTTCGGGGATTTTTTTCCTAAATTTGTTTCTTTTACCACATGCTTTAATCGCTTGATGGATTAAATCATTTAGATGAATGTTTAGGGTTTAAGAAGATAAAATTATAAATAATTGATTAAGTCATTTTTACCTAAAGCACTTGTTAAAGGGCCTCTTCAAATTAGTATCAGAGCTTGTTGCACTATTTTATTGTGTTTCTGATCCTGTGACTTTAGATATGGATTTCGATAATTTTGATGATTTTGAAACTCACATGTTTGAACCTTCTAATTTAAAATCTCGCATGACGTCTACTCTTAAAAAATTTATTAAAAGGGAGAATTGCGAGAAGTGCCTTTGTTGCGAAGGGTTTGGTCATAAGTTACATGAGTGCCCCACTAAACTTGGGGAGAATTTTAATAAACCATTAAATCGTGTTTCTACCCTTAGTGAGAGTGACCCTGAAGATGAAAATTTGTATGATACTAAGTGAGAACTTCCCACCCTTGTGGCTAATAATGTAAGTGATGACGACATACTTTTGTATGAATCTTCTGTAGTCAAAGGTTGTAATAACCTAGAAAGTGAGGGTGAGGTGAGTGATGTTGAGAGTGAGGATAAGAGAGACTTACAAACTGCCTTTAATGAGTTATATGAAGAAACCTTGAAAGCTACGAAGGAAAATTTAAAGCTAGAAGCTAAATTGAAAGAACGAACAATTGAAAATATTAATTTCAATATGTTAATTGAGGATCTTAGGGCATGTGAGAAGAAAATTCGAGATAAGCTAGAATATGTCAAGGGTGAGAGTAAAAGTCTTCGAGGGTTGATGGATGCTATGAAAAAGGAATTACTTGAGTTTGAGTATTCTAGGCGTTTACTTGAGTAAACGATAGGTGAACTTGAAAAGATATTGAGAGATTCGAGTAAGGTTAAATTTGATTTGGAATCTAGGTCCGAGAAGTTAGACAAAATTTTAGGAACCATCCAAATCAAGGATAATAGGTGTGGTATTGGCTTCAATAAACATGTTCCACCCTTTCTCAAAGCTAATACCAGGCTTGCTAGAGATCCACCCAGGGTTGTTAAAAGAGAGCCACCGAGAAGCGTTATATTTAATCGTCATGTTGCAAACACAAACACTCCCCGCCGTATCTACACTTGCACTCATTGCGGTAGAAGAGGTCATCTTAGGCATTTTGTAACGATCTTAATCACGTTCCTAGAAAGTCAAAGAATCCGATTGTTCTTGTTTTAAAATTCTTCACTCGTCGTTTCACACCCACATGGGTTAGAAAATCAGATTTAGAGGCGTTAGGGATTTGACTTAGTGATACGCGTGTCATTTCATGTGAATCTCCACATGTCTCATATTTCGTCTGAGCGTGTTCGTCGGTTTGTCATACTCTAGCTTATCTTTGTGATATATTCTCTCTCTAGAGTTATGGCGTTTATCCAGTTGTCATTTTGAGTCTATTTAAAAATACAAAAAGATTTTTGGTTTTTGAGCACTTTTTTAAAAATACAAAAAGATTTTATTTTGAGTCAAATTTTGGAAAAACACAAAAAGATTTTTGAGTCTTGAGTCTTGTATCTTCATGCTTAATATGTCTTGTTGGTGTGCTTGGACCCCCATCACTTCATTATCAATGTGGCTAGGGCATTTGGTTATAATTATTGATGCATTGAATGATCTTAACCATTGTCACAATGGAGTTGTCTCAAAATTGATATGCATTCATATTCATCTTTGTATATATGCCATTCTTTCACACATGCACGGGCGTTTATGACTGTTTTCACATGCATATTTGAGTTTGGTGAGACGTTATTATATCAATTTTTTCAACAATACGTAAGTAGTCTTAGGAGGAGGTTTGCATGTAAGAACCGTTTACCGTAAGGAATTAAATTGCAAAAAAATGTTGAGTGCTTACGGGAAAGGGCTGCGAGAGTGTAAAATTGACTCGTCGTGATAGCCACAGTATAAAAAGAGCCCCAAAAAATTAAACGGAAATAAAAAGTCAATTATGCCAAAAATTGGGCCATTTAGTTTAGATCATCTCAAAAGAAAAATAAGTGTGTATCATTTATGAGGGTGTTTGGATGAAAAATAAAAACGGGTTTGTACTGCGAATCCTAGTGATGAAATATTGCATCATGACGCTATTATTTAGATAATTGTCAAAATTCTAGATTTGTGTGTATGGTAACCATTTAGTTCATGAAGCTCATTTATTAATTATCACACATGGATATATCACTGTTTGTTGACATATTGCTATCATCTAGAGAATCTTAAACGTTTTGATGTATTAAAATTGTGGCTCATTTGTCATAGTACACGCCCATTCACTCCATATCCACGTTTGAGCCCATTAACTACATGTTGGCATGAATTTAAAAATTTTAATTGAGTATGCTCTATTTGTATTTTTATATAGCAGCTTGAGTTGAATATTTTTCTCAGTTTATTGTGCCACATCATATAATCATCTCATTCGAACCAAGTTCCATCTCGCGTGAAATGTCGTTCAAACGATATTATCTTTCGTTCAAACGAGAATGGTTTCGTTCGAACGATAGTGGACCACTTTTAAACATCATTAAGTCTGTTCAGTTCGCATATTTCCAACTTTTCAAAACCCTTGGTTCTGTTGTTCGACAGTCAGCTTCCCACGAACCTCATTTTTGACCCAAAACTTGTGATTTGAACCGATTTTTCAACCAAAAATCATCACTTTGCTGCTTCGGAGTTGTTTGGATTTCGGACTAAGGTATTTTTTTTATTTCGAGCTGTTGTGGTTTGTTTTGGGGTGGTATTGTTGATTGATTTCAAACTCACATTATAATGTGTTACAAATCTTGAACAATACTCTGTTTTTCTCATCATATTAGCTGATTTGTAGTATTGTTCTTGTGTATTTTGGTTTGAAAAAAAAATTATCTGTTCGGTTTTGAAAGATGGGATTTTTTTTATTAAATCACAATGACACCATTCCTGTTTTGTGCAATATTTTTTTATACTGAAAATGGGTTGTTCATGGATTATTCAAAACAAAAATCATATTTTTCGGATAACAACAGTACCTCTCAAATGTGGTTCCTTTTTGGTCACTGTGATAGTTTATGATTATTCCGATTGCGACTTTTGCTGTTTGTTGGTTGGTTGTTGTTTTTGTTTGGATTAATCCGATGGTTCGGTTGGATATGTACGGAGATAGGCTCGTAGGCTTCAGTTTTATTTTTTTACCCATCCTACTTACTCGTCATGCCTCCTAGACGTAGGGGTACTTCTACTCGTAGGACAGATGAGCCCTCCACCTCATCACGGGTACATCGGGATATAATTAATAGGCCTCCTTTCACTCCAGTATGTTGGCACACTATTTTTTAGTACGATTACTACTGCCATATGGGTTTGCATATTTGCGTTGTTGTTAGAGAGAAAGTCTTTCATGCCGATCAATTTTCTTAGTTATCTCTTCCCACTTGGATGTCTAATAGGGGTTGGGATAGGTATTTTGACACTCAAGGTATGATATACGCTGACATAGTTCGCGAGTTCTATTTTCGTGCAATGCACACTCCTTATGGTATTCAGTCATCTGTTAGGGGAGTCCCATTGTTAGTCACTTCTGATCTCATTTTTGAGACACTTTAGTTACCTCGAGTACCTGATGCAATTTTTCCTAGATGTTCTGAGGATTGTCCTCCAGCTGAGGAGATTAGTCGACATTATTTTTGGGAGATTACTCCCGTAGGGAGTACTGTGTATCATCGTCAGTTGCACATCGCATTCCAAATTTTTAATCGATTTGTATCTTCATCCATCTATCCTCGAGTCAATCACACTCATATTGGCTTCGACATCGTTTACTTTATGTGTGCAATATGTCAGAGGTGGGACATTGATCTACCATCATTTATTTTTAGAGTTATGTCCATTGTTACCATTATTGGAACCACACCTGTACGCCCCGCTCTTCCTTACGGACTCCTTGTATATCGTATTTGCACCTATGCTGGAGTTCCAGTTTTAAAGCATGATGTCTATATTTTTGCTCCCTCCTTCATTAATCGTAGTACTTTGACTCGATCTGAGAGTCATCTACCATTCGATGCGAGAGCGAGACCTCCACCAACTGGCACATCATTTTCTAGGGAGATATATACTCCTGCTGAGCTGAATTCTATACCTTCTAGATCTCATCCTTCTAGATCTAGACGACCCACTATAGAGGAGTTTGATGCATTACAAGCACAGGTTGCATTATAGTCTCAGATGTATGATGCTATGATGGCACGGTTTTATGCAGAGGCTGAGTTTAGGGCTCGAAGTGACTCACAGATGACTACCTTCTTTGATGAGATGAGATGAGATGAGATGAGATGGTAGGAGATGAGCAGAGGAGTAGGTTCATTAGGATTGGGCAACATAGTTTCCATATATGTTGATTCTGATGATGATGATGTTGATGAGGAGACACGTTGATGTTTTTTTTAGACATTGTATTTGAGTATTTAAGAGTTTATGTATTGTGATATTTATCTCATATGATGTACTCTTGGGCTTCTGATGAGACATTTTATATATGTGACTAGATATATTTTGCAGTTCTGATATTACTGATTCTGATACTTAATTGTTGCTATTTATTCATATTCACAATCACTGTTTATCCTGCTTTTATTGATATCCTTTTTTTACTTGATGTTTTATCTGTCCCGTGATCTATCTATTCCAGGCAAAAAGGGGGAGAGATATGATGTACGGGGAGTTTCTATTTAATTCAGTTTAATTTAAAATGAAATTTTTATTACAAATTGAGTTTAAATTTTATTGATATATTATTCCGTTCCTCCATACTTCACTTGGGTATATTTTTTTTATGTCTCATGTGTGTAGGTATTTGTTAGAGATTCAAATATTCATTGCTACATCCCATTCAGAGACAGTTTTAGTCTTCTTAGACTCAGATGTTGCTTTATAATTTATTCATGTCCTGTATTTTCATATTTGGGTTTTTAGGATAGGACATTTGAATACAGCTTGTATTTTATTTTTAGTTTTGTCCCGGAATAGCCAAAGGTGGAGATTTGTAAGCTCAAAGTTCTAATTAGTCAATTTGTTTTTAATTGGCTTAATTACAAACAAAATAAATTGAGTCTAACAAATATTCAAGATTGAAGGAGTTTCAATGAAAGCCATGATGAACAAATCAATTCAAGTTGCAATTTCACACTTTGTTTGTTCTAAGATCACACAGGTACGAATAATCAAAGGAATATGTGATTTTGAATTTTGTTTAAATATTGGATGAATTTATTTTTTTTACTAATGGGAATTAAAATTAAAGTTTTGAAAACCCTTTTATTATATCTGAGCCAAATTATTTTCGAAATATTCGAGGATAAAGTTTAAATGTGACATTTGTTCACTGTCATTCAAACGACACTTAAAGTCGTTCTAACGACAACGCTTGACGTTCAAACGACAGCATCTGTCGCTCAAATGAGAACCGCCTCGAATTTTGTGTTTCCTTTTTCTTGGACTCTGTTTTTTTCAGTTATAAAAACAACACTGCATAGACGTTTTTCACAGAGATGAACAGTTCTAAAAATTCCCATTCCGTTTAGTTTCATCCAAAGTTTATTCAAGATCCAATTCGCATAATTCCAAAGGCCTGTGATCGTGAACTCCTACACTTAAAAAAATTATTGACTGAGGTCATTGGGAGTGCTTGAGGGTATTCCTTGTTGAAGATTGGACTGCAGTCTTTGGCATTCGCTGCGTGTGGATTTTTACTAAAAACAGAATTGCGTGTTCTTGAGTGGTTGTTCCTTTGCTAACGACACCGATCGACACCTGCGGGTATTCGTGTGTCACTGTATTTAATTGTAATCCGTGTAAGTTGCGATTTACAAAATTATAGTGAAATAAAAAGGTTTTTTCCTTCGGGGATTTTTTCCTGAATTTCTTTCTTTACCACATGCTTTAATCGCTTGATGGATTAAATCATTTCGATGCATGTTTAGGGTTTAAGAAGATAAAATTGGAAATAATTGATTAAGTCGTTTTTACCTATAGCACTTGTTAAAGGGCCTCTTCACTTCTGCAACAGGCTTAGTTGGATGAGTATATCCATTTACAATGGCATCCTAGGCATCATCTCCCAATGTCCCTTGGATGAATGCAATCATCCTTACTTTTCAGTAAGGAAAATTGGTTCCATCAAAGAGGGGAGGTCTGGTCAAATTTCCAAGACGCTCAAATTTCTCGTCCATTAAGATTTTATTTTTAAAAGAGTTTCAAAGCACGAGATCTAACATATTTTGAAAAATAAGTATCAGCTCTGATACCAATTCAAAAAACTTACTAAGTTATTTAACACAAGTTAAAACAGTTAAGTAAGTTCCGAACAACTTTTTGAGGAAACTCTTTTATAAAATTGGACAGTAACACAAGATGTGTTTAAAAATTATGAACAAGTTATTTCAATTTCTTGGAAATTGGGTTTAAAATTAAACCTAAGTCTTGTTTGCAGCAGTAGTGGTGAAGAAGTAAAAACCACACACAAGAGATAATAGTTTAAAGTAGTAAAACCCCAAATTAGGGGAAACATCCACGGTGACCTCTATGCCACAAAATGAAAAATCCATTAAAATCAAACAATACTTACAACACTACAAGCACTAAGCATGCATTAAAGATCTTAAGGGTAAGATGGAAATGTACCTACACAAGTTTCACTCTCAAAGGCAATTCCCACCTTACCTCTTTGACCTTCCTGGCAGCTTCTTTGCCATCGTCCTTGCTCTTCGTTTGCAATGGCTCAAACAACTCAAGATCTCTCAAATGAACCACACTAACTATATGTTCGTGTTTAAGTGGTAGTGATAGTGATGTTATTATAACTATATATAAATATGTAGATCACACCTCTCAAGATTTATACAAATAAATCCTATCAAATTACATAGTTTCTATACAACATGCAAAGAGTTAAAATCTCTATGAAAATCAGACTTCAAAAACTATTTTTAGATCTGAAAAAGAATCTTTCTGAAAATAGATTTTATCATTTCAAAACTTACTGATGTACGAAATAATTTCACAAAATGTGAAACTTATATTTTTGAAACAAGGTTTTTTCAAATTTGAGATTTTAGACTACTGGATGTCACTTTTTCAAATAATTTGAAATATAGAGTGTACCCAAAGAAATATAAATATATAGAACAAGATCCAACAGATAAGGGATAACAGATACCCTAAAATATATCACGTGATATATCTTTTAGCAAATCTTACAATTTCTAGAAAGAAAGCAAGATCCACAGTGACATGTGGTTCCTAAGAGAGATAATGAGTGAAGAGGGTCTTCAAACTCAACAAAATACCAAACTCACAAAAACCTAACTATTAATAACTCTTAAAAGGTAGGTTTTTGGGAATAGTTGAAACTTTAAGAACATGTTTGGTTTTTGGAAGAAACCCTAAGAGTTTTGTATTACGAAGATTGGTTTTCTTTCTCTATCTATCTCTTTCTCTTTTTACATTATCTCTTCTCTCTATTTTTCTCTCAACTTAAATGAATGACCAAATTCTTCAAATCGCTGACCCAAGGAGCCTATTTATACTGGTCATAGAAGGATCCAGATGTTCAAAGGAAATAAAGGGTTAGGATTGCTTTGACGGTTTAATTCTAAATCTAAGGGTTGAAATGGCACTGCACAAACACTTGCTTTGATTGGCCCTAAACGATATCACATGGATCACTTCATAACACATGCAGGTCGTAGATTAAAATGATCCAAAGGCTAATATTATTTCTCACTTCTAAGCACACTGAAAACACGAATGTAACCAGTAGTGTGCTAACACTTGGGATAATCCAATAGGTTGTAAAACGTGTGTTTTAGAACTTTTAATAATCCAAATTGCACCCAAAAATGCCTCTACCGATTTTATATACTACCCTAACACATTTTTAATGAATAAAACTAATTTGATTTTCAACCCCAACACTTTTAAAATGTGATTTTAATTATTTTAAAAATTATTTTAAATGATTTTTTAAAAAAAAATTAAAATAGTGTTAAAGTGTTATGTAAAAATTCCTAAAAATAAGTAAACACTTGTGTACACACATTAACACCTATATGCATGAATTGTGTCCTGTCGTGTGTTCAAGAGATAAGATTTCTTCCCTTTTGGTATATGTATTGTTCTTGGAGTGCATGATATTTGATGATGAAGTTTGTGTATCTTAGAGGGGATGCTCATGAAAACTAACCTGTTTTGTATTTATATCCAAAGTAGTTAGAAATCCTATATGGTATAGACTCAAGCAAGTCAACCATTTAGTGTGTTCTCAAATACAATTCAGGGAACTGATCCATTCGGTGAGTAGTTTCATTTCTTTGACAATTTTAGGGCCTCTCGTATACAGCGCTTCTTGGATCTTCTTTGAGTTAGCTTTGGTTTCATGCCTAATTGACATGAAACCCAAACTGTTTCCAGTGGAAATCCCAAATGCACATTTATTTTGGTTCAACTTTATTCTATATTTGTCAAGATTACTAAAGTTATTTTTCAAGTTTGTTGTATGATTGCATTATCTCAGGTTTTTTAAGATCATGACATCTACATAACACTCCATGGTCCGACCTATCTAGTTCAAGAACATGGAGTTTACCAGTTGTTGATATGTTGACTCAGTGTTCTTTAAACTAAATGAGATGATTTGATTATAATATGACCCTCGTTCACTTTCGAATGAAGTCTTATCTTTATCTCTTGGATACAGATGTGTCCAAATATACCTAGAATAACTAAAGGATCGCATGCCCTATAGTGTAATATACCAGAGCGTCGATATATGAAAGGGGGTAGAAGTCCTTTGGGCATGCTTTATTCAAGTATGAGTATTCTACGCAAAGTCTCAATTTTTTATTCAGATTTATGAGCATAATGGAATTTTGAGATCCATTTGGGAATGTAACCTTCTAAATAAATTGTTTGTCTAGAAACCTACCAATTTCAACATGGGACACATGGTTCTATTTTAAGGTGAATGATCACTTATTCTGCTTGACTAGTCTAAAAGTTAGGTTAACCTACAACGTATGTGTATCCACTAAGCCATTTATTCTTGGAATGTCCTAATTGCTTTATGCCTTCAAAGGAATGCCACTAGATTTTCTCATAACTTAAGGTTTAATATTGGTGCCACGTAATTGGACTTCTTATAGAGGGATGGGTACTAGGTCCATAATGGTATAATAGACCTTCGATTCATCTCTAGGATTTAGTCCATCAATGTTGAAGGACTCTTTTTTTCCTTAAGCAGTGTGAAATTTTGACTCCTGGCTTGAGATTAACTTCCTAAATAGTGACCTCTCCATTCGGTCTTAGAAACTAAAGGGTAAAGGAATTGAATGAGCATACGACATCTAGTCTACTTAGTGTTTTCCATACCAACGGGATGTTGTAAGACAAAAAAGACCTCACAACTAGAAACTCCACTTATAAAGTAACGAATTTGGTACTCTTGCCCATTGTGGGGGAGAAATTAGATTTCGCATTATGGGTAGGACTCTTCTCCAATTAACCAAAGTAAGGTTCCTTTGACTGAACTAAGATTGGCTCTGATCTTTTGCATCTTCTCAAAGCAGTCATATTATGTCACATCTATCGAGTTTGTAATACCTACCGTGATTCATATGGTTACCCAGATAGATATGATATCTTTTATCAAAAATGGGTTATAGTATGGAATGATCAAGGCAAGGGAGTTTTTAGTTATGTACTCTTCCATATCTCTAGTGTTTTGGTTGCTTAAACTTACGTGGTTTATCCTTTTACTTGTACACCTTTCGAGAAGAATTAGATTAGATTGACCAGTTAACCCTACTAAGATTATGTCTATGCGACTTGTAGGGAGGTCCTTATCAATAACTTTATCTTCATAGGGATTTTTTGTTTCACCTCCATTTCATTAAATAACCTATGTGTTTAGGTCATTTTTTCGTTTCCTCATCTATATGATTGTAGGTACTTCGGTCTATCCATTCCGCGAATTATATTAGATTACCTCTATAGATCAGTGATTCAATATCTTTCTACACCAAAAAAAATCATTTATATCATTTCCATAATCCCCATGGAAGTTTCAATATCCATTAGAACCTTGTCTGGATAGACGACTATTCAATTTTCCCAGATAATGTAGTATGTGGGTATCTAACATAGTTTATAGGACTAACCCACTGAGGAGGTATTTTTTAAGGATATGTTTTACACTCCCTTAGGATTTTAGTTTGTATTGGCTTAGTTACAGAACAAAACTTTGAGTCATATTATCTTTGTATCGAGTTTATAGAGTTATAATGCTACGTCATATGAAAATAAAAACAGAAAGCACCGTGACTCAGATTATCGAACCGAATCCAAAAATTTCATTGCATATCAAATATTTGGTAAAGGTAATGGTTTGTAAGTGTTCTTTATTTCATTGTAGTGTACTCTATTTCTAGTAAGTGACATGTGAGAACTTTAGAAAAAACAACTTTAGAAAAGATTTTTAAAAATGTATTTTACCAAATTTTCCTAAAGTTAAACTTTCGGTGGCCTCGTTCTAGCGAGGTCACCCTCAATCGAAGAGGTCTTCAAAGGAGAACCATGTTCTTGACGAAGTGGACCTTGATTATTAGAAAACTTTAAATGGGGATACCTCGATCGAAGTATATTTTGAGCAAGGGAAAACGATCTTTCAAAAATGGGCCTCGACATAAATTTTTATTAATCGAGAACCTCTTGATCGAAATCTCTCCTTTGACCGAGGCTCCATGGTTCTAACGAGGACCTTTGTCTTGGAAATAATGTTTAATTATATATATTCCACTATTAAACTATTTAAACACCTTTAGAAGAGCATTCCAATTGATGAAGCCCGGTTTTTTCAAAATCCTAATTTGGTTTTCCTAGAGTCCTTCTGTTTATGAGAACATGTCGACTCCACGGAAGTAAAGTAGACTCTAGTTTACGAATCCCCTAAGATATTCAACACCAAATGAGATATAACGTTGGATTATATATGGCATGATCATTCAAAATTGAGATCGTTCGATATTGAGGCCCTAGAGGTTGTGCAGTTGTTTTCATGGACAGGAGCGACTATTGCTAGTAAGGGTAAAGGAGAAGGAGAAAAACATAAGGCAGAGGTATCATGGTAGTTATCGTTGTCATATATATAAGTCGTATCTGAGTCCTTGTTAAGTTATGTAATCATAAAATTCAATACTGTTGGACTTCTTATGGGTTGGCACAATAGTGGTTTTTCTCACGAGGGCTCACTCTATAAAATCCTTGTGTGATTTTGGGATTGGTTTTATTTTCTTTTGGTTTTAACCACCAAGTGCATGCAATTTGTACTAAATAATTTTATTTGGTAAAATTAAAATTTGGCTCAAATTAAAATGGATTTTAATTTTGTTTACTTGTTAATTAATTAAGAAATTAATTGACTGAATTTGGACCCTTAGGCACATACATGCTTTTCAAGCTGGTATCAGGGTGAGTTTTTAATATGAATCTGGGGGATATGTTTGTTGAGAGTTAGTCAGTCACACGTATGCCTATTTTTATGGTTATAACCACCCGTACGGAAGGCTCATATGACATTTTCTCTTAAGTCCCTATGTGATAGGGTGTATTAACTATTATTCTGTGGGTCTAAATGTCATTTTCTAAGAAGTCACCCAAGAAGAGTTCCACTAGATCTCTACATGTACTACGTCCAAGGAGTTGTGGGATATTCACCAGCTCACCCATGAGGGTACCGATACCATTCGCATATTAAAGATTCAACATCTCTCCATCCAATTTGAGTAGTTGTAGATGTAAAAAATGAGGATTTTAATTAGTTTTATGCAAAAATCTCCAAAAGCACGAACTTTGACTTCAATTTAGGTGAGAAGATCTTAAACTCTAGGGTCTTTTGGAAAATTCTTTGGTTACTACAACCTAAGCTATTTCCCCACGTCTCATCTTTAAACATTGTAGGAGGTATATAAAATATGAAGGTGGAGGAGATCATAGGGTCTATTCAAAGTTTCGAGTTGGAAAATTGTCCTCCATCCAAGAAATAAAAGGGTATCACGTTGAAGGCATATAAGAGTTATTCCTCAATCTCATATTATAATTTTGGTGAGAATGAGGTTGAGATTACTTTATTGATGAAGCAATTCGAGAAGTTTCTCAAATTCAATCCTCAAAAGTTTACCATAAATAAGAAATGAGGAAAGAAAAGTACAGGGAACGGGGTAGATAAGTCTTCTAGTAGATGAGACCATAAGTCTCAAGGAGAAGAGAAATTTGATGATGACTATAGGAAGTGCGTTGAATGCTCGGGTTTTGGGAATTTGGCACGTGGGTGTCCTACTAGGATAAAGGGAAAAGGCAATAAGGAAAATGATTTGAATGTCACTCTTAACGTTGTTCATTGCCATTGAGGATGTGGTTTGTCCTCAAAACGCTTTTGACATATAGAAGTTTGATAAAGATGATGTTGAGTTAAATACCGATGGAGATAAAGTGATAGAGGAAATGATTTTTTTAGATGAGATTGTAGAACAACTTCAAGTGAAGTTCAATGAACACCTTGAGATGACTCAAGGCATGGAGATATGAATGAGAACCTTACTGAGAAGTTTTGTTTGTATGAGAGTGAATTATGTGCTTTGAAGGATATTGAAACACAAATGATTAGGATGAAAAATAGATAAGTTTCTCTCATTGAGAAGTTGAAAGCGAGAGATAAATAGAATGAGATCAGGTATGAAAAGGTTGGTGCCTTAAATATGGATTTCCTTGAGTTGTCGCATTCACATGATGTGTTAAATACACAATATGAGAAGATCAATAATGACTTTTTAGACTCTAATAAAGTTGAAGTTGACCATAAATAAAATCTGAGAAGTTAGAGAATATTTTATTTGTACCATCTCAATCCTTGCAAGACAAATGGGTATGAGCTATGATGGTGTGCGAGATTATAATACAAATAACAAGATCATATTTGTCCAAGGGTCAATAAACACACCTCCTCATCCTCCTCTGAGAAATTCTCCAAAGATAAAGAAGGTCGATCCTACATAATCGTACTTTTGCGTCCATCGCAAAAACAAGGGTCACCTTAGATATTATTGCAACCTTCTTAAGAAAAGTGGGTATGTTCCACTATGTTTGAATGGAGAGTTCTACGAACTCCAAGAATGTATTGAGTTCCTGGATAAAACATCACAACTACATATGGAAGATTTCAAAAGGATGACTAGTTCCCTTCCTAGTATTCAAGGTAAAAAAGAGAATGAATAGAAAAAAGGAGAAGGTGTCTTAGTATATGAGGGTGATAAATCCCATTTATCTCACCCTTTCGAGTGAGTCATTCGTATCACCTATAGGTTAGGATTTTTTATCATGCCTATCTCATGTTATCCTTCCTAGACTGTATCATATTTTTTTGTTTTGTTTTTTGATTTTGTGCTTTTTGAAAAAATAAAGTTTTTTGTTTTATACAATTTTGAGAAAAAATAAAAAGGTTTTTGTTTTTTAAAATCATAAAAATCCAAAAAGATTTTTTTTTTCTTTGGTGCATTCGATGATAGAGGATTTAAGAATACGGCGTGTAACTTATATCCCTTGTTTCTAGGTTTTTAGAATTTTGTCGAATAGTGCCATTTTATTGTAGAATTAACTTTGTCATTATACTTCGAGTTCTCCTATAAACAGCCGATTAAAAACATGTCATAGTCTTTACCATATCGCACACATATTGACTCAAATTGTAATAGGATGTATCATCGATTTTAATCTAAGAAGCATTCATGACATGTGTTTTCACTCAATCGGGTTATATTTTCTCTACTAAATTTTTTAGATTTGCTTGTAAGAACCATTGCTCTTGAGTTAATTTAAAAATTGTTGAGAGAAGCATTGGCAAGAGTTTCCTAAATAAGGTGATGGGTACCATTGGCAAAAGACTTAAAATAATATTTGTGCATTTGAGATAATTAAAAATAAATATTTATGCAAGGGAAAACTCTCGAAAGAAAATAAAATGGAAAATTTGAAAAAGAAAAAATTGAGGGTTATATGAGTCAAAGAGTAATGGGTTTGCACATTTTCATATAATATGATATTTGTTTACCTTATTAGAGTGCTTAACATAAGAGGTTAGCTTTAGCTCATTATTGACATGAATTCAAAATAACTTTTTCAGTATGGTTGACTTGTGTCATAGATTGCTCAATTAGGTTGGTTATAGGGTTCGTGTGGAGTTTGAATGGGAGTCGTTATTTTTCGTGTTCTTTAGATCCTTAACATTCCTTTTAGGTTACACATGTGGGTTTTCATAGTTTAAAATCGTTTGGTGCGTGGTGCCACTCGTGTTTTTGTTTTATTATTTTATTCATTTTTAATTTCCTAGGTTTTATTTTTTTTAGATTTTTTTAATTAAAGAGAGCTTATTTTTCTTTCATTTAAATGAGGGTAGACCTAGTTCGAACGATACCTCATTAGAATGAGCCCTCTCTGGTTCAAATGAGGGTCAGTCATAAATAGGGTCTTCGTCTTCACAAAATGTCGTTTTCATTGTACACACTTTTAAAGCCATATTCCACCATTTCAAACCTGCCAGACTCAAAACCCTTAGTTCCTCACCAATTTCACAGTCCAATGCTCGGATTTGACATATTAGAACGTATATATCACTCTTTGGGCATCATTTTTAGGTTTCGTGGTCTCTAGGTATGATTTCTCGATCTGCCTCGGTATTCCTTTGTATATGTGGATATATATATATATATATATATATATATATATATATATATATATATATATATATATATATATATATATATATATATATATATATATATATATATATATATATATATATATATATATATGGGTGTGTGGGTGTGGTTTTAGTTCCCATTTTACATATACATAACATTTTTTTTGTCTATACATAGTATTATGTGTGAATAACCTATTTTTTTTTGTCTATATATGTATGTATATGTGGATTTTTTTTTAAAAAGGAATTTTTTTATTTTTAGCCTCAGCACTTGATGAGACCTCTTATAGTTGAATATTTTGGGTCATTGCTTTTTACAGGTTTATTTTGGTGGTTAGGTTATTTGGTGGAATTTGTTGTTGGATTTGTGATTGGTTTTAGAGTTTGTGACCTACTCTTAGTTCTTAGATTATTCGTTTTACCTATTTCCATAGGTTAGCTTTAGAACCCATTTCTGTTATTTTTCTTGGTTTATCTTCCTCCTTGGGAAATAAATACAATAAGCTTACACCTTAGCCTTACTCGTGCGTGCAGAGTCTGAGTGGTTCATCTCAACTTGGTACTACCAGATGCGAGTGGTTATTGATCATCCTATTTACTAAACTCACTTAGAAGGAACCATGTTTGTTTCATGGTTAGGTAATAAGAGATGGGATTCGATACTCCAGTTGAGCGATCCAGCCTATGTTGACATGGTTTAGGAGTTTTATTTTTATGCCCAGCTAGAGGGTGAGTTAAGAGTATCTACTATTAGCAGTGTTGGTATTGTTATCTCTCCCAATACCATGGTTGAACACTTAGACATTCCTAGGGATCCCTCACCTCAGTATCCTGAGGATCCTAACCATCTCACCCCGTACCATACCATTTATAAGATCATTCACTTTATGTCTACTTCCTTGAGCAATCGTAAACCACTACAAATCAACTATATTTATTTTGACTATCATGTTCTTAATAAGATAGTTTAATATATGACCGGTAGGGAATCATAATACCTATAGCCCTAATCAAATTTGGTCCATGCTTGCTATTGGTATCGGCATGACCATTGAACTCCCATATATTATCTGGAGTCACATGTCATCCATCCAGAATGATGGAGATACTCGGCTATGTATGTCACTACCATATGGGATGTTACTCACATTCATTATGTTGACAATCGATGTACCTCTCATTCCTATATAGCAGACTTTAGATTCACTATTGAGGATTGATGAGGCCACTTCTCATCATTCCAAGTCCCATGTTCCTTATGATACTGTTTTCATCTTTAGACTGCTTTAGAGGAGGATGAAACATTTTATGTTAAGTTCAAACAAAGTTTGGTACCTCAGGATTTAGCTTGGAGCACAACATCGCCCACTCCTTTGTAGCCAACTCCATAGGAGTCCATATTTTTCACTCAGTACACCTCGTTATAGTGATAGATGAATAAGTATTTGCGGCTTTAGGATTAGAAAATGGAAGTTATTCAAGCGTAGCTAGCGGCTCTACTGGAAAGATAGTAGATCAAAGAATCCAGAGAGAATATCCAGTAGCAGTGGTGGCTGAGGGACTAATGTGAGCAGAAGAGGATATGTGGCGCAGGTTCATCTCGAGCTAAAGATAATGAGGATGATGGTGTCGATGCATGATTTTAGGATATTGTATTTTTTTACTTTGATGATGTACTAATTAAAATGAGAGGTTTGATTTTACATAACTTATCTACTACTGTCTTATACTCTATTGGTGATTCATGGTTGGTTTATGGACATGTGTTTATATTTTATTGGATATAATCACATTCATGATACAACTGTAAATGTAGTATATTCATCGATTTTACATTATTATCTGTTTCTACTACTAGTATTTCTAAGATATATGCGCATTATTGATACTTTTTATTTTAGATGATATTGATGATGTCATAAGTCTTGAGATATGGATATGATTTTTCTTATTGATATATGATTTATTATGTTCATATTTTCATGTGTGTTTATAAGAGAAAGCTTTATAATTTCTCATTCTATGTATATTTGGTGTATACCGCTACACTCCACTACACCTTCATGACTACATTCATGTATCCAAAGAGAATAAGTTGATGACATTTGGAAGATGGAAGATCATTTGTCATAACATTATTTAGAAGATTTATGAGGTGGTTTAGTAAAGACTTTAATTATCCAGGGGTTATTTTTAAAGAGTTTGCATTTGAAAGTTTTTTAAATAAGTTTTAAAAAACTTGCTAACTCATTAGAACAAATTGGTATGTCGTTCGAACGAGGTGCATAGGGTCATTAGAACGAGGTTCCTTCATTCTAATGAGATCTAGAAAATTGCCTTTTGGATAGGCTCTGGAATGTCATTCGAAGTTTCGTTGGAAGCCGTTCAAATGAGTTTGAGTACATCATTCGAACAAGGTGACAGTTTATTCGAACAAGTACACATGTTTTTATTTTTTTCTAAGAAATCTTATCTAAATCTTTAATCCCTTTCTCTTTACAACAACTTTCCCTATAAATAGAGATACGAGATTAGATTTTTTGAGAAACCTTTTTAGAGTTCTTTTTATGATCAAACTCTATACTTTTTTCATCCAAACCTCTTGGATATTTGAAGATCACTTTTCCAAATCAAGAGGAACATATTCAAAGTTAAAAAAAAACTTGTAGATATTTTCTCTACTACTGAATTGTGAAACTGAGGATAACTGCTAAAGAAGAAACGAATTAAGATTCCTAAGGCTGATCGGTGGATATCGAAGTAAGATCTTCTTGTTCTGGGTAGTGCTAGACTATACCATTTTCTATTGAAGAATTGAATACTCTACAATATTATACATAGTGGATCCCTAAGTAGTATTTAAGTGATCAAGTGTCTGTCTTTTCTTAAATAGTGCTAAAATTAAAGGTTTTGCCCGAAAGGGATTTTTCCTCAAATTCTTCTTCTGTTAATTTGGTTTGGAATTTGGCTTCATAATTTCATTGCATGATTCACTAAATTAAGTCAAGATAAAAATTGGTAAAAAGTGAATTTATGTGTTTGGCCTAAGATATAAGTAAATATGTATAACCCATCCTTTCTCAAATTGGTATCAGAGCAGGTTACACTAATTTATTGTGTGATCTCTAAATTTGGAATATATGAATAATTTGTATAATAGGCTACCTATTTTTTATGGGTCAAATTATGCATATTAGAAAGCTAGAATGAGGTTTGATATAAAATCAATTGACGAGATGCTTTGACTTGTGTGTGAAAGAGGGTGGAAACCACCCACTGTGACTAACAACAATGTCAAAAAGTCTTAAACTTATCACTACTTGGACAGAGTATGATTTTAAATGGAGTAATTTTAACTCCCGTTGCTTAACTGCAATTATGTAGTCGTAAACCCTGACGAGTTATGTCGCGTCATGACGTGCACCACGGCTAAGGAAGCATGGGATACTCTCCATCTCACTAACGAGGGTATCAATGTTGTGAAATCTTCTAAGCTATAAATCTCACCAAATAGTTTAAGATAATCACTATGCTAGAATCTGAGACTTTTGATGAGTTTTATGCTAGATTATCTGATATAGTCAATTTTTCTAGCTTTAATTTGAATGAAAGAATTCCTAAGACGCGCATTGTAAAAAATATTTTGAGATCCCTTATATCTCGCTTTATTCCTAAGGTTACTCTCCTTAATTCATTGGGAATTTTAGATACACTTAGATTAGAAGAAATCGTAGGAGACCTTCAAACTTATGAAATCGATATGTTTCCCAAAACTATTAAGCCTAATGAAAAAGGGATTGCTTTGAAAGTTCAATATAAAAAGAAAATGAGGTTTCTTCAAACTCCGAGTATAATTTTGATCTAGATGATATTGATCTTTTTGCAAGAAAATTTTAAATATTTCTCAAACTAAGAAAAGAAAATACCTCCAAAGAAAATAAAAGTTTTGAGAAACATAAAAAATTTAAATCTGGCAAGAAATGTTTTGAAAAAATGAGAGGATGGTACCCTAATAAAGATGAGGAGAGATGTTATGAGTGCAAGGGTAAAGTTCACAAAGCTCACAAGTGTGCTAAGAGGTTAAAGAGACAGGGCAAGGACAAAGTTGCCTTCAATGCCACTCTTAGTGATAGTGATGTTGAGTCGGTGTATTCTGGGGACGAATCACCGCATGGACATAACTTCACTGCGTTCATGGCTAGTTCTGCTGGTACATCGAGTACATCTCACATGGATGAGGAAATTTATGAACATAATAACCTCGATAGTGAGTCTATTTATTTTGGAAAGAAGGAGGGAGGTGAAGTTTTAAGTGATTATGAAAATGTCCTACAATGTGCTTACGTCGAGTCCTCTAAAACAAAAAAGAAACATAAAAGCTTAGAACTTAGGGTTTTATCTTTAAGGAAGGAGTTGAGAGAGTCAAGAGAGAGCGAGTCCTCGGTGATAATTTCTTTGGGGGAAAGAGTCGTTTTACTGGAAAGGAAAAATGGCGACTTGACCAATGAAGTGGCTAGTCTTACGGGAGATCTTCAAGCTTCATTGAAGACTCATGAGAAATTTAAATCCCTTATATCCGAACTGAGAAAGATATTTAATGATCCAGGAGGTCAACATTACTATAGAGGATACATTAAAAAAGGTAGGAAAGATGTTCCCGGCCACGCTTTAGGTTATAGGGAGAGGCAAGGAATAGGTTATGACGGTGTATCCACTTCACATGCCGCATCAAAACTGGTTCATAAATTTGCGATAGATCCTTATAGGCCTCGACTTAAACCACAAAAGAAAGATCAACCTAAACAAGATAACCAAAGTAGACCCAAACATGTTTATGTTTGCACTTACTACAAAAGGAGAGGTCACCTTAGGGAATTTTTCTACAAGTTAAGGAGAACTAAACGTACACATACTCACGCGCACCGCTATATAATGACTTTTATAGTCTTAAAGAGAAAATTGAGTTCCTAGTCACCACTTCTCAAAGATTACGAAATAATTTAAAAATATATATGCCTTTTGATAACGCTACTAATGTTACGACTAGAGCTAACAACGACAAAGGTAAATAAAAGGTTACCTCCGCTTGGGTACCTAAGTAAGACGATAAAGCCCTTGTTATTCACGTTCCTCTCAAGGTTCAAAATACTTCCAAATGGTATTTTGATACTGGATTTTCTAGGCACATGATCGATGACAAGTATTTTACCTACCTTGTTATCGCAATGAAGGCAAAGTCTCCTTTGGAGAGCATCTTAGGATGTGGTTGTGTTAAGACACTCGAATTTCTTAAACTTGATGATGTGTTGTACATCAAAAGGTTGAAAGCAAACTTGATTATCATAAGACAACTTTGCAATGCAAACTTTGTGGTAGAGTTTAATCGGTTTGAGTGTAACGTTTATTATCAATCCGGTGAACTCTTTCAACAAGGAGTGGGGATCAATGATAATTGTTATAAAATCATTCTCAAGTCCTCCTTTATGTGCAGTAATTCCATGAGCTCCTCTATGGACCTTTGGAAATAATGATTAGGTCATGTGAACTTTAGAGATCTTGGGAGATTGGTGAAGAAAGACCTAGTTCGTGGCTTACTATATCTTGGGAAACCAACTTTCTCGATTTTTGGTCCTTGCCAATAAGAAAAACAAATTCAAAGTCCCCAGAGGAAATTGAGTACCATTACCACCTATCGTGTGTTGGAGTTGATATATATGGATATTCTGGGTCCTACTCATACGTGGAGCATTAGTGGTAAGAGATACATTCTCATGATGGTCGATGACTTTTTGAGATACTCTAGCGTGGGTTTTCTTAGAGAAAAGTGTGATGAAATTGAGTTCCTAAATACCGAGTGTTGTGTCCTACAAAACTAACATGTTGTCACTATTAATCGGATGCGTAGTGACAATGGCACTGAATTTAAAGAAGACAGAGTGGATAGTTATTGTGATGGAGTGGACATCAAATATAAGTTTTTTACCCTTCGTACTCCTCAATAAAATAGGATAATTATGAGGAAGAACCAAACGATTCAACAAATGTCCAAATCCATACTTCTTGGGAGAAACGTGCCTAGACATTTTTGGGTATAGACAGTTAGTACCACATGCCATATGGTGAATAGGGTATACCTTCATCCACACATGTCACACACACAATATGAGTTATGGATAGAGAAAAAAAACCCAACCTATCATGTTTTCGTGTCTTTGGGAGTACTTGCTACATTATAAGAGATAGACAGGATTTAGGAAAGTTAGATTCCCAAGTGAAGAGGGGATATTTTCAAGTTATTCATCATTGAGTAGGGCTTATAGGGTATTTAACCTTATAATATCTAAGATTATGAAGTCAATAAACATCACAGTTAGAGGCTACGAGTTGTTGACGTTTGATGACCCTGACCTCGAGTTTGAGAATAATCCACCTTCGATGACGGTACCATTGGTCCTCATACTACCTCATTTGACCCCACTCTTAATTTACCGATTCCACCCTCTTGGGTTCGAAAGAGTCATGGCCCTTTTGCTAGACTTGGTGATCCCATACTAGGTGTCAAGACTCACGATTAAGTTGAGAATGTGGTTAGCTACTTTTTCTACACCTCCTTAGTCGAGCCTAAGAATGTGAAAGAAGCACTCAAGGACGAGCATTTGATATCCACCATGCAAGAAGAGTTCCTTCAGTTTTGCAACAACGGTGTCTAGGAGTTATTCCACTAACCTAGAAAGACAAATGTGATTGGTATCAAGTGGATTTACATAAATAAGATGGATGAGAATGCTACCATTGTTCGCAATAAGGCTAGGTTGGTTGCTCAAGGATACACACATATTGAGGGTGTAGACTTTGACAAGACAATATCTCTTGTTGCTAGGCTTGAGTCCATTCGCTTACTACTCGCCATAACATGTCATCTACGCTTCACGTTATATCAAATATATGTCAAGAGTGCCTTTCTCAACGACATTATATAAGAGGAATATTACGTGGAATAGCCAAAGAGGTTCGAAGACCAAAAGCACTCGGGACATGTCTTTTATCTTAAAAATGCCTTGTGAAGTTTGAAGAAATCACCCCAAGATTGGTACGAGAGGCTCACTTATTATCTCTTAGCCCGTTGCTTCAAGAGAAGGGGATTGGATAAGATATTATTTGTGAGGAGAGAAAGTGGAGCATTTTTTATTTCCCAAGTCTATGTGGACGACATAGTATTTGGATCCACGTGCTCCCGACATGCTCACATATTTGAGGAGGAGATGAAGAGTGAATTTTAGATGAGCAAGGTTAGTTCTCTTCTTAAGTCTCTATGTGCATCAACAAAAGGATGGGATATTCATATCTCAATCCAAATATGCTAAGGACCTAGTGAAGAAGTTTTGTTTAGACTCCGCTATGCACTCACGTACCCCTATGAACACATCGACTAATCTTAGCAAAGACACTTTAGGCAAGGACGTAGAGCAAACCCTTTATAGGAGCATGATAGGAAGTATTATCTACTTGACCACTAGTCGTCCTGACATTGGCTTTAGCATTGGAGTTTGTGCATGATACCAAGCATCCTCGTAAGATTATCACTTGATCATACTTAAATGTATCATCAAATATGTAAGTGGCACTTTGTCCTACACTATTTGGTATTCCTTTGATACCGATGACCATTTGTCAGCCTACTTCTATGCCAATTGGGCCGGGGATGTTGATGGTTGTAAGCGCACCTTGAGTAGGTGTTTTTCTTTGGGAGTGATCTTATCTATTGGTTAATCAAGAAGCAAAGCTCCATATCTTTGTCCACTGGGGAGGCCGAGGATATAACCGACGGGAGTTATTGCACATAACTCTCAAGGATTAAAAAAATATTAGAAGATTATGGGATTTTCCAAGCCACAATGACTCTTTTGTGTGATAACATTAGGCTACGTGCCCATATTATTTATGATCTCATTAAGGAGAAGTTCGTGTCCTTGATATTTGTGAGCACCGAATGTCAATTAGTCGATATTTTTACGAAACCTTTAGATGCACTTAGATTCGAGAATTTTAGGAAGTCTTTGGGTTTTTTTCAGTTAATTGAGATCGGGAATTTTGTCTAGTATAGTGTGATTATCATGATCATATCATTTGTCCCTACTGCTAGAGTGTATTTATGATTGTTTATGTTTTTGGAAAAATCCAAAAAGATTTTCGATTTTTAAGGAAAAAAATTGAAAAATTCCAAAAAGATTTTATTTTTGATAATTTTTTTTAAAAAGAAAAAAAATTGTATTTTCATTTTTCACAATATATGGAAGTACATTTAAGATGTTCGAATCACCCTCACATTCCATCCATTCATGTGAAATTTTCATGTTGTTTTGAGACATGTATTCGTTTCTTTAGTGTGATTAATAGTGTGTGGATATCATTTTGTTGTTCATTGATGATTACTTTCTTCATGCTAGACTCCTTACCACCTTTTTTACCACCTTTATCATATGTAGAATATGGTGTTCTCATCTCAATCATGCTTGATAATGAACCATATGTACTAGAGATAAGTTGTGCTTGTAAGAATCATTGCCCGGATTATGTTTTCTGAAAATATGTTATATATTAAGCAATGGAAAGGGGCTACGAAAGATTACAATTCTCATTGTGTTAAAATCTTCCATTTTCCAAAAAGGGCCTAAAAGATTAACGGCACATAAAAACTGAAGTGCTAAGACCATTTTTATTTCATTGATGCTTCACTATATATGAGCATTAGGATATCTTCAAAATTTTGAGAGTGAATTCTTAAGCATGTGAAATTTTACGGGTGTTATAAAGTAGAAGATCAATGGATTTGCACAACGGACTCTCTTGAAAAGCATTATATAGTTTGGCATTATTAATTTGAAAAGCATTTAAATTCATGGAATATGGCATAAATCGAGTTAATTTCATTTAAGTTCTACATTATTACACCTAAGGTTGAAATTGAGTTCTTTCTTTAGAAGTGTCTCATTGATTTCGTGCACCTGTGTTATGAATGCCTATGTTGATTTGACCATGAAAAATTCTCACACAATTGCATTCCGCTTTCATTATTTGATTATTTTAGTGTTATTCCATATTGTGATGTGTTTTATACCTATATGTACTTTTTATACATATACTTGTTTTTATACTTGCAAAACATTGAAAACTTTCAAAAATAATTTATTTTCTTATTTGAAATTTCATTGGATGTACTTTGGTGATTATATTTGTGATGATTATTTCTTTTGGATTCATATGAAGGTAACAAATTATTTTTATAAATTCGTATGCGTCATGGTATTTCTTTTGTCTCATTTGTGTAGGTCATTCGGACTTGATGATGATTTCATCCACCACACAAGGTGAAGATTTTTTAGTGAAGACTTATACATTTATGCATTTTGTTTCTTAATTTATGAGGGCATTAGTTTATTTGTCTTAGGGGCCAATTTGGATTAGATTTGTGTTTTGTACTGGAATAGCCAACGGAGGAGATTTGTAAGAGAAAGTCTTATAATTGCTCATTTTATTTTTACTTGGCTTTTCCCGTTACACCCCACTGCACCTTCATGACTACTTTCGCATATTCAAAGAGAAGAAGTTTATGACATTTGGAATATTGAAGATCATTCACCACAACATTATTCAGAAGAGTTATGAGGTGGTTTGGGATAGATTTTAATTATCCAGGGGTTATTTTTAAAGAGTTTGCTGTTAAAAAATTTCAAAACGTTTTAAATCGATTTTTAAAGAATTTTTGAAAAACTCGTTGACATATTATAGTGAGATTGGTATATCATTCAAACGAGGCAGAGGGTCATTAGAACGAGGTTCCTTCATTCGAACGAGATCGATAACATCACTTTATGGGTACGCTCTGGAATGCTGTTCGAAGTTTCGTTGGAAGTCATTCAAATGAGTTTAGGTACATCGTTCGAATGAGGTGGCAGTTCGTTCGAACAACTATGCGTGTTTTTATTTTTTTAAACAAATCCTATCTAAATCTCTAATCCATATCTCTTTGTAACAACTTTTCCTATAAATAGAGGTGCAAGATTAGACTTTTTGAGAAGCCTTTTTAGAGTTTTTAATGATCAAAGTTTATACTTTTTTCATCCAAACCCCTTGGATCTTTGAAGATTAATTTTTCAAATCAAGAAGAACACATTCAAAGTTCAAAAAAACTTGTAGAGATTTTCCCTACTGCTGAATTGTGGAGTTGAAGCTCTACTGTTGAAGAAGAAAAGAATTGAGATTCTTGAGACTGATTAGTGGACACCGAAGTAAGATCTGCTTGTTGTGGGTTGTGTTTGACTGTACCATTTTTTATTGAATAATTCAATACTCTACCGCATTATACTTAGAGGATCTCTAAGTAGTCTGTAATTCATCAAGTGTTCGTCTTTTCTTAAACAATGCTTAAATTAATGGGTTTTTTTGAAATGCAGTTTTCCTCATATTACGCTTGTGCTAATTTATTTTGGAATTTGACTTCATAATGTTATTTCATGATTCTCTAAATTAAATCAAGATAAACTTTGGTAAAAATTAAAGTTGTGTGTTTGGCCTCAGATAGAAGTAAATATGTATAACCCCTCTGTTCGCAATGTTTATTACTTACCTCATTAAGCATATGATTTATTCAATGATACTTATTTTCTTAATTTGATGGAAAGTCTCTATCTTTACCTAAATAAAGATTTTGAGTTTGAAAAAAGAAATTCAGTTTGGAACTTTGACTCAAATGAATTTTGGTTGGAGCTTTGCTTCAATGACGATTTTGGGTCTAAATCTCACAAATTGAAAATGAGCCTTGGTTTCTCACACTCGAAACCTAAAATTTTGTTTTCGATTATTGACACAAATGGTATTTTTGGATCTTGCTCAATAATTCTTAGGGGTTTAAACTTCACTCAAATGGAGTTTTGACTTTGAATCTTTGAATCAACGGATTTTTTGAGTCTAAAACTCACACCTTCAAAAATAGGTTTCAAAACTTGGTTTATATCCTTAAAAGACTCAAGTATGGTGGACACGAGATTTAAAATGGAACTTTGCTTTATTTATTATGTTGTCGTAAGCTTGTGTCTTTAAAGAATAAGGTCACAGGATACTTATATAGGATTTTTCAAAATCTAGCCATTATAGGATAATTTGTTAAATTCTGTAGCTTTTGGAAAATGAATTTTGAAAACTAGACATTGGAAAATTACACATTTGGGCACTTTGAGTCAACTCGAACTCCCAGAACCTCTTGTTGAAATTTCCTAAAAATCATCTTTGGTTCAAAACCAAGCAAGAATATTTTTTATAAAATTAGTGATTGGTTTAGGGGATGTTTGGTTGGGTTTTGAGTAACTAATTAATCGTACAAGGTCATTTACGACACTATATCAATTCCCTAATTATTGAATACTTTGGGATGCACTTATGGATCCTTGATCATTTGTTTTTATGCATAGATGTTTTTAATATCATGAGAGGATTTACTTGTTTTTGTTGATGGTATAAAATCATTTAACCTTTTAAGATGAGATTCTTTAATATAGGTGCACTGATTGAGTTGTCCAGATGAGATGACATGCATATATGTGAGCTTTTTACGAAATTGAGTATGCAATGGGTTGACATGTACTTTGATATTATTTCTTGATTTGTGAAATCTTTAATTGGATGAACTCATTATTTGCATAGAAATTATGTTTACGATAAATTTGTGGAAATTACTTGCTTTGCTTTGGCATATGATCTCTTTTTAGTAAAATTCTCATGGCTTTCTTATTTTAATATGCATGGATTTGAATATTTTTCTTGTTAGAATATCAACTTTGTTTATGACCATCATAGTTGTGGCTTGATTTTCTTTCATTGGTTCAAGGTTGCATGGCTTGATTGCTTAGGCATGAGCATAAAAGGATGATCACACTTTCTTTGTAGATAAAAGAGACTTGTATCTTCTTAAATGTAATTATTCTCCTCGTAGTCGTGGTTTTCGTGGAGATGCTTTCTTGGTAAATGATTTCATTATGTCTTGAGTGTGTCTTTTTATATTAAAACCTTTATAGAGAATATGGTGAAGATTTTCATATATCAATTGGATTATTTTCATACAAAATCTTTCATACTTGAAAATACTTTTGTTTTCACACTTGTAATAGTTTACTCGATGGATCTATATAAGTATTGAATTTTATCCAGGATGAGAGTAACACACGGATGTATAATAATTCAGAAATTCAAATATAATCAAGAAGAATGGATAAGATATAGAGAGATTAATACGGAGATATACATGGTTCAGCCCCTTGGACTATATCCACGGTGCAAAGTGTAGATGTGTTTCACTAGATTGGGCATAAAATTCCATTAATGAGTACATTTTTAGATCTCTCTACAAGTATTTTGATAGAGTAATAGTGTAAATATCTGAGATTATCCCCTATGAAGAAAATGAAGAGTATATATATAGGCTCGGGGTATGCACTATCTCCCCCGGCATACAACACACGCCTAGTTGATATGAGAGCCTATGAGAGAGTGTCAGTTGTCCATTCTTAGAGTGAGGTAATTATGTTGCAGATTCCGTAACATAGGTGATTGATCCTTGATATTGACATCGTGTAAAAATGATAGGGATACCTTTGTCATTCTTTTCATGTTCTACCAAGCGCATCTGTGGAAGAAGGTAGTGTCATCTGAGACATCATTGGTATCTCGACTAGGCTGGGAGTCTGTCTGTTGTATGATATAACACTTGTTTCCAAGCCGAGACTCGACAAACCTAACCTTAGATCTTGAATCTAATGTCTTGTACCTTGGGTGTCATCTGAGGCCGACACTTTCCAATGGGTATTGATGGAGTGATTATCCATCTACGAGATGAAACTTAGAATGGTTAACACTTGGAGTGTCATCTAGGCGAGACTATGTATATGTATATCAATAATTACTTGGAGCTTTAAGATATTGTGACACCCAGCCTAATTAAATACCGGGTGATCAGTCCTTTATTAAATTATAACCAAGGTGAACGGTTGGTTCATTCTCAGCATCACTGTCGTAAAAATAACATTTCCAATTAAATACCTTAATTAATTAAGCTAAGTGATAAAACCATTTATTTATTTATTTATTTTAGACTTCAATTTCCCAATTTAATTTAAAATCAATATTTAAAACCTTTAATAATTAACAGATTAAGAGTCACACAATAATAACAAGGATATAAATGATTATTCAAGAATTTAACTATCAATACTAAATCCCAACTTCAAACCACCAAAGAAGAACATTCTGACAGTAATAAATCCCAAAGTAAAACTACTGAAAGTAAATGAATTACAATCTATCACAAAAACCAACTGAATAATGAAAAGGGAGACACATGCCCAACTAGATAAAGTAGAACTAGAAGTGGAATCAACAATGAGGTCGTCTAAGCAAGAGGCCTACAACTCCCACCTAAGCTGCAGTCTGTTCCCTACGGAGGATTCTATGCAAGACGCCCCTATGGCTGGGCACCTGTAATATATACATATATATACAAGAGAGAAGAGAAAATACGAAACGAGTCAGAGCCCGATTGTAAAAATAGTTTAAAATTAGTTTAGCAAGTATTTAAAGTGCTACCGGCTAATGCAACCAACATATTAGTGCGATACTCCCTTGAGAAATTCTCACCTCTCTTCTAGTGTGTAAACCTATCGTACTAATTTTTCCCAACAGTTTAACTTATCTTATCTTAAGTTGCTCGTGAGGTTTCAAACCGACAAATTCAAATGTTTGAGAGGTTAAGTTTATTTAAAAGCAAAGTTCTCAATTAACCTTATTTAATAATAAAGTTTCTCAGTAATATATTATGCTTTTCAAACACTTTTACCCAAGTTGAATTAATTATTCATTTCTTACATACCATAATCACAGCAGGTAGTTCCCAATTTCCAGATTTAAATATATATATTAAATACTCATATAATATATATATTCTAATAGCACCCCACATAAAATCTATGGTGCGGGCATACTCTGTTATCCAGTCCCCGTATCACTCGTACTAAGGGAAATACTAGTTCGGAATCACTCTCGAACTGTATTAACACAAAACACATACAAAATGAGGCGAAGCATAGTTCCAAGTCACTAAGAGGATAGCACATACCCTCACGTCTCTTAGGATCGTCTGACTATCGATCTGATAGCCTGTACCAATGATTTCTATCTTCTAGGGTACGAGTCAATATCCCCCATAAAGGTCCCATCGAGATAAGACTGTCCCAGCACGGTAACCTCAGGGATAGCAAGTAGCGTGGGCATGATTTTTACACGTATATAGTATATGCATAAACACAGTCATATATATATATATATATATATATATATATATATATATATACTACTATTACCATATCAAATTTAGGTACACTCTCACGACCCATAATTATGATATTTATCCTTATTACTCATTAATTAGTTGTCACGTATAACGGTTTGTCTCTTATTCAAATTTGTGGTATTATTTCAACTTATTAAGTGACACTCGCGAATTTCTATCCTCCTAAGTGTAATTTCAGTAGGTACTCATTTATTTTACAACGTAACTTCCTTATGAGTCTCCCCCTTTAACACATATTCCCATTGTCCCTTATGTGTAAAACATCCCCGTGAAAGATTAATCTCGCCTTACGTTAAAGGTTCCATATTTTTAATAAGTCCTACTAGTCTTCTTTATATCCCAAAATGCTCTAACATTAATATCCAAGAATGTATAATCATTTAAGTTGGAACAACCTATAAAAAGGGGAATATGAGTTATGTAGGAGGGGTCGATCGATCGATGGCAGGTGTTCGATCGATCGAACCATCGATCGATCGATGCTCTAGGGTCGATCGATCGATCAAGCAGGTATGGAAAATCTGCAGAATTTCCAAATTAAGGGTTTCCTCTTCCAAAATCATCCAAAATGATATCTTTGATTACCAATCTCCAGATAATTTATACTACAAGTATTATAACCTCAAATAAATTATTTCCTACGTCAAGCATGCGGATTTTCATTATGAAAAACGAATTAAAAGGGTATAATCCATAAAAACATCAAGAACCCTAATATTTCTTTTGTCTAGTTTCTTCCCATTCTTTTACCAGATTTCATACTCTTTATTTACTATAATTTCGTGATTCAATCTCTACATATGAATGGAGTTTCCATAATACATCTAATACTCATACAACATGCGAATTTAAGTCTCCAAAATGGGTTTTTCTTTCACAAAAACTAGTCATAATCAATCCCAGGGTAATATGATTGGAGCATTAACTGAAATAGAGCAAGATAGATACTTACCTAGGAATTTTTTTTTCTAATTTATGGATGAAATCAGTGTGGTGGTGATCCTCGTTGCACGATTTAACTTTTGGCGGTGACGGCGGTGCAAACGGAGGAGTTCTTGGCCTAGAACTCCTTGGTAAGCTCTCACTTTCCTTCTCCAATGGCCGTTTTTTGTTTTTGGTTGTGTTAATCCTATAAGACAACCCTAATCATCTGATATAACCTAGAAAATTCGTAGGTTTCCAAGCCCAAAAATACAAAATGCCTAAAACGCCCTCCCGGGGTGTTAATTAAGCCTAAAAACGCCCCGAGAACCAAACTAAACCCCCGGGTACATCATTTTGACTATATCGACCCTTCCGGGCACTTTGGCGCACTCGAAATGACCATATGGGTGACTTATAATTTATTCACTTTTATTAATCAAAATTTATTCCCGACACGGCACGGGCGCATCCCGACTTAAATATCTAAAATTGTCATTTTATTCCTCATGACATTTAATAGAACCAACTTTTTATATTACATTGCTCATTAGTAATATTCAACAAGTTTCCAATAATTACTAACTCTCGTCACGTTAGTAATTAAAAATAATTAATTTCTGGATTTATATTAAATTAATAATTCTCATCAAATTAAATAAATCACCAAATTTATAAAGCATAAAAATACGGGATATTACATACTTCCCCCTTAATAACGAAATGTTGTCCCGAAATTCGGAAAATAAGGCCTACCTGGTAAAACACATTTTGGATACCTTAACAGTACGCAACCTATCCACATAGTAAGGCGCTCAATCACTATAGCCCCCGCCTCACAGCAAGATGGTTTAACACTCTTCATTAAAAATACTTCACTTTGTGCTCCTATTCGACAACATTCGCATAAGACACGCATATACACTATTAATTCCCATTATTTTAATCATTGGGAGGCCGCACCTCACCACATGACAACTTCTCGAATTTATCTAAACACAAAACTCCCATTCTGGGAGGAACCATATGAACATCTGACCACTCTTGTTCGCCTAAAACAATCGTGTAATTCCACCATAGTCATCGGATTATTCTTGACCGATTCAAAATTTTGATTATCCGCTCACCTCTAAACATACGCAGAGGGAGAATAGTTAAGGTTTTTCCACACCAAAACTTTTATAAGCATCTCGTTCACGACAGACAGGTACGAGTGCTTCCACGAAACTCTACCATACTATACTTCACGTGCTAGTTATATCCGTTGTGGAAATGAAATGATCACCAAGATTCCAAAATTTCCTTCGCGCGGCCCCACTAATCTTTAGTCACCGTGTGCCTGCTCCTCGGCTATGGGTGGTACCTCCCACTCATAACGAAACGTTATCTCCGTTGTTTTCCTGAAATCCCATATTGAAGGTGGGATTCAAAAATCTCATCCCGATTTAGAAAATAATACCGTGTAGGACCACTTACCAGCGCGATCCCTTCCTTTCAAAGGAAGACTGGGGCACATTAGTTAATATTGTAAATCACCCCAAAGGAATGTCAATCACTTCCTTCCTGGCGATTTGTTTCACACGTTCGGATGAACCCTTGATCTTGTCTTGAAGATGGTAACCCATTCGAGAAATTTTACCAACTCTACCGGCCTCTCCCATTATAGGAATTGTCGATAGCCACACAATTCTATGGTTTATCTTCTTATTTCAACCGATCTCTATCTATAAGTGGTGCATGCAGAGACTACTCACTAGGTCCTGATAAACATCTTATTTTCCTAGAAATGTCTCACATTAGGTGACGCTTAATACTCCCTTTTTTCCTTGGCTTGTACCAAAAGTTCTAACCCGTGCACTTTTCTCCACGAAGTGCACTTCTGGACCTTTTAGACAATACTATCATCATCACTCTTTGTATGCGCAAGTCGCTTTCACATTTGACTAATTACAACTCCGCTCCGAGCGTTCTCCATAATGATTAAATTCTACCCTTCTCAAGGAATACCCCTTTTTAAACGGCTTTCCACAGCCTTCCAACCAAATTCGGGTGAGCTACTCTAATCACACCCGTATATGTATATATATATGGATTATCATTCTTTATACGAAGTTTAATCCCCTCTACTACTTCCGTCTCGTTATGCTAGTCCCACAAACATATATTCCTCACGTACATTCCCACGTCCCTTCCACTCAGACGATTTTAACATCAGTTAACCAGGATGCCCACCTTTGTAACACCCCGATCGCCCAGGGAGAGCGAACGAAGCGCTACTCATCGATAAAATCTCCAAAATCCCACAAAATACAAGGTATAGATCATCTAAATCCCACAATCAACAAAAGAGGGACTACAAATCTCAAATCTCCTCAAATAAGTACAACAATTCTCTCGAATAAATACAATAATTAAAATAAATCACTAATTATCTATACATCCAAACAAATACAAGTCTCGTCTCTTGCATTAAAAATTCTTCCCAGATAATCCACACTAAAAATCATCTAAACTCCTTATTCCCCTTTTGTTCCGAACGTATTTACAACACTTGGGTATTCTCAATCACCCCAGAAATCGAAAATTTTTAAATCCTCCTATCACCGTTCCACCCCTCAACTCATGGCAATAAAATAAAACTTTCAATGCATTCTTACCACACAACCGGCTTTACTGGCCTTAAATCAAATTTCAACTTCCATCTTACATATACAATTACCTATTCCTTGTACGACCGAGGTACTGAACTCATGGACTACTAACCAGACATCTCCCTATTTCCAACCTTACGCTAAGTTTCATGCGTGGGATGTCTCGCAAAGCGAAATCCAAACAAGGACCCCCCCGATACACTACTACCTAGAATTGTCGATTATCGAAATCTGTTAGGCCCTCCATCCATATCATGTACCCCTTTACTCCGTCTCTTGACAGGCAAGTTTCATCATTTCCTGTAATTACACCTACACAAAGAACATTTCGCGAATCCACTATCATCGAGTATTGGTGGTAATCACTATTTGCAAACCTCTTACACATACAATCAGGACTCTCAAAATCCTGATCCCAAACATAGGAGTCTAACTCTTAACTATTACATCTCTAAAGGGTAGATATATCATTTTCTCTACCTATCACCAAGTCCTGAGCGCTCCATATGATAATGAGTCAAATCTTTTCACTCAACAGCAACCCAATATATACTGAATCATAACAACAAAGTCCCTACGCACACCGGTATCGAATATCTCGAGCCCACTATTCCTTCCTAAGTCCCTAGGATAGGTAATATAAATGTGGGTCCAACCATCTTGTAGGTGAGGCCTCGCCAGAACAAGACATGCTGCACTAATGCAACCACTCTGATAGCCTTGCACTAACTGCCTACTATCGTACTGACCATTTCTATAAAGTTGTAATCAATACCATATTATACTCGTATATCACATCAATAAAACGAGTAAGCTCAATAAAGTATATAACACTATTAATATACTCACTCATCCTCCGCGGATAGCACTAAGGAAAATCCCGCTACACTAGGGAAAAATATTCACATAATAATATCGTTTGTAGTTATACACATTAAATTCGTCTCACATACTAATCTAGCAATGAACAAAATATAATGACTCACTCGTGTCACATGAAACATGCCTCATCCTTCGAGGATAACAGTCATACTTCAACCGTTCCATTTGTATTGTCAAATCCTTCCTCTGGGCGAGGCATTACCACCAAACACCTTTCCCACCCCGAAATGGCAGGGACAAAACTCCTACTGAAACTCTAGCTTGCTAATAACGACCTTATACTCATGCATATCTAACATCAGTATTGATCGGGGTTAAAAATGAAGTTATCAATTTCTATATCCGCGCCCCTTCAAATAAAGAAAATCAAAGACTCTTTCCCCCAAATGATGAGTCTACGCATGACACCTTACTCGTCGTCGTGGCTAATAGCCCTAAGGATCATGAAAAATGAATAGCCATAAAACAGTGCGGTGCCCCGGTACCAATTAAAACTCAACCCATAGCACCCGGTATAAGGAACGTACCTTGTATCTCGGTTGGGGCCTTAGGTGCTGCTATCTGGTGGACGTTACATACACGTCCATACTGTAATTGCCTCTACTGAACTGAGGCTGCCGAAATGGCCGGTGTAGCTGGCTTCGGTGGTTTATTACTGGCACCCTTCTGCCATGGGGCCCCATTCCTCTTTGGGCAAACCTGACACCTATGGCCATTTCTGCCACATTGGAAGCATTTCCCTCGAAACCATCTCACTTCACTACATTGTTGACCAGTCTCGCTTTTTCCTTGGTCTTGCTGGCCTTGATAAGAAATTTGCAAAAAAACGATGTCAGGTTGAGGACAATCCCTCCACTTGTGACCCGGTTACACACATTTATAGTAGAGTCCCGAAATTCCTCGTTGGTCGGGTTGTAGTTTCTCCCAGTCTGATTCGGACAAGATTGGCGTTTATGACCGTCCATTCCACATTTGAAACACCTCTTTGTGACTTCATTCTGACCCCAACCATGTTGGCCCTGACACTTTTGTCCCTCTACATAAATTTTGTTACCTTTGGAACTGTCCTGGTCTTGAGGGGTTTGTCGCCGCAATTTCGGTGTCTTCGCACAATTGTTAACTCTGTCACATGAATTTGACTAACCTCTCTAGGTCTTTTGCTTCCTCTGAGCTGCATGTTATGTTCATGGTACTGTAAGACTGCAGTGGTAACTGCTTGTGCCCCAATGCCCGCAAATTCGGCGATTGGTACTCTTTTCGGAGACACCTGAGGTGTGAGTTGTTCTTGCTCATTAACTTCGCCAATGGCCTTAGCTTATTCGTCCTGACGGGCCATCTGAAAGTTTAAAATTTTAACCTGGATAAGTTCAACGTTCACATCGACAAATCATAGAAGCACGAATTTCCAACGCATAAAGATGAATATAGCATTCCTAATGTTAGGGCTCTAAATCAAAGACGCTAAGCTGGAAACGAGATAAGTCGTACAGATCCTAAAGGACATTAAAACCTGATGCTCTGATACCACCTGTGACACCCCGCCTAATTAAATACCGAGTGATCAGACCTTTATTAAATTATAACCAAGGTGAACGGTTGGTTCATTCTCAGTATCACTGTCGCAAAAATAACATTTCCAATTAAACTCCCTAATTAATTAAGCTAAGTGACAAAACCATTTTTTTTAATTTCCCAATTTAATTTAAAATCAATATTTAAAACCTTTAATAATTAACAGATTGAGAGTCACACAATAATAACAAGGATATAAATGATTATTCAAGAATTTAACTAACAATAGTATTTCCCAACTTCAAACCACCAAAGAAGAACATTCTGACAGTAATAAATCCCAAAGTAAAACTACTGAAAGTAAATGACTTACAATCCATCACAAAAACCAACTAAATAATGAAAAGGGCGACACATGCCCAACTAGATAAAGTAGAACTAGAAGTGGAATCAACAATGAGGTCGTCTAAGCAAGAGGCATGCAACTCCCACCTAAGCTGCAGCGCGTTCCCTATGAAGGATTCTATGCAAGACTCCCCTGTGGCTGGGCACCTGTAATATATACATATATATACAAGAGAGAAGAGAAAATAGGAAACGGGTCAGAGCCCGATTGTAAAAACAGTTTAAACTTAGTTTAGCAAGTATTTAAAGTGCTACCGGCTAATGCAACCAACATATTAGTACGACACTCCCTTGAGAAATTCTCACCTCTCTTCTAGTGTGCACACCTATCGTACTAATTCTTCCCAATAGTTTAACTTATCTTATCTTAAGTTGCTCGTGAGGTTTCAAATCGACAAATTCAAATGTTTGAGAGGTTAAGTTTATTTAAAATCAAAGTTCTCAATTAACGTTATTTAATAATAAAGTTTCTCAGTAATATATTATGCTTTTCAAACACTTATACCCAAGTTGAATTAATTATTCATTTCTTACATACCATAATCACAGCAGGTAGTTCCCAATTTCCAGATTTAAATATATATATTAAATACTCATATAATATATATATATTTTAACAGCACCCCACATAAAATCTATGGTGCGGGCATACTCTGCTATCCAGTCCCCGTATCACTCGTACTAAGGGAAATACTAGTTCGGAATCACTCTCGAACTGTATTAACACAAAACACATACAAAATGAGGCGAAGCATAGTTCCAAGTCATTAAGAGGATATCACATACCCTCACGTCTCTTAGGATCGTCTGACTATCGATCCGATAGTCTGTACCAAGGATTTCTATCTTCTAGGTTACGAGTCAATATCCCCCATAAAGGTCCCATCGAGATAAGACTGTCCCAGCGCGGTAACCTCAGGGATAGCAAGTAGCGTGGGCATGATTTTTACACGTATATAGTATATGCATAAACAGAGTCATATATATATATATACTACTATTACCATATCAAATTCAGGTACACTCTCACGACCCATAATTATGATATTTATCCTTATTACTCATTAATTAGTTGTCACGTATAACGGTTTGTCTCTTATTCAAATTTGTGGTATTATTTCAACTTATTAAGTGACACTCGCGGATTTCTATCCTCCTAAGTGTAATTTCAGCAGGTACTCATTTATTTTACAACCTAACTTCCTTACGAGTCTCCCCCTTGAACACATATTCCCATTGTCCCTTATGTGTAAAACATCCCTGTGAAAGATTAATCTCGCCTTACGTTAAAGGTTCCATATTTTTAATAAGTCCTACTAGTCTTCTTTATATCCCAAAACGCTCTAACATTAATATCCAAGAATGTCTAATCATTTAAGTTGGAACAACCTATAAAAAGGGTAATATGAGTTATGCAGGAGGGGTCGATCGATCGATGGCAGGTGTTCGATCGATCGAACCATCGATCGATCGATGCTCTAGGGTCGATCGATCGATCAAGCAGGTATGGAAAATCTGCAGAATTTCCAGATTAAGGGTTTCCTCTTCCAAAATCATCCAAAATGATATCTTTGATTACCAAGTTCCAGATAATTTATACTACAAGTATTATAACCTCAAATAAATGATTTCCTACGTCAAGCATGCGGATTTTCATCATGAAAAACGAATTAAAAGGGTATAATCCATAAAAACATCAAGAACCCTAATATTTCTTTTGTCTAGTTTCTTCCCATTCTTTTCCCAGATTTCATACTCTTTATTTACTGTAATTTTGTGGTTCAATCTCTACATATGAATGGAGTTTCCATAATACATCTAATACTCATACAACATTCGAATTTAAGTCTCCAAAATGGGTTTTTCTTTCACAAAAACTAGTCCTAATCAATCCCATGCTAATATGATTGGAGCATTAACTGAAATAGAGCAAGATAGATACTTTTCTGGGAATTTTTGTTTCTGATTTGTGGATGAAATTAGTGTGGTGGTGATCCTCGTTGCGCGATCTAAATTTGGCGGTGACGGCGGTGCAAACGGAGGAGTTCTTGGCCTAGAACTCCTTGGTAAGCTCTTCCTTTCCTTGTCCAATGGATGTCTTTTGTTTTGGGTTGTCTTAACCATAGAAGACAACCCTAAGCATCTGATATAACCTAGAAAATTTGTAGGTTTTCAAGCCCATAAATACAAAATGCCTAAAACGCCCTCCCGGGGTGTTAATTAAGCCTAAAAACACCCCAAGACCCAAACTAAATCCCCGGGTAGATCATTTTGACTATCTCGACCCTTCCGAACACTTTGGCGCACTTGAAATGACCATACGAGTGACTTATAATTTATTCACTTTTATTAATCAAAATTTAGTCCCGACACGACACGGGCGCGTCCCGACTTAAATTTCCAAAATTGTCATTTTATTCACTCGTGACATTTAATAGAACCAATTTTAAATATTACTTTGCTCATTAGTAATATTCAATAAGTTTCCAATAATTACTAACTCTCGTCACGTTAGTAATTAAAAATAATTAATTTCTGCATTTATATTAAATTAATAATTCTCATCAAATTAAATAAATTCCCAAATTTATAAAGCATAAAAATACGGGGTATTACAGATATAATATTCAGTAATATTCAAACTCTCCCAAGAAAATCAAAATGCACACTCAACATTGATTCAAAAATATTTTCCATTGAGAAGCAAGAAAAGGAATTCAAATCTTAAAAGATATTTATCACATGTAGTGATATATTTCACTCTAACCATAGGTAGTAGCGCACTCGAGACTTCGCGTGTATGCTTGGTCAAGTTGGTTGTTATAATGATGTATGTAATTTCCTTGTAAGGTTTGGTATCATCTAGTGAACCATACCAGATGAAATTATCGATTGTCATCGTGAAGGTGAATGTAGGCAATGCTGAAGCATTTAAAAAGATTGGTTTGAAAAGTGTCTTAAAACCTCTCATTACTATTATTGATGATCAATATCTTTCACGCATATTAACTCTACTTATTCCAAGGAAACAAAATAAAAATTTTAATTTTATATCATCTGAATTAACCACCAACACACCACTTGGGATATATTTTAGACCAATAATTGTTATTCAATCCTAGCTTATAGATACTTGATTTTGAAAACTATATTTTGAATTTAAAGATTAAAAAAAGTTGGGAACCTTTTTAAATTAGAGTTTTATGGGAATGACTTACATATTACTAACAAAAATAATTTTGAATCTTGGAAAGCTCCATTGTCTATCATTATGAAATTAATCAAATATTATGCTGAGATAATATTTGTTGATAAAAAAATCACTATTTGCAAAGATATGATTATTTACAAGAACATTATTTTACCTAATGCACACATTACCTCAGGAAAAAAACTAAAGAATTTTTTTCATTTCAAATGAGAACACAAGAAAAGATTATAAAAACTTAATTTTGAAAATGAAAAGGTATAAAGAGAAATTGAAAGTTTGAAAAAATGATATTTATCATGTCGTCCTCATTTAAAAACTAAAAACTTGAACTAAGAAAAAGTTAATGTGTTGAAAAGATATCTTGATAATATTGATCATAATATTCAATGTTTGAATTTACTTATTAAAAAACAAAAACAAGAACCAAATAAAGAAGGTGTTGAATATGAAAAATGAAATGAGAGTTCTAAAAGATAAAATATTTTTGTAAAAGCCAAACAAACTACACAAAGAAACATCGCAAATTTTGTGAACAAATAAATCATACTTTTGAAAAATATCATGCCCGAATAAGACTAAGAAGAATCATTTTTGTATCATTTGTAAAACTAAAGATCATACATGCACTGGTGGTGATTTTCGTTCACTTGATACGGATTTCACATATTGTGGTAAACATAATAATAGTTTTAAGTTTATAAAATAAGTAAAATGGAAAATTCATGAGTATATATAAAGGATTTCATTATACTCTTGCACTAACAAACAAGGATCGGAAGCTCAAAGAGTATGAGAGAGACATTTGGTTTCTTGAGATTTTGTATGTATTCAAAGGATGCTAAAGAGACAATGTGTCCATCTATGTTTTGAAGGTATTGAATAAGGTCCAGAAAGTTCTTGAGGAGGATAAATATTGAATGTTTGGACAACAAAAACACTTGATGAAGTGAAAGAAAGAGGTTGATGATGAAAAAGGCTTGAATGTTAAGAGAAATAGGGCACAGAGAGAATTTTAGAGAGAGGAAAAGCTCTTATTAATTGGTGTGTCAATAATGAGGAGGTCACCCCTTTATTTATAATACAATTCATCTCATACCAAAAGCCTACTTTTCCAATGTGGGATGTGTTATAGTGGACATCCATCTTAAAATTAAACTTTTATAATACTACCCCTTGGATGTACATTATTTCCATTATTCATTGATTGTTGCCTTTTTAAAACTTTACTAAGGAAAAACCCATTGGGAAAAAACCAAAGTGAAGAAAAAAGACTACAACTATTGTGATCATTGAATTAATGTTGGATGTGCTTAATGTTGCCTCATTAAAACCTTTGTTAGGAAAACCCAGTGGGACAAAACCTAATCAAAGGAAAAAGAGTACAATGCACATACGTCCCAAATTACAAGTTCTTGTATCCTCCCCTAGATAATATGCTCCTCCAGATTGATATGTTCAAATTCACTATTAGTGGAGTCGATGCATTCCAATCCCTTACACAAACTTCTGAAATGTCTCATTTGGTAGTGACTTTGTGAAGAGATCAGCTAGGTTATCACTTGAACGAACTTGCATGACTTCAATTTCATTTTTCTTTTGAAGCTCGTGAGTGAAGAAAAACTTTGGTAAAATGTGTTTGGTCTTGTCTCCTTTAATGAATAATTCTTTAATTTTCAATATACTGTGACACCCCGACTAATTAAATACCGGGTAGCTACTCCTTTATTAAATCAATACAAAATGCCAAGTTGGTTCAGTTAATAGCATCACTGTCGAAAACATTTTAATGATTACTAACCACCTAGTATTTAAAAAGTGAGTTGCCAAATTTTAAATTTAATCTGATTAACATGCAATAAATGAATAATAGAAATGTAGTACAACCATTCACGATAAAGTCTCAATAGTGAAATCAACAAGTATTAAATAGTCTGGAGGAAATACTCCTCGCAACAATCCCAATATGGAAATAAATAAAACAAGTCTGCATCCTGAATTAATTACAAACCAAAGTCTGAATAACTGAAATGTAAAATGTCTCTAATAGAAATGGGCGACATGCCCTACAAATGATGAACACTGAATAGAGTCAAGATCAAAGAAGCGTCTACTAGCAAGGCCCTGTAACTTCCACAAACAGCTACAGCTCGTCACCTGAATGGAAATCCTATGCATGGTGTCCTTGTGGCTGGGCACCTAAAAAGGTTTTTACAAAAAGTAGATTTGAAAGCAAACGGGTCAGAGCCCGAAAGTGGAGAGTATTTTAAAAACAACAAGTGTTTTAATAACATTAAAACAATGAATGCAAAATACATGTTAGGACGTGCACTCACATGAATTACTCACCTCTCGACTACTTGTGCACTCCTAACGTACCGTACCCATCTAAGTGATATACGTATCTAACCAAACCGTTATAAGTTCTAACCGTTCTACTCGATTCACAATATAAATTCCCAATGTGAGCACTTGAATAGATAACTTTACTTAAACTCGGATTCTCAATTATTAGCATTACCATTTACTGGAGGTTATCCCCCTATTTATCTTCTCAAGGAGTTACTATAAATTATTCTCATAATTAAACATGACAAGTCTGTAAAATGTCTGCGGCTAATCTGCGATGCACACATACTCTGCTATCCATCCCGGTACATCACGTACATAAGGATTACAAATTCCGAATCTCTCGGGAATTGTTAGAATAAGCACAACACACAAAAATGGAGGCGAACATAATTCAACATATCCATGGGTCACGTACATACCTAAGCTCCATAGTCAGTTGACTTATTAACTCACAAATAAGTCATTCTAGCATTATGTTCTTAAGGTACCAATCTAAATCCGGGCACACAAGGATTAGATAGCCCTAAGCGAACGTAAACCTCCCGTGATAGCAAGTATGGTAGGTATGTCATACACATAAAATCATATACATATACTAAGCATGCACACATCTTAGTAATTTCCATAATTTATTAGTGGTATACTTCTCATTCTTATAACAACACACGTGTCCCCGGTTTATATATACGCATCATCCATTATCCTCACGGCATAATTAGTTATTCGCGTCCTAACCCATAATTACCATTTGGTTCAAATCATTCTTCTATATTTTACTCCCCAATACATCCCGAATATCCCAACTATATCAATTAGTCATTAAGGTAATTGTTATATCTACCCTTAAGCAAGGTTACGGGACACTAGAAATCAAACCAGGCCACAAAGGCCAAACTGTCAACTCGTTACAAGTCTCGTTCGAACGAGGCCTGTTCGAACGAGAGTTCGTTCGAACGAAGTGGGCATCTAACGAGGTCTCGTTCGAACGAAAGGCATCGAACGAACATCCCACTCGTTAGAAGTCAAACTGTCAACTCGTTAGAAGCTCGTTCGAACAAGCTCGTTCGAACGACCTGGGCAGGTCTTCTAACGAGGTGACAGTTTCGAACCCAGAAATTTCCTATTACGTTTTTCCTAATTTTCTTCACCTCCAATCACATCTAAACATCATTCCAACAGTAGTTTAAGGCTTCTAATCATTCTTAAATATACTTAGGTCGTATATTAACATATATATGGGATCAAATCATTCTAAACCACATCAAATCATCAAATCTCCTCAATTTTTCCCAAACCTTATGAACATGAACCCTAGAAATATAAAGTCTTCAATGTCCATAAATAAATCCTTTTTGTAACATAAAAAGTAGTAATTCTTTTAGTTCAAACACCCAATAACAATTCTACATGCAAACCTATATCAAAATCTGAATTTATAACTCCAAATTACATGGGTTTTTACAAGTCTTCCAATACAATGCAATTATCTCAATTTCTAAGCATGGAAGAAGCATTCGCTTGAAATTAACGTAATTAAACCACTTGCCTTGGATTTTTCTCTGAATTTGGTGTTGAATGTTGAAGGTTGCCCTATCTCTTTCTCTCCCACGGTTGAAGATGGTGGTTTTCTCTTTGGTAACCTCTTCTAACTTCTCTCCCACTTCTTCCTATAACTCCCGTAGCCCTCAATTTAGTTAAGTGTTGGTAATGGCCTAGTGGGTCATTAATATCCTAATATTTAATTCCCAAAATTCGTTGGTTAATAATCCTAAAATTTCAAAATTACTAAAATACCCTTTTAAGTTGCCGGTATGGCCCAGTAATGCCCCGGGACCCGAACTAAACCCCCGGCTAGTGTTTTCTGACTATTTTGACCCTTCCGGACTCATTGGCGCACTCAAAACGACCATACGGTTGATAGAAATAAAATTCACTTTTTAATTACAATAATTATATTCCTGACGCGACTGTCACACGCGTCTCAACAAAATTTCTCAAATTGCCGTATTTCTATCTCGCGAAAAGTTTAATATTCTCAATATTCATATATTGCCATATATACGCATTATAATCAAATACCAACTCACATCTCGTTAGTATTTTATCCGGATTAATTCTCAATTAATTCACATTTAATTTAATTAATCCCATAAATAAATATCGATAAAAATGCGGGGTATTACATATACATGTTGCATTATATTCGTAGATAGTACTTGGAATATCTGTAATAGAAGGCAATTGACAAGAACTACGAATATGTTGAATTAAAGATCTTAGCCATACACATTCACGGCTAGCTTCATGAAGAGCTAAAATTTCAAAGTGGTTATAATAAGTAGCTACTAAAGTTTTTTTAGTAGAACGTCGGGAAATAGAAGCATTACCATAAATAAATACGTAACTTATCTGAGATTGACCCTTATGAAGATCACAGAGATATCCAGAATCTGCATAACCAACTAATTTGGAACTATTAGAGTTATAGCAATAAAATAAACCCATGTCAGTGGTTCCACGTAGATATATTAGGATATGTTTCACACCATCCTAATGCATTTTAGTTGGTTCAAAACTATATCTAGCAAACAGGTTCATACAGAATGAGATATTAGGCCTAGTGCATTGTGCCAAGTATAATAATGCACCAATTGCACTTAAATAGAGTACTTTGGGACTCAATATTTCCTCATCTTATTCTTTAGGACGGTATGTATTTTTCATTATTTCCAAAGATCGGACAACCACGGGGGTACTTAGTGGGTGTGTTTTATCCATATTCAAGCGTTTTAATACATTTTCAGTATAATTAGACTGATGGACTAAAATCCCACTAGAGTTTTTCTCGATCTGCAGGTCGAGACAAAATTTAATTTTCCCCAAGGTCTTTTATCTCAAATTCCTTTTTCAAATAGCTAGCAGTTATTTTGAGCTCTTCTGGAGTCCCAATTAAATTTATGTCATCCACATAGAATGCTAATATTGCATATTCCTTTCAGGAATTCTTTATAAATACACAAGGGTAAATTGGATTGTTTTCATACCCTTCCTTAGACAAGTATTCACTAAGACGATTGTACCACATTCTTCCGGATTGATTTAAATCGTACGATGAACGTCTTAGTCTAAATGAAGGTGTACTCCTTAGATTTGCTTCAGGCAAAGGAAATCCTTCAGGGATTTTCATGTATGTTTATGTGTCTAAGTCCTCGTATATATAAGCGATCACAGCATCCACGAATCTCATATAAATATTTTCAAAAATCGCTAAGATAATTAGATATCTGAAAGTTATACTGTCCATAACAGGGGAGTATTTTTTCTCAAAATCAATCCTAGGTTTCTACGAACCTTGTGCCACAATTCATGCCTTATATCGAGTGATTTCATTTCTTTTTCTTACAAAAACCCATCGGTAACCTACCGGGTTAAAACCTTTTGGGGTTTGTACTATAGGTGCAAATACACCACGTTTATTCAGAGACTCGAGTTCTGCCTTGATGGCATTTTTTTATTTTGGCCAATCTATTCTTTGTCGACATTCATTTAGAGTGCGTGGTTCATTCTCCTTATCACTGCTCTTTGAAATTTGTGTAGTTACTGCATAAGAAAATGTATCATCCATGACACTTTCTTTACGATCCCATATTTCTCCCGAATATGTATAAAACATAGAGATCTCATTATTATTATTATTATTATTATTATTATTATTATTATTATTATTATTATTATTATTATTATTATTATTATTATTATTATTATTATTATTATTATTATTATTATTATTATTAGGTACCTTTGCCTCTTCAGGGGCTTGTATAGTCACTTCAGTGACTTGTGTGTTTTTAGAAACAATATTCTCTTAAGGGGTTTCAGAGAAGGTGGATATTTTATTCATAACCTCTTTGGGAGGATTATTAGGGCATGCTTTTTCATTTGATCTCCGCTTTCGAGGAGCAGAGTCTTTGGAACCTATAGGTCTTCCACGCTTCTGGCGTGTAATAGATTCATTTGCTGCTGATGTCAACATTTGTCCCACTGGTACATCAATTCTTACAGGCACATTTGTAGCGGGTACATGATACTTAGTTACTTTTGCAGCATTATTGAATGCATCGGGTAATTTATTTTCAATTTCCTGAATATGCAATATCCTTCTCACGTCATTCTTACATTGAGCAATACGTGGGTCTAGATGAGACAAAGTGGAAGTTTTGCATGCTTATTCTCGTCATTCTTCAGGAATGGACCGTACTTCTGGTACGTTCTTTCCTCCCCCTAACGGTGGGAAGATTGTCTCATCAAAATGACAATTCGCAAAATCTGAAGGTAAATGTATCACTTGTCAGTGACTCAATATGACGAATGATTGGGCAAATCATAGCCAACATATATTCCCAAACGACGTTGGGGGCCCATTTTGGTACGCTGGGGTGGAAGGATTGGCACATGCACTGCATAACCAAATTTACGCAGGTGTGATATATTTGGTTAATATATAGACACAAGTTGAAAAGGTGAAAAGGGTGATAAGTAGTGGTCCTAAGCTTAATTAACTTACAGCGTGTAGGATAGCATGTCCCCAAGTAGAGACTGGGAGTTTGGATTGTATAAGTAAAGGTCGTGAAATAAGTTGCATACATTTAATCAACGACTCAGCTAAACCATTTTGGGTGTGGACGTGGGGGACTGCGTGCTCAACATAAATTCCTTATGATAAAAAATAGTCATTAAAAACTTGAGAAGTAAATTCTCCTGCTTTATCTAAACGAATGGATTTAATGTGCTGATCAGGAAACTGTGCTCTAAGTTTTATGATTTGAGCAAGTAATTTTACAAAAGCCAAATTACAAGTAGATAACAAACAAACATGTGACCAACGAGTAGATGCATCAACTAAAACCATAAAATATTTAAAAGGTCCACTAAAAATGTGAACGGGCCCACAAATATCTCCTTAAATTCTTTGTACAAAAGGACGATGACTCAGAAGCTATTTTGGGAAAATATGGTTTGGTGATTAATTTACCTTGAGAACAAGGGGTGCAAAAATGATCATCAGGTAAAGTAAGTTGTTTGTTAAAGAGTTCCCATATGTGTTGTTTATGATTCGACGTAACATGTTTGATCCAGGGTGACCCAATCGGTCGTGCCATAATATTGAATTATAAGGATCATTGAGCTTCCGGCTCATGAGAGAATGTGATTCTACAACATGTGATTCTACAACATTAATTATTGTATGGTATAACTCATGGATAATGCAGGCAATTTCTCTAGTGTGAGATTCTGGCTTCCAACAGTAGAAGTAATGCAAAGGAACTCTTTATTACCTTCATTACATGTTTTAATATGATACCCATTCTCTCTTAAGTCCTTAAAACTCAATAAATTTCTTCTGTAATTTCTTGAGTATATAGCATCATTTATGAATAAGTTGGTACCATTAGGTAACACCACATGGGATCTTCTGGAGCCTTCAATAATCTTAGCAGGACCAACTATAGTGTAAACATTTGTTGTATTATATACCAAGTCTGCGAAAAACTTCTATTTTTTTAAATGGTGTGGGTCCTCCCACCGCCTACCAGACAAGTGTCATTGCTTGCGCTTATTTTCGGATCCATACCTTTAACATAATTAAATATAAATTGAAATTTAATCCATCAATCATATAAGCATAAAAAAATGATCAAAACCATTCCATTAACTAATAAATTCTCAAAATAAAGATATTAAATAAAATTGTCTAAGATCTAATGATAAACTACTAATATCTCAATAGAAAAGATAAAGCAGATAAATAAATAAATAAATAAATCATAATCATTTAGGTCTTCAGGACCGTCTCTGGTGGTTCTCCAAGCATGTTATCGAATGTTTCATCATCAATAGCATTTCCATCATCATCTTCAAAAAAATCATTGAAATTGAGATCAGTATCGTCAAGTTTCCAACGGTCTTCAGGACCTTCCACAATGCTTGTCTCCGCTTTCTTATTCGAGGCTTGATATTTTTCCATAAATTTCTTGGTCGAACGACAGGTACGTGTCCAATACCCACTGCAGCCATATATATAGCAAATATCATTTGGATTATGTGGATTTGACTTCTGATTCTCTTTATTGTTGTGATTATTCCACTTCTAGTGGTTCTTGAATTTTGTATTTTTTCTAGGGCCTTAATTATGGTAGCCACCTCTTTTGGAGTTGTTACGGCCCCGTCGCATATTTCCTCGATCTCTTTCATTAGTCTGAACAGGGTTAGCAATTACTTCAGTGAGTGCTACAGATCTAGTGATTCTAGATGTATGATTCTTCATAAGTAAGTTATTGTTCTGCTCAGCAACTAAGTGACATGATATTAGTTCCAAGTACCTTTTAAACCCTCGCTCTTCATATTATTGTTGCAGGAGCATATTCGAGACATGAAATGTTGAGAATATTTTCTCCAACATATCTACACCATCTACCTTTTCTCCACATAGCTTTAGCTTGCAGTTAATCTTAAACATAGCAGAATTGTATTCAGACACAGTCTTGAAATCTTGAAATCTCAAGTTGAGCCATTCATGGCGTGACATGGAAGTATGATCGATTTTTGGTGATCATAGCGCTCCTTCAAGGAGTTCCATAAATCAAGAGGGTCTTTCATAGTTAGGTACTCACTTTTCAAATTATTGTGTATGTGATGCCTAAGGAATATCACGGCCTTAGCTTTGTCCTGCCGAGACATGGTATTTTCAAGTGTTATTGCATCACCAAGATTTTGAGCTTGGAGGTGGAGTTCAGCGTCTTGAGACCAATTAAGATAATTCACCCTAAAAATTTCAAGTGCTTCAAATTCGAGTTTAGAGATATTTGACATTTTTAAACTGTTCAATAAGTAAATTATAATCAAAAATATGTAATGCATAATAAAAAAAACTATAATTAGAACTTCAGGTTCGTGTTCTTTATTTGTTGCAACCTCAAATCAACACATAAAATAATTGATCTTCGGGTCAATCGTAATAAGTATAAGGACTTTAAAGTCTCTACCCAATTGTGTCAAAACTTCAAGTTTGATCAGAATTTTTAAAAAAAATATTTGGGGACGTTTAATGTCCCTTACTCTATGATAGAAATAATCAAAACTTTGGGTTTTGATGGAGGGTATATATTATTTGGAACTTCAGGTCCATAATGTAAAGAAGAATTCAAGTCCCAAATTTTAAGGGTAATTGAGAACTTCAGGCCCCAATTACTTGGAACTTCCGGTTCTAAAAATCAAAACTTTAGGTTTGATTTTATAGCACATGTTATTATCATGTCCAAAAATTGAACATGAATTGTGAACTTAAGGCTGTAATGATTTAAATAAGAATTGGGAACTTATAAATAATCAAAACTTCAGGTTTTGATTTAAGACGTATTTTATTGGAACTTCGGGTCCAAAATTTCATTTTTATTTATACACTAATTTGGAGAAAAAAAATTTAATAATAAAAAAATATAACTTGTACGGTTTAATTTTTTTTAGCAAATATTAACCATCATCTATGCTTTAAAAGTTAAAAAATATATATATAACTTGCGTATGAAAATAAATTCATGTACTAACATGCCATGAAAGGGGGGGGGGGGATTCTCTAGAATGACTATTCATACATAATGGATATGAAAACTTACAATGAAACAGGAAAAGGAAACCTTAAACTCAAAACTAGATTTACGGATATTTTTTTTTAAACATACAACTATTCATGTCAGTTATTGTTGTGTAAAGGTGGGAAGAGATGATAAAGAAGATGTGTACCTTTTATGTCGACTGTTGTTAAAAAAAAAGTTTTTCTGTTAATTGACTTCTGATTGATAGTCGTACAGGTTCATGTTAATAACATGTTACGAGAAATAAGGCAGAAAGAGAATTTTAGAGAGAGAAAAAGTTCTCATTAATTGGTGTGTCAATAATAAGGAGTCGCCCCTTTATTTATAATACAAATTATCTCATCCCAAAAGCCTGTTTTCCTAATGTGGGATATTATTACACCATGAGTTATAATTTAAAGCACCCAAATTTAGTCATCCAAATAAGCACATTTTTCAAACCTATATGTTGTCATTGTTTGTTGAATATTTTATCAAATATTAACGAAAAGACCCACTATTAGGAATGATTAAGATTCTAGTTTATAAACACTTTAGAAAATGACCAAACCATGATAAATGATGTATGTGGATGATTAAAATAATTTTGGGACTTACACACCACAAAATTTGCTTCCAGTTTAACAACAGACTTGAGAATTTGGGAAGATATTGAAAAACTTGAATTAGCATTGAACTCACATCTCATACAACTAGAGTTTTGTCAACTACATTGAACATTTGGTCGACTATATATTCCAATTTCTCTTTGCTGATTTACTCAAAGATTCATGTATAGTTAACTTCACCTTTGAATTATGTTGAAACTTCTTAGAAAAAGGGTATGATATATATTTGGAAAAATAACTCTTCATATATAAAACAAATGTTTGCACAAAAATATCTAATACACATCACCATGGTACACCCTCGCCTTACGCACATACCTTATAAAAATTATTTCCTTATGTTTTCTTTATTAATCTTTGATGATATCTCACATGAATCAACATTAAATATTTTGATATGTGTACTATGAAATTAATTCACAGATGCCTAAATGATGATATCTTTACATATATTACACCGGTATTAATAATTTCCCTACTACTCATTGATTAAATCTTCCATAATTGCTATCTTTATTATATTGAAAGGTTCTTATCTATTGTAATGTTTCTAGAATGGTTTAAATTATTTTGCGAGACTCCCTTTATATCATACACATTATTGGCATAACATGAACTCAATATCACATCTATAACACATTATCACGTTATTCTCACTATTCTTACATTATATTTACATCTTCACATGAATTATATTCAACCCTTGATTTACGGTTGATCTTAAAGAATATAAATGCTTAGATTTAATTGAGAATTAATTACAGTCCCACCTTTTTGTGATATTTGAATAGCATTTGATGAAGATCTTGAAAAAAGTTTTAAAGACTTCATATGATTATGTATTTATGAGAAACTTGAAATTGACTTGTGACTTGAACTCATGACATGCATTATCAATTGAAAGTATGTGTGATGTTTTGGTGATTTCTTATATTAATGACACTAATAAAAAAAAAGTGTCTATGTGAAAAAAAAATTGTTTAAGAATCAAAATAAAAAATTAAGTACATTGAGAACAAGGATGGTAAAACAAAGTCAATGTCCTAATTTCATCCAACTATCGTTAAAGGATATGGAACTTAAACAAAAAACGGGAAGTATGTCAAAATTTTAGTAACAAATAAACTTTGGTAATACGAACACCTTATATATTTAAAGTTAATTGACACTCATTTTGGCATATGAATTTCACACACACCACCTTTTTCGCAAAATTTATAATTTGTGAAAGAAAGAAATTTCACACACGTAATTTCAAAAGTCTTTTACACTCGCACTTAGTTGATGATAGCATAAAATCATACACATTCCTTGATGAGTTGCACAAAACCTTCATATAAACCCTATAAATGAATTGACACGTGTATTTATACACACATGTTGATTAAATTGAAACCACGTTATTGCACACACATACTTGAAATGAATTGGCACATTCCTTTACAGAATAATCTCAAACATACATGGTTTGGTCTCATGAACTTATACACACACCTTATTTAATCACACACCATTGTTGAAATATAACTCACTTACTGCACTCATACACTTACACCTCTCACACTCTTATGCATGCTACACACCTCTTTTCAATAAATATTTCAAATGATTTATAAATGGGGGAGAATATGCACATTTTAAAACAAAAATTTTAAATGGGACAAGAAACATTTTTGCATAACCCTTTCTAACAATGTCAAAGGTGAATACATAGGATGATTCATATTTGGGACAATATTGAAAATTTTAAGGAATGTCCAAATATAAATAATTTTTCTCATCATTAAAAAAGGAAGATTGTGGATCTAAAGATATTATTTATTTATTATCATTACAAACAATATGTAAATATTAATTATTTTCTTAGAAGTCAAAAGAAACTTTTGGTTTCTCTACCGTTGGAATTTTAAAAAATTTTAAAAGTTGTGATTGTGTATCCAAGTTATTACATGTGAGAATGAACAAGTTGGTGTGTGAATGAACTATTATATAAACGCAATGACTTTGTGTTGCAAATTTTCTTGACCATTGATCTATATTTATTTAGAAGTGATGAAGTAGTTGAAACAGCTTTCGAATATATTCAAGTTGTTGAAAATTTGATAACAAAAGGTTTGGTGAAAATTTGTGTTCATGATTGGTGCTCTCATGTTTACACAGCTACACGATCTTATAGACACCACAAAACTTCACACCCACACACATTCACTTTGGCACTAGTCACTGGCGGATCCACTATAGGTCCAAGTGGGACGGCTGCCCCGGTTGAGATTTTTTGAAAAAAAAATAGGGTTAGTCAATCAATCGTCTCTAAAGTTCAGGGGAGGTTTTATATATGGGGTCTTTATCAAGTTGTTTCTATTGTGCTTGGATTGAACCTTAATGATGCTAGGTGACTTAACTCATTTTTGTACTTCTTATTAAGCAAATTTCAATTGTTATCACTACTAAAATTTGGGTATTGTGAATATTTATTAAGCGTTGTTTATTTCTTGAAATTTATTAAGTATTGTTAAAAATGATTGAGAGTAGTTGTTTGGGCATTATAAAGCTATACTTTGTATAAAACTCGAAATAACCCCCAAAAAAATTGCCTTGGGGGCTCCCGCCCCCGAACTCCCGGTGCCACTCGAAACTTTCGCCCCACTTCACCTAAATTCCTGGCTCCACCACTGGCACTAGTTGTTAAATCCTAATCACTCTTAGTGTCAAAATATGCCCAAGATAGTCTCCATAAACCCCCTAAAACACCCAGATGCACCCAAAAAATATCCCGCCAAATTTGGTGGAAAGAGAAAGTGGCAATAAATCGCACAATTGATCATTCAAATACGCGGTTGATTGCATTTAATTGATTTCACTAATAGTACACTTAAAAATGTTTCCCTGTGCCTATTCAAAACCAACCAATCGTTACGCCCCGTGAAACGCCACCATTAATTGTGAAGTTAATCTGGGTGCATTATTTTTTCAATAAAGGAAACCGTCCACCATTAATTAACAAATCTTCAAACCTAACTTTTATTAGGTTTTCTAAAGTTCATATCCCTTAATCCCACTTTTGATCATTTATGGCACTGAATTGACTCCTCAAAGTTACTTTCAAATCTCGAAGAAAGTCCATATCCCTCTATGGGAATTCATCAACCCCTGTTACCTAAATGAACCTCTATCCAATCACCCCTCCATACCAAATATTCACTTTACAATAGAAATAGGTACGTCCTACACACCTAATTTTAATCACACTCGTGAAAAGAGATATGTAAAATAACCACTAGTCTAGTTCTACCATCCTACCCCGGCACCACCAGGAGGTCGGATGCATAGCATGTAAAAACTAATAACCCGCATTCTTCAAATCTCGGTCCTCGTCTATAAATCCCCATGTAAAACCCACCATCACCCGTGCACATAAATTTTCTTTATTAAAATACCCATATATGCTCGACAAATCCTGGAAACCACGCATGTAATGGTTTATCAAAATACTTGCCTAAATATCACTAATCGACATCACCATGTACAACTACTAACAAAACCTACACAATTAGTATTCGCATAAAGAAAACAGCATGGGTAGTTAATATGTATTAAGAACAAGTTTTTTATTCTAGTTTAACTTTTTTCCTCAGCTCCAACTAGAGACCAAATGCATATGCGTTGAAATCCTAAGTTCTTATGAATTCAGCCCTCATATCATCAGTCTTTATACAAACGCATCATTATGACCCACCCTAAGGGAATTAATCACTGTTGTAACGGACGAAATTTTAAGAAAACATGTTATTCCTACTATTTAAATTTCGAAATAGTACAGAATTTTTAATAAAATAAAAATTACAGAAAGAAAAAGAAATTACAGAAAATTAAATCACTTACTTGAATATTGCAGAATTAATAATAAATTAGAGATAAATTCGAGCCCTGTTACACAGTCTTCTTAAGACAAATTTATTCCTCCAATGTGCTTGAGTTTAAGAATAATTGTCTCCCAAGATAGAACGAATTTACAGATTAATCAAGTAGCACAACTGTGATTAATCACGACGAACACAATTTATGTGTTTACTCAACCAAACAGACTGATGAATGAATACAGAAAGAATTCTGGCAGCACTTATTTTTTGGAGGAAAATTTGAAGGACGAAAATTCATTAGTTTTAAAACTGGAGGGAAGGAAATGTATTTATAGTTTTGATTCTGACTGTTGGGAACAGTCAAACCGTTTTTAACATTAAATTAAATCCCAGAAAGTTAATTAGATTCGGCCCAAAAATTTAAGAATTTTTATAAGCCTAAGCCCGAGCCAGAGCCAGAGCCAGAGCCCGAACATGAACCGAATCGAACCGAGCCGAGCCAAGCCGAACGGACGCGCGCACGCGCGTGTGTCGACCTTTGACCGAAAGTCAACCCAAGCATAGCTTAGGTCATCTCCCCTTCAAAGAGTTGGGATACCTCAAAGGCATCCAAGCCTTAGTCCATCAATTGGGTTTTATTAACTCATCATTTTTCCACTACTCTTCCAATGTGGGACAAAAGTTAAAACATACCCAATACATTAACTTTCATTGCTTTATGAGTCACTTTGAACACACATATATCATTCATAACTTAATGGATTTGGACATATGAATATACTACGTTAATCTCCTTGCCAAGGAGAACACGTTCGTATATGGTCCCATAATTTTCGTGGTGTGGGTCCCACCTTAATTTGAGCTCAAAGTTTCTCAAATTTTGCTGTCAAATACCATTTTTTCTAACAATCCCCCACATGAATGATATATCACTATAAATCTAAATAATGCAGATGCAGACACAGGTTGAGTAAAACTGAAGTTTTATTGCATCGGTAGAAGTAGCCTAGTGGCCTTGAACTTTCCTTAGTGATATACTATCGAATTTACTTGATTAATCAGTAGACTATATGTCCTTGAACCGTCAACCATTTTTGTAAACCTAGACAATAGTATTCACACAATAATTCTTCAACACAGTTGGTTCTCATGTTTGTGTTCATTTTGGCCGTGAACGCCACTTGGTTCTGTGAGTATTTTAGAGAATATGCCTTTCATTATTCTCATAGAAGTGGCCCCCTTCTTACTCACGTACGTGACTTCCATATAGAGTATCCTGCAATACTCCACTTAGACATACTAAGATATGGATGTCATTAAATGCATAACTTATCCTTATATCGAGGCAGATGTTCACTGTCTCATCTTTGGAATGGATAGGATTAAATATCCTCCAGTGCTTACTGAATACAATATAGTTCGGTTTGCCCAATGAACCTAGATCTTGGGATCTCCAGTCAACTAGGTTGGGTTTCCACTATATTGATTCTTATTTATTTATAGGCTTTAGACCCATTCCTCTCGATGATCTTTCAACTTGCTCTCGGTTTAAACCTTTCGTTAGTGGATCCGCTATATTATCTTTTGACTTTACATAGTCAATTGAGATCATTTCGTTCGAGAGAAGTTGTCTAACGGTATTGTGTCTTTGACGAATATGTCGTGACTTTTTCGTTATACATGTGATTTTGTGCCCTTCCAATCGCTGATTGACTATCGCAATGTATATATATTGCGGGCACAGGTTTAGACCAATTTGGAACATCCTCTAAGAAATTTCGAAGCCATTCAGCTTCTTCTCCAGCTTTGTCTAGTGCAATGAATTCGGATTCCATTGTCGATCTAGCAATGCACGTTTGTTTTGAGGATTTCCAAGATACGGCTGCACTTCCGAGGGTAAACACATACCCACTCGTAGACTTAGAGTCTTTTGTATCGGATATCCAATTTGCATCGCAATGTCCTTCAAGAACAACTGGATATTTTGAGTAGTGCAGTCCATAGTTTTGAGTATATTTTAAATAACCCAAAACTCTCAATATTGCTTTCCAGTGATCTCTTCCTGGATTACTCGTAAATTGACTTAGCTTACTTATTGAGTATGCTATGTCCGGTCGCGTACAGTTCATGATATACATTAAACTGCCGATAATACGAGAATATTCTAGTTGAGATATGCTTTCACCATTATTTCTTTCTAGATGTAAATTTACATCTACAGGTGTCTTGGTAGGACTAATATCATACTTCTTGAATTTTTCAAATACTTTCTCTATGTAATGAGATTGAGATAATATAAGTCCATCCGATGTTCTAGAAATTTTAATTCCTAATATAACATCGGCGATTCCCAAATCTTTTATGTCAAATCTACTTCTCAACATTTGTTTTGTAGTTTTGACAATTTCCAAGTTACTACCCATGATAAGCATATCATCAACATAGAGGCATACAATGACATATCCATTTTGAATGTATTTAAAGTAAACACATTTATCGCATTCATTAATTTTGAAACCATTTGATAACATTGCATTATCAAATTTGTCATGCCATTGTTTAGGTTCTTGTTTTAATCCATATAGTGATTTAACAAGCTTACATACTTTTTCTTCTTGTCCGGGAGCTTTGAACCCTTCAGGTTTCTTCATATAAATTTCCTCATCTAGCTCACCATTTAAGAATGCAGTTTTTACATCCATTTGATGTATTTCAAGTCCATTAATAGCAGCTATTGCTATTAACATCCGAATGGACATTATTCTTGTTACCGGTGAATATGTGTCGAAGTAATCCAACCCTTCCTTTTGCCTATAGCCTTTAGCTACAAGTCTAGCTTTATATTTATCAATTGATCCATCGGCCTTCAATTTCTTTTTGAAGATCCATTTATAACCTAATGGTTTTGAACCTGGTGGAAGATCCACTAGTTCCCATGTATGATTTTCTAATATAGATTCAATTTCACTATTAATTGCTTCCTTCCAATTGGACGCATCGGGTAAGGATATAGCTTCTTTATACGATTGAGGTTCATTTTCTAGCAAATATGTTAGAAAATTCGGACCAAAAGAAGTTGAGATTTTTGCTCTTTTTCTACGTCTTGGTTCATCCTCTACTGATTCCATAGGTTGATGAGTACCACTTGTAGTAGCTTGATTTGTCCTTCTAGAAGGACCAGATTCTCAGGTCATGTTATACGGGAATTCATTTTCAAAAAATGAAGCATCCCTCGATTCAATAACCGTATTTACATGAATATCCGAAATCTCAGATTTACAAACTAGAAATCGATATGCATTGCTATTAGTTGCATAACCAATGAATACACAATCCACGATTTTTGGCCCTATTTTAACCTTTTTAGGTTTAGGAACCATCACTTTGGCTAAGCACCCCCATACTCGTAAATATTTATAGGAAGGTCTTCGACCTTTCCATAATTTATAAGGTATCTTGTGAGTCTTTTTGTGAGGTACTTTATTGAGAATGTAATTAGCAGAAAGTAAGGCTCCCCCCCCCCCCCCCCAACAAATTTAGTGGAGCTCCTGAACTTAATAACATTGAGTTCATCATTTCTTTCAAAGTACGGTTTTTGCGTTCAGCAACACCATTCGATTGAGGAGAATAAGGAGCGGTTGTTTGATGAATAATCCCATTTTTAGAATAAAATTCCTTAAATGGATATTCATATTCACCTCCTCTACCACTCCTAATAGCCTTTATCGTTTTGCATAATTGATTCTCAACTTCATTCTTATATTGTTTAAATGCGTTAATAGCCTCATCTTTACTATGTAACAAATATACATAGCAATATTTTGTGCAATCGTCAATAAAAGTAATAAAGTACTTTTTCCCACCTCTAGTTTGAACAAATTTTAAATCACAAATATCGGTGTGAATTAAATCTAAAGGTTCAGTTATCCTTTCAATAGAATGGAAAGGTAATCTAGCTAATTTAGATTCCACACAAATTTCACATTTATGATTTTTATCAATATTAAATTTTGGCAAAAATTCCAAGTTAATTAATCTACACAATGTATCAAAATTAACATGTCCTAATCTAGCATGCCAAATATTAGATGACTCAATCAAGTAAGAAGAACTAGCAATTTCATTCATTGAAATAGATGTTTTTGGGGTTACAGTAAAAACATTGAGTTTAAAAAGACCCTCATTTAGGTATCCCTTTCCTACATACATGTCATTCTTAGACAGCACAAAACGATCACACACAAACACAAGCTTGAAACCATTTTTAGTCAGGAGAGATCCAGAAATCAGATTCTTTCGAATATCAGGCACGTGAAGAACATTGTTGAGAGTAAGTTCCTTTCCAGAAGTCATTTTTAAAACAATCTTTCCTTGTCCCACCACCTTAGAAGTGGAAGAATTTCCCATAAAGAGGTTCTCCTCATTTTCCAAAGGCTTATAGGTGGTGAACATCCATTTGTTTGCACAAATGTGTCATGTGGCTCCAGTGTCCACCCGCCATTCCTTGGTATTTTTAACCAAGTTACATTCAGAGACCACGGCAGAAAGATTCATATTCGCCAAATCATTGGCGATATTCTCACCCTCAGTTACATTTGCTTGAGAGTTATTTTTATTTTGCTTCTTAGGCTTACGACACTCGCCTAAGCGGTGTCCAGGTTTACCACAATTGTAACATTTACCTTTGAACTTTTTCTTGTTATTTTTAGAAGTGCTTTCCCCATCATACTTTCGTTTGTTCTTCTTAGGACCTTCAACGATATGGACCTTCGTTTCCATCGAATTCTTCCCACTTTTCTTTTGAGACTCATGGTTGTCTTCTTCGATTCTCAGCCTGACCACCAACTCCTCCACATTCATCTCATTTCGCTTATGCTTGAGATAGTTTTTGAATAAAGTCCAAGATGGTGGCAATTTTTCAACAATTGCAGCAACTTGGAAAGTTTCACTAAGTGACATTCCTTCAGCATGAATGTCGTGGAGGATCACTTGGAGTTCTTGCACTTGCGAGATCACAGATTTAGAATCAACCATTTTGAAGTCCAGAAAACGCCCGACGATAAATTTCTTCATCCCAGCATCTTCGGTTTTATACTTCTTTTCCAAAGAATTCCATAATTCCTTGGATGTTTTGATCGTGCAATAGACATGGTACAATGTCTTGTCCAAGTAGGCCAAAATATAATTCCGGCATAGGTAGTCCGAGTGCTTCCAAGCATCGACAGCAGCAACCTTTTCAGCGTCATCTCCCTCTTGAATAGAGGGGCAATCTTCATATACAAACCTACCCAGTTGGCAGGTAGTGAGATAGAAGTACATTTGTCCTTGCCAACGTTTGAAGTCAGCCCCAATGAACTTTTCCGGTTTCTCCCCGTGTGGCATAGATACGGGTGCAGTCACATATTTGTTGGTGGCAGTCACTTTAGTAGGAGTAGTGTTCGTACTTTGTGATTCCATTTCTGTTACAAAAACAAAATTTTTATCAATGATAAAATTCATATTTAATGAATTAATCAAAAACATAATACAAAATTCGGTGCTCCAATTTCCTCCAAATATAATTCAAAAAGAATTCTACACAATATTCAGATTTATTTGACACGAAATTTATAAAAAAAATCTTAACAATAATCTGAATTGAGTTTAAAATCAAAATTTTGAAGCACTAGTTTACACTGGTCTAAATTAAATTGTGTCACACTGTTTTTATTATTATTAAAAAAATTCCGTACAAAACAGAATATAAATTTTTAATAAATAAAATAACTTAACTAAACAGATTAAAACAATTAAAATATTTTAATTTCTGTACGAAACAGAATTTTTTAAGAAATCATAAATATAAACTGACACAAGTTTAAAAAAATACACTGTTTTATTAAATTCGTAATAAAACAATATTTTAATTCTAATTTTCTGTAAAACAGAATAATTTATACTAAATAGAATTTCGATAATTAACTAAAATTATATACACACTAAACAGTAGAAAAAATTAAATTTGTCTTAAGATTGTTATTCCTACTATTTAAATTTCGAAATAGTACAGAATTGTTAATAAAATAAAAATTACAGAAAGAAAAAGAAATTACAGAAAATTAAATCACTTACTTGAATATTGCAGAATTAATAGTAAATTAGAGATAAATCCGAGCCCTGTTACACAGTCTCCTTAAGACAAATTTATTCCTCCAATGTGCTTGAGTTTAAGAATAATTGTCTCCCAAGATAGAACGGATTTCCAGATCAATCAAGTAGCACAACTGTGATTAATCACGACGAACACAATTTCTGTGTTTACTCAACCAAACAGACTGATGAATGAATGCAGAAAGAATTTTAGCAGCACTTAATTTTTGGAGGAAATTTTGAAGGACGAAAATTCATTAGTTTTAAAACTGGAGGGAAGGAAATGTATTTATAGTTTTGGTTCTGACTGTTGGGAACAGTCAAACCGTTTTTAACTGTCAATGACAGTTAATTTCGATTTTAAAGCAACTGCTGACTTTTGAAAATTAATTAATTCGTTAATTAATTAATTAAATTAAAGCCCAGAAAGTTAATTAGATTCGGCCCAAAAATTTAAGAATTTTTATAAGCCCAAGCCCGAACACGAACCGAACTGAGCCGAGCCGAGCCGGACGGTCACACGCGCGGGCGCGTGTGGACCTTTGATCGAAAGTCAACCCAAGCATAGCTTAAGTCATCTCCCCTTCAAAGAGTTGGGATACCCCAAAGGCATCCAAGCCTTAGTCCATCAATTGGGTTTTATTAACTCATCATTTTTCCACTACTCTTCCAATGTGGGACAAGAGTTAAAACATACCCAATACATTAACTTTCATTACTTTATGAGTCACTTTGAACACACATATATCATTCATAACTTAATGGATTTGGACATATGAATATACTACGTTAATCTCCTTGCCAAGGAGAACGCGTTCGTATATGGTCCCACAATTTTCGTGGTGTGGGTACCACCTTAATTTGAGCTCAAATTTGCTCAAATTTTGCTGTCAAATACCATTTCTTCTAACAAAACATACTTCCAATTTTTACAAAAAACATGTATTCAAGTAAAAGTGTCTCAGAATCTTTGAATATGCTTAAAGTCAAAAGTCAATACATCTTCGCACCTCTTCCTTCCTAAACATTTTGAGTCTCCAAAAGACAAGTATTAACCAGAAGTACGTTCCTAAAAACTTTATATCGGCACCATATCGATTATTTTCCAAGAGCATTGCATGATATCATGGTTAGAAATGGAATGTTATATTGGGGAAGCATCCCGAGTAACATAGAAACTTTCACACTTTTCTAGACCCGGTCCATGCAACTAATAAGTAGGTCCCCTCATTCACCAATTATAATAAGAACTATGTAGGATTTTATTCTGTTAACACATGAGTACGTAAGATCAATATCAATACATGTTCATGTTCATGTGGCGGATTCAGAATTTTTGGTCAACGAGAACTAAAGTTTGGAGTGATGTCGGGGGTTCGGGGGCAAGAGCCCTCGAGGCGAAATGTTTTTGAATTATTTCGAGTTTTATACAAATTATAACTTTATTTTGAGTTTTATACAAATTATAGTTCATTCAAAATGACTACAAATTATATGTTTTGAGTTTATTTCGAGTGTTTTTGGGGCATATATGTGTGGGACACAAATTACAGAAATTTGACAAATTATACAAATTACAGAAATAATGGTATATGTTTGGTGGAACTACAAAAAATCATACATACAATTTTTCCAAAAAATCATACATACAAAAAATCAGCCAAAGGTAAAAAAAATACCTGATGGTGATGAGTTAGTGGCTCCGGCTAGCATACACAAAAATCATATGCAAAAATCATACACAAAAATCAGCTTAAGGTTAAAAAAAATACCTGATGAGTTATTAGTGGCTAGACGGAGAGGCGGGGCATGGGCATGGGCAGGGGAAGACGGAGGAGGGAGGCACTCAGGCTGCGGGCGGAGGGGCCGGACAGAGGCGGCGGACGGGAGGGACTCGGGAGTGAAAGAGAAAATTTTAACAGGTAAAAGAAATAAAGGAGAAAAAGGAGAGAGACCTGATCTTTACTTTAGGTTTAGATTTTTAATTAATTACAATCTTACACCCTCAGTTTTGAATATAATTAGAGTTATACTTTAAAGTTTGAAATTTAACCAAAAAACCCTATAAATATATATATAGAGAGAGAGAGAAAGAGAGAGGCTCATGTGCACACTAAGTTTGCACATTATTTTTTTTAAATAGTAAAAAAAATATTTTTTAGTTGAATTTTTTTGTGTGATATTTAAACATTTCAACGGACCCATGTAAAAAAATCAGCTCAAAAAAACTTTTTTTCTATTTTTAAAAAATCGGTCAAACTTTCGCTCCTTTTAAGCACTTTAAAAGCTGTGAAAGTTTGACCGATTTTTGAAAAATAGTAAAAACAGTTTTTTTGAGTTGATTTTTTTTACATGGGTCCGTTGAAATGTTTAAATATCACATAGAAAATCAACTCAAAAATATATTTTTAATGCTTTAAAGAAATTAGTGTGCGCCAGCACTGTGCAAACTTAGTGTGCACAGGAGTCTGGCTCTATATTTATTTATTTATTTATTTATTTATTTATTTATTTTTCAAAAATTGAACCGGGGCCAAGGCCCCCCTTGGTCCCCATGCGCATCCTCCACTGTTCATGTTCATAGGCCCCATAATGTGTCACCCAATTCATTACTCTCGTAATACACCAAGGCAACATATTACCCCCGTGATATCCAAATATCTCCTTTTGACACATAGTTATTGTTCTGAGATCAATGTATCCACTCATGGCTTCCCACACCCACACCCACACCCCAAAATATCATTGTATCTTCATATCAATTGTACCCTAACATAAATAATAGTCTTTGATCTCGTTAACACGCGATTACGTATGTGCAATATTAAGCCCTGCTCATAAGGTAATCCTTGGAATGTATCACCTGATGCATTGCCCTCATGATATATCCCCTGATATAATGCCTCGCGATACGCCACGACAATGTATTATCCCTAATATGTCCCAAAGATATCCCCATGACACCTTTCCATCCAATAAAAACACACAATATCTTTACCCACCACTTTTCGCTTTCACTCCTCGAGACATCACCATATATCAATGACAATCGGTTTCCTTAAGAACTATGTACACTTTAATATCATTAACACACAAGTACGTATAATCAATAATAATACCTCTCTTGTTAGCACAAGACCTTATGATATGTCCCCCAGCATATTGCCCCTTAATATGTCCCCATGATGTATTACTCTCTAAGATATCCAACTATATACCTTGACCTCAAATGGCCCATTTACTCACACCCCTAAGGTACACAATATCTCCATCCATGATTTCCTACATTCACAACCTGAGATATCACCAAATCTATATAATATTTCACCCTAATATGAAATACATTGGATTTGATATCTTGACCTCGCAAGTAGATGGTTGTAATACAAATTTTTTACTCGTAAGAATAATCCTGCACACTGAACACCCAAGCACGCACATAAACGTATATCCCAAACTATGTCGGCTTTGATATTGTGACCTCCTGAGTACTTAGGCGCAATACTGAGTTCTAACTAATGATCATAATCCCTAACATGTGCATATACTCACACCCGCTGGCACACATATAAGCGTCACCCAATTATTTATTCATACACGTGTAAGTATATAGGCGCACACACATACAAGCAGCACTTAGTTTTCCATCGTTAGTGGAACTCTATCTTCACCTCTCACACTATTATTTTCGACCCAAATGAAGTGTCTATATGTTAAAAGGATTCTATATAGTAAGGTTTCTCAAAATATATGTATCTTTCATGTTAAGTAATAATAAAGAAATATAAATAAAAGAATATATAAAGCATATCAATAACGAGTGGGGCTTAGCTTTAGGATGAGCCCTTAAGGACTCACCCGATATATTTTTTTATTTTGAATAAAATAAAGTAGAGACTCTAATAAATGCTCAACACACTCACTTCGAATAACATCCAGATCCCTCGCATTGGATTGATAACAAAGCATCCAATTGAACAAGCTAAAAACACTTGTGGCCCATCTGATATTTAAGGCTCACAACACCATAGTGGAAACTCCGTGGAGGATAAGATAATTTATGTTTATCTCTAGTAGACCATATTTTCCTTACCTGCTTTATTATATATGTTTTTTCACACTACTTTATAACTACTCATGTGAAAATATAGAGACTATGTAAAAACCTTAATTTTCAAACTCCCCCGAGAAATTGATGTTTTCCTTAGCCCCTATACATTTATGTATATCATTTGTAAACCTTTCAACACATAGGTTCCCATGAACGAACTTGCATAAGATATATCATGGGATGTAAATTCAAAAATTACCCATATGCATCACTCATTTCATAGTCTTTAATCTTACATCCTGAAATACTTTATATAATTATCATATGACCCATAGCGACCCAAGCATTGCCAGATTCTAGGATATTTACCATTCAACTTTAACTTGAGGGTAACAAATACAAATTAATAAAACTTTGTCAAAACAGATTTCCCATATATTGGTTTCCCCCAACTACTTTTTATTCTTTGGAAGACTAGGCTTTGGCCTAGCCTTCCCTTGTTATTCGCATGATAGCAAATAATCAGTTAATGGTACCTTATTTTGCACTTAGGGTTTGAAAGGCACTAAAGACCCTCGATTATCCTTGGGCAAGAACATAGGTCCCATGACTGACCTCTGACATATATTTATTTAACCCCCAAGACCACCACTCGACTTAAGAAAAGGCTATGGTACTGTAACAAACCTCAGTCACTTCTCCTTCTACTTAATATCATCAGTCGTTCCAACATGGCTCCCCAATCAAGCTCATGGACCATAAAATCAAGGTTCCCCCAAGTCTGATGCCCAAAAAAGACCTTGGCCAAAGATAAATAACCTCCCAAGATCATCTAACCCCCATAACTGAGTTGTATCATCGCATAGCACCTAAAGGGCAACCTGCATCAATTTTATAGCATTTCTCGAGCTCTTAAACTTTCTCCAGAGCACTTGCAACCAGTAGGTCGAGTAGGTGAAAGGAAGAACAGTATTCACCTACCTCCACTACCCAATTCCACTTGCATTAAATGATCCCATCAACATTTAATGCTACAAATAACTACCTTACGCCACTTGCGAATCCTTTGGACAACACTCCACCCTCTTAATGACATCTTCAAACCTCAGAGGATCCCCAACCATCTTGTGACAGTCCACTCATTCTATTTCCTAGAGTTTGCACATAAATAGGGGGTTAGTTGAAGGATTAAGAAAGACTCAAGTAATAAGACTTAGAGAGAACCAATAGTTCTAGCATTTCACAAGTGTTTACTCTTTGTTCCATACTCTCAACCCAGTATTGAGAGTGTATACTTGTAACTTGGGTCATTTCTAGTTATTAAACATTGTGTATATCTTGTTGATCTATAAAGCAGTACTCAGGAACCCTTAGATGAGTCCATCAAGTTACTTCCTAAGGTCCTTTGGACTATTGACAAAGGACGTAAGAAATCAGACACTCCTAACCAAAACTCAAGATGTCCCTTAGACTATAATAACTCATTTACGATTTAATAAACAAGTGAGCACCTTTGACAGTGGACGTAGGACCCTCTGCCAAGATCTGAACCACTTTAAATCATTGTCTTACACTTTGACACTACTCTCCTCTTATCGATTTGATGTTCATAGGGGAGAACCTTTGGGTCTGGGGTCATTTACAATTTCTACACCCATCAGTTTAGTGTCGTTTGTGAGAACGAAAAGTTCTATTCAATTCAAACACACCCCTTACTCCATTTAAAATAATTACTAATGTTACCTTAGTTGGATCTTTTATAGAAATTGAGGCCCAACAAAAGATTATCCAAGATCAATTGGCCACCATCCTCAACAGGCTCCTTTTACCCCCAGTGGTGAAGGAACCAGTAGTACCATAGTACAGTGATACTGGGGAAAGCCACGAGCCCCAATTAGAAGGAGAAAATAATCCAGAGGGTGTTCCTAGGGCCCCCAATAATTAGTGACACACATTCCTATCAGTGACAAATTATCACTCCCCGGGGAGCAATTTCAAGGAGTATCTAGGGTGGCTAGACCTTGAGATGGAGAGATAAAGAAGATTAAAGACCGTTTGGGGAATTTCCTTAACCAATACAAGACTTAAACTCCTAACACCATCGAGTTGTCCCTTCAAAAGATGTTACTTCCATTTCCTAATGATGTTCATCATTTCTCTCATCACCCAAAGTGTAAGATGACTAGCATTGAACCATTTGATAGGTCCAAGGGCACATCAATTATTTAAAAACTTACAGACCACTTATGCTCCTTCAGGATACCTCGGATGAGGAGAACTGCTATGCACTGTCGGGGACCATTGATAGGTTCACTGAGTTGTAAGATTTTTTGTTAGACACTTTATCGAAGCTCAAAAGATGAGGAAGCCAGACATTTCCCTCCTCACTTTTAGATAAAAGAATTGTGAAACCCTCAGGGAGTATGCCAAGAGGTTCAACTAAGATGCTCTCTAGGTTGATGACCTAAATGATTCCATCATCTGGATGAATATATCTCAAGCCTCATATCATAACATCTGATGAGGTCCTTTAGCAAGAAGCCTCCAAAATCCATTAACGAGTTGCTCCAAAGATCTCAAAAGTATATGAATGTTGAGGATGACATCTCAGCAAGACATGTTGTGGCCTCTCTACGGTAGGGAAATAGGAAAGATGTTTTTTTCTCGTCTTGGGGAGGCCTTAGAAGAAACTAAGGCTAAGATGAAAAAGGGTGGAGTTGAAAAAGACTGGGCCTCCATAGGCCAAGCACATCACTCCCACTACACCAAAATTGACGGATGGTTATGGTTTTGGCCGGTAAACAAGGCATATGGGTCATAAATTTGAACCTTGGCCATATTGAGGGTGATAAAACCATGTGCCACGGTCCAAAATCGTGACCTAGAGGGTTGGTCATAGTCCAATGGGGGTCACGGTCCAAAACCGTGACCAATAGAGTGACAATTTAAAAAATAAAATAATTAGTCGCAGTCCAAGACCATGACTAAATATTTTATTTTTAAAATTATCACCCCCATTGTTCATAGTTTTGGACCATGACAACCAATGTGATTAAATGAAAAAATATATTTGGTTACGATTTTAGGCCATGTCCAAATTAAAAAATGTAAAAACATAAGTTTTAATTTTCTGCATCCCAAAAAAAAATTGTACATTTTTCAAACTTGTTTACATTTACAAATAAATATTTAGCTAATACACCATCCATAAATAAGAATATAATTATACAACACAAGTTAACTAATGCATTCTTGTGTGAATATGTAATAAAATGCAATGCATGCTTGCATGAATATGTACAACATAATAAAATACAACGCATGCTTGTGTGAATATGTTCCAGATGGTCCAAATGATCCTTATCCAACTAGGCCTGCAAACAAAACTTCAAAATATTCCAAATGGAAAGTAACAAAGGACTTGAATCCCAAAAATAACTTTGGGATGACTACGTAACCAAAAATGTCATCAAAGTCAATGTAGTTTGTAAGATGAAAGAGGTTAGTGTCTAAACCATAATTTGAATCTAGGGTGTCTCTTTTGATTTATGAAAATATATGTCAAATGTGTTGAACATGCAGAAAATTATGAGAACACTCTAAATTGGGAATTGTGCTATAGACCCGCTTTTGGGGTTTTTTATTTACTAGAATATATTTGAATGTATGTATGATAATAAAAGGCATAGATTAGTAATAAAATCGAGTCAACCACACATATATTGAACATGTGATAATAATCACACATGAGCATAAGAAAATCATAATGTTTTATGGGGTCGTTTGGTAACTATTTTTCGTTTTCTCCCTTTAATCATAAGTCTAACTATTTACAAATATTTCTCATATTTTCAAACTAGTAGTCCCGTGACTCCAAGATCAGTTGCTATGAGTTACATTGGTCCCTTGCAAGGTGCCCGTGCCTCTTGTGGGGCCGTTTGGTAGTTGTTTTGTGTTTTTTACTTTAACATCATATTTTTAAAACTAAGTCTAACTATTTACAAATTTTTATCATATTCTCAAATTAGGAGTCCGGTGACGATGCGATCAGTTTCTACAAGTTGTTGTGGTCTCGTACGAGGTGTTCATACCTCTTGCCAAGCCATTTGGTGGTTGTTTTTCATTTTCCCCCTTTAACGGCATGTTTTTAAGCTTAAGTCTAATTATATGAAAATTTTGGTCATATTATCAAATCAGAATTCCCATGACTATGCATTCAGTTGTTACGAGTTATATTAGTCATGTGAGAGGTGTTCAAGCCTCTTGTAGAGCCGTTTGGTTGTTGTTTCCAATTTTTTCCCTTTAACGGCATGTTGTAAGCCTAAGTATAACTACTTGAAAATTTTTATTATATTCTCAAACTGGGAGTCCCGTGACTACGCGTCAGTTGCTACAAGTTACTATGGTCCCGTGCAAGGTGTTCATGTCTCTTGCGGGGCTGTTTTATGGCTATTTTATTTTTTTACCATTTAACGACATGTTTTTAAGCATGTCTAACTATTTGAAAATTTTGGTCATATTCTCAAACCAGGATCCCTGTGACTACTGGGTCAGTTGTTACGAGTTACTATGGTCCCGTGCGAGTTCGTGCCTCTTACGGGTAAAGATGGCATGTAGAACTCATAACCTTAGGAAACTTTTGGTCATATTCTCAAGCTGTAAAGATGGCATGTAGAACTCATAACCTTAGGAAAATTTTTGTTCGAAGGCTTGTCTAGGTTTTAAGCTCTAGTCTTGTTCCTAAGTGGCACAAGATGAAATGATGAATCAGCTTGTCTAATAGGAGGGCAGACGTATTTAGCCTTATGTTCAACATTATTCTTAGAGTTACTTGATTCACTAATGTCTAACTTTAGTTGTTTTGAGTCAAAATCGTGTTTCAAAGTTTGAAAATCTGGACAAGTTCCAACAGGTCTTTTGCCACCAGAGACAAACTTTATAGCTTCAAAAGATTTTATTTTCCTGAAATTGTTGGGGCAAAAGCCTATCCCAGTTATGTCATTAGAATTGGTCTTACTTTCAGTAACACAGTCTTCAAAACTTTAGAGTTGTTATCAAATTTAGAATAAAATTTGAAGACTGTTGATGTCTTTTCTTTTGTTTGTTCCAATTATAACAACGTTCCTTTGTATTTATTTTCCATAATTTTCATTTGAGTTAGACAACTCATTCAGTTTTTGTTCAAAATTTTGAGTTTCATTCTCACGAGTTAGACATTGAGAAGTGTACTCTTCAACATTCTATTTGATCATATGACTTAGGGCTTATATCTTCTGTGTAAGACCTTTGATACTTTTTTCAAGTCTAGTTCTTTTGTTAAGAGTTTTTGTGTACAGTGTGTGAATTTTAGGAAGGTCTTCATTGTTGGAGTCACTAAGTGTGCACTGTCCCCAAGAGATTCATTTTTAGGACTCACACACCCATTGACATTAATAATAGAGTGTTCCCTTTGACTCACACACACCGTGTTTGAAACATTATCAGCATTCTCAAGTAACAAAGCAGACAAATCAGTAGGAATAACATCATATAACATAGCATAATCAGGTTCCTTATCATTAGTGTATATGATTTTAGCAAAAAAGGACATACAAGGGTCATAAGTGTTAGATGACTCAGGTTCATCATTTTCTGATTCACTTGAGTCATCCCAAGTCTTACAAAAGTTAGCCCTTGTATTCTTGGTCTTATTCAAATTAACTATACAGTCACTAGCTAAGTGTTCACTTGAGTCGTTCAGTTTTCTTAACGTCTCTGCTAGGTTTGTTGTCAAGTCTTTTCTCATGAGGCCTATTATTAGAGTTGTTTGAATAGGTAGGTTTGCATTGTCTGTTTGCAATTTTATTTCTGAATTTCATAATTTTCTTGAATTTTTTAGACATTAAGGAAATCTGGTTATCCAAGATCTCTAAATTATAGTCCTCACCAGAATCTAAGTCAATTTCAGGTAAATGACAATCAGGTTTAGTCATCTTAGAGGTAAAGACAAGATTGGAAGCAATCTGTTTCTTATGGTTATGAGTTAATTGTTTCTTAAACTCTAATTCCATTTCCACGGTTCTTAGCTTACTACTGAGGAGCTCAAGTGTAAGGTTTTGATCGTCCATCTCCTCAATTGCATAGTGCTTATTGCCAAATTTTTGTGGAAGTGACCTTATAATTTTAGAGACAATTTCTTTTCTATTATAGATTATTCCATTAGCATGCTGCTTAGTCACTATGTTTTTTGTCAACCTAATTTAGAAGTCATCAAATGACTCAGTCTCAGTCATGACAAAAGTGTTGTACTCTTGGATTACTATTTGGGTTTTAACAGCTTTAACACGTGTGTCTCCTTCATGAACAGTCACTAGGGTGTCCCATGCTTCCTTAGAGGTAGTACAAAATTATATCCTCTTAAATTCGTGTTCATTGATAGATATGAATATAGAATTTTTTTCCTTTGTTATTGTTAAGGAAATTTTGTTTCTCTTCTTTAGTCAATTCACTTAGTAACTTTCTAATCCTCATAGTACTTCCTTCTGCGACTTGTTTAGTGGGAAAAGTATATCCATTTTGAATAGCATCCCAGACATCATCTCCCAATGTCCCTTGGATGAAATCAACCATCCTCACTTTTCTGTAAGGGGAGTTGGTTCCATCAAAGAGAAGGGTCCTAGACAGGTTAACCAATCTCTCAAATTTCTTGTCCATTGTTTATTTTTACAAAACAATTTTTTTTACTCGAGATCTAAAAAATTTGAAAAACCAATGCTCTGATACCAATTGAAAAAGTACCACATTAGTTGTTTAATACAAGATTAAGCAGTCTAAATGACTCCGAACAGTTTTTTGAAGAAACTCTTTTCTTAAAACAAACAGCTAATACAAAATGTGTAAAAAGAAATTATGTATGAGATATTTTAGGTATTATGTAGCCAAGTTTTGAAAACCAAAAATAAAAACAGTTTTAAATCAGCACGCCAAAAGAAAGGGATGAGAGGAAGATTAAGTACGCAAATGCACAATGATTTTTAACATGGTAAAACCCCACCCAGTTAGGGAAACATCCACGTAGGTCTCTACACCTCAAAAACAAAAATCCACTAAAATAGAGTAAAAGGTTACAAACTATATAAGAATCTAAACACACAAACATACCTAATCTAAGTTCAGAAAATATACCAAGTCCTCTGGATTATTCTAACTTCTCCCAAGGCTCTAATGTTGTAGATGTCCTCTCATATTTGTAACTCCACTCCTTTTAGCTTTACGTCGACTCTTAAAGTCCAAAATCTCTCTACCAACACATTTTAGTGTTGTAGTCTGAAAGTGTTGTGATGTGATGTGCCTAACACATGCATGCAACTCACACATACTTATTACAGACAGAATGAGTATCAAATTACAAACAAATTTCTAATATGCAACAGTAATTTCTAAAATCAGTTTGATCAAAACTTTTAGACTTTTTATCTTTATATTTATCCCCAAATCAAGAGGGAATCTTGAAAAATATAAAAGCGCCAAGATAATCAAGATCTCAACTAGATCTAAGTCTGGATATTCTCATAAACTGAAATCAGAAATGATTTTGTTGGTTTAGGTTTTGAAAGCAACATAAACAATTTTAAAAACAACCAACAAAATAAAGACTTCTCGAAAGAAGAAATCAAACTCAGTAGTATCTACGTGATATGTATCACGGAGTCTCAAATCTAAACTTTTTATGAAAGAAAATGAGATTAGAACTGTGTGAATTGGTTGGACAAGAGATTAAGAACTAGAGACTGTGTATCTTTTCAAATCTCAAACTAACACAACTCTCAGAAGGGTTTTCTGGTGAAAATTTGGCCAGAGTTAGGTTAAGTTTTATTTCATTCTCTCTCTCTCTCTCTCTCTTTCTTCTCTCTTTTTTCTCTCAGAGGTGAAAATTATTCTAAGATTGTAAGCGTTACACATATGAGTCCTAATTATACTAGGGCATGGAAAGCTCTGGAAGGACGAAGAAAATCAACGATCAGGATTAAATACAAATGATCAAAGTAAATCTAATGGCTGACGATGCACCGCTTTTAAACACACTCTTATTGGTTCAAAGGGTTAATACATGGATCGCTTTGGAAGACATGCAGACCGTTGATAAAAATGATCCAACGGTTCAAGTAAAGACTCATATATGTGAGGTAAAGAAAACATAAATCTAACCGTTATAATACCAACACGTGTAAGGTTAAGATTAACTGAAAAATGCGTGTTTTTGAAGTTAAAATAATTCAATTTTACCGGGCAATATTATCTAGCACTTTCGGTTTCTACCCAAGCAAAGTTTTAGGCACTTAGGGAAATTATAAAACAGAGCCAAAAATTTATAAAGTCCAACTTTAAATGTTCAAAAATCAATTTAAAAATTCTAAAAATTATTTAAAATGTCCCAAAAATTATAAAAAATAATTTTAATGGGATTTAACACACACACTCTCATATTATGAAGAATGCAAGAAGTAAATGCAATCATAGGTGAATGTGTTGGTGTTCTACCTTTAGGAACTTTAGAGGAATTCAAATGAAGAGTCTGAAGGCTATTTTCTAGAAATGTTTAGACATTAAGGAAATCTAGTTATCCAAGCTCTCTAAATTATAGTTCTTACCAGAATCTAAGTCAATTTTCGGTAAATGACAATAAGGTTTAGTCATCTTAGAGGTAAAGACAAGATTGGAAGTAGTCTGTTTCTTATGGTTTTGAGTTAATTGTTTCTTAAACTCTAATTCCATTCCCACGGTTCTTAGCTTGCTACTGAGGAGTTCAGGGGTAAGGTTTTGATCGTCCATCTCCTTAATTGCATAGCGTTTATTGTCAAATTTTTGTGGAAGTGACCTTATAATTTTAGAGATAATATTTTTTCTATCATAGATTACTCCATTAGCATGCTGCTTAGTCACTATGTCTGTCAACCTAATTTAGAAGTCATCAAATGACTCAGTCTCAGTCATGACAAAAGTGTTGTACCGTTGGATTAATATTTGGGTTTTAATAGCTTTAACACATGTGTCTCCTTCATGTGCAGTCACTAGGGTGTCCCATGCTTCCTTAGAGGTAGTACAAAATGATATCCTCTTAAATTCGTGTTCTTTGATAGACATGAATATAGAATATTTTTCCTTTATTATTGTTAAGGAAATTTTGTTTCTCTTCTTTAGTCAATTCATTTAGTAACTTTCTAATCCCCACAATACTTCCTTCTACGGCTAGTTTAGTGGGAAAAGTATAGCCATTTTGAATAGCATCCCAGACATCATCTCCCAATGTCCCTTGGATGAAAGCAACCATCCTCACTTTTCAGTAAGGGGAGTTGGTTCCATCAAAGAGAAGGGGCCTGGACAGGTTACCTAATCTCTCAAAGTTCTCGTCCATTGTTTATTTTTACAAAACAATTTTTTTACTTGAGATTTAAAAAATTTGAAAAACCAATGCTCTGATACCAATTGAAAAAGTACCACTTAAGTTGTTTAATACAAGATTAAGCAGTCTAAATGACTCCGAACAGTTTTTTGAAGAAACTCTTTTCTTAAAACAAACAGCTAATACAAAATGTGTAAAAAGAAATTATGTATGAGATATTTCAGGTATTATGTAGCCAAGTTTTGAAAACCAAAAATAAAAACAGTTTTAAATCAGCACGCCAAAAGAAAGGGATGAGAGGAAGATTAAGTACGCAAATGCACAATGATTTTTAACATGGTAAAATCCCACCCAGTTAGGGAAACATCCACGTAGGTCTTTACACCTCAAAAACAAAAATCCACTAAAATAGAGTAAAAGGTTACAAACTATATAAGAATCTAAACACACAAACAGACCTAATCTAAGTTCAGAAAATATACCAGTTCCTCTGGATTATTCTGGCTTCTCCCAAGGCTCTAATGTTGTAGATGTCCTCTCAGATTTGTAACTCCACTCCTTTTAGCTTTACGTCGACTCTTAAAGTCCAAAATCTCTTTACCAACACGTTTTAGTGTTGTAGTCTGAAAGTGTTGTGATGTGATGTGCCTAACACATGCATGCAACTCAAACACACTTATTACAGACAGAATGAGTATCAAATTACAACCAAATTTCTAATATGCAACAGTAATTTCTAAAATCAGTTTGATCAAAACTTTTAGACTTTTTATCTTTATATTTATACGCAAATCAAGAGGGAATCTTGCCATATAAAAGCGCCAAGATCCTAGACACATTCTTTATTCGAAAATGTATTGATATTTCACAAAATGTGAAATATATGAAAGTGTAAATCCCCAATCAAGAAGCAACATAAACATTTTTAAAAACAGCCAACAAAATAAAGATTTCTCGAAAGAAGAAATCAAACTCAGCAGTATCTATGTGATATGTATCACGGAGTCTCAAATCTAAACTTTTTACGAAAGAAAATGAGATTAGAACTGTGTGAATTAGTTGGACAAGAGATTAAGAACTAGAGAGGATGGATCTTCTCAAATCTCAAACTAACTCAACTCTCAGAAGGGTTTTCTGGTGAAAATTTAGTCGGAGTTAGGTTAGGTTTTATTTCTCTCTCTCTCTTCTCTCTTTTATCTCTCATAGGTGAAAACTATCCTAAGATTGTAAGAGTTACACATATGAGTCCTATTTATACTAGTGCATGGAAAGCTCTGGAAGGACAAAGCAAATCAACGATCAGGATTAAATACAAATGATCAAAATAAATCTAATGGCTGACGATGCACCGCTTTTAAACACACTCTGATTAGTTCAAAGGGTTAATACATGGATAGCTTTGGAAGACATGAAGAACATTGATAAAAATGATCCAACGGTTCAAGTAAAGACTCATATATGTGAGGTAAAGAAAACACAAATCTAACCGTTATAATACCAACACGTGTAAGGCTAAGATTAACGGAAAAATGCATGTTTTTGAAGTTAAAATAATTCAAATTTACCCCACAATATTATCTAGCACTTTCGGTTTCTACCCAAGCAAAGTTTTAGGCACTTAGGGAAATTATAAAACAGCCCCAAAACTTTATAAAGTCCAATTTTAAATGTTTAAAACTCAATTTAAAAATTCTAAAAATTATTTAAAATGTCCCAAAAATTATAAAAAATAATTTTAATGGGATTTAACACACACACTCCCATATTATGAAGAATGCAACAAGTAAATGCAATCCTAGGTGAATGTGTTGGTGTTCTACCTTTAGGAACTTTAGAGGAATTCAAATGAAGAGTCTTAAGGCTATTTTCTTGAAATGTTTAGACATTAGGGAAATCATGTCATCCAAACTCTCTAAATTATAGTCCTCACCGGGATCTAAGTCAATTTCAGGTAAATGACAATCATGTTTAGTCAATTTAGAGGTAAAGACAAGATTGGAAGCAGTCTGTTTCTTATGGTTTTGAGTTAATTATTTCTTAAACACTAATTCCATTGCCACGGTTCTTAGCTTGCTACTGAGGAGTTCAGGGGTAAGGTTTTGATCGTCCATCTCCTCAATTGCATAGCGCTTATTGTCAAATTTTTGTGGAAGTAACCTTATAATTTTAGAGGTAATTTCTTTTCTATCATAGATTATTCATTAGCATGCTGATTAGTCACTATGTCTGTCAACCTAATGCAGAAGTCATCAAATGACTCAGTCTCAGTCATGATGAAAGTGTTGTACCGTTGGATTAATATTTGGGTTTTAATAGCTTTAACACTTGTGTCTCCTTCATGTGAAGTCACTAGGGTGTACCATGCTTCCATAGAGGTAGTACAAAATGATATCCTCTTAAATTAGTGTTCATTGATAGACATGAATATAGAATTTTTTCCTTTGTTATTGTTATGGAACATTTGTTTCTCTTCTTTAGTAAATTCACTTAGTAACTTTCTAATCCTCACAGTACTTCCTTCTGCGACTAGTTTAGTGGGGAAAGTATAGGCATTTTCAATAGCATTCCAGACATCATCTACCAATGTCCCTTGGATGAAAGCAACCATCCACACTTTTCAGTAAGGGGAGTTGGTTCCATCAAAGAGAAGGGGCCTCGACAGGTTACCCAATCTCTCAAATTTCTCGTCCATTGTTTGTTTGGACAAAACAATTTTTTTACTCGAGGTATAAAAAATTTGAAAAACCAATGCTTTCATACCAATTGAAAATGTACCACTTCAGTTGTTTAATACAAGATTAAACAGTCTAAATGGCTCCGAACAGTTTTTTGAAGAAATTCTTTTCTTAAAACAAACAACTAACACAAAATGTGTAAAAAGAAATTATGAACGAGATATTTCAGGTATTATGTAGCCATGTTTTGAAAACCAAAACTAATAACAGTTTTAAATATGCACGCCAAAAGAAAGGGATGAAAGGAAGATTAAGTACGCAAGTGCACGAGGATTTTTAACGTGGTTAAACCCCACCTAATTGGGGAAACTTCCACGGAGGTCTCTACACCTCAAAAACAAAAATCCACTAAAATAGAGTAACAGGTTACAAACTATATAAGAATCTAAACACACAAACATACCTAATCTAAGTTCAGAAAATATACCAGTTCCTCTGGATTATTCTGACTTCTCCTAATGCTCTAATGTTATAGATGTCCTCTCAGATTTGTAACTCCACTCCTTTTAGCTTTACGTCGACTCTTAAAGTCCAAAATCTCTTTACCAACACGTTTTAGTGTTGTATTCTGAAAGTTATTTGATATTATGTGCCTAACACATACATGCAACTCATACACACTTGTTACAGACAGAATGAGAATCAAATTACAAAAAAATTTCTAATATGCAACCGTAATTTCTAAAATCAGTTTGATCAAAACTCTTAGGCTTTTTTATCTTTATATTTATTTGCAAATCAGGAGGGAATCTTGCTATATAAAAGAGCCAAGATCCTAGACACATTCTTTATTCGAAAATGTACTGATATTTGACAAAATGTGAAATATATGAAAGTGTAAAACCCCAATCAAGATCTCAACTAGATCTAAGTCTGGATATTCTCAGAAACTGAAATCATAAATGATTTTGTTGGTTTAGGTTTTGAAAGCAACATAAACATTTTTAAAAACAGCTAACAAAATAAAGATTTCTCGAAAGAAGAAGTCAAACTCATTAGTATCTACGTGATATGTATCACGGAGTCCCAAATCTCTACTTTCTACGAAAGAAAATGAGATTAGAAGTGTGTGAATTATTTGGACAAGAGATTAAAAACTAGAGAGGATGGATCTTATCAAATCTCAAACTAACTCAACTCTTAGAAGGGTTTTCTGGTGAAAATTTGGCCGGAGTTTGGTTATTTTATTTCATTCTCTATTTATTTCTCTCTCTCTCTCTCTCTCTCTCTCTCTCTCTCTCTCTCTTATCTCTTTTGTCTCTCAGAGGTTAAAATTATCCTAATATTGTAAGCATTGAACATATGAGTCCTATTTATACTAGAGCGTGGAAAGATCTCGAAGGACGAAGCAAATCAACGATCTAGATTAAATAAAAATGATCAAAATAAATCTAATGGCTGACGATGCACCGCTTTTAAACACACTCTAATTGGTTAAAAGGGTTAATACATGGATCGCTTTGGAAGACATGCAGAACGTTGATAAAAATGATCCAACGGTTCAAGTAAAGACTCATATATGTGAGGTAAAGAAAACACAAATGTAACCGTTATAATACCAACACGTGTAAGGCTAAGATTAACTGAAAAATGCGTGTTTTTGAAGTTAAAATATTTCAAATTTACCCCACAATATTATCTTGCAGTTTCGGTTTCTACACAAGCAAAGTTTTAGGCACTTAGGGAAATTATAAAAGATCCCCAAAACTTTATAAAGTCCAATTTTAAATGTTTAAAAATCAATTTAAAAATTCTAAAAATTATTTTAAATGTCCCAAAAATTATAGAAAATAATTTTAATGGAATTTAACACACACACTCCCATATTATGAAGAATGCAACAAGTAAATGCAATCCGAGGTGGATGTGTTGGTGTTCTACCTTCAAATGAAGAGTCTGAAGGCTATTTTCTTGAAATGTTTAGGCATTAAGGAAATCTTGTTATCCAAGATCTCTAAATTATAGTCCTCACAAGAATCTAAGTCAATTTTAGGTAAATGGCAATCAGGTTTAGTCAAATTAGAGGTAAAGAAAAGATTGGAAGCAGTCTGTTTCTTATTGTTTTGAGTTAATTGTTTCTTAAACTCTAATTCCATTTCTACGGTTCTTAGCTTGCTACTGAGGAGTTCAGGGGTAAGGTTGTAACACCCCGTAATTTTGCAAGATTTAATATTTAATTGGAAGGAACTTAAATTTATGAGTTGGAGAATTTAATTGAGTGAGCCGAATTATTTATAATTGGCGAATTTTAAGTTTAATGGTTGAAAAATCTCGTGTGTCACATTTTGAGGTCAAAATTTGGAAATTTCAAAAAGTATCTCGGATGGCAATTCCGAGTGCGCGGTTGCGTCCGAATGGGTCGAGATAGTCAGAAAAGAGTACCCGGGGGTAGTAATTGGGTCTCGGGGTATTTTTGGGCATAGCCGTGCCCACACGGGGTGAGTTGGGCCTTTTTAATTAGGCCCACATGGCCAAAAACGGGAATTGGTATTTTTAACCTAATTGAAAGATTAAGGAACGGCAGAAAACTCAACTCTAAGCCTAGGGCTTGAGAAGGAAATTGGGGGAAAGCAAATCAAGAGCTAATTTGGAGATTTTGGAGCCAAATTAAAGGACTACACCAACAGATCAGACACTACGAACAATTCCAGGCAAGTGGTTAACTGTTGTGATTTCTAAGTTGCTAATAATCAATTCATATCATAGTTATGTGTGAATCAAAATTTCGTTTTGGGTGTGTGACCAAAATTTAAATTGGGTTTTTGGAATTTAATATACCTTAATGGGATTAAGGGTGAGATTTATTGTGTTGATGATTCTAGAATGTAGAGGAATGAATCGTATGTTAAAAACTAGTGAGAATAAATGGTAAATTGCTGCTAAAGTGAATGAAATTCGTATTGGGGGTTTGAAACCCGGATAATACCCAAATCGGGAAAACCTTGGAATTTATGGATATTGATGATGAATTTAGGTCTGTGGGATGTTTGGACCCTTTCCTGATATGGAGGATGTGTTATTTGTATTTGGGTAAAGGATTAGGTTGAGAATTTAGGATTTAAGTTTCTTCCATGGCTGACAGTGGCTGGAGAGGACGATTACTGGAACGATCGATCGATCGACCCAGGGGGCTCGATCGATCGATGATGGCGAAATCTGGGCAGTTCGGCCAGTTTGTTATATAAAGGGAAATTTAGTAAAAGTTAAGTTTCATACAGTAATAAGTGATAAATAATTACTAAACAAATATTCCTAGCAATTATGGGAGAAAGTGATTGGGACTAGGATAAATTTATGTGGGACACTTAATGGATGAAATCTAGAGGTTTTACTTCAAAGTAGTGAAATACGAATCAAGTGAGCGAATTCGGGTATATTGGTCAAGCGACCCGAAGATATTAAGTTTGGAGATAAACTATTTAATTTAGAGTCGGGATATAGACTCGGAAAATATTAAATTTCGGGCCAAGTGAATCGAGTCCGGGTACGTTGATAATTATAGGCAAATATAATTGGGAAATTTATGGAAGTAAATGTGTGACACATTGTAGGCGAATATGTGAGTATGATATTATGAGATGTAAAATGGACCAAGTGAGCGAGTCCGAATATGTTGGTTAAGTGACATCAAGTGTTAAATTAATTATTGAGAGAAAGTAATTAATTTGGAGTCGGAACATAGACTCGGAAAATGTTAAGGTATGGGCCAAGTGAGCGAGTCTGGGGATAATGGTTGGGTGACACCAAGTTATTAAATTAATAAGCGTGATAATTAATTTAATTAGAGTTGGATTGTAGACTCGGGTAGTATTAAATTAATAAGTGTGATAATTAATTTAATTTGAGTTGGATTGTAGACTCGGGTAGGATTAAATTAATAAGAGTGATAATTAATTATATTAGAGTTGGACCACAGACTCGGATTTGTGTTGTTTAATTAAAGCGTAAATTAATTAACTGGGAGTCGGACCACAGACTTAGTTTGGTATAAATTAATTAATGTGTAAATTAATTATATGGGAGTTGGACCATAGACTCGGATCGGTATTAAATTAATATGTGTGTTAATTAATTTAATTAGAGTCGGACGATAGACTCGGGGAGGTATTAAATTTATATGTGTGTTCGTTAATTTAATTAGAGTCGGGTGATAGACTCGGGAGGGTATTAAATTAATATGTGTGTTAATTAATTTAATTAGGGTCGGACCATAGACTCGGGGAAAGTATTATATAAATTGAGATGTGAATTAAATATATAGAGTCGGAACATAGACTCGGGATGATGATAAATTATTAAGTGAGAAAGATTAATTACGTTGAGTCGGGCCACAGACTCAGGAAATTTCAGGCAGTGTACGGGATTTTGAGTACACGGTAGAGCCAGAGTTTATATTATATATATACGGTGTAGTGATAGTATATATATATACGTGTATATATTGTGTGTGATATTAAATCTCGGTGACTAGATATTTATTCAATTAATATACTCTAATGCTATCAAGGGAGGTTGCGCGATGCGGGTGAATCCCCTAGCTTGAGGAGTAGGGCGACTATATTCCTAGGTCATAGCGTCCGGTATATATGGGTAAGGGATTTATCTCACTTTCAGGGAAGGAATATGACCGCCTCCACTACGTTTATATTTTGGGCCAAGTTGGTGAGCGATTCCAACTTGGGAAACTAGATTTTGTGAGTACACCTAGTGAGATAGCATTTTAGAGGGAATCATCCGGCGAGGGTATACTCGAAGGGATGGATATACGTATGTTATATGTGTGGATGTTGTGGTAAAGGTACGTATATAATGGTAGTAATTATTATATACGGGTAATAATACAATGTATGATGTATTTACTTTATATAACTTGTGACACGGTCATATGATACTATTTAAGAGGAATTAATTAAGTTAATTATGAGATAACTTATAATTCAAGAATCATTATACTCGGGTTAGAGTAGTATGGCAAGGGAAGCTTATACCAGGACTAGTTGGATGGGGTAATACAACTAGGTGGGGTTAAGGTAACCGGTAGGTGTGCACAATAGTGGAGGGGTGAGAATGTCCACAAGGGAGTGCGACATTAACTTAAATACGAAGCGCATTCATGCATTTTAATTACTGTAGTTAATTCACTTGCTAAATATTTTCAAAATTTTTTGGGTTCTAACCCTTGATATAAAACTATTTTCAAAACCTTTTAGGTGTCCAGCCACAGGGACGCCGGGATTGATATTCTATTTCAGGAACACGGAGCTGCGGGATATGTGGATGATAGCAGGAGTTTGGATTAGACACATATTTCATTCATTCCTAGAGTAGGAATCTTGTATCAGTCTCAGTTTTATTTAGGGCATGTCGCCCAGACTTTCAGTTTAGTTTCAGATTTGTTTTATTCCCGTGTTGGATATTTATTTTGGATTATTTCCCTTTGGTGGCTGATGGTTTATTCGGCAAGTTATGTAATTAATGATTCAGTTTATTTTCATTCTGTTGTGTGAATGGTTTATATTTAATTCCGCATGTACTTTTTTATTTAATCAAAAAGTTAAAATTGGCACGAACTTTTGGAATACTAGGTGGTTAGTAAGTTTTAAAAAGTTTCTGACAGTGATGCTAAGGATGATCCAATTGGGATTCCTGTTTTAATTTGGTAGAGGACTGATCACCCGGTATTTTATTAGGCGGGGTGTCACAGATGGTATCAGAGCATCAGGTTCTAGTGTCCTTAGGATATGTGCGGCTTTTCACGTTTCAGCTTAGCAATCTTTGATATAGAGCCCTATCATAGGATTGTTGTATTCTCATACGTATATGCATATACGTTCTTCTGCCAACTTTATATTTGGGAGTGAACTCATACAAATTCGATTATCATTCCAGATGATGCCCAGGAGAGAGAGAGAGAACAGCTAGGGCAGTAGGGGGAGATGAGATGAGGGAGGCTCGTTAGGAGCAAGAGTTACCACAGCTACGGCCAGAGATGATTTTGACAACACAGGTAACTGAAGTAGTGGCACAGGTAGTTGAAGCTACGGTGGTCGCAAAGGCAGGGTACTTTCCACGGGATCAGACACAATTGTTAGTGGCGCCGGATGTTCAGACTCACGAGGGGTCGTCAGGGTGGAAACAAGAAAGAGGTTATTTTTATTGGGAACCCACTAGAGTTGCGAGGGGGTTTAGACGTAGTACTAGCGTGTCAAGGAAGAGAGATATCCAGCATCACCTACGCATGGGAGGTTGCGATGAGGTGCGAAAGCAAATGCTAACCACTTTTAGTTTAGTGGGAGCAGCGCTACAGTGGTGAGAGTCGATCACCACAGTGAGGAAAGGGACACATTATCTATTACAAAGTTTTGGGTGCGGTTCGACCGCAAGTATTTTCCTCCAGCGGTTGAGACCGAAATGAGGAGAAAATTTAGAAAGGTGACTCGGGGGGACCGTTCAGTGGTCAATTACGAGGAAGAATCCACTCGGTTAGAAAATTTTGTACCAAATGAGGTGAGAAATTAAGAGACAAAGAAAGCCAGGTTTATGGATGGGTTAGTCTAGAGAATCAGACAACATTTAATCGGTAATTCCTCATTAGTAGGTTATACTAATGTCAATAACGCAGTACTCCGGCACTGTCAGGCATATCTCTTCCACGTGAAAGGAAGCGGGAGGGGAGTGGGAACTAGCCAGTCGGATAAGGCAGGAGGAAACAATACCAGTGGGGTATCCCAGTAGCAGACTGGGGGCGATTAGGGGTAGGATTCTCGGTAGGGAAATCATGCCAAGTGATTTAGAACTGGAGGCTATCGGTAGGATGGCTATGGATTCCAACAAGGTCGGCATGGAAGGGACCAGTGGCAGGGTGAATGTATTAGAAAGTGTTTCATTTATGGGGAAAGCGAGACACATGAAGAGATATTGCCTTAAGCGAGGCAGTGGTCAACTACAGGACAAGGTCCTGGATGTACAGCCACTAAAGGAAGTCATGGGCGCATTCGGGCAGGGAGAAGATGCTTCGGAACCCGAGGATCAGCCGTTGCAACTGGAGTATGGAGGTAATTATGTTTACCCTATGGGCGTGGGGTATATTTTTGATCAACAAGGAGGATGTCACAATATAAGACTTAATTTTCACTAGAATTCGCAGGTGAGTCGAATTTAGTGGGCGCGTTGGCGGTAGCAGCCATAGTATGTGGATAAACTTTTCGTGGGGTAGCGGAGTTCCTTGGTGTTCTTCACGGGAGAGTGGAGGTGTACACTAAGTGAAGGTTTGAATTATGCGAGGAGTTACTACTTTCGAGAATTATGGGAGTAGGGTTAATAATAATTTCCGAAATATCGACTGGATAGCGATGGGATTTGAACCATTGTAAATCGTGGGGGTAAGTTTTGGTGTTCGTGACACCCGGATATGGTTGGTACTAGTTATCACTGGAAAGGGAGTATATCCTATATATATGTGGATATATATATTGTATTGCGTGGTGCGATAGCACATGGTGAGGTTTTGTGTTCTCACAGTTTATCCCGGTAAGTGGGGATGTTTATTGAAGTGAATCAGGGTGGTTAGAATTATTTTCGAGCAAAGAGAGATAGCTCGGGGTTTATTTTGTGCAAGGACTAGTGATAGTAAGGGCGCGGTAATTTATGTTGTCTTTGGTAGCATGAGGGTAAGCCTATATACTTTTGTGTTGAGAGACAAGTATTTATGGGGAGATGTTTGGACGTTTGCACATGGGTTGGGTACCCGGGCAGTAAATATAGGCATATATATATATATATATATACATATATATATATATATATGTGTGTGTGATATGACTACGGGTTCGAAGTTATGTTACGGGTAACGACTAGCATAGTCGGGTAGCTTTCGTGTGGTAAAGCACAGGGATAGGGTGTATGGGCACCCGGGTTAATTAAGTAAAATTTTATGCGATTAACCACGGGTATAGGGTGTATGGGCACCCTGGGTAATCTAAATGCATACTTGTGTAACGTATGATTAGAAGCGAATGGGATAGATATAGCGAGCTTTGAGGCACATGACTAGAGAGTAATATGCGAAGCTTGGGACATTACGCTCATCTTAATTTCGAGGACGAAATTCCTTTATAAGGGGGGGAGTATGTAACACCCCGTAATTTTGGAAGATTTAATATTTAATTTGGAGGAACTTAAATTCATGAGTTGGAGAATTTAATTGAGTGAGACGAATTATTTATAATTGGCGAATTTTAAGTTTAATGGTTGAAAAATCTCGTGTGTCACATTTTGAGGTCGAAATTTGGAAATTTCAAAAAGTATCTCGGATGGCAATTCCGAGTGTGAGGTTGCGTCTGGATGGGTCGAGATAGTCAGAAAAGAGTACCCGGGGGTAGTAATTGGGTCTCGGGGTATTTTGGAGCATAGTCGTGCCCACACGGGGTGAGTTGGGACTTTTTAATTAGGCCCACATGGCCAAAAACGGGAATTGGTATTTTTAACCTAATTGAAAGATTAGGGAATGGCAGAAAACTCAACTCTAAGCCTAGGGCTTGAGAAGGAAATTGGGGGAAAGAAAATCAAGAGCCAATTTGGAGATTTTGGAGCCAAATTAAAGGACTACTGATTCATCACTTTTATTGTATTTTATACCCCGTTAATTTGTACATTCTAGCATTCCCGTGCATGTATTTCTCGGTTCTTATACTCATTTATTGACTAACCCCTGAGTTCATCATATATACTTTGTATGTGTCTTTATTGAACTTTTATAGGTTTCGGGAATGCATTTTGGGAAGTTTGGTTTTGATCCGGAGAAGTTCCGTAGCTACTTGCACAGTCGGGGGCATTTTGGTAATTTCAGCACTCGGGTTTTGATCCCGATTTCTTCACGGAAGTTGTAGAGATTCTTCTTATCTTTGCGTGGCCTCCGACGGTGCTTGAATCCGATCTCGAATGAAGATGTTATGGATGTTTCGGTGAAACATGGGATAAATAAAGCAAAAATAGCCTAGCCATATTTTGTTTGCAGGACCGAATCGATTCGGTCCATCCGAATCGATTCGGTCCATCCGAATCGATTCGGTGGTCACCAGTACAGCATTCTCCCTCTAGCGAATCGATTCGGCCCTGCCGAATTGATTCGGTTTTGCTGAATTTTTGAGTTTTTCTCCTTATTACTAGTTTGCCATTTTGGTTGGATTTTTGGGGATATATCCCTTGTTTTTCCTCATTTGGAGATATAGATTACTTTTGTTAGATATTTGGTGATATAGAAAAACACTCTCTTCTCTCTCCTAGGTCAAGTTCATTTATGGTTTTTACCCACTTGTAAAGCTTTGATTATTAGTTGTTATTAATGCAAGAAAGGTTCATTTACTTCTTCTCTACTTGTTTTACTAGCTTTAATTTGCATTCAATTCGATCTCTTGTATTGGTTTGTGTTTAAACTAGATAACTAACTTAATTATGTTGTTAACTAGCATGTGTAGTTTAGTTTCAATTATAAGTAGGTAGACTTATGATTGGGGATCATAATCCCACCTTGAATGCTTGAACTTCATATTTAGGGTTTGGTTTATAATTGTTCTAATGGAACTTCATGTGTTGGTATTGGAGTATCATAGTTTCTTAACTTCTCTTGTCATGCAAGGGTTAGTGTTTGAAGCTTTACTACAAACCCAACTCATATAGCAATAACTAACTAACCCCTAATCCTCCATTGTTGAGTTTAGTCTCTACATGGTTGATGTTCGGACTTAATTAGTTATGCTCGATTAGAATTAATTTCATCCAAGCCCTATAATCCCCTTCTTTGTGAATCCGAGGTGGGAGAATAATCCTCGATCCCTTTAATTTCTTGAACTCAAGCTTATCTTAGTTCTTTTCATAGTTCCATAATTATTAATTAATTAACTGATCATCAATAGTATGTTAGTTTAGAGATTACTCTCAATCACTTTTCCAAACTATTAAATCATCTTTTACACTTTAACTTTTGTGACGTTTAGAGAATCCCTTTAACCTAATCCTATTCTCTTAGGAGTGTTTCAATCCCTGTGGATCACGATTCCGTACTTACCGGATATTATTTGTTGCGATAGATTTGCACTTGAATCATAAGCTTTATTTAGAGCGCACCAAGTTTTTGGCGCCGTTGTCGGGGATTGGTAATTATCTTAGGTTTTAGAAATTCTCTTTACACTATCGTTCCCTGTGTTCACCGTGACATCACGGTTTCCAAAAATCAATCCAAAATTCTGTAAATGCAAGACGCGAGTAGTAGCAATTTAAATCCTATTCGTGAACCATCGTCTAGTGAACCCTCGGATTATTGGAGACCTTTACCATCAATTTCTCATTCTAGTTCGGTCTCGTCTTCTTCTTATACCTGGGCTCACTCCGATCCCACAACCATGGCCGACAATGTTAGTGAGCACGGTAGTCAAGGGGTAGCACACGAACCTCCGTATAGGACCATGCGTGATTATTTGCAACCGGAGAGGACCACCTCTCCGTCTTGTATCATTTTTCCCTATAATGCCGCGCAATTCCATTTCCGTAATGGAATGATTCAATTACTTCCTACTTTCCACGGCATGGACAGTGAACAACCGTACCTTCATGTTAGAGAGTTTGAGGAGGTGTGCGCTACTTTTAGCCATCAAAACTGTCCTCTGGATGTCACACATCTCAAACTCTTCCCGTTTTCCTTAAAAGACAAGGCCAAAACTTGGCTTTGGTCTTTAGCTCCTAATTCCATCGGGAGTTGGCGCGAAATGCAAGTGCAGTTTTTGAAGAAATTCTTTCCAACTCATTGCACTAACTCTTTAAAGAGTCAAATCCAAATATTTGTTCAAACCGAAGGTGAATCATTCGAGCGATGTTGGGAGAGATTTAATGAGGTACTTCATAAATGCCCACATCACGGTTTCGAAAAGTGGAGATTAATCTCATTTTTCCACAATGGGCTTACACTTAATGCGAAACAAATGGTGGAGACAATGTGCTCCGGTGAGTTCTTTGGTTTAGATCCCGATGATGTGTGGGCACATTTCAAATATTTTGCCGAGACCACCCAAGCGTGGGATACCTCGGATCCGAACAAAACTAATTCGCGACCTTCGGTTCCGTCCTCGTATAACCTTGGTATGTATCACCTCACTGACGAGGATGAGATGAAAATGAGATTAGATAAATTATCTAAGAAAGTTGAGGAGTTCGGCTCAAAGGTTCGAGATCCCGTTGTTCAAATTCAATCCGTAATTGAGGAGTTGCGTGCCATTTGCGACACTAATGCTCATTCAACCCAAGAGTGTCCCACTATTCCGGCTTACAAAGTGATCCTCCATGATCAAGCGAACGCTATGGGAGTTTTTAGAAGATCCCAAAACGTTCCCGACCAAGGGTTTAATCCATCTTGGGGTAACCAACTCGGTTACCAATATCAACAATCTCGTCCTCCCCCGCCTCAGAATTACCAACAACCGTACATTCAAAATCCTCCTCCTCAAGTGGTAATGCAAGGTCCCCCTCCGGGACCACCTCCACCAGTTATACCTGCCTACGCGCACCCGAACAAGAGAAGTCTAGAAGAAATTTTTCAATCTTTTGCGACTTCTCAACAAGCCACAAATGCTAGGCTTGAAAAAGAAATTTCCATGTTAGCCGCTGCTTTGAGTGTGCAAGAAAAAGGAAAATTCCCGTCACAACCTCAGGGGCCCGTTGGGAAAAATAGCATGAATTCCGAAGTTTCTACTCCTTCTTCCGCTCAATGTAGGTCTATGGAACATGCTAATTCCATCACCACTCTTAGGAGTGGGAAGGTGATTGAAAATCCACCTCCACCTTCCCCGAAAGAATCCGACGAGGTCACAATAACTCCCGAGAGAGTGAAGTGACTCCCAAAAAGAAAAGAGATAAGTCGCCGACCAAGGAGCTGAAAACTTCAGTCCCTTGTCCATTTCCCGCACCCTACCCTCAAAGGCTCCTTCCCATTGTTAAACCCAACAAAGATCAAGAAATCATGGAGACATTCAAACAAGTAAAAATCAATATCCCTCTCCTTGACGCGATTAAGCAAATCCCTTCCTATGGCAAGTTTTTGAAAGATTTGTGCACCTTTAAGAGAAATCATGTTTCTCGCAAAAAGGTGGAGTTGACTGAACAGGTTAGTTCCATTTTCCAACAGAACACGATTCCAAAATTTAAGGACCCAGGATGTCCAACTGTTTCATGTATGATTGGAAACTTCACCATTAATCGTGCTCTTCTTGATCTAGGAGCTAGTGTGAACCTCTTGTCGTATTCGGTTTATCTTCAATTGGACTTAGGAGAACTTAGTCCTACCAAAACTAAAATTCAATTGGCCGACGGCTCCACCAAAATTCTACGGGGAGTCTTGGAAGAAATCCTCGTCCAGATTGACACCTTTGTGTTTCCGGTCGATTTTATCGTTCTTGATACCCAACCTGTTTTAAGCCCCAACAATCAACCTCCCGTCATCTTAGGACGACCATTCCTCGCGACCGCGAATGCTTCGATAAATTGTAGGAATGGTGAGATGAACTTGTCTTTTGGAAATATGACATCAGATGTCAATATTTTCAATGTGTCGCACCTCTCGATTGATGAGGATGAGTGTGTTAAGGAAGTGAGCTTCGTTGGAGTTGTATGTGTAGAAGACGATCAAATTGCGATAGAGGAAATTGAATGGAGTGTGTTGGATGTGTGTTTTGACATGTTAAGAGAGGTTGGCGTAGGTGAAATCCATGAAATCGGGGATAAATTAGGCAATTTTGATTTCACTTCGATTGATGACTCTATCATATCTGAAATTGACATTTACATAGAGTCATCAATCCCGTGTAGGGAGAGTTTCTAGAAGAAAAATATGGTAGATAATGTTTCTATCGATTTGTGCACCGACCCACCGATCCGTCACTTTAATAACCCATGGCCCCCTCTTTCAAATATTAATCCGGTTTTCAAAACCAAACGCGGGTCAAACGGTTGGGGTGGTCCATTTTTTATAGGTATCATGTCTTCCGATCTAGAACCCGACATGATTGTTAAGTGTGTGAACTTTAGTTGGAACGAAGTCGGAAGAATGGGAGGAATAGGTGTTCACATTGTGAATTACGTCCTAATAATATCTGCGTATTTACAACCGGACATCGTATGGAGCAACCCCGTTAGCGGGGTTGATTAGGTTCGATAAATTCTCAATTTTGGTGCCGAGCATCCCCCGGCACGTGTGGGGTTGCAAATTTTTTTGGTTCAGGACCAGTTACATACATTTGATATATCATATTGGTCCAACAAATCCAGTTGAAGTAGCCCAAAATTTAAACTTCATGAGATTTAGGAAATCAGTAAAGCAGAAAATGTTTTTCCTTCTTGCGAATCGATTCGGTCCCTTCGAATCGATTCGGTGTGAGACAGCTTACAGGTCTTTGTCTTTCGAATCGATTCGCTCACTCTGAATCGATTCGCTCGCCAACAGTAAAAAAAAAAAGTAGAACCAAATTGAATCGATTCGGTCCCTCCGAATCGATTCTCCCTGAGACAGTGAGCTAATTCGAGGCTAGAGAATCGATTCGGCCCTGCCGAATCGATTCGATTGTCAGTCTTTCAAATCCAGCCTGCGTTCATACATCCTCATTTTTCTCCCTTTTCTCTTCCATCTCCTTAAGAGCCATCCTTCTTACTCATTTCCCCAACCCTCTCGCTACAGATTTTCTCTCCATTTCTCTAAGGAATCTCGCTCAAGGTAATAACTCCAATCTTTCTATGTTAAATTCAATATGAAATTTGTGTTCATTCTATTCAAACTAGGGGAGTTATGTGTGTATGTCCATATTTGCATAATGTGTATCTGATTCATGAACTGTCCACCTTTCATTACTGATTTCCATCACTATCCAGCAAATACAACCTATTTATTGTTGATTAATATGTTGTGCTGTATTTGTTGGGGGCTTTCATGAATCAAATGCATTTTTCTCCCTATTTTGAGCAGACTGCACACCACATGTTTGATAAAAGGCCTAAATGTGGAGTTAATTCCCAATTATTCCATTTTTGTGCCTCTTAACCAACATTGACATAGATTCTACCTTGTTTGAGAGAGATGTATGTCGAATACGTTTATCCAATCATTTTCTTCCGACATGCACCACCCATTCCTTTTCGATCCTGTTTCACGCTAAATTGATTTTATGCATTACACTAATTGTGTATGTATCGAATTGATTTCTCTTGTAGGTTCTTATGGCTCAAAAGCCCACCACCACTGATGTTACGGGCCGACTGGGTTTGAAACTTTTAGATCCAAGGCTGAGAGAGATTGGTATAGGGAAAAGTTTCCCTCCACTCGGGCAATTGCTATCTAACGCCCGATGAAGCTTGCTGACTTTCCTAACAAGGTTAGGAGACACTTTCAAAAATTCCATTAGGAGGCCCATCTCGAAAAGGAGGGTGATGTGAATGAGGAACATGTCCGCCGTTTCTATCCATCGCTTGTCTCAATTGGAGGCGGGATGCATGAGGCTTTTGTTAGGGGGAGGAAAATTCTGATTTCCAAGCAAATTCTGTCAGAACTGTTGGGAGGTGCTGACAATACTGATGAGTATACATATCCGTCACGCAACCCTCTTGCGTTGTTTCCTAACGATGTTTTGATTGCGCGTCTAGCGCCCGGACACGTTTGGGCCGGGGAAACATTTCCGACAAAGCTCATGCCTGATTCTCACCGGCTCATCCACCTAGTCGTCGTGAATTCAATCATTCCTACCCAAACAAAATCAGTCCTGCGATCAAAGCAGGCCGATTTCCTCTACTATCTCTTAAATGCCAACACTATTATAAGCCTGCCTTCCTTAGTGCTTCAACACATGTTGAACGCCGCTTATTGAGAGAAGGGATCGAATACTCTCCCTTATGCTCGACTTGTTTCTAGGATATGTAGAGATGCTCGTTGCGAGGTGATCACCTCCGACAAGCGGGCGAGGCTGCCCTCTCCGCTTGAAGACGATGCTATCGAGAGGACTTTAGGAAAAGATTATTGGGAGAGGAAAAAGCGATGGATGAGTGATCAAATTGCTGCTGGTAACCATTTTGATTTTGATGATCCACTTTCGGACGTCCAGCAGGGACCGGCTCCAGTTCAGCATCCGTTGGGCCCCTTTAGAGAGTTGAGTGCGAGGATGGATGCAATGCAGGGGGATTTCGTTGTTTTCAGGCAAAACCATGAGCGAAGCTTTTCTGAGTTTAGGGGCGCTTACGAGCGTGATATTTCGATGATTACTAGGGCACAGATGGACCTATTTGTGCATCTACGCGGGGGCGAGGCTGTTGTGCCTCCTTACCTTTATGACCCATACCCCCCGCGTAACCCCAATGAGCCCAGTCCTTCTCACCGCCGCCCTGACCTTCCCTAGGAAATGCTGCTGCTGCTGTTTCATTTTGTACTCCTGTAGTTATGGATATCTAAACTATTTTGGGTTGTTTTATATTAGGTTTTTGATAAACATTGATGTAGATGTGGTAATTGAGAAATGTCAATCTTGCATTTTCTCATTTTGTTTTTTTTTTCCCACATGTATGCATCCCGGAATTATTAATGAGAAATTCCTAGGATCCACCTTCATATTTATCCTTATAAATATCTCTCCTCTGTATATATTGTTGTTGTGGTACTAACACTTTGACAGGCATGCCGTTGCGCGTTTCTCGAGTTACTCCTTACGGGGTAACTATTTTCTAACCCCTTTTCCCTTTTTATCCCTACTAACATTGGGGACAATGTTTCATTCAAGTTAGGGGGTATGGATTACATTTGTGATACCGGTTATCATGTTAGTATTAATTTATTTAAAAAAAATAATAAATAAATTCTTTTTCTCTCTCATATCTACTATGATTACTTATATGATCGGCTTATCCTATTGTATAGCTATGAAGCATGCTTCGAGTTATTGATTTATTAGCCTTTAGCCCGTTATTGTTTGCATTGTGAATAGCATCATAAAATTAAATTGTGAAGCCTTGAGCATATACACAAATAATTATTTATGATTTGGTTTAAAGCGTTTCAAATCCGTTAATTTAAGGCGCATGCTATATACCCTTACAAAAGTAAAAATTGAGACTTATCGTCATTTGTGAGCGTATACATCCACTCTATCTTTTTCTTGTCAATGAACTCGTTGTCAATCTCATTTTCTTTTCATTTGATTGCATATTAATTGATTTATCACTTAAGCATGATTTTCAATGGTGTTGAGTTCCGCGAATCACATGAAACTTTAGGAAAGGATTATAGGCCCTCGTTGTTGTTTAACCCATATGACCTTAACCTTACCCTTAAATGTTTTCCACAGTCAACTCCCTTGAGCCTTATTATTCCTTTCGTTTCGTCCTCAAATCCCTTATCCAACTCCACATTGGAGTCCTAAACCCTTATTTACTCCTCCCATACCTTGAATAGGGATTGCTCCCGGGATCGAATGATGTTGTTTATATGGATTGCAATCAAGCTTTGAGTGGTATAAATAAAAAGAAAAGAAACAAAGCGAAAAAGAAAAGAAAAAGTTAGAAAAAGAAAGAAAAGAAATATAGAATAAAATGGGTCCTAGTTGATTCCCATTTCACCATGTGCATGAAAATCAAAGTCTCACTCTCATGAATACCTTGCTTTTGGAATTTGATTTCGATTACTAAATTTCCAATTAAATCCATTATCCCGCACGTTATTCCCGAATCTCCTTTGATCCGACACACATCCCTTTCTTTTCCTAACCCTAACCTAGCCTAAATTCTATACCCTAAGAGTCATATTTGATCCTAGGGTGATGTGATTCAAAGGTCGAACATAAGCGATAATCTGTTTAAATGCTTTTATCTTGGTTAATGTACGATATCCTTTCATGAGATTGTATTTTCCACTTTTATATTGCGTTCTTCATTGATGACATATGTGTGGCCTAGTTTCCCTTTACAATTACTCTTTGTGCCCGCATGTCCCGTGTGTGTTACATCCCATTTCAGAGTGTTTCATTTGTTGAGTGTAACAACCGGAGAGAACTTGAGTATGCATGCCTTAGAATTTATATGGACTTTGAAAGTTTTGCCAAATCTAAATTACCACATGTGTCCGCTTATTTCGCATTTCCATGGTTTCGATTTTTATTGAAGTTATTTGTTTAATGCCGATAATTGTCGTCTTTTGTGTGAGCTTTGTTCACTTTGTTGATAAATTGTGCTTCTTAGATATTTGTTGAGCTACGCATTGGATTTTGCCGTATCATAGTATGAGTTGATTTAATGTTTGTGGGTGTAATCCCTGAAAACCCTCACGAGACCTCACTCGTCCCCTAGGGCCACCTAGGGGTTTTAAAAACGGCTTATTGCATATGCTAAATGCAATCGTTCGCCTACGAAAGTGGCATTTTTCCTTCTATGTACATATTTCTTCTGTTTTGGTTTTGTTGACACCACTTGTTTCTTCATACTTCATTACTCGGGACTAGCAATGTATAAGTTAGAGGGTGTGATTCGTCACTTTTATTGTATTTTATACCCCGTTAATTTGTACATTCTAGCATTCCCGTGCATGTATTTCCCGGTTCTTATACTCATTTACTGACTAACCCCTGAGTTCATCATATATACTTTGTATGTGTCTTTATTGAGATTTTATAGGTTTCGGGAATGCATTTTGGGAAGTTTGGTTTTGATCCGGAGAAGTTCCGTAGCTACTTGCACAGTCGGTGGCATTTTGGTAATTTCAGCACTCGGGTTTTGATCCTGATTTCTTCACGGAAGTTGTAGACCTTCTTCTTATCTTTGCGTGGCCTCCGACGGTGCTTGAATCCGATCTCGAACGAAGATGTTATGGATGTTTCGGTGAAACATGGGATAAATAAAGAAAAAATAACCTAGCCATATTTTGTTTGCAGGACCGAATCGATTCGGTCCATCCGAATTGATTCGGTGGTCACCAGTACAGCATTCTCCCTCTAGCGAATCGATTTGGCCCTGCCGAATCGATTCGGTTTTGCTGAATTTTTGATTTTTTCTCCTTATTACTAGTTTGCCATTTTGGTTGATTTTTGGGGATATATCCCTTGTTTTTCCTCATTTGGAGATATAGATTACTTTTGTTAGATATTTGGTGATATAGAAAAACACTCTCTTCTCTCTCCTAGGTCAAGTTCATTTATGGTTTTTACCCACTTGTAAAGCTTTGATTACTAGTTGTTATTAATGCGAGAAAGGTTCATTTACTTCTTCTCTACTTGTTCTATTAGCTTTAATTTGCATTTAATTCCATCTCTTGTATTGGTTTGTGTTTAAACAAGATAACTAACTTAATTATGTTGTTAACTAGCATGTGTAGTTTAGTTTCAATTATGAGTAGCTAGACTTATGATTGGGGATCATAATCCCACCTTGGATGCTTGAACTTCATATTTAGGGTTTGGTTTATAATTGTTCTAATGGAACTTCATGTGTTGGTATTGGAGTATCATAGTTTCTTAACTTCTCTTGTCATGCAAGGGTTAGTGTTTGAAGCTTTACTACAAACCCAACCCATCTAGCAATAACTAACTAACCCCTAATCCTCCATTGTTGAGTTTAGTCTCTACATGGTTGATGTTCGGACTTAATTAGTTATGCTCGATTAGAATTAATTTCATCCAAGCCCTATAATCTCCTTCTTTGTGAATTCGAGCTGGGAGAATAATACTCGATCCCTTTAATTTCTTGAACTCAAGATTATCTTAGTTCTTTTCATAGTTCCGTAATTATTAATTAATTAACTGATCATCAATAGTATGTTAGTTTAGAGATTACTCTCAATCACTTTTCCAAACTATTAAATCATCTTTTACACTTTAACTTTTGTGATGTTTAGAGAATTCCTTTAACCTAATCCTGTTCTCTTAGGAGTGTTTCAATCCCTGTGGATCACGATTCAGTACTTACTGGATATTACTTGTTGCGATAGATTTGCACTTGAATCATAAGCTTTATTTAGAGCGCACCAACTACACCAACGGATCAGACACTACGAACAATTCCAGGCAAGTGGTTAACTGTTGTGATTTCTAAGTTGCTAATAATCAATTCATATCATAGTGATGTGTGAATCAAAATTTCGTTTTGGGTGTGTGACCAAAATTTAAATTGGGTTTTTGGAATTTAATATACCTTAATGGGATTAATGGTGAGATTTATTGTGTTGATGATTCTAGAATGTAGAGGAATGAATCGTATGTTAAAAACCAGTGAGAATAAATGGTAAATTGCTGATAAAGTGAATGAAATTCGTATTGGGGATTTGAAACCCGGATAATACCCAAATCGGGAAAACCTTGGAATTTATGGATATTGATGATGAATTTAGGTCTGTGGGATGTTTGGACCCTTTCCTGATATGGAGGATGTGTTATTTGTATTTGGGTAAAGGATTAGGTTGAGAATTTAGGCTTTAAGTTTCGTCCATGGCTGACAGTGGTTGGAGAGGACGATTACTGGAACGATCGATCGATCGACCCAGGGGGCTCGATCGATCGATGATGGCGAAATCTGGGCAGTTCGGCGAGTTTGTTATATAAAGGGAAATTTAGCAAAAGTTAAGTTTCATACATTAATAAGTAATAAATAATTAAGAAACAAATATTCCTAGCAATTATGGGAGAAAGTAATTGGGACTAGGATAAATTTATGTGGGACACTTAACGGATGAAATCTAGAGGTTTTACTTCAAAATAGTGAAATACGAATCAAGTGAGAGAATCTGGGTATATTGGTCAAGCGACCCGAAGATATTAAATTAAGTTTGGAGATAAACTATTTAATTTAGAGTCGGGATATAGACTCGGGAAATATTAAATTTCGGGCCAAGTGAATCGAGTCCGGGTACGTTGATAATTATAGGCAAATATAATTGGGAAATTTATGGAAGTAAATGTGTGACACGTTGTAGGCGAATATGTGAGTATGATATTATGAGATGTAAAATGGACCAAGTGAGCGAGTCCGGGTATGTTGGTTAAGTGACATGAAGTGTTAAATTAATTATTGAGAGAAAGTAATTAATTTGGAGTCGGAACATAGACTCGGGAAATATTAAGGTATGGGCCAACTGAGCGAGTCCGGGGATAATGGTTGGGTGACACCAAGTTATTAAATTAATAAGCGTGATAATTAATTTAATTAGAGTCGGATTGTAGACTCGGGTAGTATTAAATTAATAAGTGTGATAATTAATTTAATTAGAGTCAGATTGTAGACTCGGGTAGGATTAAATTAATAAGAGTGATAATTAATTATATTAGAGTCGGACCACAGACTCGGATTTGTGTTGTTTAATTAAAGAGTAAATTAATTAACTGGGAGTCCGACCACAGACTCAGTTTGGTATAAATTAATTAATGTGTAAATTAATTATATGGGAGTTGGACCACAGACTCGGATCGGTATAAAATTAATGTGTGTTAATTAATTTAATTAGAGTCGGACGATAGACTTGTGGAGGTATTAAATTTATATATGTGTTGGTTAATTTAATTAGAGTCGGGTGATAGACTAGGGAGGGTATTAAATTAATATGTGTGTTAATTAATTTAATTAGGGTCGGACCATAGACTCGGGGAAAGTATTATATAAATTGAGATGTGAATTAAATATATAGAGTCGGAACATAGACTCGGGATGATGATAAATTATTAAGTGAGAAAGATTAATTACGTTGAGTCGGGCCACAGACTCAGGAAATTTCAGGCAGTGTACGGGATTTTGAGTACACGGTAGAGCCAGAGTTTATATTATATATATACGGTGTAGTGATAGTATATATATACGTGTAGATATTGTGTGTGATATTAAATATCGGTGACTAGATATTTATTCAATTAATATACTCTAATGCTATCAAGGGAGGTTGCGCGATGGGGGTGAATCCCCTAGCTTGAGGAGTAGGGTGAGTATATTCCTAGGTCATAGTGTCCGGTATATAGGGGTGAGGGATTTATCTCACTTTCAGGGAAGGAATATGACCGCCTCTACTACGTTTATATTTTGGGCCAAGTTGGAGAGCGATTCCAACTTGGGGAACTAGGTTTTGTGAGTACCCCTAGTGAGATAGCATTTTAGAGGGAATCATCCGGCGAGGGTATACTCGAAGGGATGGATAGACAAAGGTTATATATATGGATGTTGTGGTAAAGGTACGTATATAATGGTAGTAATTATTATATACGGTTAATAATACAGTGTGTGATTTATTTACTTTATATAACTTGTGACACGGTTATATGATACTATTTAAGAGGTATTAATTAAGTTAATTATGAGATAACTTATAATTCAAGAATCATTATACTCGGGTTAGAGTAGTATGGCAAGGGAAGGTTATACCATGACTAGTTGGATGGGGTAGTACAACTAGGTGGGGTTAAGGTAACTGGTAGGTATGCACAAAAGTGGAGGGGTGAGAATGTCCACAAGGGAGTGCGACACTAACTTAAATATGAAGCGCATTCATGCATTTTAATTACTGTAGTTAATTCACTTGCTAAATATTTTCGAAATGTTTTGGGTTCTAACCCTTGCTATAAAACTATTTTCAAAACCTTTTAGGTGTCCAGCCACATGGACGCCAGGATTGATATTCTATTTTAGGGACACGGAGCTGCGGGATATGTTGATGCTAGCCGGAGTTTGCATTAGACGCATCTTTCATTCATTCCTAGAGTAGGAATCTTGTATCAGTCTCAGTTTTATTTAGGGCATGTCGCCCAGACTTTCAGTTCAGTTTCAGATTTATTTTATTCCCGTGTTGGATATTTATTTTTGATTATTTCCCTTTGGTGGCCGATGGTTTATTCGGCAAGTTTTGTAATTAATGATTCAGTTTATTTTCATTCCGTTATGTGAATGGTTTATATTTAATTCCGCATGTACTGTTTTGTTTAATCATAAAGTTAAAATTGGCACCAGCTTTTGGAATACTAGGTGGTTAGTAAGTTTTAAAAAGTTTTCGACAGTGATGCTAAGGATGATCCAACTGGGATTCCTGTTTTAATTTGGTATAGGACTGATCACCCGGTATTTTATTAGGCGGGGTGTCACAAAGGTTTTGATCATCCATCTCCTCAATTGCATAGCGCTTATTGTCAATTTTTTATGGAAGTGGCCTCATAATTTTATAGACAATTTCTTTTCTATCATAGATTATTCCATTAGCATGCTGCTTAGTCACTATGTCTGTCAACCAAATATTGAAGTCATCAAATGACTCATTCACGACGAAAGTGTTGTACTGTTAGATTAATATTTGGGTTTTAATAGCTTTATCACGTGTATCTCCTTCATGTGCAGTCACTAGGGTGTCTCACGCTTCCTTAGAGGTAGTACAAAATGATATCCCCTTAAATACGTGTTCATTGATAGACCTGAATATAGAATTTTTTCCTTTGTTATTGTTAAGGAAAGTTTGTTTCTCTTCTTTAGTCAATTCACTTAGTAACTTTCTAATCCTCACGGTACTTCCTTCTGCGGCTAGTTTAGCGGGAAAAGTATAGCCATTTTCAATAGCATCCCAGACATCATCTCCCAATGTCCCTTAAATGAAAGCAACCATCCACACTTTTCAGTAAGGGGAGTTGGTTCCATCAAAGAGAAGGTGCCTGGACAGGTTACCTAATCTCTCAAATTTCTCGTCCATTATTTGTTTTAACAAAACAATTTATTTTACTCGAGATTTAAAATTTTGAAAAGCTAATGCTCTGATACCAATTGAAAACGTACCACTTCAGTTGTTTAATACAAGATTAAACAGTCTAAATGGCTCAGAACAGTTTTTTGAAGCAACTATATTCTTAAAACAAACAGCTATCACAAATGTGTAAAAAGAAATTATGAATGAGATATTTCAAGTATTATGTAGCCAAGTTTTGAAAACCAAAACTGAAAACAGTTTTAAATCTTCACGCCAAAAGAAAGGGATAAGAGGAAGGTTAAGTACGCAAGTGCACAAGGATTTTTAACGTGATAAAACCCCACCCAATTGGGGAAACTTCCACAGAGGTCTCTACACCTCAAAACCAAAAATCCACTAAAATAGAGTAACAGGTTACAAACTATATAGGAATCTAAACACACAAACAGACCTAATCTAAGTTCAGAAAATATACAAGTTCCTCTAGATTATTCTGACTTCTCCTAAGGCTCTAATGTTGTAGATGTCCTCTCAGATTTGTAACGGCACTCCTTTTAGCTTTACGTCGACTCTTAAAGTCCAAAATCTCTCTACCAACACGTTTTAGTGTTGTAGTCTGAAAGTGTTGTGATGTGATGTGCCTAACATATGCACGCAACTCACACACACTTATTACATACAGAATGAGAATTAAATTACAAACAAATTTCTAATATGTAACAGTAATTTCTAAAATTAGTTTGATCAAAACTCTTTGACTTTTTTATCTTTATATTTATCCTCAAATCAAGAGGGAATCTTGTTATATAAAAGAGCCAAGATCCTAGACACATTCTTTATTCGAAAATGTATTGATATTTCACAAAATGTGAAATATATGAAAGTGTAAATCCCCAATCAAGATCTCAACTGGATCTAAGTCCTGATATTCTCAGACACTAAAATCAGAAATGATTTTGTTGGTTTAGGTTTTGAAAGAAACATTAACATTTTTAAAAACAGCTAACAAAATAAAGATTTCTCGAAAGAAGAAATCAAACTTACTAGTATCTACGTGATATGTATCACGGAGTCTCAAATCTCAACTTTCTATGAAATAAAATTCGATTATAATTGTGTGAATTAGTTGGACAAGAGATTAAGAACTAGAGAGAATGGATCTTCTCAAATCTCAAACTAACTCAACTCTCAGAAGGTTTTTCTGGTGAAAATTTGGCCGGAGTTAGGTTAGGTTTTATTTCATTCTCTATTTCTTTCTCTCTCTCTCTTTCTTCTCTCTTTTTTCTCTCAAAGGTGTAAATTATCCTAAGATTGTAAGCGTTGCATATATGAGTCCTATTTATACTAGAGCAGGGAAAGCTCTGGAAGGATGAAGGAAATCAACGATCAGGATTAAATGCAAATGATCGAAGTAAATCTAATGGCTGACGATGCACCGCTTTTAGACACACTCTGATTGGTTAAAAGGGTTAATACATGGATCGCTTTGAAGACATGCAAACCATTGATAAAAATGATCCAACGGTTCAAGTAAAGACTCATATATGTGAGTTAAAGAAAATACAAATCTAACTGTTATAATACCAACACGTGTAAGGCTAAGATTAACTGAAAAATGTGTGTTTTTGAAGTTGAAATAATTCAAATTTATACCACAATATTATCTAGAACTTTCTGTTTCTACCCAAGCAAAGTTTTAGGCACTTAGGGATATTATAAAATATCCCCAAAACTTTATAAAGTCCAATTTTAAATGTTTAAAAATCAATTTAAAAATTCTAAAAATTATTCAAAATGTCCCAAAAATTATAAAAAATAATTTTAATGGGATTTAACACACATACTCCCATATTGTGAAGAATGCCACAAGTAAATGCAATCCTAAGTGAATGTGTTGGTGTTCTACCTTTAGTAACTTTTGAGGAATTCAAATGAAGAGTCTGAAGGCTATTTGGTATACTTAATTTTGTCACTATTTCCAAACTAAATGAGCACCTATATAATATAGACTCAAGCGAGTCAAAGATATAGGGTCCTTCAATCTTCCCCTTTAGAAATATGAGACAAAATATCCTTTGAGTCATCGAGGACTCGTAGGGATACAAAAGAAATATGAAAAAACTATTCCTATACAAAAATTCTATCTACCCAAAATCCAAGAAAAAAAATTACATAACTCAACTAGTTACAGACCTATAGCCTATCAAAATTCTGATGTAAATGAAGGTAGTGATTCCTGAAAATAAGATAACTAAGATCAAGATTTTTTGTTGAGAATTAATCAAGAATGTCCAAGTAGACTCAAATTTCTCCCTCATTTTGTCTCAAATGGACAAAGGGTAAAGAAAACAAGTATAAAACAATAAATCATTATTCTGCCATAACCATACCAATAAATTTTCGCAAAGATTCAAACCGAAGATAATCCAAAAGTTTAGTAAATAAGTCAGTTAATTGCAATTCATTACGTAGGTAATTAATTTCTAACTCCTTAATTTCAACTAACTCGCATATGAAATGATATCTGATTTTAATATGTTTGGTACTAGAGTACTGAACTGAATTTTTAGAAATATTAATTGTACTTTGATTGTCACAATAGAGATTTAACTTATCTTCAGATATACCATAATATTTTAGTATTTGTTTTAGCGAAAGTAATTGAGAACAACAACTTCCTACGGCAATATATTCGGATTCGGCAGTAGACAAGGAAGTGCAGTTTTATTTCTTACTACTCGATCCTACCAAATTGTTACCAATATAGTAACATGCTCTTACTATCATCAGAACACCCAGCCCAATCAGCATCAGTGTATCCTACTATAGTACTAAAAGTGTCTTTAGTGTACCAAAGTCCTAAATTTAGTGTGCCTTTAATGTATTTGATAATTCTTTCAATGCATAATAAATGACTCTCTTTAGGATTATTTTGATATCGGGTACACACGCAGACAGAGTACATAATATCAGTACGGGAGGCAGTAAGGTAAAGTAAGTTTCCTATCATGCTATGGTATAAAGTAGAATCGATAGTTTTAGCATTCTCATCTTTTAAAAGTTTGACAGAAGTACTTATAGGAGTCCTAGCTTCTTTAGTTGTTTCTAGTCCAAACTTCTTAACAATCTCTAAAGCGTATTTAGATTGTGATACAAAGAATCCATCTGAATTTTGCTTAACTTGGAGTCCTAAGAATAATTGTAACTCCCCCATAAGTTACATGTGGAATTCCTTTTGCATAATGTCAGAAAATGTTTTGACATTTGTAGGGGAGGTAGATCCAAAAATGATACCGTTTATATATACTTGGGCTATGGTAATGTTTCTGTCAAAATATTTGACAAAAAGAGTTTGATCATTCCCTCCTCATTTAAAACCATTGTTTAGAAGAAAGGTATATAGACGTTCATAACAAGCTCAAAGAGCTTGTTTTAACCCATAAAGAGCCTTCTTAAGTCGGTAGACGTAATTTGGATGATGAGGGTCAATGAACCCTTTGGGTTGTTCTACATAGGTCACCTCAGTCAAGATGCCATTAAGGAAAGAAAATTTAACATCCATTTGATATATTGTGAAATAGAAATAATAAGCTATTGAAAAAAGTAAGCGAACAAACTCGAGGAGAGTAACAGGTGAAAAAGTTTCCTCGAAATCTATTCCTTCAATCTAAGAGTTTCCCTGGGCAACTAATCTAGCTTTATTCTGAATAATCATCCCTGATTCATTCGTTTTATTTTTAAAAATCCAACGTGTGCCAATAACCCTTTTATTTTCAGGCTGGGGTACAAGATACCATACATCATGTATGACAAAATGAAGAAATTCCTCCTTTATATCACTTACCCACAAAGGGTCATTCATTGATTCACTAACATTCTTTTGTTCTATAAGAGAAACAAAGCACGCATAATGAGCAAGGGTACGTAGTTGGGATCTTGTACAAACTGGCTTAGTAGGATTACCAACTACACTATTTAAAGGCTGATCTTTGGAAACCCAGTTAGACATTTCAGGGGTATCAGCTGGTAAGGACGCATCTATCTTTGGAGAATCATAATTTAAAATATTTTTGGATTCATCCACTATAGTTGGTCCCTCGATCTTAATTTCTAGATTACTGTCACTTAAAACTATATTAATGGATTACGTCATGTTTTGGTACGAAGATTGTAGACACGATAGGCTCTACTGTTTGGAGAGTATCCTAAGAAAATAGCTTTATATCTTCTGGTTTGAAATTTAGACAGATGTTCTCTATCCTTACAGACGTAACAGGCGCTACCAAAGGCTCTAAGGTATTTTAGGTTAGGTTTATTCCCATACCAAAGCTCATAGGATGTTTGTTTGGTATTTTTCCTTAGATAAATATGATTAATTATGTTACAGGATATACGAATAGATTCTACCCAGAAATATTTAGGTAGGTTCTTCGCATGAATCACACACGAGCCATTTCTTGAAGGGTACGATTTTTGCGCGCAGCAGTTCCATTTTGTTGAGGTGTCTTAGGGGCACTAAATTCATGTTTGTAACCATTATAGCCACAGTATTCAATGACACCTGAATCTATGAATTCTCCTCCTCTATCACTACGAATTCTATCTACTTGGGAATCCTTTTCATTTTCTATATGAACTAGGATTTTCAAAAACTTACGAAAAGTTTCTAACTTGTGTTTTAAAAAGGCAACACAGGTAAATCGAGTGAAATCATCAACCATAACCAAGATATAATTGTTTCCACAAAGACTAACAGTATCATAAGGACCCATTAGGTCCATATAGATGAGTTCTAGAGGTTTAATTGATAGAACTTCTTTAACTTTCTTGTGGGGAGCCTTAACAATCTTTCCTTCTTGATAGGGACCACATATGATGTTTGAAATTGGTTTGATCTTAGGAAGACCTCTAACTATCTCTTGGGAGCAAAATTTACTAAGACTGTCATAATTAATGTGACCCAACCTATTATGCCATATCTCATTGTCATCCATTCTAGCAATGTTACAAACCTCTGTACTTGGATTGACTGTATAACAATTATCTAGAGTACGAAGTCCTGTAATAATGTAATCACCTTTTTCATTTAAAATTTTGCAATTGTTCTTTGAAAAGTGATAGTATGGTTAGAGTCACAAAACTGTGATATACTTAGTAAATTGGCTTTAAGACCTTTTACTAAGAGAACATCCTCAAGAATAGGTAATCCTTCTTCACGGAGTGTTCCTTTACCAATGATCTGGGTGGATACACCATCTACAAATAAGACTTTTCCTCCGGATAAGTTAGTTTTATTTGAAAGTTTGGAATCATCCTCGGCCATATGTTTGGAACATCCACAGTCTAAATACCATCCAGATGTTATGTGTTCAGCTTTAAAAGCACTTATCACAATGTTACATTTCATCTGGTGTAATAGATCATCTTTTCTAAACCAAATTGATCTAGTTTTTAATTTGCACTTATTAGCTCGTATTTAATAAAACTTGTAAGCTTTTGTCTTTTCTTTAAAATATTTTTGCACAGGTTTATAAGTATTATAAACAGTTAGAGCATTTGGTTGAGAAAAGAATCTAAGATTCCTTTTTGTTGATGGTTTTTTAGTATTAGTTCTTCTCTTCCTATTTTGATAGTTAGAATCCTTGTCTGGCTGTCTAGGAAGGATATAATTGTTTTGGCTTCTCCTATAATAGTTGAAGTTATGGTAAATAGGAAAGTTATAGACTGGATTATAAAGACGTTTGTAATAGAAACCATTAAGAGAATGTCCATAGACATCACAATAGGAGAAGTAAATATGGCATGTAGAACTCATAACCTTAGGGAAAAATTTTACTCAAAGTCTTGTCTAGGTTTTAAGCCCTAGTCTTGTTCCTAGGTGGAACAGGATGAAATGATGAATAAGATTGTCTAATAGGAGGGGAGACGTATTTAGCCTTATGTTCAACATTATTCTTAGAGTCACTTGATTCACCAATGTCTAACTTTAGTTATTTTTAGTCAAAATCATTTTTCAAAGTTTGAAAATCTGAACAAGTTTCAACAGGTCTTTTGCCACCAGAGACAAACTTAATAGCTTCAAAAGATTTTGTTTTCTTGAAATTGTTGGGGAAAAAGCCTATTTCAGTTATGTCATCAGAATTGGTCTTACTTTTAGCAACACAGTATCCAAAATATTTAAAGTTATTATCAAATTTATCAAACTTTTTTAAGACTGTTGATGTCTTTTCTTTTGTTTGTTCCAATTCTAACAATGTTCCTTTGTATTTTTTTCCATAATTTTCATTTGAATCAGACAACTCTTTCAGTTTTTGTTCAAAATTTTTAGTTTCATTCTCATGAGTTAGACATTGAGAAGTGCACTCTTCAGCATTCTGTTTGATCATATGACTTAGGGTTTCTATCTTTTGTGTAAGATCTTTGATAATTTTTTCAAGACTAATGCTTTTCTTAAGAGTTTTTGTGTACAGTGTGTTAATTTTCAGAAGGTCTTCATTATCGGAGTCACTAAGTGTTCATTGTGCAGTGTCCCCTAGCGATTCATTTTTAGGACTAACACACCCATTGAAATCAACAATAGAGCGTTCCCTTTGACTCAAGCACACCGTGTTTGAAGCATTATCAACATTATCAAGTAACAAAGCAGACAAATCAGTAGGAAAAGCATCATTTAACATAGCACAATCAGGTTCCTTATCATTAGTGTATATGATCTAGCAAAAAAGGACATACGAGGGTCATAAGTGTTAGATGACTCAGGTTCATTATTCTTCGATTCACTTGAGTCATCTCAAGTCTTGCAACAGTTAGCCCTAGTATTCTTGTTCTTATTCAAATTAATTATACAGTCACTAGCTAAGTATCCTAACTTGACACATATGTAGCATTCAGTATTCTTAAGGTCCCTGCTAGGTTTGTTGTCAAGTATTTTCTCATGAGGCCTATTATTAGATTTGTTTGAATAGGTAGGTTTGCCTTGTCAATTTGCGATTTTATTTCTGAATTTCACAATTTTCTTGAAATGTTTTGACATTAAAGCAATCTGGTTATCCAAGCTCTCTAAATTACAGTCCTCACCTGAATCTAAGTCAATTTTAGGTAAATGACAATCAGATTTAGTCAACTTAAGGGTAAAGACAAGATTGGAAGCAGTATGTTTCTTATGGTTCTGAGTTAATTAGTTTCTTAAACTCTAACTCCATTTTCACAGTTCTTAGCTTGCTACTGAGGAGTTCAGGGGTAAGGTTTTGATTGTCCATCTCCTCAATTTCATAGCGCTTATTGTCAAATTTTATTGGAAGTGTCCTTATAATTTTAGAGAAATTTCTTTTCTATCATAGATTATTCTATTAGCATGCTTCTTAGTCACTATGTCTGTCAACCTAATGTAGAAGTCATCAAATGACTCAGTCTCTATCATGACTAAAGTGTTGTACTGTTGGATTAACATTTGGGTTTTAACTGCTTTAACACGTGTGTCTCCTTCATGTGCAGTCATTAGGGTGTCCCATGCTTTCTTAGAGGTATTACAAAATGATATCCTCCTAAATTCATGTTCATTGATAGACATGAATATATAATTTTTTCCTTTGTTATTGTTAAGGAAAGTTTGTTCCTCTTCTTTAGTGAATTCACTTAGTAACTTTCTAATCCTCACAGTACTTCCTTTAGCGGATATTTTAGTAGGAAAATTATAGCCATTTTAAATAGCATCCCAGATATCATCTCCCAATATCCCTTGGAAAAAGCAACCATCCTCACTTTTCAGTAAGGTAAGTTGGTGCCATCAAAGAGAGGGAGCCTAGACTGGTTACCTAATCTCTCAAATTTTTCGTCCATTATTTGTTTTAACAAAACAATTTTTTTTTACTCAAGATCTAAAAAATTTGAAAAATCAATACTCTGATACCAATTGAAAAAGTACCACTTAAGTTGTTTAATACAAGATTAAACAGGATAAATGGCTCCAAATGGTTTTTTGAAGAAACTATTTTCTTAAAACAAACAACTAACACAAGATGTGTAAAAAGAAATTATGAACGATATATTTTAGGTATTATGTAGCCAAGTTTTGAAAACCAAAACTAAAAATAATTTTAAATCAGCACGCCAAAAGAAAGGGATGAGAGGAAGATTAAGTACGCAAGTGCACAAGGATTTTTAACGTGGTAAAACCCTACCCAATTGGGGAAACATCTACGGAGGTCTCTACACCTCAAAAACAAAACTCCAATAAAATAGAGTAACGTATTACAAACTGTATAACAATCTAAACACACAAACAGACCTAATTTGAGTTCAGAAAATATACCAGTTCCTATGAATTATTCTGACTTCTCCCAAGGCTCTAATGTTGTAGATTTCCTCTCAGCTTTGTAACTTCACTCCTTTTAGCTTTACGTCGACTCTTGAAGTCCAAAATCTCTCTACCAACACATTTTAGTGTTATAGTGTGAAAGTGTAGTGATGTGATGTACCTAACACATGCATGAAACTCACACACACTTATTACAGACAGAACGAGTATTAAATTACAAACATATTTCTAATATGCAATAGTAATTTCTAAAATCAATTTGATTGAAACTCTTTGACTTTTTTATCTTTATATTTCTCCCCAAATCAAGAGGAAATCTTGCTATATAAAAGGGCCAAGATCTTAGACATTTTCTTTATTCGAAAATGTATTGATATTTCACAAAATGTGAAATATATGAAAGTGTTAATCCCCAATCAAGATCTCAACTAGATCTAAGTCTGGATATTCTCAGAAACTGAAATCAGAAATGATTTTGTTGGTTTAGGTTTTAAAGCAACATAAACTTTTTTAAAAACAGCCAACAAAATAAAGATTTTTTGAAAGAAAAAATCAAACTCAGTAGTATCTACATGATATGTATCAAAGAGTCTCAAATCTCAACTTTCTACGAAAGAAAATGAGATTAGAACTGTGTGACTTAGTTGGACAAGAGATTAAGAACTAGAGGGGATGGATCTTTTTAACTCTCAAACTAACTCAACTCTCAGAAGGGTTTTCTGGTGAAAATTTAGTCGGAGTTAGGTTAGGGTTTTATTTCATTCTCTCTCTCTCTCTCTCTCTCTCTCTCTCTCTCTCTCTCTCTCTCTCTTCTCTCTTTTTTCTCTTAAAGGTGAAAATTATCCAAAGATTGTAAAAGTTGCACATATGAGTCCTATTTATACTAGAGCATGGAAAGCTCTGGAAGGACGAAGCAAATCAACGATCAGAATTGAATACAAATGATTGAAGTAAATCTAATGGCTAACGATGCACCACTTTTAAACACACTTTGATTGGTTCAAAGGGTTAACACATGGATTACTTTAGAAGACATGCAGAACATTGATAAAAATGATCCAACGATTCAAGTAAAGACTCATATATCTGAGGTAAATAAAACTTAAATCTAACTATTATAATACCAACACGTGTAAGGCGAAGATTAACTGAAAAATGCGTGTTTTTGAAGTTAAAATAATTCAAATTTACCCCATAATATTATCTAGCGCTTTCGGTTTCTACCCATGCAAAGTTTTAGGCACTTAGGGAAATTATAAAATAGCCCCAAAACTTTATAAAGTCAAATTTTAAATGTTTAAAAATCATTTTAAAAATTCCAAAAATTATTTAAAATATCCGAAAAATTGTATAAAATAATTTTAATGGGATTTAACACACATACTCCCATATTATTAAGAATGGAACACATAAATGCAATCATAGGTGAATGTGTTGGTGTTCTACCTTTAGTAACTTTAGAGGAATTCAAATGAAGAGTTTGAAGGCTTTTTGGTAGACTAGGATATGACTTAATTTTGTCACTATTTTCAAACTAGATAAGCATTTATATAATATAGACTCAAGTGAGACAAAGATATAGGGTGCTTCATGATCAATTGCTATGAGTTACATTGGTCCCATGCAAGGCGTTCGTGCCTCTTATGGGGCCATTTTGTGACTATTTTACATTTTGTACCCTTAGTAGCATGTTTTTAAGCCTAAGTCTACCTATCCATAAACATAAAATATACACAAACTTAATTAAATACAAGGGTTTCTTCAATATGTATGACACAAAAAGGGTTGTCATATAATAATATAGTGTTTCGAACCCATTCTTCCTCTCAATCAACTATAAGAATGGCCAAATTAGGATTATTATCAACAGAAGACTAGAACTCTTTAGGTGCCTTCAATGCATCTGCTTCGGTAGTCAAACCCTTCGGTGCATGAAAAATAATAGACCAATTTTCATCGTCTACGCACCTATAGTGGAATACCTTCCTGACATTTTGAAAGGAATAAATAAAAGGATCGTCAAATAAGCAATCTTTTCACTTCATCTTAGATAATTCTACCATTAGAAGTTTTGAGGGAATATGAACTTTACAACCATTAGTAATGTCCTCCATCTTCACCCAGCCATAATAGAAGATGATTTCTTTGAAGTCTAAGTAATCTAGTTCCAGGATTTGTATCCCATAATATGTCAACACCATGTCCTTTGGATTGTTATCGCTTTTGCTAGCTACACAAGAAGTCAAGAAACAAATTTTTGTTATGTTGTTTTGCGTCAATAGTTTTTTGTCGCACGGGTTTAAGAAAAAATCAAAACTATTGATGTGGAATTTTTTAGACTCCTTCAAACGAAAAGTAAGACCTTTGGCTAGGCATGAGAACCTTGAAGACACATCACCTTTCTTTAAAAAGTGCATTTTTTAATAGATTTGTATTAGGCCATATTTTACAAGACATACATAAATAACCTCAACATAAGAGTTTAGAATTACCTCTTTTGATACCCATGCCCTAAAATCACTTCTCTTAGGATTTCTGGCTATTTTGTGCCCATACTTGCTAAAGGTGTTCATGAAATTATAAAGTTTAGATGGTAATGTAGAGAATACAAGTAATCAAAAAAAATAAGTTATATATGTAGTTACTTACTCTCTCCATTCTTCAATTTCATCTTTGGATTCGAAGACATAACAAGTTTCTTGCTCATATTACAGATTGGTGAGACTCACCTCTTTAAGGTTCCCGAAAGGTAATTCATACTCAAACTCGTCAGGTTCTTTAATCACTCATTATTGAAGAGGATTGAACCTCTAAGCACTTATTCTGGAATATATTCATGGGTGTATAATGATGATTATGTTGTTATGTATCCTTCCATAATTAACCCTCCAATATATCGCGTATTTTTAACATAGTATTTGAAGTTTTTCATTAATCTGTCAAAAGGATACATCTAGTGATACCTGACAAGTCCACACAATAGCGCATCATCGCATAAATGCATAAGCAAGTGGACCTTGATGTCAAAGAACGATGGAGGAAAATACTTCTCCAAGACACAAATCTCCTCGGCTAAAGTTTCTTTCGCATCCATAATGTGCTTCTTGTTTACCTCTATTGCACATAATAAGGTGAAGCACAAACTAATATGCATAACTTACTGGCAAAGATCTTTTTGCTCAAAAAAGCAATGCTTAAACAACATGGGGATTAATTGGATGATGATATGCCAGTCGTGAGACTTTCACTGTTTCAGGTCATTTATTTGGTAGCTTACTACCCTACGCAAATTATTGGAATAACCACTCGGAGTCTTCAAATTAAAAAACATGTCTAGGAGGATAATTTTCTCACTCATAGTCTAAGTGAAAGTACTCGAGGTAATCAAATTTCTTCCAGTTGTAGGATTTGTTTTTAACTAAAATTTTATTCATCTCCTTTAGATCGCGACGCGTCGTCTCTCCATCTTTCGAATGAGGCCCACCCATAATTATTCCTACTAGATGTTCCGTAAAATTCTTCTTCTCTACATCAGATCAATTACATGCCTTACACGATGCTCTTTCTAATATGGCAAGTCAAAAGATTGATCGTCTCGACCATGCCTTCATTTTACTAGAATCTTACAGATCCTCCATAGATATATGCTTCTGTCCTACAACTGGAGGTGTTTACCTACAAACTTATTCCCTGAAGTAGGAACCTTTGCCTTCTCCTTAATTTGATAATCATAAAGTCGAGCTAGTTTCTCCTACGCTCTTCACCGATAGGTAAAAAGTTAGAATTCTCATTCCTAAAACAGTGATTGCTCAACAGAAATTTAAGATGACAGGTATAACTCATCTTCATAATATGATGTAGCCAAGTGGAATCGGTTTCCTCCATAATAACTATGAACATTGCAATTAATCTTAATTGACTAAATAAATAAAAGAAAGCATGAAAACAATCACAAATATGAGGAAAAATCCCCCAAAGGGGCCAAACCTTTTTATTTCACTATGACTTGTAACAACTTACAAACACAGAGATATACAGCTTGACGCATGAATATTCATAGGCGTCGATTCATTGTCGTCGGTAAGAGATCCCGCAAGAGCTCCAATCATCAGCAATGGACTCCACAAGTGTACTCCAGATGAGTAGAATAAGTAATCTAGGGTTTAAATCATTCACATATGAATTTAGTACAATTTGGTGAATCCAAAGAAGTTTACAACTCTCAAAAATGAAGTCTTAAATTGGAGTTGTTTCTGCAAAAAACAAAGTTGTGAAGACTTGGAAAACGTGAGTGCAAAAGTAGGTATTTATAAGAAAATGAAGATGGCGCAGTTGCTCGAATGAAACAAGGACATCGCTAGAACGACAGTTGATGTCGTTTGAATGACTTGGCGCTAGATGCGTATGTAGTTTGAACGATAGTACGATCTCGTTCAAACGACGTGAACATCAAATACTGCTCGCCTCTACACTTAAAAAAAATTATTATCACGTAGGAAAACATTTCAGGTACTAAAAAACTATTTATAAAAATTCCCAAATAAATATGTAAACATTAAAAATTCCAAATTAAATATTTTACCATAATTGCGAGTGGAGTAGTAGGAATGTTGAAGACGCACGTTGCATGTTGCTTAGTGAGGTTGCACTACGCACGTATGAAGATGATGGATGAGTGAAGCTTCAGATTCAGATCGAGGTCGTCATTGATGATCGTGTTGATGTGCTGAATGTAGCGGTATAAGATATACATGTTGTGATCTAGGACACTTCGAAAATTTCCAAGATACTAAACGGACATTTATAAAATTATGTCCTTACAAATTCTTTCGGAACATATGGTACATTCTTTTTCCAATGAAATGTACATATCTTACAGTCTTGCATCATACCCCACATTAGCAAATGCAATTTAACGTCTTTCAAAGAATTAAAATTTCCATTTATACAATAGTTGCACAAACACAGAAATTTGTCACTATTAAGATTTCTATCTGCATATTTAATAAATTCTCGAATGCCCCTTTACATGATTATCAAACACTTTATGACTCTCTTCCATCCATTCTTTGTATTATGAAAAATCCATTGAGTAGTCTTCAAAGGGAAAGTCATTTAGTAGTCTTCAAAATCTAAGTCACCTATATAACTAGGTTAAAACAAAGGTCATGTTCGATACAAAAACTCTCAATTTATAATTCAAGTAAATTCATTCAAACCCAAAAAATTCAATAAAAATTCAAAGAAAATTTATTCAACTCGGTCAAAAAGAAATATTGCAAGAAAATTCATTCAAACTAAACATATATCCCAGATAATTCAAATAATATAAATTTGTTCAAAACAAAAACATTGTTCAACGCGTAGACTCGTCCAACAAATGAACCGACCAAGTGATAAAACAATTTATATAATTTCTTAGCATAAGCCTTTCCCCGTGGTTAATGTACAAAGACTCATCTCCACAACCAAAATATATTTTATCGACTAACATTTATGTTTCACCCATCGCCAAAGGCCGATTGCGGACATGTGTTCTGATAATCATGAAAACGAGAGTACACGTGATAATAACCCTGCTATTGGTCAAGTCCCTTATATAATATGACTCTCCAAAGTCACCATATGTGGATGACGATTGTTGATACCAAATTTAGTCTGCTAACATGGACCATTCACTCACAAACACGTGTCAACCAACGTGGCAATTACAAATAATTCTACCAAGAAACTCATTGCCACCGAGCTACTCAAGTGCCCGAGCAACTCAGTCATACCGAGAAACTTAGGTGTCCCGAGAAACTAAGGGATCCGAGCAACTTAAGTGTACCGAGCAACTCAGGAGGTCCGAGCTACTTAGCGTACAGAGCACTCACATCAGGAGAATCAAAAAGATGATTGCGCATTAAATGTTCATTATTATCGTACAAATGAATATGTCTACTAGATAACAGCGCATTGTCCTTTCACATGTACAGCCTGAAGGCTATGAATACATTGTAACCTCCTCATTAGAAGGGGACTCTGGATCTCTTGGAAAACCATTTATCGATAATTCCAGTCAAACAGTCGATAATACAAAAAGAGTGGACATAGGCCATTCTTATAAGGTTGAACCACTTTGAAAATCTTTTGTCTTATTTTATTTTATCTGTGATTGATAAATTAGAGATAATTTAATTTTTTACATCAACAGATTAGCGTCGTCTGCGAGAAACGACTGTACTTATCATTTTTCAACAAAACAATTCATCATCAATGGCCGACAATCCAGAATCCAGTAATCGAAATGCTGGGATCCCTCCAAATCCCTCTACTCCTCCAAATGTCCAAGATCTGGCTGGTGTAATGGCTAATTTGGCCCAAGGCCAAGCGGCCATGCAAGAAACCATACGATAACTCATACAAACTGTTCAAGGTGGAGTGTCGGCCCAATCAGGACAACGAAGTGTTCAGAGAAACACCCGTTTACCCTCTTCGCGTACTAGGCCAATGTTATTCCCAGAGGAATCTCGATCCAGATGCACCGAATCATTTCATACTGAGAGATCTAATGATCCTTCTTACCAACCTGGTCGGACTTCCTCAGTACGAGCTATAGATTCTCAGCAAAACATCACTCTATCTCTGGAAAGGACCAGTGCTCTAGAAAGGTTGAGTAGAGTCTCTCCTTTTGATCGTTTGGGCCCTAGGAGGAATATAAGTCCTCCTAGGATTATGTCGAGGAACTCTCCACGACCATCCGATTTAAGGGAAGGCTCTGCCCAATCACGACCAATTGCTTGTAATGAGAGATCCTAAGAGGCAAATTACACACGATCAATTGCTCGAACCAATAGGCCCGAGGAAGTAAACGACGCATGGAAGGGACCAATAACAATAACACAGATCGGAAATGATCGGACTAATATTATATGTGGAGAAAGAGAGTACAAAAGAGAAAGAGAAAATTACAACTGATGATTTACAACTGAGGAGAAGCTCTCCTTTTATAGCCTCTAAAGGATAACCTTAGCTTTTTCTTAATGAATAAACAAAGAAAAGAAAACATAAACGTGGGCTGCTGAAAACATAAACGTGGGCTGCTGAATGTAAAGTGCACAGTGATTTGCACAGTAAAAGCACACAGTATTTTACAATGATTCAAAAAAGTAAATAGTAACTGATTTGGATGTTTTTGTTTTAAACGTCCAAATCGTCATCACATGCGTCAGCTGTTTACTGTCCATGTGCATATCCCACTTCGTGTGCTGGATGAATTGCAGTCGTCCATGTGGGTTTATTTCCTTGTTCCAATTGTCATGCATCGAATGCATTGGCAATATTGGCCTCAGCGACAGAGTCGAAAGACATACTATCGTTAGGGCTGTGATTTGGAGGTCCATGTAATTGGGCTTGTTCGTATTCCTCCGCATGGCTTAATTGTTCAAAGGGAACATCCAAATTATTTTTGTTTTTCAAATTATTTAGAAACTCCCTTACTGCCGCTCGTTGTTCAAGCGAGGTAGTATAATTTATCGGTAAATCGGTAACAAATAATCGTCTGCCATCAGTTACCATGAATTTTAATGCTGATTCCCGACAAAAATATTCTGCATGGTTTGAAGTATTGATCAGGTTTTATGACCAATATCTCGTTGTGTCCAACTGGTCCAGCGGTACATTAAGTGCAATTTCCCAATTTTGTTCAATCTCGTCCCATTCGTAGTCCTCAGTAGCTCTGAGGTACCAGATCTGGTAGGGTTGATAGAAAATTTCTCTTGATCGCCAACCAATTGTGCTTGTGATATGAAATGACAGATAGCGAGTATATTTATACCTGCTTTTTGTCAATACATGATAGATCATGGTTTTGATCATCATAGGTAAAAATTCAAAATGAGTGGAACAGGCTACACTGGAGAAGATTAGTTTGTTTACTAACCCCCATTCAATTGTTTCAATATCCCAAGGTGGATATCCTTCTTCAGTAATGAAATGCAGTTTTGGCATGTCATCACTATAATTTAAGCTAGAGTAAAAATGTTGGAGTAAAAGACTTTTTATCTTTTGCTCATGGTCCTCGATTTTTGGTAAAATTTCGATTTGGAATAGAGGACGTGGGAGAATTATCTTTGCTTTTTCAAATAGACAAATTCTCCTGATAGTGTTGAAGATCTTGTCAGGAAAATCATTTTCCAGTAATTCAGAAAATTCCAGAAAAGTATCAATTTTTTCCAAAGGAAAATCTTCATTTTCATAGTTTAAGCTTTTTATGAGTTTAAGGCTCAGACTTTTGAATTTGTCCAAAGTTGCTGTTTGTTCAGCAATTTTGTTAGCAAGGATACTCATATTTTTTCTAAAATCTTTCCTTTTATCTCGGAGATGAGATTTCCATGCTTCATTTAATGGTGTATACAACTCGCAAGGGATTCCTGGGTTGTGAAAGTCATAAGTTTCAGTATCAAGGAGGCTTTCCTTGGTCTGTAGTTTGGAGAACTGGTAAATCATATTAGGAGGTCCTAACTGTTTCATCCAATTTTCCCATGCTGTAATGGCTTCTGGCATAGTGTCAAATTTTTGGTGACATGCACCAGGGTATTTGTTTACTTGCATAAAACATTGATTCCAGTTGTCATAGAAGCCTGGATTTCTTCCACTGAATACAACATAAACAGGATTTTGTTTAGGTTGTGTAGATGATGATGCTTGGGTTTTTGACTTTTTAGCAACAGTTACCCAATCTCCTTTTACTTCTCCTTGGTGCTTATCTCCCATCCTGAAAATAGAAAACTCCACTTGTTTAGTGGTTTTGATAAAATATATTTCAAAATATTCCACTTGTTTAGTGGATGTTATTTTAAAATATGCAACATACTCCACTTGTTTAGTGGGTTTCTAAAAACTCTACTTGGTTAGTAGGTTTTTCTTCATAGTTCCTGCTAAGATAATCTGCAAGAAAATTATTAGTACCATTTAAATGTTCAACTTCAAATGTATAGACAGCAATTTGGTTGAACCATTTAAGTCTTCTTCCTTCTAAAATATTTCTTTTATTTATGAGGAAGTCTTTGACAGCTTTATTATCTGTTCTGACAATAAAGTCTTCAGGTGCTAAGAAAATATGGAATTTTTTAATAGCAAGCTTAATTGCTAATAATTCCTTTTCAAAAATAATATAATTCAGTTCATTTGGTTTAAATTTTCCTGAATTATATCCACATATCAATTCATGTTTTTGAATTATTTTTGGGATAGTGGTTTTCTTACCACGAATACCAAAAGTATTGGAAGGATTGTTTTCATTCCAATATTCTGCAGGAATTGCTTTGAGAACACATCCCCAGCAATTATCCGTTTAATCCTAGTTTTATATAAATAACTATGTTATTTAATCCTAGTTTTATATAACTATGTTTATATTGTTATGCTAGTATTATAACTATGTTTATATTGTTATGCTAGTATGAATGTTAAAGTAGAAACTATTATACTCCATCACAGAACTTATGTTTCTGGAGAAAATTTTAGGGTAAAATATAAAGTTTTTGGAACTAAGTGTCGTAATAATTGTTGTATGAAATATCGTTTAATCCTAGTTTTATATAAATAACTATGTTATTTAATCCTAGTTTGTTTTGTCGCTAAGATTGGTATATGCAGTTATAATCTCCATATTATAATCAAGTAACGACTGTCATTGTAAAAAAAAAAAGTAAAAAAAAAAAAAAAAAGAGTAAAAAATCACGGTGAATTAAATATAAAGATATTATTATATTATTTTGAAAATCTTTAAAAGTTTTCATAAAACCCATATCCCTATTATTGTTTCAAAGCCCATATTTCCATTTGCCAAAAAGCTACTTTAGTTAAGCAATAGGCATTAGGAAAACTGGTTTTAGGCACCTGAAACAACATATAATAGGAGGTCTTAGGTACCAATGGAATCTCGAAAAGATGAACAAAATAATAATAATATTAATCTACAATGTTTAGCACCATGGTTACAAAAAGATGAGTCTATGTATAATCATAGTTTACATATAGATAAAAAATATGAAAATGATATTAGTAAAATTAGTACTACGTTAAATAGTTTAACTGATATAGTTTTTAGTTGGGTCAAACGAACTGAAAGACATCAGGTCGTTAATCAAAATTATGTAGAGAAAAAATTAGATTGTATTGAATTCAACTTAAACAAAGTTGATCAAAAAATTAGTCAACTCGAAACGGTTACAAATTTAGATCTAAAAGAGGAGACTAAAAAACAAATTGAAAATCTATTAACCAAAATAGATAATCAAAATCCAGAACAAACTGGAATGAATAATCCAGGGGATAACAAAATTCCTAGGTTATATTATGGTTCGGAAGAAATTAAAGCTCTTCAAACAGAAGAATTTAATTACACCGAATATATAAACGTTCGTGAAATATTAGATTATTGGAAACATCTATACAAAGATCCAATATTAACTGTTTCAGAACGTAATAAACTCATTGAACAAATACAAACCACGCATTTGGAAAATGAAAAATTATTACAACACTATCAGTATGAATTAAACCAATATTCATCTGATGAAGAAGAAATTCCACCACATGTAGTAAATACAATTGATGGAAAAAGGAAGGCTGAAGACCCACTTCAGGAATTCCAAAATTGGGAAGCTTTTGAAGATTATATGCAAACCCCTGCATATAAAAATGAAAAAGAAGATTTTGTTAAAACAGGCAATGCTTCTACAAGTAATACTAAAAATGAGGATGAACCAAACCCTTTTTTCCTAAGAAGAGATAATTTGAATAAACAAAATATATCTCAACATGGTATTTATCTTGATCTAAGGCATATACCTTTTAAAGATCAAGAACAAACTATTAATGAGTGGGCACAATCCATGTCTATACTCATTACTAATTATAAGAGTACATGGTCTAAAGAAAATTTTTTAGACTACCTTGCTGCAACACTCCAAGGTGATGTTTTACAGTGGTTGCAACAATGGGAAAGCTCAGAAAAAGGAATTCAGCAAAAAACTGAACTCCTACAAACCTTCAAATCTTTTGATGAAATATTAAAAGGATTTGTTGAAATAATTAAAGAAAATCTAATTGGATATACTGGAGAACCCAGACTCCAAGAAGATGCGTGTTACATCTTATCTAAACTAGAATTATGTAACATTTGTCAATTTGAAGAATTTGTTGAACTATATAAAAAATATTATTTCAAACTAAAACATTCAGAGACCAAACACTGGATGGATCAATTCTTTCATAAACTCCCAAACCCATGGGATGAAATAGCCTTAAAATCTTATCCCGGCTGGTTAAAAACCATCGGAAAGGATGAAAAAGATGACAATCTTGGTTTTCGCATAAATTGGGTATTAAGAAAAATATCTGACCACTGCATTGAAATAAAAGCCAAGAAACAAGTTAAAAATCAAATCACGAATTCTAAAGCTGGTTATAAATGTTGTGATAAGATTTTAAAAGAAAACTGGAAAATAGGATGTAATCCACCTCCTAGAAATTCCAAATATTCTAAATATTCTCGAAAAAGAAAATTTAAATGGAAACCTTGGAAAAAGAAAACATCTTTTTCAAAGAATAAAAAATATATTAGAAAAAAGAAACCTTCTAAAAAACCACCTCTAAAAAAGAAGTGTCGTTGTTACATTTGCAACGAAGAAGGCCATTATGCACCTGATTGTCCTAAAAAAGGAAAAAGTGCAAATAAAATGATAAAATTTCTTGAAGAACAAGAATTAGAAATATTCTATGGAGAAGATTTATCTGATTCGGATATTTCTAATTATGAAATTTTATATGAGATTGAATCTGATTCGAAAACATCCGATGAAGAATTCGTATTTATGTATAATACTGCCGAAGTGCGAGGTAGTAGCGAAGATGAGCTACAAACAATAGCCCTTCGTGAAATAGTTAGAGAAGAAATCACTTTTACCAACGAACAACTACAAGAAATTGATAATCAAAGGCAACTTATAAAAAAGGAAGATGTCTATAAATTATCAAAATTCAAATTATTCTCAACAAGAATATTTGAACAATTTAATGGTAATACTACTGCTGGCTCAACAGATGATGAAACAGCAGATATTAAACTTTTTGATTTAAAAAAGATCAAAAGATGGAAAAAGAAACACCCAAATATTAAATATATACACATCGGGTTTATTCAAATCTGTATTACTGCCCTGTTTAGACAAGGTATGGATACACCCGTAGCTATACTGGTCTTAGACAAAAGATTCAGTAATCCTATGAATGCCATAATTGGAGGAGTCCAATCCAATTTGGTAAATGGAGTTATTTGGTTTAATATAAAACCAAATTTCTTCATATCTATTGATGATCCAAACATTGAGGAATCTGTCATTATAAAAATCCAAACCAAAGGAATAGGAATGAAAGATACCTCACGAAATATGTCAATACATTGGAAAACAATTTATGAATTGACAACTCTACCACATACAAATACACAAAATGTGGATAGAAATATTTGAACCTCGACCATTTGATTCGGCAATACAGCCCAGATTAATCAACTGGAGAGATTTGGAAGTACCAAAACAATGGATACTACCCCAAATAACAGAACCACCTCCTGAAAAACAACAAAACAGTGTTGAATTACAGGTATCTGGTAATAATGTCTATTTTAAAAATAAACATTCAGAAAATTGGCAAAAGAATTTTCCTGACAATGATTGGGAAAAATTAAAGGGAAAAAACCTTTTAAAAGGCGAAAGTAGTAATAGTAAACCTCCTATTGCTATGAAAAATATACAAGTACCAATATTACCTGGAACAAATTATCTAAAAGAAGATAATATAAAATCCAGTCAAATTTATCATTTCCAATTAGGAAAAGAAGAAATAATCTTCTCACCAAGCCATGGAAAGAGAAGATATACTTATGTATTAGGTTACTTCAATTTTGCAGGCTATAAACCATATAGTCTTTGCACATTAATTGATACAGGAGCAACTATATGTTCTTGTAGACCTAATGCTTTACCTCCTGAAAAATGGATAAAAATGAAAACCCTATTGCTGTAACAGGCATCAATGGGACACAAAATTTTATTGATTTAAAAGCCAAAAAAGTGGCTATATGGTTTAATGAAAAGAAATTCATTATTCCGAAAATCTTATGCTTTCCAGAAATGCATGGAGATTTTATTCTAGGCAACAATTTTATCTCAGAATATTTGCCTATAAGTATTGATGAGGGAACTATAAATTTAACCCTCAACAAAGATGTAGTAAAAATCCCTTTACTACAACAACATAAATATAAGTGCGAAAGAGATTTTCGCCCCACTAAGAAAGGGGATATAACTCCTTTTATCAAAGCCCTTGAAGAAACTCATTGGCTTTATACTATATTAATTGATAATTTTAGTGAAAACCCACTAAAATTATGGAATAAAAGTCCAAGATATTGTAATCTCAGACTAAGAGATCCCAATGTCATTATAAGAGTAAAACCAATGATCTACACCAGAAATGATATAGATGAATTTGATAAACAAATCAAAGAATTATTGGATATAAACCTTATTGAAGAAACAATAAGTCCACACTCTAGCCCTGCCTTCATGGTGAGAAAACATAATGAATTCATGAGAGGAAAAGCTAGAATGGTTATAAATTACAAAAGACTAAATGAACAATTAGAATTTGATGGTTATTTTATTCCAAGAAAAGATGTATTAATTAACCAAACTAAAGGAAAAAAGTTCTTTAGCAAATTCGATTGTAAATCTGGATTTTGGCAGTTAAAACTAACTGAAGAATCTAAGCCATTGACAGCCTTTAGTACCCCTAGAGGACACTATCAATGGAATGTTATGCCTTTTGGACTAAACACAGCTCCTCAGGTATATCAAAGATGGATGGACAAAATCTTTAAAGACCTTAAAGATTTTTGCGTTGTCTATATAGATGACATTCTTGTTTTTTCCAAAACCATAGAAGAACATAGATATCATCTGAAAATTATCTGTGAAAAATTCCAAAGACATGGAATCATTGTATCACCTAAGAAAATTGATGTTGAAAAAACAGAAATTAATTTTCTTGGCATAATCCTAAACCAGGATGGCCTACAATTACAAGATCATATCATCTCTAAAATAAGAGATTTTAATGAGGAAATTTTGGATAAAAAACAATTACAAAGTTTCCTAGGAATCCTTAATTATGGAAGAAATTTCATAAAAGGATTATCTCAAAAAGAATTACCACTTCTTGAAAAACTCAAAAAGAATGAAGTTTTTACATGGAGTGATAATGATACTCTTGTTGTCAAAACAATTAAACAAGAAATTATTAATAATTGCCCAAAAGTTTTTTTTCCTAAAATAGGAGATAAATTAATATTGGAAACTGATGCTTCGGATAATTGCTGGGGATGTGTTCTCAAAGCAATTCCTGCAGAATATTGGAATGAAAACAATCCTTCCAATACTTTTGGTATTCGTGGTAAGAAAACCACTATCCCAAAAATAATTCAAAAACATGAATTGATATGTGGATATAATTCAGGAAAATTTAAACCAAATGAACTGAATTATATTATTTTTGAAAAGGAATTATTAGCAATTAAGCTTGCTATTAAAAAATTCCATATTTTCTTAGCACCTGAAGACTTTATTGTCAGAACAGATAATAAAGCTGTCAAAGACTTCCTCATAAATAAAAGAAATATTTTAGAAGGAAGAAGACTTAAATGGTTCAACCAAATTGCTGTCTATACATTTGAAGTTGAACATTTAAATGGTACTAATAATTTTCTTGCAGATTATCTTAGCAGGAACTATGAAGAAAAACCTACTAACCAAGTAGAGTTTTTAGAAACCCACTAAACAAGTGGAGTATGTTGCATATTTTAAAATAACATCCACTAAACAAGTGGAATATTTTGAAATATATTTTATCAAAACCACTAAACAAGTGGAGTTTTCTATTTTCAGGATGGGAGATAAGCACCAATGACAGATTAGGGGAAATGGCCAAGGCCAAGAATCCTCTACAAAGAAATTTTGTCCAAGGGGCACCATTTGTATAGGCAATTATGGATTTTCCCACATCATCAAAATTCAAAGCTCTAATGGTGACGCCTAAATATGATGGAAAACTGACCCTATCCTTCATATAGAACAATACCAAGCTACTACCGATATCTATGCAGTTCCAGATAAGATGAGATGCAGGGCATTTTCAGGAACTTTTACCGAATCAGCCCAGATATGGTACAACAACCTTCCTCGGGGGAAGATCGTGACTTTCTTTCAACTGGCAGAGATATTTATTGGGAATTTCTATTTTGGGGCAAAACCAGTCAAATGAGTAGCAAACTTATTGAGTGTTAGACAGAAGACAGGTGAAAGCACCAGGGACTATATTAATCGTTTCAATAACGAGAAACTTGAAGTTATTGATTACGAGGAGAAAATAGCAATTACTGCTCTGATGAGTGGACTGTTGCCAGATAAATTGTACTACACTTTAGCCAAAGATTCGCCTAGGACCATGGCTGAATTAATGGCAAAAGTAGCCAAAATCATGAATGTCAAGGAAGCTATGCCAATGAAAAAGAATATGGACACTAAAGAGACCAAGGTCGAGGCTAATAAGACTAAGGAGAAGGATCAGAAGAATAATGGTGGCAATAGGCAGTCGAAAGCAAAGAAAGCACTGGAACAATTAAAGAAGTTTGGAAATTATACTCCTTTGAAGGTAGATATAAACCACATTCTGGAAGAGATCAAGAACAGCGAGGAGCTAAACTGGCCATAAAAAATAAAGGCAAATCCTGACAAGAGGAATAAATCCAAATATTGCGAGTTCCATAAAGACCACAGTCACACGACCAAAAATTGCATAGCTCTCCAGAATGAAATTGAAGCACTCATCAGATGAGGAAAGCTGGATAAATACGTTGATCATCAAAATGGTGGAAAAAACAACGATCGAGCAAGGCATAGGTCTAGATCTCCTCGTCGAGCAAAAGAAGACAAGAAGAAAAGTCATGAAGAAGACCCAGAAGATGACCAAGATGACCCCGATCTCCCCAAAAAACCAAAGCAGCCAGAACGAGAGGTATTTTCAATCCATTTTGGATCATTTGAATGTAATGTTATTATAGGTGGAGATGCAGGAGGTGGAGATCTAATTGCGAAAAGAAAAGCTTACCTCAATGAGGCTCAAGATTGCTCGTACATTCAGCGAATAAATCTGGCTGAAGATGATCGCCCGAGGAAGGTGAATAAAGATAAATTGGTCATTGGTTTCTCTAAGAACGATCTAGCAGGAGTACTATATCCTCATGATGACCCATTAGTGATCAAGATGAGGATGAAGGAAGTGGTGATTTCACGAGTACTGGTGGATAATGGTAGCTCGACAGATATCATGTTCTATCCATGCTTTGACAGTTTGAATCTGAAGTTAGCCCAGTTGGAGACATATCATAGGCCCCTTCTTAGTTTTACTGGCGAGAAGGTTTTTCCACTTGGGAAGATCAAGTTGGATATGCTTATCGGTACATGGCCTGCTTGTCGAACAGAAAGAGTACGCTTTTTTGTAATGGATAAACACGTTCAATCAGCTTACAACATCATCATGGGAAGAGTAGGGCTGAAGAAGTTCAAAGAAGTGCCATCTACTGTACATCAATGTTTAAAATTCCTAACCAATTTTGGGGTGGGAGTTGTGAAAGGCGACCAGAAAGTAGCTCGAGAATGCTATTATTCATCTGCCGAATAGGAGGAACGTGAAGAATCTAGGAAGAAGACTACTACCTATCAAGTGGATGAAATAGGAGAGGCAGAAATTGAAACATTAGACCCAAGAGATGAGTCTCAGCTCATAAAGGGACAGGTCGTAGAGGCTACCGAAAATGTCATTCTGGACGACGAGCACCCAGAACGAACAACTCAAATTGGGGCATCACTGGATATATTGATAAAACAGGAATTGATAGCATTTCTAAGGCGCAGAAAGAAGACTTTCGCATGGAGTCATGAAGATATGCCAGGGATAGACCCGAGTTTCCTGTGTCACGAGCTCAACATAAACAAGGAAGTCAAGCCAATAAAGCAGCGAAGAAGTGTGTTCAGTTCTGAGAAGAACCAAGCTATACAAGAAGAAGTAGAGAAACTACAAAAAGCCTCTTTTATTGAAGATGTCAAATATCCTGATTGGCTAGTAAATGTGGTGATGGTGAAGAAGAAAAATAACAAGCGAAGGATGTGTGTAGACTTCACCGATCTCAATACGGCATGCCCAAAAGATCATTTTCCTTTGCCCCGAATCGATCAACTAGTGGGTGCTACCTCGGGGCACGAATTGTTGAGTTTCATGGATGCTTATTTTGGTTACAACCAGATTAAAATGAAGCCTGAAGATAGGGAGAGTACCTCTTTTAACACCCCAAGGGGAACTTATTGCTATAATGTTATGACTTTTGGACTTAAAAATGCAGGTGTGACATATCAGCGACTGATGAACAAGGTATTTGCAGAGCAAATCAGTCATAACATGGAAGTTTATGTTGACGATATGCTGACGAAGAGTAAGAAAGTTGTTGATCATCTAGTTGACCTAGGTCAGACCTTTGATCAACTAGAGAAATATCAAATGAAGCTGAATCCCACCAAATGCATATTTGGAGTACGAGAAGGCATGTTTCTCGGATATATTGTTAACCAACGAGGAATTGAGACGAACCCTGAAAAGATCAAGGCTCTATTGGAGCTACGATCTCCCACGACGAAGAAGGAAGTGCAAAGTCTCACAGGGTGAGTTGTAGCACTTAATAGGTTTGTGTAACGAGCAACTGACAGGTGCCTACCATTCTTCAAAACACTCATAAAAACTTTTGAAGGGAATGATGAATGTGAGGAGGCCTTTCGAGAATTGAAGAAATATCTGGGGACACCTCCATTGTTGTCTAGACCAGTGATGGGAGAAAGATTATACTTATATCTGGCAGTATCAGAAAATGCAGTTAGCTCGGCGTTGATAAGGATGGAGGATGGAGTACAAAAACCAGTCTATTACACCAGTAAGGCTTTTCGAGGAGCAGAAATCAGATATCCGAGGCTGGAGAAGTTAGCACTAGCACTGATTGAAGTAAGCAGAACGATGAGGCCATACTTCCAAGCCCATACTATAGTGGTGTACACCGATATGCCATTAAGACAAGCTCTGCATAAATCCTAGAAATCAGGAAGACTGATGTACTGGGCAGTAGAACTTGGTGAATATAATATAATTTATGAGCCTAGATTGTTGCTCAAAGGGCAGGAAGTAGTGGACTTTATTGCAGAGTTTACTCAAGAAGACACCTCCGAAGAACAAAAGTCGAATACCGACCAACTCGTGGATGTTACAGAATCATCAAATTTAAACCTCGACCAACCTACGTCGGTGGACAAGAAACGAGAAGCGCTGGAGGAGGACAAAAATAAGCATCAAATATTCCACCGAGGAACTCTGTCTAACCAAGAGTTTGATAATGAGGTACCTGTGTGGAATTTGTATGTAGGTGGCTCTTCTTGCACTACAGGAAGTGGAGCAGGGATTATTTTAAATAGCCCAGATGAGATTGATGTGGAGTATGCTCTGCGCTTTCGATTTAAGGCTTCTAATAATGAGACTGAATATGAAGCTATGATCGTAGGTCTCAGTCTAGCCAAAACCATGAAGGCGGAGAAGATCATTGTATTCAGTGATTCGCAGTTAATCGTAAATCAAATTCTGGGGGTGTATGCAGCAAAAGGAGAATTAATGATCAAGTATCATGCGAAAGTAATGGAGATTGTATCGAGTTTTACTGCAGTTCAATTGATTAGAATACCAAGATTGGAAAACTCAAGAGCAGACGCACTAGGTCGGTTAGTATCTGCCACACGCACCGAGGTACGAAGAACAATCCCGATAGAAATCCTGGCTGGTCAGAGCATAGATGAAGATTAGATGATGAAATTTACTTCCCTCGACTTGGGACCATCTTGGATGGACCCCATTAGGGCCTATATTGAAGAGGGGGATTTGCCAACTGATAAACTCACAGCCAAGAAATTAAAGTTTAAAGTTACTCGTTATGTATTGACCAATGGCATTTTATATAGACGAGGAATTATAGCAAGGCTACAAAGATGTGTCCATCCCTTCGAAGTGAAAAGTTTGATCGAAGAGGTTCATGAAGGGTCTTGTTGAGCACATGTGGCAGGTCGGACACTTTTGCAAAGAATAACAACGCAGGGGTATTACTGGCCGACGATGAGAGCTGATTGCGCAGCTTATGCTAAGAAATGCGATAAATGTCAATGTTCTCTTCCATCCAAAGAACTCCCCAAGCATTGTTAATACCCATAACGTCCCCTTGGCCATTTGCATTATGAGGGATAGACTTGGTCGGGCCACTTTCGACGACCAGGGGAAGATTCAAATACCTTGTGGTTGTTGTGGATTACTTTACCAAATGGGTAGAAGTTGAGCCTCTCGTTGATATGACATACGACAAGGTCTATCAGTTTATTTGGAAGAATATCATTTATAGATATGGTCTTCCCCGAGGATTCATTACTGACCATGGAACCCAGTTTGACAACGAGGAGTTTGTCGCATATTGTCATCAGTCCAATATATTAAAGATCCACTCTGCACCAGTCCATCCCCAGATTAACGGACAAACTGAGGTGACAAACAGAACACTACTGAATAGTTTGAAAAGGTAACTGGACGATGCGAAGGCAAATTGGATTAACAAGATACTTTCTATGTTATGGGCTTATCGCACCACACCACGAACAGCAACAGGAGAATCTCCATACATGCTGGCATTTGGAAGTGAAGCCGTCATACCAGCTGAATTGGGTCTACCCACACACAGAGTACTGAATTTCAATTCTCCTATCAGTGACTTGATGCGACGATTAGATCTGGATATGCTCGAGGAAGTCAGAAAAGAAGCAGCAATCAGGAATGCTGCATACCAATAACAAACAGCTCTGTTCTACAACAAGAGAGTGAAGAAGTGTGATTTGAAGGAGGGGGATTATGTGTTGAAGAAAGTGATCCAAAAACATAACAAACTGGAATCCAATTGGCATGGACCCTATAGAGTAACAGAAGTTGTTCGTCCAGGGACATATAGGATTGAAACTTTGGAAGGAGAAGAGTTTAAGAATGCATGGAATGCAGAGCATCTATGCAAATATTATCAATGATTGAAATTCCTATGTAATGAAGTTTTCTTCAGTATGAATAAAGTGTTGGATGTTTTACCCAGTTCTATCTTTTTGTCTTTTTGTTGAAATTTTTTCATAATATTAGTGTTACACACTACATATCAAATTCAGAGCAATTACCACCAACTCCGGTTGGTCGGCAAATCAATTACCACCAACTCCGGTTGGTCGGGAATCAATTACCACCAACTCCAGTTGGTCGACAAATCAATTACCACCAACTCCGGTTGGTCGGGAATAAATTACCACCAACTCTGGTTGGTCGGAAAATCAATTACCACCAACTCTAGTTGGTCGGAAAATCAATTACCACCAACTCCAGTCGGTTGAAAAATCAAATACATTCAACTCCGGTTGGTTAAACTAAGCAGGAACATGGGATGCAAATCATTTCATTGCTTAGGCCCAAGGAGTGATAAGTCACTATAATCAAACAACAAATGGGACAAGTTCCATTATCCAAAAACAAAATAACAAGCAAACAGAGATATTCTACAAACTATTTAGAAGAAAATGGAATAGCAAAAGGCTAAATTTCTTCATTCAAAACAAGTAGAATTACATATGATGTGAAAAATATACTTCATTACATAAGAAACCCTATTCTATTGGCATTTTCCCTTCTGCCTTTGAAACAGGTTCTACCCCAGCAGGAGGATCATCTATTGCATAAGGGGAATTTATAAAATTCACATCTTGAAGCATTCTAACATTCATTACAGAATGCCGCTCAAGCAAGTGCTCTGGACGAGATATCTCAAAATTTGCATGAAGACTGTAATCCCCGAGATACTTGGAGATCAAACATTGAGGAATTGCCCGAGCAAGAATCCAACTTATATCAAGCTTAGAACGAGGCACAAGAAAATCGAGCACCCTAGGGTCATAGTAATACCATAAGTAGTGGCCCTGCTCCAATTTTAGCGCACACAGTGAATTTAACCATCCTTTCTTGTACCCCTCGTTATTTGATTGCTGGATTCGAGCATCAAGGTGGTAAAGGGCTTCATTATACCCAGCCATCCAAAATTCTCTGGGTTGTTTATAGAATTGATAAGTTAACCTCTCCAGTTGCTCGTGGATATTCTTCACCAGAATTTCCTTATTTTCCAAGGCAGAACTCTGGGTAGAGAGTTGTTCGCTGAAGTTCAGAATCTTCTTAGACATTTCTGCTAAAGCTTGGTTCTTCGCCATCAACTAAAAAACCTGATTCTCCAAGGCCGCTTGAGTTCTAGCTTCTTCAATAGATACTCGACCAACCCTTGCTCACCCCTGAGAAGAAGATCTTACTCGTCCATGAGTAGAGGTGGAGGGTCCAGCTCTTTTCAAAGTTTCTAACTCATCTCGTAAGTTGGCATTTTTTACCTCCAAGAAAGAGAAACCTTCATCATTAACAGGGACCAAGGCTCCCGAGAAAGATGCAGTAGATTTGAGTTTTTTATCTCTTCTTGCAAGCAATATTCTCCTGCTCCAACAACTTAGTAATATGTCTGTGCTCTTCAACCTCAAGCTTTAGAACGCTCTCTTTCTTCTCATAAGCAGAAATAAATTTATCATCCCTTTATCAGCACTCAGTTGTTGATATTTTTTCTCGTATCCTTGATGCAAAAGGGTAAAAGATTCTTTGTATTGCAGCTGAAGTTCCTCGATCATTCCTTGGAGATCTTCAATCATCTCATAATAGGCCACATTGTTGGCAACTTCACGATCGAGCAAACATTTCAGGTATTAGTAAGCTTCAACTGCTCGGTCAGAAGCACCTGATCCAAGGATGTCAATTATTTGGGCCTCATTCAGATCTGCATGACCAGCTTTGAAGTAGTCATTGCATTTTTTCATTAATTCTGTGTCATGAGTTGATAATAGCTCCATCCTGGCCATAAACTAGCAAAGAGAAGAAATAAAAAGAATCAATAATGATGCAGACAATGCAAGAAGAAGAAAGTCAAGATGAACAAGCAAAAGTTCGAATTTTTATTCATCATGAGAGAAAATATAAAGTTCGAGGTTACATTCAAAAAGAACAACAAAATTAAAACCCGAGCAACTTTACACCTTCTCCTTGTGTCTTACAACTTCCTAAAGAGGTTGGGATGAGGAAGTTGGTTGCTCAAAAGATAATGGTAGCTGCTCGGCAGGAAGGTTGGCTGGTTGGGGTTGCTCGAAAAGATGAACAACAGGAACCGTAAGGACCTGATCTCCAATCATCATTGAAGATTCATCTGAAGCAGCTTCATCCTCTTCTTGTTCTCCAGGAGAGGGAGGAGGGCCATGACTGTGTTGCTGGAACAATTCATAATTCTCAGCAACATCCATCTCTTTCAATGTAGCTACCCATCCATCCCTAAAGAATTTAACACCTACATACTCCATTTGAGAAGACATGGCAGCTAGGCCCTTGTTTCACCCTTTTATCCCAACCAGCACTGAATGATTTTTTAATTGCCTTCTTCCTTTTTTCCTTCTCCGAGGAGGTCCTTTCCCTAAGGAGCTCCTCGGTAGCCTTCAACCTCATTTCCACCTCCATTTTTTATCGCTCAACATCTTGAAGTTTAACAACTTCCCCTTCAGCAGACTTGAGCTTAACTTACAGCTCCTTGTTGCTTTGTTCAAAGTCTTTGTTGCTCTGTCAAGCTCCTTCAACTTCTTCTCCAATTCTTTGGAGGCATTCACTGCTTGGTTTCTCTCCAGCTCAATGGAATTGAATTGCTTCTCCTAAGCAACCTTATCTTCTTCGTACTTTTGACGAGAATTTTTTAAAGACTGGGTCAGACCAACAAAAGTTTCCTCTACTCCTCCCGAGGAGCTTGAAGCCCTAATAGCTTCATCCTTTTTTAGAATACTGTTGAAACACGTCACTAGCTGAAAAAAGAAATAACTTTAAGTTAGTACATGAACATGGTATTAAAAAAAAATAAAGGGGTTGAGTTAAAGATACTTACTGAGGCAATGTGTTGAGCAGCCAGGGTAGTAATTCTCTCACGAGAAAGGGAATCTTCAATGCTTTGGACTTCTGGGACAGTCCAAGATCTCACCAAACTCACACCAGATCTTGGAGCAACATAAGATGGAATACTACCTTCAACGTTTAAAGGCTGAGAGACGGGTTCAGCAGGTCTCTCAGAAGAATTTTTCTTTAACCTCCTTAAAGGAGCAGGAACATTCTCAACTAAAGACGTTATCTTTATTGGTGATATGACAATAACCTCGCTCAGAGGAGGGATAGCAACAGCCTTGCTCGAAGCCACAAGGGGCTTCTCAACAACTTTCTTGGCAGCAGCAAGAGGAGGTGCATCAATGGTTCTTGTCCCTTCTTCTGGGACATTTTGTTTACTTTTCTTTGCCTCCACATTAGCAGAGGCAGACTTGTCAAAAAAGGCAGGAGATCTTCTGTTCTTTATCAGATCACTGATAGGAATACTTGACTCAGAGGAAGAACCTTCTACACTAGTCTCAGAGGCTGGTACTTGGTCAAGATTAACCACCGCTGGACGAGGACGAGCAGTGAAAGATGAAGTATAGATCTTGTACTGCCGCAAGTAAGAGGCAGATCTAATATGTTCCTCGGCAATAGATTGATGCAAATCCCAGATAAGTTTCAAGTGCTTTAAATTAACATCAGCCTCTTTTGGAGGTTTTCTTTAACTGTCAACTGTAACAAATAAAAATAAATGTCAGTGATGCATTTTATCGAACATAAAGAAAATAAGATTTCGATAAATAAAAACAACCTATTCCATTGTCATAAGGGGGACATCTGGGACCTTGATAGATTTTTTATAAAAACCCCGTGCTCAAAATAATCCCTATTGGCATCGGGAAGATTGACAACTAAAGCTCTATTCAAAAACCTAGTTTTTAAATAGAACGTGGTGTCACTAACAACCCATCTATAGCAGTACATAATCTCTGGAATCCCTAAACGGGTTCCATGAAGTTGATTCAGTCTATGTACGCCGTTAACTATCCTCCAGGTATTTGGAGCTATTCTTGCAGGTACAACATCAAAATATTGGAAGAACTCCAAATATAGGGGATTTGGCGGGAAAGAAAAGACACATTCGGGCACAAAAAGACTTGGGAACCAATGTCCCTCAGCCAAAGAAAAATAATCATAAGGTTCAGAAAGTTTTTCCAAAATAACCCATGAAGGGGTTGAAAATTCAGACCGAAATTTATCCAGCGACTCGACAAGATAAACCATGATGAACAAAGTAAATAAAAGAAAGGGAAAAAAATCTTACAGAGAAAGAGAAGATCAGGTGACAATGAACGATGGAAAGAACGAAGGCACGAGACAGAGAGAAAAATGAAGAGTTCAAAGATAAAGTTTTGAAAAGTGAAAGACGATAGGATTTCTGCCGCGTTTAAATACTTTACCTCAGGAATAGGGAAAGGCAATGATTACAAAGAAAGACGCTTGCGTTTCTGGGGGCTAAAAGAAGAAAAGGGCACGAATATCGAAACGATCGTGGAAATTCAAAATATTTATGAAGCTTGATATTATGCGCTAAAAAAAACAATAATCCAAGCAGATTTCAAACAAAATGTTCCACACACTCCCTCAACCTCAACTGTGAAACATTGGGGGCTTCTGTTGATACCAAGTTTAGTCTGATGACATGGACCATTCACTCATAGACACGTGTCAACCAGCATGGCAATTACAAATACTTCTACCAAGCAACTCACTGCCACCGAGCTACTCAAGTGCCCCGAGCAACTCAGTCATACCGAGAAACTTGGGTGTCCCAAGGAACTAAGGTCTCCAAGCAACTTAAGCGTACCTATCAAGTCAGGTGGTCCGAGCTACTTAGCGTATAGAGCACTCAAATCAGGAGAATCAAACAGACGACTGCGCATTAAATGCTCATTATTATCGTACAGATGTATATGTCTACTAGATAACAGCGCATTGTCCTTTCACATGTACAGCCTGAAGGCTATAAATACATTGTAACCTCCTCATTAAAAGGGGACTCTGGATCTCTTGGAAAACCATTTATCGAGAATTCCAGTCAAACAGTCGAAAATACAAAAAGAGTGGACGTAGGCCATTCTTATAAGGCTGAACCACTTTAAAAATATTTTCTCTTATTTTATTTTATCTGTGATTGATAAATTAGAGATAATCTACTTTTTTACATCAACAACGATGAGGCACAAAATGTTTTAGGTGTTGGCATTCATAAGGGGAATGTTCCATAAGGAGGCATTTGGGAGGGAAATGTTCCAGCAGGAGGCATTTTTTAGGGGAATGTTCCAGGGAAGGATAGGGGAATATTTGAGTCATTTGAGGAGAATAACCCTATTGTTGAGTAAAAAGTCGAACCAAATTGTGGATTTCATTCATCAGGAGTTCCATGTTGCTTCAAACATTGCCCACCTCCTTTCATAGCTCTGACACCTCTCCTTTCGTCTTAGCATGGTCTTTCACATTTATTGCCACCTCACCCCTCATTGAAGAGATCTCGTCTAATAAAAGTACAACGTGCTATAATTTTCTACTTGGCATATATGAGCTCGCACCTTTTGTCCTACCCTTATGGTCCCTCCCAAGCACCTTAGTTAGGCCAAATTATTAAATGTCATGACTTTTTGACATGCCTTCTATCATTTCCTATAATATCATACTATAGTTAAGACTATGATTTTAATTATAACAATATTATAATGTGTATATATATGATAACTAAATTCAAACTCACCAAAGTTGGAGCCAGTTTTTCAGGAAATTTATTGGTCCCTTTTTCCCATTGTGCATGCAAGTACAAGTTGGCTCGACTACATCTTTACCTTCTTTCGGAGTCCCTTTGGTCCGTTCCTCCCATTTTACCCTTGAGAACATCATAAGATTTTTTCCCAAAGTTTGTGAACATCAACTTTTTTATTTGTTCAGTTTATTTCTTTCACTCTCAATTAGTTTTCCCTCCCTTGCCTCATTCTCTAAGAGGTCATTCCATTGGTTAGTGAGGATTTCAACATTTTGGGGAATTTTACCTTTCAGACCTAAAATATTAGAACTTGTTTCCCTCGTTGGGAAAAAATTCTTCTAAAGGTTCTTTTGATAGGTTTTCAAAGGATCGGCTATTTTGCAAAGAACCTTTGGCTTCGAACCGATTAGCAATGAATATGCCTTATTAAGTTGCTCCCAAGCGTCATCCTTTAAGGTAGGATCAACCTTTTTCCAGTTATCTATGCCCCCGATGCCCACAATCATATTTCCGAGTGATAGACGACGATTTTAAAAAAGCTTAACGTTGGCTTTATCACTGGTTGGATTATCCCCCACCAAAGGAGAATCCAATGTGCTTTTTAAGGTTAGATTTGGATCCCTTGGCAGTAATAGTTGGGGGTGTTGAATTACTTGGGGATTATTGAGTTTGATAACTCATAAATGGATTAGAATTAATATTCAGCGGAGTAGAGTATTGGTAACCCGGAGGAGATGAGAATTGAGGTTAGGGTGTAGAAGAGCGCCTAATTTGTAGTTTTCCGCTAATTGGTTGATTATTGTCATTTCTCTTTGATATTTTTTACAATTAAAAAAAAATTAGCGATGTATATAAGAAAGTACGGTTTACGACTATATATATGTATATACCTTTTCAATAGCTTTTAAAACATGCTCGATGTGTCTGATTTCCAACCAATCAGTATTACTTTTTAAAAATCTATGAAATTTTGCACGCGGCTAAGTGGGTAGAAGCGTGTCTATGATTGACGTATAAAGGTCCATGACATGAAATCGGAATCCTTTCTTCATCAACTAATTTGCAAGCTCATTTTTAATATGCATATGACGCGAGACGTCACAATCTAGGTCTTTAAAGGATGAATATTTTTTTTGTACAAAATTGTATCCATAAAGGATGAATATTTTTTAGCCTTTTCTAATAGTGTCTCCAATGCCAGTGCTCTATCGGGATTATACAGGTGAAATATATTCTCTACCCATTCATCCCAACATTTTAGCAACGAATACAGAATACGACAGAATTGGTAGTCTTGCAAGAGATTAACTCCAAAATTTGCAAGGTAATTAAATTGTTCAATTTTTCTTTTACCATACTTGTAAATAGGCTATATGGCGCGCACTAACGAAATATGTTTTAGTGAGATCAAATTGCATCCTTTTTTACTCTCATTTTCAATTATTACTACCGTGAATCATTTTTCCTAAAATAAATATATAGAAGGGTGTAAATATGAGTCATAAAGGCAATGGCTCTAATTAATCTTAAAAGAATTATGATTTTACATTGGATCAATCAGATATAACAACTCCAAATTCAGTTTGTTTTCATTTAATTAAACCTAAAATTACTATATGTCCACCATTTATGCAAGCCCTTCCACCAATTTGTGTTCAAAAAAAATCAACCATTTAAGGAAGGAGTGAACACAGCCACAACAAGTTAACCATATGACTTATTCTAAGCATTTAATGCATATATGTGTGCATGTGAGTCTGTGTACATGTGTATGTGTGCATGTGTGTAGTCGTCAAGATTGGGTAGTCGTTCAGACAAATAATTAATTAAAGGTTTATTATAAAGAATTAATATAGTGAGTGTTTTAAGTATCCATCATCCGTATCAAACCATGATCACTCAACACAATCCACAACAAATATCAACACAATAATCCAACATAAGTTTATCCCATACTCCTTCTAAATCGTCTACTTGATTGATTTTCAAGAACATAATTATAGAATATGAGATTTCATACACAATTCCACATCAAGGGTTTTATAAACAGTTTCTAACAATAAATAGGGCCATATTTCAATATAAAACATGTGAGAATAATTAAACACACACACATATAAACACAAACATTTGTTATGTACATTGATAAAGATTTATATACATAAAAATTTGATGTTTAACCGTTTATATATAATATTTCTAACTAACTTGAGGTTTTCTTAGAAATTATTTTTCATGCATTTCAATCTTTGACTCAATTCGCCCTTTTAAACATTTCAAAAGGTTCATCTTGTGTGAGGGTATATTTTGAGATATAATGGTTATTATTTAGTGTGCAGGAGAAACAAAAAAGGTTTTCAATTTGTAATCTTCTTTTTAATTGGAAATCTTCTTTTTATTATGTTTTACATTGTTAAGTCCTTCACCCGTCAAAGATAAACCCTACCCTAGGTATTTAAAAACATAACCTCTTATTCAATAAACCCTGTCACATTCCAACCATAACCATATCCCTTTAGTTTTACCCCAAACTTGCAAGGTTACTTATTACTAATTACTAATGTATTTTAATTATTTTATCAATCCTATAACTGAAATATTAAACTAGGTCCATCGAACATCCAGAAAGAACGCCTAAAGGAATTTTGCCAAACCCGAATCTATTCTACCTAGTGTTGAATCGATTCTCCCGACGGAATCGATTCTCTCCTAGTGTGAATTGATGATCCCCCCGTGCGTATGAAGATTTTTGACAACATGAAAATTTCGCCCAATTCTCACATCAAACCTACCTAAAAGACTATAGAATTAGTCAACCCCCTTCTCCTTCAGAGATAATTATACATCAGAATTATTAACGTAACAATTTCCAACTCAGATATAGTTCAATTCTCGAATTAAAAATTTCCAACTCAGATATATTCTAACAATTTACAACTAATATTCTAAAAATTAAAACATGAAATTATTAATAATTTTCAACTCACACATACACAATGAAACATACACCTACACACATAATAAGCACCCAAAAGTATACATTTTATACTCTGAATAGACATATTTTAGTTGCTAATTCTCGGCAATTTGGGTCTTATATACTTAATTGTATACTGTGCAGGTTTGATTGCAGTTGCGGTGTCAAAAGCGTTATTTCAAGACAAATTGCATCAAGAATGGAGTTAAATATCATGTCCCATAACCCTAACCTAGCCCAAACCTACCCCGAAGCCCGTGTGTGTTTAGTTGTGCCTTTTTAATTTTTTTAGATTTTTAGTTTGAGTTGTTTTTATTTTTAGGGTTTATTTTAGATTTATTTAGAATTTTCTAGAATTTAGTTTTAATTTTGATTTTTACTAGTTTTTAGTTTTTCGTTATCTTTATTTTTTTTAGGATTTCATTTATTTTTTAGTTTTATTAGATTTACATTTTTTAGGATTTTAGTTTTGGTTTTAATAGATTTTTATCTTTATTTTTATTTCTTTTTAGTTTTTTTATTTGTCTTTTATTTATAGATTAGGATTTTAATTTTTAATTTTATTAATTTATTTTTTTAGTTAGTTAGTGTTGTTTTTAAGGTCACAACTTAAATACACACACCCTAGAACTTATACACTTATCCTACACCTATAATACACACAAATCAAATCCCTCATCCCCACCATATTACCTACACCGCACACACCCTATCACCTCCCTCTCATCTTCTCTAACAAACCTCCAACAACCTCTGTCTCCTCTATCCTCCATAACCAAACATATACCCACAACTCTACCACTCTCTCCTCCACCATTAACACACCAACCTCTCATCTCTCTCACCTCCATCATCATCTCTACACCACCCAACATCCACAACCCCAACCCGAGACCAGCCTCTGCCTTGCCATGGCAGCCCCAATCGGATACCTCCCAAACTCGAATCTCACTCCTACCTAAAACCTGAACCCAGTAACCGATATCATAGTCAGCAGCATCGAACTCGACCTTCTCCCCCTACCGCCCGTACCCATCTCCGCTCCGATCTTCCTTCAACTCGCGACACAACCGACTCCGACCTCCCGACCCGAGGACCTCCCTGTGACCCAGCCTCACACCAACCCGAGTCCCACCAAAACCCGACCTTGCCTCAAATCCAAAAACCCATTTCCCTCTTTTTATCCCCATTCTTCCAACCATCTCGATTTTCTTCACCTGCCAAAGTCAATTAAACCACAAACATAAAACCCACATGCAATATAACCCTTTTTTTACCCCTTTTACCCAAAATGCCCCCAAATACCTTTTGTCTTCCAATTTTCAAAATTGTCCCTCACACAAATCATATTTTTATGACCTCACACCTCTCAAATCACATGTGCACTCCCAATTACCCAAACTATCCCTTATCTCCATGCCTACGATGTAAAGAAGAAGAAGAAGAAGAAGAAGAAGAAGAAGAAGAAGAAGAAGAAGAAGGCCCAATTTTAGGAAGGAATCTAGAAACCCTATCTAGGGTTTTAGTGAGAGAAAAACCATTTTAGTGTAGTTTTTTATATTATAATTTTTATTTTATTTTTTTAGAGATTAGTGAGAAAATAAATTAGTGGGAATCAATTTGAGTGTATTTTTTTATGTAATTTTCGTTTGATCATTCAATTGGAGGGATATAAATTCCAATGCAAGGATTGAAGTTCAATTACACATCAAGAGATTGGGTTTGATTGTTCTCTTCTCCTCTCATCTTATTTTTATACCTATGATTATTAATTTGTCAATTTTGATATCATGTTAGGCTAAATCCCCTTTCAAGGGGTGGGGTGAACTCTTATTTGATGCTATTTCAATTTAATTAGTTTGATTAATTAAAAATTCCCTTTGAATGTTAATTTTGATCCCTCGCCCTTAAATTTACGCCTCGAGAGAGGGTAAATAATTTTCGAGAGAAAATTAAAATTCTAGTTATAATACCCATTTTAGATTCGAATTGGAGATAGGGGTTTCTTAAGTGTGGTATTATTCCTTGAATTTCAACTCTAAATTTATTTTCTAAGATTTACATAAATTTTGATGAATCGATCCTAGCGGGTGATTAATTAAAAGGAGTGTAGATCTATTTTCTAGAGTTATGGGGTGTTAAACTTAATTTTCTAAAAGTTTACTATTAAAATTACATTTGCAACGAGAGTTGATTTGTAATTTTGATATTAATTTGGAAGAATTCAAATAATTAAATTAATTAGTTAGAATAGCTAAAATTTGTGGTGTAGTCCCACTCCTTGATTGTTCTCACATTTATTTACTTCTCTTTATCTCTTATTTTTTATTTAGACTTTGTTTTTCATTTTAGTCACTTTTTAGTTAGTTCTTTACATCTTTGATTTAGTTTAGTGTTAATTCACATCCCACAAAATTGTTTTAATATTTAAAAAGCTAAAAAAATAGAAAAAGTGAAATGCCCAAAAAGAAAATAAAAAGTGAATTACAATTGAGTTTGTCTCTAGTTTCACCCCCTTGATGTGGATTGATACCTTTACTTACCTCTACACTTTAGTTTGATATTATTTTTATAGGTATTTGAGGATTTTGATTGACTTGTCTTTGAAGACAACGATAAGCATATACAAAATTCAAGTTATCAACACACACACACACTAAAACACACATGCAATAAACATACACAAATAAATGGAGAGAGTATTAATATACCTCTGTTGAAAGAGAGAGAGAGAGAGAGAGAGAGAGAGAGAGAAATAGATAGAGAGTGATAGAGGAGGGAGATGAAGAGAGTAAGGGTGAAATGAAATAAGGTAGGCTCTATTTTAATTTATACCCAAAAGGTAGTCATGGACGAAAACCATGACCCTCTCTGTGACCAATTATTGACTTAAACTTGGTCACAGTTCAGGTTCGTGACCACTTTTATGACAAATTGAAGTTTGATAAATGGTCACGATTTTGGACCATGAAAAAGTAAGCGTGACATTTTTATACAGGGTGGGGGGTCACAGTTTCCAACCGTGACCATAGTTTACGGTTAATAGTCACGGGTGGGTCACGATCTTGGGGCTATGGGAATCCTCCCTACCGATAGACCTCAAACAATGAAAAAGTTTCCTTAGAAAAACACAAAAGTAAAGCAAATATGAAGAAGAGATTGGATCAAAGCAGATAAGTACCAAAGAAATGAAGTTCCATGATCCTGAAAGACTAGTTTTTATTAAAGGAAGAGGATAGATATTATAAGAAGTGGCCCACTGCCAACGGAAAGTTTATAAAAATAAAAAATTATATGGAAAAGCCTCTCAAGTCTTAGGGTTGTTGGGATTCATAAGAGCTTTACTTTTGGAGGGTCTTGATGATGGAAGAAAGGCAAAGATTTTCTCCTTGGATTCCTCTTATTGGGCCTTTGGAGCATAGGCTTCAGCAGAGTCGTTGTCAACACTACCTTTTTTATCTGAGCTCTCTTCATCCAACTGAGGGGCTTCAGTAAATAAACCAAAGATGTCGACATGAAGAAATAATGTCTAAACCATGGACTTGAAAGCTTTAAAATCATAACTAAAGTTATGGAAGAGATACTTTTTGAAATCCTCATACTTCATGTAAATATCCAACTAGTTCTTCATGATGGTATGGATCTTCCCATGAATCTCTTTGTGCCTCACCAAGATCTCAGCATAAGTTTTATGTAGCTCCTGACCATTAGAGGTCCGATGTTCCTTCTCAGCAGTTAAGTTTTTGACTGACTGCTTCAAGAACTCCACTTCATCATTAACTCAAAGAAGTCTCTCTTTAAAACTCTGAAGCTCAATCTTGTGGACTTGAAGAGTCTCTAATGTCACCTTTAGCTCAAGCTTACCAAGGTTATATAAATCCTCAACCTTGGATAAATAATATCGTGCGGTAATCAATAAAGATGCACTGTCTTTGAGAGTTTTTTCATTCAAGATATTTTACTGCTCTAATGGGATGACTTCTGCCTTCAAGGCATCCACATATTCTTTGATATTCTCCACTTGTAACGCTTGGTCATTGATCATTCGATCTAGGTGAATCCGAATGAGGTACCACCTACCTTCCATCTCAGTAGCTTTATTCCAAACCCTAATTCCATCAAGATATCCATAAAATAAGTCCTTTGTAAAATGTTGAGCCTGGAAGAGAAAATGGATATGAGAACATATAGAAGAAAATAAATATTTAAGGAAAGAGTTAGAGACGTATGGGGATACCTTATCTATCAGATGAACAGTTCCTTGGAATTGGTTGGGGTTCTCCTGTTCCTCAGCATTAACACCATATCTAAGTTGTTTGTCTTGGCCAATGAGCGAAGTCCATCCATAGCTGAGGCATATAAGTCCATCTCTTCAACTAAGGGAGGCTTGTAATATCTCTCTACCATAGGGGACAAAAAGTTCTTTCCCTTAATAATAGTTGGACCCTTTGATATACTAGGAACCTCTGTTGCCTTATCCAAACCCCCTTCCTTCTGAAGAGGCACCACCTTTTCTAAAGATTGTTTTTATTAGACCAAGGGTTACAATTCCTATAGAATAAAAGGATCACTTTGGGTTTCCCCAGAGTTCCCATATTCCCCCCAGTCTGCTTATAGTAAAGGTCGGGTTTTTATAGGCTTCAATATTGAGCCATCAGTGATGCTAGAAACCAAGATAGCCTCATCCATTAGATGGAACCTAGGAATAAGAATCTTCACTAAAGTACTAAACTTCAGGCATTTTGTGGTCTTAGTCCTCTTTTTCCAGTTGATAAAAGCCTTAGTAGTAATCTCTTGGAAAAGACTCTGAGTTACCCTTCGCTCCTCCCATTCATCTACTGGATCAGCAACACACAAAGGTTAGCCCTCGGAGAGTTAGAAATAAAGGAAATACCAAAAGAAAGAAAATATAAAGCCACTTATAGGGAGAATAGTCAGATTCAAGTTGAATAGAATTATTGGATGAGTTAGAGACTCTTTCAATCCTTAAGGTCTCAGATCACCCCTAGGTAGGTCATCTTCACCCTCATAGGATTAAGAAATGTCAGTAGGAAATTTAATGGCAGCCTTCTTCTTATGAGGCACCAAGTCATAGGGTTCAAACCCCAGTATGTTCGCCACTAAAATTTTATTGACTTCAGAGGATCCTCCAAATATTAGAGGCTTGGGCTCAGGCTACAGCCCACTGTTAAAGAGACGCGTGGCTATAACCAAGATCTTAAAGGGGGTGGAGACTAATTTTTAGGCCTCAATATCCCTATTCAGTTTCGATATGGTGGGTTCAGCATCCCCTTCAAAAGATGAATAAAGTTCAAAGTCCTAAATAAGAGGTTAACCCAAGTGCTAAAGGAAAAGTAAAACTTTAACATACCTACTACCGAAGGGGTAAACCATAGGGTAGGTCAGCCAATGGTCTCAGTAGGGTCTGGAGTTTCCCGAGCTACCCTAATGAAGAATAATTTTTCCTTCTAGTTTGTGAGGGCTTTGTGCCTATCCTTAGCAAAGGCCACAACGTTGGTCTTTGGGGCTAAGTACTTTAGACCCTTATCATGTGCATTTTTATACTCCTAAACCCTATATAATTTGAAAAATTGGGCCAAGAAAACATGACACTTGCCTCCGTTAGGCACCTTAAGGACAAAACTATGACCATTAAGGGACATCATGAGTTGGCCACCAATTTGGAAGGGGCTATCCTAATAGCTTTCAGAATCCTATCCACTGGAAAGGGTAAGGGGAACCTATCCCCATAATTAAGGAAGCACTCATTGAATTACACATTTTACGCCACCATTGAATAGGCCCTCGGAATGACACAATCTGGAATTTGATAATTCTTTATAATCTCCACTAAGCCCTGCTCCGTAATGCGAGAGGTGGTGTGAGACCCGCCTGTAAAGGCAGGGTTAAAAACACCCTCATAGTTAATCACCCATGTGCCTAGGGGAATAGTCCTAGTGACGGGATAAGCAAAAGTCTCGACCTTTGGCTCCACGATGGAAGGCAGAGAAATATGAGGCCCAACAACGGACAGGGGCTTTGGATCCAGGGCCTTTGAGGGGGCATTGTTCTTAATAGACATTATTGGGGAGAAAAGGGGGTTTTCTTAGCCAAAGAAATTCTAGAGAGAAAGGATGGTTGAAGAAAACAGTGAAGAATCAACCCAGCCCAATGCTCCCTTTTATAGCTGCAAGGACATATTTTATAAGTCCTGTTTACACTAGAGTATGTCGTATAACGCTGCAATCGTTAAAGAATTATTCAAGATCATTCAAGCATCAAGACGGATCCGAACATCAAAGTTCTTCATTAAAGAATATTTTACAAGATGAATTTGGTAAAGGTTGTGTTTTTATTCCTTCACATTTCACTTAGAGTATTGGGTCCATTATTTCATAAATTATTTTCTAAGAGTTGGAGCGGACTCTTTAAATGTTTTTAGTCCAAAATATAATTTTTAGAATTTTTGAGGTGATGCATTTAACAAGAAAAAGAAAAAGGAAATATATTGAATTTTGCTGTTCTCGTTTGAACGACAGCGTATGTTGTTCAAATGACATCGTGTGTAGTGCGAAGTTCCAACTGTCATTAAAACAACACTGGATTTTGTTCAAACGACAGTCCATCTCGTTTGAGAGACCTGTCGCCTTAAGTCTTCTATTTAAAGGACTCTCCAACTCCGTTTTTCATAAGAATTATATCTCGTTTTCATTCTGCAAAATCAGCAAAATACTTTTGGCTTCTTCTTTATTTTCAATTCACAAAAATCCCATATGTTGTGGTGAATTGTTTTGGAACCAAAGAACATACATCTTGTTAAAATTTGCTCTTGTGGGGAGGATAACCAACTGCTAAAAATAGGTGCCACTTGAGGGAGGTACTAGGCTGATAGACTGTTTATCATTAGGGAGTGATGCGGTATTCCTGGACTGAAGATAGGACTGCGGTTCTTATCTTATATCTGCGTGTGAACCACTAATGATGACACCGACCGACACTTCTAGGTATTCATGTGTCAAAATCTATTTCATTGCAATCCGTGTAAGTCGCGACTTATAAATATAGTGAAATTAAAGGTTTTTCCCTTCGAGGATTTTTCTTGATATTGGTTTCCTTTGCATGCTTATTGATTTTATGTTATCAAATCACCTAGTTGCATGCGTTAGGGTTTAACTAAAATTTGGGTCAATTAAAATTGATTTATTTGAGAAGCCACATTATTCCGCTATAGCACACTTCTAACAAATTGGTATCAAAGCGGGTTACGTGAATTTATCGCGTTTGATTTTGGTCTTTCGAAAAATTGTGTTTTTCTTAAAAATGGATTTTGGTGGTATTGATGATTTTTTATGTCAACTTTTTAAAAAGTCCAATTGGAACACTCACATGAACTTATGTTTTATATCTTTTGTTGAAAACGATTCTGAGAGGTGTTCCGGTTGTGAGGGTGTTGGCCACGCGATAGATGAGTGTCTCATAAATTTAAGAAAGCAATTGAAAAAATCAACATCTCATATTTCTACCCTTAGTGATAGTGATTCGTCACGAGTGATTAGTGATGATAGTGAGGGTCATGAAAATGAATATGGAAGTGTAGATGAGCATAACTTGCGAACGGCTTTAAATGAACTTTATGCTGAATCATTGAAAATAAATAAAGAAAATTTGAAACTGAAAGCTCAATTGAAAGAGCGTGCCTTAAAAATATTAATGATGTTTTAGTTTAAAAAATTAGGTCACTTGAGAAAATGTTGAAAGAAAAGCTAGGATATGTCGAGGGAGAGGGTATATAGTGTGACAACCCGGATATAATTATGATAAATCATATTTAAATCATGGTTACCTTATGGGATGGGGGTAATGTGTTAATGGTTTATATAATGTTAATTTATTATGTTTAGTCTAATCCTACCTTCATAACTCATGAGATATCGAATTAGTTACAAACACAAATTTTTAAAGTTTTCGGTAGGAATGTTCAAGTTGGAGACTTATTTTGACCATTATAATATATAACAATTGACTTGAGGTGAAAACTAGATTGTTATAGATATGTGAGGCCATTTTGTTTATGCCTAAAAGAGACTGCAACCTAGTCCACACTCTAGAAGAATAAGAGCATTGAAAGAAGAGGTGATCATGTGATTCAAGGGAAAGTCTGCATAGTAAACAACTCATTGAGGGGATAGATCCATAAAGAATGAGTTTGTCCTGTGTACTTAATCTGTTTTTAATGGCCAACCAAAGAATGAAAGCATGCCTTGGAATAGCCTTAGAGAACCATACTAAGTTACACCAGTCAACTCTAGGTTTAGGGGGTCTAAAATCCTCCCAAGTTGCAGCAATGGAAAAGCTGCACCTACTTAACCATTTAACAGAGTCTCCCCTATCCTCTCCTCATGTGGGGGAGGAAGGAGATACATTCACTTTTTCAAGGTGAGAAGTTCAGGGGAATTCGCTTCTGGCCATTGCCAAGAACCCTGAACAATGATATCACACACCAAGGAGATGCAAGACTTTCATGGAGTTCCCTCTCTTTCTTTGGCAGACGGTTTATGCCATGATGAACATGGTTTCCCATATTCAAATCTTTATCTCCACGCTAGACGTGGTTTTGTTTGAACAAGCCTTGTTACTACAGCTTGTTACTAAAGAAAGAATGCCATACTATTGAAGCGAGATGAAGCAAGCAAGGGAAGAGTTCCGACAAAGCGATTGATCCAGTTAAGACCGATAAATAAAGTATGGGGCAGGACCAAGGGGACGTAGGACATATTTATTTACAGGAATCGCTAGACATAACTAAAAGCTAGAAGAAAGATTCCCTAAGATTATAGGGGACCAGGAATCGAACTATGAAATTCCAGTCAGGACCGATGACCATCAACGGACCTTTATAATCTTATAAAACCCTTATTATAATCGATTATTTGCACAGATCTGCTGAAATAAAGCCTATATTCGCATTTGAATTGACCTCTCGTACTGAGGACGACCTATTATGAGATGGCTTGCACTAGGCTTTCTACTAAATCAAAGAAGCGATAGAGAAGAACTAATGGACAGACCAAACCGCCGGTGCATCAAATGGACATTCTAGAGAGAAGATATCATCTTTTTACGAATATGGGGTAAAGTAGTCATTTAGCCTCAAATGATATTTTGTCTTACATGTTGCCACGCGTTATATTTTGATTGGACCAAGGGGAGGTTCCTTATTATGACTTATAACCCTTAAAAATCATCATATTTCTTCACAAAATCAGACTTGGTTCATTTTGGAGAGTTTAGCTCGAGGAAAGAGAGTCGGGAAGAAGAAAGTGAGGAGAAAAATTGGAGAAAAATCCATAGAAATTACGTAAAAGTCCCTAGGGTAATTATACCCGTAAATCTTGTTATATTTTTGGAATTAATGATTTAAATGATAGAAATCATCATTTTTTTACTAAACTTTCATGTTTTGAAGTATAAGTATGGATAGATACGAGTTCAAGCAAAGTTGAACGCGTAAATCGTGTATATTGCTTCGATTGGAAACCTTGTGTATTCAAACTTCTATATCTTTTAGATTTACTGGAATTCAATAATTCCAGTTGGAGATGAAAATAGACTCATATATGTATAACATATCCAAAAATTATGTGAAAATCAAGAAATGAATCATTGGTCATAGTTAGAAATTCAGGTAAAAAATATGCCCCAAAAATGTAAGCATGCACACCATGTGTTCGATGTTTTGCTTGACATAGCAAATGAAGTTTAAAAATTATGAAACTATAACTTTGTATTTTTCAATAAATTATTGATTTTTTGTGAAATATCATAAAAATTTATGATAAGGAAAAATTATGAAAATTCTTGGAAATTGACTGAACGATGGAGCAGCTTATAGGGCAGATTTGTTATGTAGCAAAGAAATAGGCATATCTTGCTCTAGGAAACTTAAAATTATATGTCATTTTTTGGATTGGGAACCCAATATGTTTATGATGAAACTAATAAGAATAAATTAAAATGTATTTGGCCTATAATTTGGGTATGGTAAATATCTTACCGTGAAGTTAGATTGGACTTCATTTATGATATATGATTTGAATGGGATTATATGATGCTTATGAGTTGGGTTAAGTTTAAGTTATTCTTTGGATTGTTAATATCCTTATGATGACACTAATATTATAAGAATTTATATGTCAAAGGGAAGAAGAACAGATTGAACAAGTCCCAGACAAAGGCAAGGGAAAAACACATGAAGTGGCCAAGGTGAGTGTACTCACTGGAAAGAGATGTATTATACATGGTTATGGAGATGATTTTAATATCACTCATGGGTATGATGTATTACAAATGGTTATGGATACGATCTGAATATAACTCATTGGTGAGATGTATTATACATGGTTATGGATATGATCTGAATATCACTTATTGGTAAGATGTATTATTCATGGTTATAGATATGATCAGAATAATATTGAATATGAATTTGTTCATTTTAGTTGACTGAAATGGGAGGTTACTCCCCGACCCTGAATGGGGGAGATTTTTCTATTAAAAACAAGGGTTTACTCCTAGACCAGGAATAGGGGAGAATTGTCCATTACAGACAGGATATGTGAATCATGATTCCGATAAGTTGGTCATTCTTTATAAATGAGTCGGATAAGCATATAATTAGTCAATCTTTATGAATGAGCCGGATATATATATATATATAATTGGTAATTCTTTATGAATGGACCGAATAAATATGTATATATCATCACGAGGATATGGTTTATTGCATTTAATTTTAAGCAATAATGTAGTAGTGATGCATTTGCTGAGTTATTTTGCTCATGGTTCCTATGTTTATGTTTTTTAAGTAATGTGATATCACTGCCAAATCTAGGAGGTCAGTGGGGTTAGCAAGGGATGAATAAAACCATGATTTTGGTCAAATGTAAATGGGGTAATTTAAGCCCACTTATCTTTTCAGTAAGTTTTAATAAGCATAATTACTTTAAAATTGTGAAAGGTTTTAGTTTTATTGATTCATGTTAATAATTGAAAAAGGATACTCATGATTATGGTCTGGTTAAGGTAATTATGATTTGATTCAGTTTAAATTTCAAACTTAATTATAAGTAAATGGGTTGGGGTGTGTCAACTTTGGTATCAGAGCCTAGGTTTTAGAGGTTCTGGGGGGAGGAGCGCCTAGATTTGGCACTGGAAGTATAAATTATTTTGAGTCATAAGCAAATTGGCTTTATTGACTAACATTTGTTAGTTATACATTTATATTGTTGTATGGGATATGAAATGTAAGGATCTTGTAGGAAAGGAAATGAGATGTTAAGGTTTATTCGGGGATGATAGCGAATACATGTATTTTAATATGAATCATTGAATTATTTTATTTGTGGTATGGACAAACATGTCATTGAAGGAAAATTTTTAAAGACAAAATGTGGTATACGAAAATTGTGAAGTATTGGAAGTAATCTCTTCTTATATTGGAATATGTAGACTTGAGTTGTGTCATTTATTAAGCCATGGTTTGGTGTGTGCCCATTTATGTGGGAGAATAAGGTACGGGAACCCATATTCCATTAAAGGATGAGTGATAAATTGTTAGAGAGTGAATAAAATGAAGATTCACATGGTAAAGGTGAAGTGAGAAGATTAATAGTTGTATATTTTTAAATTTAATATGTGAATCGGTCTGAAATTCAATTACTAGTCAATATATCACAATTTATCTGAATATGGGTTCATACTGAATTATGATAAGTAGAAGAAAAGAGTAATAAGAGTTGAGATGTACTTGTTTAATAGCATGAGTATATGTAGTGGATATTACCCTTGTGATGTTTTGAAATTCTAATAGGAATAATGAAGTTGAGATAAAGTGCTAAAGAGTTGGAAGTTTAAAAATATTGGGGAGGCCTTTGAAGAGTATGTGTTGTGTATGGGTGTGGGAAAGATGCTAATCAGGTTGGAATAGCGACAACTGGTTTGGGTGGTTATTGAGTTGTATTTGTCATTGTGCGTACATGTTATCACTAAGAGTATGACATATAATATATATGATTGACATTATACGGAGTCACCAAGAAGTATGTGCAACGATAATGTGTTATGTGAGATACCGTAAGGCGATATATCAAGGTATTTGTACAAGTTATTTGAAAGAAATACAACATATAATAGTTAGAGAAGTATTACGGGGTTGGTAAGTATGATTAAAGTTTTAAGTGGTGACGGTACCTTTAACATCCAAGTTACCAAACGGTTAAGATGAGTGTATTATTGATATTGCATAAGAATATTATGTTAATAAACATTGGGATAAGAATATGATTGTAAAGTTATTGTGTTGGATAAATGACTTGATAAGGTCAATGTATGTTTAGTTAAAGAACAATCAAATGATACTAAAAAGGGGAATATAGTGAGAAGTTAGATTGAGTTCATTGTGCATGACTGCACAATATACATGAAGGTGAATATGAAATCTTGGTTAAGAATAAACATTTAGTGAATGATTGTTCATTTCATATATATGAATAGTAGTGAGGCTATATTTAAATTAAGAAATTGTAAGAATGATATTTAACATACTCTTAAACTTCAGAAATGATACAGAAAGTAGTTCGGGTCAAACACATATATTTGGTGTTGGATGGAAGATGGAAATGTGATGTGTAATAAGCTAGTCTGGTAATACGATATTTATTATTTGAAATATTACACGATGATAAGGATAGACTATAGGAATGAATGGAGAAAGGTAAAGAATGATACTAGGTTTGTTAAAAATATTTATTCATTGTGGATATATGCTGATACAACTAATAATCTATTATATGTGAATGTTCGACATACATATATAAAGGTATCAAGTAATATATGTGTTGGTAATTGGTTTTAATTGATAAGAAATAATTATATGATTATCCTTACGTGTAAATGATAAAGAAACTAAAGACATTATCAAAGAAGATTTATCGTACATCAAAGAATGGGTGGAAATTATTGATCAAAAGGAGCAAGTATTGAGGAATAAGGTTAGTCCCATAGTTAAAGTGTTGTGGAGGATCAATGAAATTAAATAATCAACTTGGTAAAGGGAATATAGCATGATTAAATAGTATCCTCAATTGTTTGGTAAGTGAAATTCATACTAAATTTTGAGGATGAAATTTTTTAAGGAGGGAAAGTTGTGACAACCCGGATATAATTATGATAAATCATATTTAAATCATGCTTACCTTATGGGATGGGGATAATGTGTTATTGGCACATATAATGTTAAGTTATTATGTTTATTCTAATCCTACCTTCATAACTCATGAGATATCGAATTAGTTACAAACAGAAATTTTTGAAGTTTTCAGTAGGAAAATTCAAGTTGGAAACATGTTTTGACCATTATAATATAACAATTGACTTGAGGTGAAAACTATATTGTTGTATATATATGAGTTAGGTTTGTAAAAAAACAAACGGTTCATCAAATGGACATTCGAGTGAGAAGATATCGTCTTTTTACGAATAGGGGGTAAAGTAGTCATTTAGCCTTAAATGATATTTTGTCTTACATGTTGCCACATGTTATATTTTGATTGGACCAATGGGAGGTGCCTTATTCCAACTTATAACCCTTAAAAAGCATCCTATTTTTCACAAAATCATACTTGGTTCATTTTGGAGAGTTTAGCTTGAGGAAAGAGAGATCGGGAAGTTCGGGAAGATGAAAGTGAGGAGAAAAATTAGAGAAAAATCCGTATAAACTACGTAAAAGTCCCTAAGGTAATTATACTCGTAAATCTTGTTATATTTTTGTAATTATTGATTTAAATGATAGAAATCGTCACTTTTTTACTAAACTTCCATGTTTTTATGTATACGTATGGATAGATGGGAGTTTAAGTCAAGTTGAACGTGTAAATCATGTATATTGCTTCGATTGGAAATCTGGTGTATTCAAACTTATATATCTTTTTGTATATTTACTGGAATTCAATAATTCTAGTTGGAGATGAAAATAGACTCATATATGTATAACATATCCAAAAATTATGTGAAAACCAAGTAATGAATCCTTAGTCATAGTTAGAAATTCAGGTATAAAATCTGCCCCAAAAATGTAAGCATGCACACCATGTGTTCGATGTTTTGCTTAAAATAGCAAATGAACCTTAAAAATTATGAAACTTTAACTTTGTATTTCTCAATACGCTTGTTGATTTTGTGTGAAATATCATAAAAATTTATGATATGAAAAAATTATGAAAATTCCTGGAAATTGACTGAACGATAGAGGAGCCTATACGGCAGATTTGTTATGTAGCAAAGAAATGGGCATATCTTGCTCTAGGAAACTTAAAATTATATGTCGTATTTTGGATTGGGAACCCAATATGTTTATGATAAAACTAATAAGAATAAATTAAAATATATTTGGCCTATGATTTGGGTATGTTAAATATCTTACCATGAAGTTAGATTGGACTTCATTTATGATATATGATTTGAATGGGATTATATGATGCTTATGAATTGGGTTATGTTTAAGTTATTATTTGGATTATTAATATCCTTATGATGATATTAATACTGTAAGAATTTATATGTCAAAGGGAAGAAGAACAGATTGAACAAGTCCGAGACAAAGGCAAGGGAAAAGCACATGAAGTGGCCAAGGTGCGTGTACTCACTGGAAAGAGATGTATTATACATGGTTATGGAGATGATTTGAATATCACTCACGGGTAAGATGTATTACAAATGGTTATGGATACAATCTGAATATCACTCATTGGTAAGATGTACTTTACATGGTTATGGATATGATCTGAATATCACTTATGGGTAAGATGTATTATACATGGTTACAGATATGATCAGAATAATATTGAATGTGAATTTGTTCATTTTGGTTTAATAAAATGGGAGGTTACTCCCCGACCCGGAATGGGGGTGAATTGTCTATTGCAGACAGGATATGTGAATCATGATTGAGATAAGTTGGTCATTCTTTATGAATGAGCTGAATAAGTATATAATTGGTCATTCTTTATGAATGAGCCGGATACGTATATAATTGGTAATTCTTTATGAATGGGACATAAAGTATGTATATATCATCATGGGGATATGATTTATTGCACTTAATTGTATGCAATAGTGTGGTAGTGATGCATTTGCTGAGCTATTTTTCCCATGGTTCCTATGTTTATATTTTTCAGATACTGTGATATCACTACTAAATCCAAGCGGTGGGGTTAGCAAGGGATGCATAAAACCATGATTTTGGTCAAACTTAAATGGGTTAATTTAAGCCCAATTATCTTTTTGGTAAGTTTGAATAAGCATAATTACTTTAAAATGGTGAAAGGTTTTAGTTTTAATGATTTATGTTAATAATTGAAAAAGGATACTCATGATTATGGTTTGCTTAAGGTAATTATGATTTGACTCACTTTGACTTTGAAACTTAATTATAAGTAAATGGGTTGGGGTGTGTCCGATAGTGTTCGAGGGGTGATGGAGGCTGCGAAAAAGAAACATTTGGAGTTTGAGGATTCTAGACGTTTACTCAAGTCAAGGATAGATGAGCTTGAGAAGAGTTTGAGAGAATCAAGCAAGGTAAAATTTGATTTGGAGTCTCGGTTAGAAAAGTTGGATAAAATTTTAGGGACTGTCCAAATTAAGGAGGATAGGGGTGGTATAGGTGTCGATGAGAGTGTCGCACCCATTCCCAAAGACAACCCCACACGTGTGATATATCCTCCTAGGGTTGTTAGTAAAGAGGCACCGAAGGTTGTTAGGAGAGCGCCACCTAGGAATTTGAGGAGAGGACCACCTTTAGGTAACATTCATCACCCGGTTTAAACTTATACACATTGCGGTAAGCAAGGTCATCTTAGGTATTTCTATTACAAACTTTCAAATAGACCTAGGAAGTTTAATAGAAAATTAAATTTGATTCCTCAAACCCCTACACCTCGTTACACATCGATTTGGGTTAGGAAATCGAATTTAGAGGCCTACGGTCTAATTGTTCATGACTCTTATTTTCTTTCACGTGATTCACCCCATGTGAGATCGTTTGGTTGATTGTGTTGGTTATTTGTCATACACTAGTTGTGCCACATGATACATTATTCCTTGTGTTATGACTCACTTTGTTATAGTTTACATTATTTTATGGGTTTTAGTTACTGTTTTGGATCTGTCAGCACCTTCCAGGTATCCATTTCTAGAAAAATTTCATTGGCCAACATTGTTTAACATTCTGGGGATTGTGTGAAAATTTTATTTCTCTCATTCGAGCGAGAATAGATCTCACGCGAAGCCTTCTCGCGAGATACTATATCGTTTAAACGACAGGCAGTCTCATTCGAGCGACCTGGTTGACTTTGACCATTCTGTTTGTAATACCTTGTGTTCTTTGGTTACATTATTTAGTATTGTTAGGTTGCCTATGATAGTGTATATGTTGTTACTTTTGATTTTTATGCTTAATTACTAATACTTCATTGTCCGTTTAATCACACCTGCTTAGATTGGTTATTCTTTGTGCGATTACTATTTGCTAGCATAGAATGACTTCCATACTGATGTTATATGTCTATTGCTAGTATGTATTTTTTTTTGTCCATCTTTTTTGGTCACTTTTGAAAAATACAAAAATATTTTTCATTTTTTAGAAAAATTGAAAAAAAAGACAAAAATAATTTTGTATTTTGTTTTACACTGTATATGAATACACTCTTAGGATGACCAAGTCACAATTTCGTTCAATTTATCCATGTGACAATGTGATAGTGTTTTGAGACAATATATCATGTCATCCATGTGGTTTACAATGTTTGGAGTCATTGAGATGCTATTAGTTGATACTTCCTACCAGTTTGACTCATGATTTCCTTTATTGAACACATGCACTGATTTATTTTATTATTGTACTTATCTATCACATGTTGGTCGAGTGTTCTGTCCTTAAAATGAACCAAGTGCAATAATACAAGAGTAATAAAAGTAGTGCATGTAAAAATCATTGCCCGTGAGGAATTTGTTTATATTTAAAAATGATGAGTGACACGGGAAAGGGCTACGAGAGTGTAAAATTGACTCTGCGTGAAAGCCACCGCTTGAAAAGAGCCCGCGCAAAAATTAAGGCAATAAAAAGATGATATATGCCAAAATTTGGACCAACAGGTTTTCTCTAAGTTGAGAATTTAGTACCTCATTAGATATAAAAATATTTTATTATATATGGGGGAGTTTAGTTGGAAAAGTAATCAATGGTTTGCACGTCCTTTGAAAAATTCTCAAAACGGCAATAAATAGTTTTGGACGTTATTGGTGTGAAAACCACTTAGGCTTTGATTTGTTGATTTGATTTAGTCGATATCATCTAAATTCAGCAATTTTACACCTAAGGACTTTTTTTATGTTCATTCGATAGCAGTACACTTATGCATCGTGCACATATGCTTGATTGAGTTTTATTACCTATTGAATTTGTTCACACCCATTTATTCCATATCCATGAGTTGGTTGTCTTAATGTTATTCATGGTGTGATTTTTGTAAGTTGTTTTTGTTTGAAAAAATTGAAAAATTCAAAAATAGTTTGTGGATCTTTTGAGTATTTCCTCTACATGCGCGTAGTTTGATCCATATTTATGTTGCTTGTCGTGATACTCCATGTTTTGATTGTTTATTCTTTTCCTTGTCTATTTCGGACAAATAAAAAGGGGGAGAACGAATTATGGGGGAGTTTTGCATTATGGGGTAGATTTGATTATACTGATTGATTTATTCTTATATCATTTCAAACTCGATGCATCACGAAGATATTTACTTTGTCTCATGTGTGTAGGTATAAAGTTGAAGATTATTGGATTGTACACCCTGATGAGAAAAGCTTTGATATTTGAAGATTGATAAAGACTTCTAAAAAAGAATTTAAGACTTGCATTTTGAGTACCTTTTCGCTTTTGAGTTCATGGGAGGGTATTAGATTTGTATAGGCAGTTTGAGTTGATAATTCGGATTGTTTTTATTTTGTAGTAGTATACACATAGGGGGAGATTTGTAAGGACATATTGTATAAGTCCTGTTTACACTAGAGCATGTCGTATACCGCTATAACCGTTGAAGAATTATTCAAGATCATTCAAGCATCAAGACGGATCCGAATATCAAAGTTCTTCGTTAAAGAAGCTTCTGCAAGACGAATTTGGTAAAGGTTGTGTTTTTATTCATTTACATTTCACTTAGAGTATTAGGATCATTTTTTCATTAAATATTTTCTAAGTGTTGGAGCGGAGTCTTTAAATGTTTTTAGTCAAAAATATAATTTTCAAAATTTTTGACGCGGTGCATTTAACAAGAAAAAGAAAAAGAAAATATATTGAATTTTATTGTTTTCGTTCAAACGACAACGTATGTCGTTCAAACGACATTGCATGTCACGCGAAGTTCCAGGTGTCATTCAAATGACACTGGATTTCATTCAAACGATAGTCCATCTTGTTTAAGCAACCTGCCGCCTTAAGTCGTCTATTTACAGGACTCTCCAACTCCATTTTTCATAAGAATTATTTCTCATTTTTCACTCTGCATACACTACGAAATCAGCAGAGTACTTTTGGCTTCTTCTTTATTTTCAATTCACAAAAATCCCATATGTTGGGGTGAATTTTTTTGGAACCCAAGAACATACATCGTGTACAAGTTTTCTCTTGTTGAAAGGATAACCTACTTCTGAAAATAGGTGCCACTTGATGGAGGTACTGGGTTGATTGAATGCATGTCATTAGGGAGTGTTGCGGTATTCCTGGGCTGAAGATAGGATTGTGGTTCTTATGGTATAGCTGCGTGTGAACTACTGCTGATGACACCAACCGACACCTATGGGTATTAGTGTGTTAAAATCTATTTCACTATAATCCGTGTAAGTTGCGACTTATAATTATAGTAAAAAAAAGGTTTTTCCCTTTGGGGATTTTTCTTGATATTATTTTCCTTTGCATGCTTATTGATTCTATGGTATCAAATCACCTAGTTGCATGTGTTAGGGTTTAACTAAAATTTGGGTTAATTAAAATTGATTTATTTGAGAAGTCGTATTATTCCGATGTAGCACACTTCTAACAATAGCCCCCAAGTCCTAGAGCTTAAGTCCATTGGAACCTCTAACATCACATGCCTTAATCCCCTCAATCCAATTAATACCCTCAGTCTTCAACACGTTTCTAAACCCACGTGTGAGAGCCTTCCCAACGCAATCTAATTATAGCAATAATATCAGTGGCTAGTTAAGTCCCCCAACTTCAATAAAAGATAAGTGTTTCCCGATGTAGCCTTTTAAAGAAGCAGCAAGGGGATAGAGATGATACATTTTTACACTTGGTGTTTGAAGTCTCTAAAGACCTTGAATATCCTTGGAAAAGAACAGAGGTCCCATGGTTGATCTATGACCTTAGAAAGATCATTATTTGACACCCAAGACTTTCATTTCACTTAAAAAAAGACATGGTACTAGATAAGGCATCAGTCATTTCTCTTTCTTCTTAATATGGTCATTTGTTCCAACACGTCTCCCCAATCAAACTCATAGACCTTAGCATTAGGGTTTTTCCAAGTCTAACACCCAAAATTGATCTCATTCCAAATGGAAATAACCTCCTAAGGTCATCCAACCCTCATAACTAAGTTGTATCATTGCATAGTGCCTCGATGCCAACCTGTGGAAATCCTATTAGGCACATCACCAACAACTAGTTTGTCGAGTAGGAAGAAATAAGAACACTATTCTACCTACCACATCTACCCAATTCCACTTGAATTAAATTCTTCCATTAGCATTTAATGCTACCAATAACAATCTTACACCACCTACAAATCCTTTGGCCAACACTCCACCCCTATGAGACACCGTCAGATCTCAAAGGAACCTCAACGATGTTGTGACAGTCCACGAAATCTTTCTCCTAGAATTTGCATATAAATAGGGATTGGTTAAAGGATTAAGATAGGTTCATGAGATTAGACTTAGACAGAACTATGATTTTTAGCATTTCACAATTGTTTACTCTTTGTTTTATACTTTTAACCCATTATTAAGAATTTATACATGTAACTTTCATCATTTCAAGTTATCAAACACTTAGTATATCTTATCGAGCCCCAAAGCAGTACTCAATAACCCTTAGATAAGTCCATTAAGTTACTCCCTGAGGCCCTCTGGTTTGTTGAAAAAGGATGCAAGACCCCAGACTCTTTTGACCAAAGCTTAAGAGGTCCCTTAGAGTGTAATAACTCGTCTACGATCTAATAAACAAGTACAACACCTTTGACAGTGGATGTAGGACCCTATGTCAATATCTCAACCACTTTAAATCATTGTCTTACACTTCAACACTCATATCCTCTTACATGTCTGAGGTCCAGAGGGGAGTACATGTGGGTCTGAAGTCAGTTGTGATTTCTACACCCATCACTAGTCATTCTATCAAAATCTAATGGAACTTTGTTTGATTTTCACTATAAAAGATACTACAATACAAAAAAAATAACAAAAAATACATGTTATACATAACTTAGTAAAAATAAAAATAATAGAATAAAATCACTCTCTCAAAACAAAAAGGAGAATGCAAGTGTGAGTTTCCATCCTGAGTTACATATTTTTTCATTCTATTATTTTTTAAACAAATGCATCACGTAAATTTGTAAACATCACTCCACAACTAATCCGACTATTATATCCTTGATCCCCGTGTTCGATAATCATATGGTTGTCTAGTTTTCTTTGGTGGTATCCCTATGCAAGACTATTATATATGTCTGGCACAAACCTCCATGAATTCTAAATAAGAACAAGGTCCTTCCACCATTGATCGTGTTTTTTAATGGATGCAAATTCTCAGGACATGTTAGAATTGTTGTGGGTTTATTCTTAAACCCATGTTCACGACATTTATTATTTATTAGTGAAACGCTTTCTTAGCTCATTTGGTTATATAAATAATGTTTGTCGGAATGCCTTATATTTTTTATAAATCTATTTTATATGATGGTAATTATGGTGAGTTGGGTTTGGCCCAATCATAAAAGAGTAGAAATTTGATTTTAGTACAATTGAATAGTTCATAGCTTAGATAGGGAGTTGACATCCTACCAGCAAGTTTCTTGTACAATTTTAGTATTTTATTTTAACAACTGGAACATGTCTGATGATTCGGTAACTTGTTTGACATATCAAAGAGAAATGTACCGATACATCAGGAATGTATTGAATAGGACCAATGGTGAGATTCAAGTCTAGGTGATAACTACATTTTGACTTGCACGATATCACAAGTTTGCAAAGTGTGCATAGATTCTTAATCTTGATGATTATAAGGATTGAAATAATTACATAACTATTGCTTTAATTTTTATGAGTAAAATTCAATTCATGTGGTCAATAACCTCCGTAGGTTCGACAATCATTGTGTGAATATATCTAAGATCATATTCTGGATGAATCTATGACTAGTAGATATTCTGAATTGTGTTAACCTCTTGATAAACTTATAAGTTTTTACTATCCTAGTAAACTCGATAGTAGATTCTTATCTGGTAGAGTATCAAATAACGTAAGTTTTAGATTAACGATAAAATAAGACAATGGTGAAACTTGATTCATAAAAAATTAAATTTCACTAAGTGAATATTAAATACTTAACACGAGGAATCATATTATGTGCAATAAATCTTTTAAACAATGTCTTACTATTCGAGTAATTTTGAGATAATTAAATTTGAGTGCGGTTGTAATTATATAATGGAATTAATTATAATTAAACAATAAAGGGCGTAATTTGGTATTTTTATATTTTTGTTTTTAATTATTTGACTTGAGTCCCTAGTATAATCTATATACCAAGTAGCAAGACCAAAACTCTATAAAATATATATAGAACCTAAGGGTTACACACACACACACACACACACACACACACACACACACACACAGAGAGAGACAGAGAGAGAGAGAGAGAGAGAGAGAGAGAGAGAGAGAGAGAGTGTTTAGGATTTTATGAGGGTGGGGAGAGAGAAAATAAATTCTCTCTTATTTCACCAAGTTTGTATCTCCGAAAGTGCCCACACACATAGCTTTCTTTGGTTGTATTGTATACTATAATATCTAAGGTCTTTTGCACATCCAATAAGGATTTAGAGGTAGTTTAACAGCAACATCATATTTACCAACAATGTCTCCTATATCATGACACCTACAAGATCCGTAAAGGTATGGTGATCTAAACCCTAGATTTAGTTCTTATTGTTTATCTTACTTAAACATGTTCAATCATAGTCCTTTGAGTAAAAAAGTGTTTTATTATCAATCCCCATTAATAACTCCATCCAATTGGAACTCTGAGTACAACAACTAAAGAACACCTGCCTACGAGAGGCTATAGTGGATCAAGATGGTTAAGACCCTAAAGTTCTTCCACCTCATGTCGATATTTTTATCCCTTACCAGCAGTCAACCTGGTTGTCCAAGTTTACTCCCTTCCTCCTATCAATGTAGGTTCTCCTCCCGTTCGGGTGTCATTCTTCCCTCAAGGGTATTTCAATCCATATTAAAAATAAATTAAATACACTCGTGTGCTACTTGGGTCCTCTTAGAGTTGAGTCAATCGTGGACCTCACTAGAAATCAAGTTCCTCCCCTTTTTCGTACTAAGATACAAGTTGATTCAAGAATAAAATTAGGTGAAGCTTTTGCAATTAGGCATCAAGAAGATGAAAGCCTATGATGATCTCGCTAACATTAAGTGGATTTCCCTTTAACTGTTTAGTCACCTCCCCAAAAAAATCTAGATTCCCATCTTCAAAATAAATAAGGGAATTGGATCTCCCTACGCTCATATGTACATCTACCATGTGGAAATTCATGTCAGGGATGCCAACCTTGGTTTTATGGAGAGGATTTTATCCTTTACCTTAATAAGTGTACCATTATTTGGTTTATGGGGATGAAGAGAGAAGGCACCACAAATACATGGGATGACGTATATTGAGACTTTCTAAAGCAATAAGAATACAACAAGGAATTGGGTTATCACCCAAAAGACCTCGAGGTACTAAAACAAACAAAGACTAAGATTATGGGTACCTTCTTAATACATTTGAGGGAAATGGACATCCAGGAGGTCAACCACTTGTTAGAAGATGGACGGATTAGGAACGTCAAAAAGAATATTTATAAGGATATATAGAATGAACTGGGGTTAACCTGGATCTTGAACTTTAAAGGTCTCAATCATATAAGGTGTCAAGTAAAATAGAACCTCGTTGATTAGTCCATTAAGCAAATACCAAAGGAGGACTTCAAATCTGTAAATCAGTTTTATGCCAAGAAGATCTCAATTGATACCCCGACCTCCCATATTAGCACCTGTATATAGGCCTACTATGGACTAAGTGTCTAGCCCCCCCATAATATCCATTGTTGCTCCATATTATCTAAACCCTCCCCAAGATCCCTACCGTGAAATTACTCAACCTATGAACAGGCCCTGGATATTCTTATATGATTTACAAGAACCTCTTAATAGGGTTTACATAGCATTAAGACTAAATGGATGCTTCAACCCCCTAAACTAAGGCCATCTATAGTTAAACTCGACCAAAAATGGCATCCATATGCCTTGAATTCCACCAAGGTATGGTTCACAGTATTCATTATGTTAGGCCCTCCAACTTGAAACCCAATACCTCGTAGATGTAAGAACCCTAGCTCCTCCTGAACCCAATGTTACTAAGAACCCTTTCCATAATCATCTACACAATACAAACACTAATGTCATGTCTGATAACCATTCTCCAAACACTAACCCATATACACTCATAGTCATATTTCATTATAACCTAAAATTAAGAACTACATGCCTAGTCAAATTGTTTCCCTCACAATCATGCTTTCTTCTACCATACAATGCATACAGAACATAAAAACTACCATCGACCATATGACCTAACTTATACAAACCGTGTACTTCCTATATCCCCCGCAGAGGAGAAACATCGCAACATGAAGCTGCTTAAATATCCCAATCCATATTACTCAAAGAACCAGCCTGGCTAACTGGAAGGAATTAATCCTTAGATTTCAGAAGAAATATATGACGAAGAATTATAAATAGTAAATTATGTCACCCTTTTTTTCCAAGTTCAGTTTACATGATGGGAAGATCATTCGTTTAATGATATCATTTACTTCATCTCAAACAATGACTCTAGCCCCCAATAAAATATTAGCGATCACATATTCCTAGTATTTTCTCTCATTGAATGGGTTTTATGTTCAACATACAAAACCCCATTCTTTGTCGCATATATCCAAGGCCCCCATCCTTAGGATCTTTTGTGAGTTGAAAAGATTCTCTGGGCTTTCCAAGATCGAATAGATTCTTAATATCATTTATCCCCTCATATCATATAAATTCTCTGATAACATAGGTCTAACACATTCTCTAGGTTCTTTCTTTGATCAAATTGATTATGTAGGATTTCATAAATCGAATACATTCTCTAATGCTATCTTACCCCTCGGATTTAATAAATTCTCTGATCACTTACATTGAATAGATTCCCTTGGATATTCTTCAGGACAATATCACTCATCGAAATGAATAGATTCTTTTATCACATAGTTTTAATAGAGTCCCTTGTCTCCTCACTCGAATCAAAATCGTACATAAAGAAAATCATCAAAATCCCTTCCTTAGATCGAATGAATTTTCTAGATCTCGTCATTTCTTTCATTTCATTTTCCTTAGATCAAGCACATTCTTTATCTTACCATATTTTCTGGACTATATATTTATTCTTTCTAAGTCTCATTGGAACCGCCAATATTTTTATAACTTTATCTATTATCCCCAAGCTTTGCAAATTTTTCGCCCCAAATTTTTAAAATTTCATATTTAGCACCCAAGATTTTCAAAGATTTATTTTTTAGCCTCAAACCTTGCAAAATTTCATCCTTGTGATTTCCAAAAAAATCAACTTTATCCTCGAGATATTCAAAATCTCATCCTTTAAGCTATGGTTTTTTCAAAATTTATCTTTTAGCCTAGAGCCTTTTTAAAACACCATCTTTGAGCCTAGAGATTTTTTAAAAGTTCATGTTTTTGCCCAAAATTTTTTAAAATTCGCTTAAGTCCGTATCTTTTTTATAAAATTCATCTTTACCCAATTACTTTTTTTAAAAATCATCTCAAAGCCTTGATCTCATCAAAAATATATAATCTCTTGCTTTCTATAACCCAGAGCTTCTCAAAATTATTTTTCCCCAAGGCTCTCCCTTGACTTTGAAAAACTCTTGCTTGATTCCAAATCCTCATTACTTCAGAATCTCATGCCCCAAGCCAATTCAACCCTAGCGATCACTATATTCTAATCATAATGTCACTAACGTGGCTGACAGTTGCTTCGATAATTCTGACTTCACTGGCATGAATGTTGATCATATTTTTATTCTTGTCTCACCGATGCAGATAATAGTTGTTTCATCGATATTGGGTTTTTTTTAACGGGAGCTAATCATATTCAAATCCTAGTCTCAAGAATCTCGAAGATGGTTGTTCTAGTAATCCCGTATTTGGCCACATGCTGCTGATCATATTCCAATCCTAGTATCATCAACATGAACAACAACTGGTTCGGACACATTGTCTTTGCCAACATGAATGATGATCATATTCTAATCATTAACTACAAGGATGAAGTTTTCTTTAAAGACCCTAACTTCGTCGGCATGACCTATGATCATATTTTGATCTTAGTTTCATCAATGTAATATTTGATTACAAATCCTCCCTGACATATATGTTGATCTTATTATCGATCCTAGTTGCATTTATGTAATAGTTAATTATGAAAATGTATCATTTTTTATTATAATTGTTGTATATTAAATTTAGCTAAATTATGTGATTAAACGTTGAGTCATTTGAGCCACATATACTTGAATCATAGAGTGAGGCGCATTCATATGATTAGATGAACTTTCAGACTTGAAGATTTTGCTAGATGCTCTATAACACAAGACATTCGTTACTACAAACTTTGAAGACGTATCATTTTGGTAGTTTTTGTGAATTGAATTTAAGGCTACACACACTTTGCAAGGACACATTTCCGTATCAGGTCAATTTGTATGTATTGAGTTGTTTATCCTTCAAGCATGTGACGTGTCATTAAAGATTGTAACGGCTAAAGATAAAGTGACATCGAGTATGCATCATGTATCGAGACGAGTTTCATATTCAGCATTTGAGGGATCTCAATGTGGAATGAATACATATTTATGTTTGATCCTTGGATTTTTTTTTTTGCTGTTAGGTTTATATAAAAATGATTTTATCCCTTTTAATAATTTTTAGATGAAAAATAATTTTTCGAGAGGTTGTTAGAACGACATTGGGTATGTCGTTCGATCAAGATAAGGTACATCATTAGAACAGGTTTCAAAAAACTTTGAATGATATAACTTTGGTCTTCACTAGAATGTCGTTTGATAGCTCATTGGATACGTGTTTGAACGAGATATTTTACTTCATTAGAACGAGGTACAAAGTCGTTCGAAGGAGCCGACGTGTTTTCCAAAGCAAACTTTATTTTTCAAGCTTCTCTAGTTTTTGGAAAACCTCTTATAAATAAGATGTAATACCCCCTACATTTTCTTCATTTGAATTGGTAGAATTATAATGATTAATTTCTTGGATAATATTATGCATGAGTATGTGATTAAATTATATTGCATGTGTTGCATTGGTTGGATAATTTATTTTCATGTTACGTAAATTATTGATATTGCACAGTTAGTATAAAAAATGTGTGATTTATTGTACACCTATATAAGTAGGTTCCAAAGTGATTTAGAAGATCGTTTAGGTTATTTAAGAATCTGAAGTTGGGCTCGAGAAAAAGTATACCCTTAAGGGAGATTTTGAACCATTCCGAATAACATTTTGGGCTTATTTGGGGGCCCAAAATGGGCCTTATTGGACATACGAGAGTAGAGAGTTTAATTACAATATAAGCTAGCCCAATTAGGTTTTACACCCATTCCTAATCCAACCTAGCATCCATAAATCCTCAAGAGAAACCACCAAGTTTAGAGAGGAGAAAAGAAGAAGGATTTTCAAGGGGAGGATCTCTCATCCATCTTCCAAGGCAAGAATTTTCTATCAAAATCTTTAATAATAGGTTTCTTAATTCCTCTCATATAATTTTGGGTTCATAAACATGTTGAGGGATTGATTTATGTATGGATATGGGTTTAGAACTATTTAGAAGTAATTGGGACTAATTAGGTTTGAAAGTTAAGAACTTTGATGACACAACCCGAAATCGATATCATATAGAATCCATGCGATAGGATTGAATTTTGTTTATAACATTAACCCGTGATCTGAGTTGAAATAATCTAAAATTTTTGGTGAGAATTGTGAATCTTCATTAATTTAAACAAGTTATGAGTTATATGATTAAATTCCTTGAATTCTAGGAATAATCATGTTTAGATTGATTAGAAATCAGTAAAGATGTGTTCTTTCAATCATTATGGATTCATATTTGTTATAATTGAGCTCTATAAAGCTTTTAATATGTTAATTGAAATTAGAAAAGAAAACCCATTTTTCAAGTAAGGATAATCTAGATGATTAGGCATAAATTCTTTCGATTTATCCCCGTAATTTACAGACTTTTATTACCCTACGTACTGTAATTTGTATTGATTTATCTCACATACTTGCTACTGAGATCTTCCAACGAGTGCATCGAGTTTTGTGTATTTTTTGTACATTTTGCAAATATTTTATGCAAGTGAAGAAAAGAGAAAATGTAAAATCAAGAGATAAAGAAAAGAAGAAAATTCAAGGCAAAATAATAATTTTACATCAGGAATTCGAATATGGAACCTGAAGGAAAGTTAAAGACCCCGAGTTCAAAAGCATGTAGAAAGAAACGGAATCCAAATCCAAGTCTCGGGTGAAAAGTTATGACACTTTGAAGTTGAGAAGAAATCAAAGAAAAAAAGGAAGAAAATTATAAAGTCACTGAACCGAACTAACGAAATCATCACCGAACCGGTTTGCCACAATGTCAACACCAAATCGAACCGATGAATAATAAGTATAATCAGATCCCCAAACTAATATACAACGAACCGGTTCGCCCCAGTAAAGAAGGAGAAACGAACTGGTTTGCGTGGACGGATTTTTAATTCTTTATTCCTCAAAAATAGAGTCGTGCCTGGTGCAAACACTTAAAATAACGTGATGTATTTATTCTTTTGTCATACCACACATTAGGAGGTTTCTTTTTAATTAGTTTTAAGAGGTTTTTGAAGCCAAGAACTTTAGGATTCATCTTGTTCATCTTTTTGGATTAATTTAAGGTTCTTCTTCATTCCAAGTAATATTTTCTTCATTACTTTCACTTGCCTTCATATTTTCATTTGGTAATTCATTATTCTTAGTTAAAATTCTTCTTCGCATGTTTCATTACACTTTTCACATAATAATGATTTTCATCGCATGCAACTTCAAGATTTGTGTTATTTATCACGTAACCATGTCCGGCTAGATTCTAAGGGTTGGAATGCATGAACCCAACCCGATGTGGTTTGCGTGGATATAAAAGTAATTCCCTGAATTAAATAAATAATTGAATCATGTTGATTAGTTGTTACAACTGTCATAGGACTTTTAACCTCGTTTGTCCTAGGTAACCAACGTGTTTAAGAGTGCGATGAGCGTGTTAGATATTCCAACACCGCTTCATTTCTATTTTTGATTATGTATGATGCGGGTTTATACCCTCATATATGTAATCCTTGAGATTAATAAAGTCTATCATTTAATTAATTATCTAATTCACAACTAGTTTTTCTATCCGGTAAACGTACTAGGGTTCGAGGGATTGTAGTCCAACCTAATTTTCTCATTCATATTAATTAACTCATAGTTAGTTTACTTCTGCATACGTAGTTTCATTACTCGATCAATTAATTTTTATTTAGTTCATAGATAAAACTCAAAATACATCACATTTTTCTTTCTTTTTCTGAGTCAATTTAGGGTTAAGCATCTTTCCTATCTGTTATTATGTTATAAGTCCTATTTCCCTGAGGATTCGACCCCATCTTACCGGTTTTATTACTTATGCGACCGATTTGCACTTGAACCGTAATTATCATGCACTAGAAACACATTTTAAGTCACGTCAAGTTTTTGGCACCATTTCCTGGGATCTAGGTAGACAATTAGGTTAGGTTGAGTTAATCTAAAATTTGACTCCAATTCTTAAACAGCAAAAAAAATCATAAAATCCAAAACATTCAAAGAAATTCAGAAAATTAAAAAGCAAAAAATAATAGCATCTTTCAAAAGCATTTTAAGAAAAATCTTCAACAAACTCCACAATCTACTCCTACCCAAATTCATGAAAAGTTCTAAGTTAGGGGGGTTTGATTAGGAATAAATTCTTTCGATTTATCCCCGTGATTTAGAGTACAATCTGAATAGCCCACACACTCCAAACGTTCCTCAATTCTAGGTTCCACCTCCTACAATGCCTAACTCTATCACAAGTCACACATTGAGTCACACTCTGAGCGTGTCGAGTGAGGAATTCGAATCAATTAGAGAGAGAGAGCAATGTTGGATAACACTAGTTTTGGTACGAGAGAGGGTGAAGTTTCGTATCGTCCCATGAAAGAAATCCTATGTCCCGAGCGAACCGTAACCCCAGGATTCGTTCTACTTTCGTACAATGCAGGACAGTTCCATTTTCATAATGGGATGATATAAATTCTTCCCACGTTTCACGAGTTAGATTCGGAGAAACCACACCTCCACATCTGTGAGTTCGAAGAGGCGTGCGAAACTTTTGGTGATCAAGCTTGCACTCAAGATGTCGTTTGCCTGAAACTTTTTCCTTTTTCTTTAAAGGATAAATCTAATACCTGGCTTTGGTCTTTATCACCAAACTCAATCAGGTCATGGAGGGATATGCAATCCGAGTTTCTCTTAAAATTCTTCCCCCAACATAGAACAAATTCCATCATGGCTCAAATTCAAACTTGTAAACAACAAGAGAATGAGCCATTTGATAGATGTTAGGATCACTTCCAAGAGTTGCTTAGCACATGCCCACACCATGGTTTTGAGAAGTGTCGCCTTATCTCGTTCTTCCATCAGGGTCTAAGTACAGCGTCTAAACAACTCGTTGAAACTATGTGCGAGAGACCATTTTGGGAGTTGGATACGAATGATGTTGAAGCCCATCTCAAGTATGTCGTCGAGACTACTCAAGCATGGGACACAACCGATCCTAACACCTAAAACCGAGTTTGACAGACGTCAAATGGTCCTTTCGTGTCCCGTCTCTATCACGTGGATAATGTAGCTGCATGGAACCTTCGATTTAACCAAATTGAGAAAAAATTGGAAGACGTACTCGAATCACGGGTAAAAGAAACAACCAGATCCGCCTGAGGTACTAAAGAGAAGGTGTGTGCCATCTGTGAGGCGGGTCATTTAACAGAGGAATGTACGACAATATCCGTCTGTAAAGTTATACTTCAAGAGCAAGTGGGAGAGATAGGAAATCTTAAGGATAATTTTAATGCCCCTCACGGAAATTCTTATAATACTTCGTGGAGGAACCATCCTGGGTTTAGCTATGGGCAACAACATGCTGCGTTCAATCCCAATTCACATGTTGCCCCTCCTCCATCACCGCCTCCTCACTTTCGACAAGCACCACCTCCTGCACGATATATCACCCCACCGAGGCGAACGTTAGAGGATACTGCCAATCAATTAATGCAAGCCCAATAAGTGACGAATGCTCAAAAATAAATGCTAACATTTCTAAGTGGCAAGCATCCTTGAGTGTCCAAGATAAGGGTAAGTTTCCCTCCAAAGACCTCCCCAGGGTCAAACTACAGTTAGCTCTACATCCCACGACCATGTGACACCCCGCTTAATTAAATACCGGGTGATCAGTCATTTATTAAATTAAAATCAAGGTAAACGGTCGGTTCATTCTTAGCATCACCGTAGCAAAATAAAATTTTCAATTTAAATACCCTAAATAATTAAGCTAAGTGTCAAAACAATTTAAGAACTTATTTCCAATTTTATTAAATCCAAACTTGAAAACCTATTTAATAATTTCACAGTTAGGAATTCCGAAATACTAAGGATGAATAATAGCACACAAGAATTTGAATCATCCAGATAAACCAAACCAATTTAAACCTATAAATAAAACCATCCTGGCCATAATTAAATCCCAAAGGGTACCAAATACTGGAAATATAAATGAACATAACTCTAACAAATCCAACTGAATAGGAAAACAGGCGACACATGACCTAACTAAGAAAAACTAAAAATAAGAGTAGAGTCCGCAATGAGGTCGTCTAAGCAATGGCCTGCAACTCCCACATAAGTTGCAGTGCATTCGATCCAAGAATTCTAAGCATGATGACCCTGTGGCTGGGCACATGTAATATATACATATATACACAAGAGAAAAGAAATAGCAGTAAATGGGTCAGAGCCTGAGTGTAAAATAGTTTAAAAATAGTTTAGCAAGTAAATAAATTGCTTACCGGCTAATGTAACAACCATGTTAATACGCATCACTCTCTTGAGCAATTCTCACCTCTCCTCTAGTGTGCACGCCTACCGTACTATTTACCTCAAAAGTTTATTTTAACTTAGCTTTCCCATAAAGTTTCATACTGCAAACTACAATCGCGAAGATAACTAAATTCCTGAAATTTATGCTCTTACATATCTTATTTTATATAAAAATATCCCAGTGATGTCACAAAATTTCTCAAACACTTATAATAGAGTCGGAGTATTTATTCATTACTTAACTACTTTTATGCACAGTAGAAAGTTCCCATACTTAAGCATAATTATATATATTAGCCATTCGTATAATATATATACTAATGGTACCCCGCATAAAATCTATGCTGCTGGCATACTCTGCTATCAAGTCCTCGCATCACTCATATTAAGGGAAATACTAGTTTGGAATCACTCTCGAACTGTATCAACATAAAACACATACAAATGGAGGCGAAGCATAGTTCCAAGTCACTAAGAGGTCAGCACATACCCTCACGTCTCTTAGGACCGTCTGACTATCAATCAGATAGCCTGTACCAAGGAATCCTATGTTCTAGGGTACGGGTCAATATCCCCCATAAAGGCCCAATTGAGATAAGACTGTCTCGGCGTAGAAACTCCCGTGATAGCAAGTAGCTCGAGTATGATTTTTATACAGATATATAATATATGCACAATCACACAGTCATATATATAGAAATATCCACATTTCTAAGTTAGGTGTGCCCACGACCCATAATTATAATTATCCGTTATTAACACATTTTACTCGATTATTACGCATAACGGACTCGTCATTTTTATTCTCATTTATATTTCACTTCATACTCACTTCTCCTCTCTCGAAGTGTTCTAAGTATAATTTCAGTAGGCATACACTCACTTACCTTCTGGTCTCCGTCTTTTTATTAAATGTTCGCATGATTTCGTATACACATGAATAATTCCTCGTTAACCCAAAATCTCATTTTACACTAAGTTTCACTCAACGGGGTCTACCTAGGCTCTACTGGTCTTCTCTATGTCCCATTATACTCCAATAATAACAATCAAGGGTTCCTATGCATTAAAACCAGATTAAACTAACGAACGAGAAATATGCAGTTTTTCGGGAGGGGTCGATCGATCGATCATCGATCGATCGATGTTTTTGGATCGATCGATCGATCAAGCAGTTCTTTCCCCGAAATTGCCATTAAAACCTATAGGTTTCATCTTCCAATTTCTCCAAAAACGTCATTAACAACTCCCAAATGCTTAAAGAACATTACCACAAGTTCTATACACATATATGCAAGATTTCCTAGGTAAAACATGCATAAATTTAACAATGGAATTGAATTAATGGCAAATTCATTTTAATTATCAAGAACCCTAACTTTCCTCTAAATTTTCATGGTTTTGTGTCTTTTTCCAAATTTATCACTTCTAAATTAATCAAATTTTCTGAGTAATCCTCTACATATGATTGGGATGTCCAGAGTTTATTAATTTTCCCTACAACATGTGATTAAGTCCTCTAAATCCTTGAGTTCTTCCATGAAACATAGGTTCAATCATCATAATCTAACATGGTGTGACAATTAACTTAAAAGAGAAGCAAGATAGATACTTTCCTGGAATTTGGGTTTCTAATTTGTGGACGAAAGCGGTATGATTGCGTTCCTCGTCGCGCGATCTACGCTTTGGTGGTGGTGGCGGTGTAAACGGTTGAGTTCTTGGCTTTGAGTTTCTTGGAAAGCTCTCCAACTCCTACTCCAATTGTCATTCTTTGATTTTCTGATTGCTAACCCTAGAAGGCGACTCCTAAAGGCTTATTTATCCTTAGGAAATTCGTGGGTTTAATTACGCAAAAGTGTAAAATGTCTATAATACCCTCACGAGATGCTAATTAAGCCTAAAAATGCCCCGAGACCCAAACTGAACCCCAGGTACATTATTTTGACTATCTCGACCCTTCCGGACACATTAGCGCACGCAAAATGTCCATACGGGCGACTTATAATTTATTCACTCTTAATAATAATAATTTAATCCCGACACGACACCGGCGCGTCCCGATTTAATTTCCATAATTGCCATTATATTCACTCGTGATAATTTTAATAAAATCAATCTTATATATTACTTTATTCATCCAGTAATATTCAACAAATATCCAATAATTACTAACTCATATCACGCTAGTAAAAAAAATAAACTTTTGGATTAATATTAAATTAATATCTCAATTAAATTTAATAAATAAATCCCCAATTTTAAAAGCCATGAAATTACGTGGTATTATATACTTCCCCCCAAATAACGAAATTTCGTCCCAAAATTCAGAAAATACGCTATGCCTGGTAAAAATAGATCTGGATACTTTAATAATACCCAAAACGAACTTTTGGGTAAGGTGAATTCCTATAGTCCTCCCCGCCTCACAATAAGCTTATTTGTGACTTTCAATACAATCAGTTATAGTCACACTTTAATAACGGCACTTCACATTGTGCTCCAATCCGTGCTATTGGCATAAGACAAACCTACTCTTCGTTGGCCCCTATTGTCTTAATATTATTGGGAGGCCGCACCTCACTACATAACGAACACTCGTATTTATCAAATCACAAAACTATCTTTTCTGAAAGAAACCTTGCGGACAATTGACCACTCTTATCAGTTCTTCGAATCGCGATTTTTGGCAACGAACTCTTACGTCATTCAAAAGTCACCTAAAATGGCCATGGTGATTCCACCACAGTCTCGGCCGATCAAAAATTCTGGTCATCCACTCACCTCTAAACAACCAGGGGGACAATATTTAAGATTTTTCCACAAAAAATTTCAATAAGCAGTTGTCCACAATAAACAGTTATGAGTGCTTCCACGGAACTCTACTGTACTTAACGTCACTTGTTAGATACATCCGTTGTCGAAATGAAATGACCACCATGAATTTAAAAATTACTTCCACGTGGTTCCACTAATCTTTAATTACCTCGCCTACTCCCCGACTAAGGGTGATACAACCTACTCAAAATGAAATGACATCCCATTCTAGTCCAGAAATTACTAGGAAGATCCTCTTACCGACGTGATTCTTATTTCCAAAGAAAGGTTGGGGTACACTGTCTAATAGTGTATACCCCCAACAGAATAATAATCACTTTGTTTTAGGTCAACTTGTTCCACACATTCTAAGAAACTCGTGACCTTACCTTGAGGTTGGCAACTTATCCAAAAAATAAAAAATAAAAAACTTTACCGAATTTACCGGCCTCATCCACTATAGGAATTTTCAATATCCACAAAATTCTCTGGTTGATCCTCTTATTCCAACCTATTTCTATTTATGAGTGGTGCATGTGGATACCACTCACTATGCCCCGCTCAACATCGACTTCTACTTGAAATGTCTCACATTAAGTTACACTTAATACTCCCCTTATTTCCTTAGCATATACCGAAAGTTCCGATCCGTCCACTTTTCTCCACGATGTGCACTTCTGGACCTTTTATACCATACTAATATCTTCACTCTTTGTACGCACCATTCGCTCTTAACATTTGAGTAATTACAACTCCAATCCAAGTGTTCTCTATAAAATTAAATTCTACTCTTCTCAAGGAATACCCCCTTTTTAAATGGCTTCCTACAGCCTTCTAATCAAATTCGGGTGTGTTACTCTGATTGCACACGTATATATGGATCATCGTTCTTCATGCGACGCGTAATCCACTCGACCACTTCCACCTAGTTATGTTAGTCCCATAAACATATATTCCACACGTATATTCCCACATCCCTACAACTCGGACAATTATAACATCAGCTAACCAGGATGCCCACATTCTGTATCACCCCGCCCACCCGGGAAGAGCAAACGGTGCGCTACTCATCGATAAAACTAGCCAAATTCATTAAAATACTAGGTATAGAGCATTTACATCCCACAACAACAAAATAGAAAACACTAATCTCAAATTTCTTCAAATAAGTACAACAATCCTCCCGAATAAATACAACAACTAAAATAAATCACCAATGCTCTATACATCAAAATAAATACAAGTCTTCTCTCTTGTATTAAGAATTCTTCCCAGATAATCCACGCTAAAAATCATCCCAACTCTTTATTTCCCTTGTGCTCAGAACACGGTTACAACACTTGGGTATTCTCAATCACCCCTAAAAATCAAAATTTTAAATTCCCCTTATCATCGTTCCATCCTTCAACTCGTGGTGATAAAACAAAACTTTCAATGCTTTCTTACCACACCACCGGCTCCACTGGCCTTAAATCATAATTTAACTCCCAACTTATATATATGTAATTACCTGCTCTTATTACGACCGAGGTACCGAACTCATGGACTAACGACCAAACATCTCCCTATTTCCTACTTTACGCTAAGTTTCATGCGTGGAATGTCTCGCAAAGCGAAATCCAAATAAGGAACCCCCCGATACACTAATACCTCGCATTATCGGTTATCGAGATCCGTTAGGTTCTCCGTCCGTAGCATGTATCCCTTTATTCCGTCTCTTGATAGAAAAATTACATCTCCTTCCGTAATTACACTTAACAAAGAACATTTCGCCAATTACACTATCGTTCAGTATTGGTGGTAATCGCATTCCATAAACCTTGAATACATACAATCGGGATTCTCGAAATCCCGTTCCCAATCATATGTATGTAACCCTCAACTCCCACATCTCTAAAGGATAGATATATCAACGCGCTCTTCCTATCACTAAGTCCTGAGCGCTAAGCATAATAGTGAGTTAAATCTTTTCGCTCAACAGTAACTCAATACATACTGAATCATAACAACAAAGTCCCTACACACACCGGGATCGAATACATCGAGCCCACTATTCCCTTCAAAGTCTCTAAAATAGATAATACAAGTGCGAGTTCGACCCTCTCACAGGTGAGGCCTCCCCAGAACAAAACACGTTGCACTAAGGCAATCACTCCGATAGCCTTGCAATAACTGCCTACTATTGTACTAACCATAACTATAAAGTTGTAACCAGGACAATATCATACTCGTATATCGCATCACTAAAACGAGTAATCTCAATAAAAATATATAACACTATTAATACACCCATTCCTCCTACGCGGTTAGCACTAAAGATAATCCCGCTACACTAGGGAAAAATATTCACATAATAGTAATGTTTATAGTTGTACGCATTAAACTCATCTCACATGATAATCAAGCAATAAACAAAATATAGTGACTTGCTCGTGTCACCTAAAACACGCCTCATCCTCTGAGGATAAAAGTCATATTTCTACTTTGCCAATCGCCTTGGCTAGTCCTCCCTCTGGGTGAGGCATCGCCACCAAACACATCTCCTGCCCCGAAATGGTAAAGACAATACTCCTATCGAAAAATCTAGCATGCTAATAATGACATTGTGCTCATGCATATCTAACACCAGCATGTCTGCAGGTAAATTGAAGCTACCCATTTCTATATCTACACCCCGTCAAATATAGAAAATCAAAGACTCATTCCCCAATGGTGAGTCTATGCACGACACTGTACTCTTTGTCGTGTCTAATAATCCTAAACTTGTGCAAAATGAGTAGCTATAAAACAGTGTGACGCCCCAGTACCAAATAAAAATCTATCCATAGTACCATGTATAGGAAACGTACCCTCTATCGCAGGTGGTGCCTGAGGTGCTGCTGCCTGGTGGACGTTACAGACGCGTTCATACTACAATTTCCCCTGCTGATCTGAGGCTGCTGGGATGGCTGGTAGAGCTAGCCTCTGCGGTTTATTATGGGCACCATGCTGCCGTGGGGCCCTATTCCCTTTTGGGCAATCCTGAGATCTATGGCCATTCTTGCCACATTTGAAGCACCTACTTCGAAACTGTCTCATTTTACTACACGGTTGTCTAGTTTTGCCTTTTCCTTGGCCTTGTTGGCCTTGCTGAGCAACTTGAGGAAAAATGATGTCAGGTTGAGGACAATCCTTCCACTTGTGACCCAGTTGCACACATTTATAGTAGAGTCCTGAAATTTCTCGTTGGTCGGGTTGGAGTTTCTCTCCAGTCTGATTTGGACAAAATTAACGTTCATGGTTGTCCATTCCACATTTAAAACATCTTTTTGTGACTACATTCTGACCCCGGCTTTATTGGCCCTGACGTTTTTGGCTCTCCACATAAATTTTGTTACCTCTTGGCACTTTTGGTCTTGGGGAGCTGGTTGCTGCGATTTTGGTGTCTTCGCACAATTATTAACTCTAGTTATATCAAATTGACTAATCTCTTTAGGTCTTTTGCCTCCTCTGAGCTGCATACTGCGATCGTCGTACTGTAAGACTACAGTGGTAACTGCTTGGGCCACAATGCTTTCAAATTCGGCGATTAATACCCTCTTCGAAGACACCTGAGGTGTGAGTTGTTCATGTTCATTAACTTCCCAAACGGCATTAGCTTGTTCATCTTGACGGGCCATCTGAAAGTTTAAAATAATCTGTATAAGTTCAACATTCACATCGACAAATCGCAGAAGCACAAATTTCCAATGCATAAAGATGAATACAACATTTCTAATATTAGGGCGCTAAATCAAAGGCGCTAAGCTGGAAACGAAATAAGCCGTACATATCCTAAAGGACACTAGAACCTAATGCTCTTATACCACCTGTGACACCCAGCCTAATTAAATACCGAGTGATCAGTCATTTATTAAATTAAAATCAAGGTGAACGGTCGGTTCATTCTTAGCATCACTGTAGCAAAATAAAATTTTTAATTTAAATACCCTAAATAATTAAGCTAAGTGTCAAAACAATTTAAGACCTTATTTCCAATTTTATTAAATCCAAACTTGAAAACCTATTTAATAATTTCACAGTTTAAGAATTCCGAAATACTAAGGATGAATAATAGCACACAAGAATTTGAATCATCCAGATAAACCAAACCAGTTTAAACCTATAAATAAAACCATCCTGGCCATAATTAAATCCCAAAGGGTACCAAATACTGGAAATATAAATGAACATAACTCTAACAAATCCAACTGAATAGGAAAACGGGCGACACATGCCCTAACTAAGAAAAACTAAAAATAAGAGTAGAGTCGGCAATGAGGTCGTCTAAGCAATGGCCTGCAACTCCCACATAAGTTGCAGCGCATCCGATCCAAGAATTCTAAGCATGATGACCCTGTGGCTGGGCACCTGCAATATATACATATATACACAAGAGAAAAGAAATAACAAAAAACGGGTCAGAACCTGAGTGTAAAATAGTTTAAAAATAGTTTAGCAAGTAAATAAATTGCTTACCGGCTAATGTAACAATCATGTTAATACGCATCACTCTCTTGAGCAATTCTCACCTCCCCTCTAGTGTGCACGCCTACCGTACTATTTACCTCAAAAGTTTATTTTAACTTAGCTTTCCCATAAAGTTTCATACTACTAACTACGATGGCAAAGATAAATAAATTCCTGAAATTTATGCTCTTACATATCTTATTTTATATAAAAATATTCCAGTGATGTCACAAAATTTCTCAGACACTTATAATAGAGTCGGATTATTTATTCATTACTTAACTACTTTTATGCACAGTAGAAAGTTCCCATACTTAAGCATAATTATATATATTAGCCACTCATATAATATATATACTAATGGTACCCCGCATAAAATCTATGGTGTTGGCATACTCTGCTATCAAGTCATTGTATCACTCATATTAAGGGAAATACTAGTTCGGAATCACTCTCGAACTGTATCAACATAAAACACATACAAATGGAGGCGAATCATAGTTCCAAGTCACTAAGAGGTCAGCACATACCCTCACGTCTCTTAGGACCGTCTGACTATCAATCAGATAGCCTGTACCAAGGAATCCTATGTTCTAGGGTACGAGTCAATATCCCCCATAAAGGCCCAATCGAGATAAGACTGTCTTGGCGCAGAAACTCCCGTGATAGCAAGTAGCCCGAGTATGATTTTTATACAGATATATAATATATGCACAATCACACAGTCATATATATAGAAATATCCACATTTCTAAGTTAGGTGTGCCCACGACCCATAACTATAATTATCCGTTATTAACACATTTTACTCGATTATTACGCATAACGGACTCGTCATTTTTATTATCATTTATATTTCACTTCATACTCACTTCTCCTCTCTCGAAGTATTCTAAGTATAATTTCAGTAGGCATACACTCACTTACCTTCTGGTCTAACTCCCTTACGAGTCTCTGTCTTTTTATTAAATGTTCGCATGATTTCGTATACACATGAATAATTCCTCGTTAACCCAAAATCTCATCTTACACTAAGTTTCACTCAACGGGGTCTATCTAGGCTCTACTGGTCTTCTCTATGTCCCATTATACTCCAATAATAACAATCAAGGGTTCCTATGCATTAAAACCAGATTAAACTAACGAACGAGAAATATGCAGTTTTTCGGGAAGGGTCGATCGATCGAGGAAAGGGGGTCGATCGATCGATCATCGATCGATCGATGTTTTTGGATTGATCGATCGATTAAGCAGTTCTTTCCCCGAAATTGCCATTAAAACCTATAGGTTTCATCTTCCAATTTCTCCAAAAACGTCATTAACAACTCCCAAATGCTTAAAGAACATTACCACAAGTTCTATACACATATATGCAAGATTTCCAAGGTAAAACATGCATAAATTTAACAATGGGATTGAATTAATGGCAAATTCATTTTAATTATCAAGAACCCTAACTTTCCTCTAAAATTTCATGGTTTTGTGTCTTTTTCCAAATTTATCACTTCTAAATTAATCAAATTTTGTGGGTAATCCTCTACATATGATTGGGATGTCCAGAGTTTATTTATTTTCCCCACAACATGTGATTAGGTCCTCTAAATCCTTGAGTTCTTCCATGAAACATAGGTTCAATCATCATAATCTAACATGGTGTGACAATTAACTTAAAAGAGAAGCAAGATAGATACTTGCCTGGAATTCGAGTTTCTAATTTGTGGACGAAAGCGGTATGATTGCGTTCCTCGTCACATGATCTACGCTTTGGTGGTGGTGGCGGTGTAAACGGTTGAGTTCTTGGCTTTGAGTTGCTTGGAAAGCTCTCCAACTCCTTCTCCAATGGACGTTCTTTGATTTTCTGATTGCTAACCCTAGAAGGCAACTCCTAAAGGCTGATTTATCCTTAGGAAATTCGTGGGTTTAATTATCCAAAAGTGTAAACTGTCTATAATACCCTCACGGGATGCTAATTAGGCCTAAAAACACCCCGAGACCCAAACTGAACCCCCGGCTTACATTATTTTGACTATCTCGACCCTTCCGGACACATTGGCGCACGCGAAATGACCATACGGTAGACTTATAAATTATTCACTCTTAATAATAATAATTTAATCCCGACACGACATCGGCGCGTCCCGATTTAATTTTCATAATTGCCATTATATTCACTCGTGATAATTTTAATAAAATCAATCTTATATATTACATTACTCATCCAGTAATATTCAACAAATATCCAATAATTACTAACTCATATCACGCTAGTAAAAAAAACTTCTGGATTAATATTAAATTCATATCTCAATTAAATTTAATAAATAAATCCCCAATTTTATAAGCCATAAAAATACGGGGTATTACAGACCATCAAGAACAATGTACTGAAATTACCACTCTACGTAGTGGGAGAGTTGTTGATTTATCACCTCCCCCACATGACGAACCCAAAGATAAGTAGGTTTTGCCCGGCACGAAAGAGGACGACGATGCCCCCTTAAATGAGAGTGACAATGAGGACAACACTAGTGGGCCCAAAGTCATAGTGAAACCCCCCACTGCTGCATCGTTCCCTCTACGGTTGGTTCCATCTCAAAAAGGGACCTCCCATGAATAGGTGCTAGATGTCTTCATGCAAGTAAAGCATAATTTTCCTTTTCTCGATGCAATAAAGCAAATTCTCGCCTATGCTAAAGTCCTTAAGGACTTATTGACGGTGAAAAGAAGGCTAAAGGTAAAGAAAAATGTTTTCCTAGCACAAAACGTCAGCTCAATACTATCAAGTGACCTTCCATCAAAATTCAAATATCCAGGTGCACCCACCATTTCGTGCATCATGGGGAAGAATCGAATCGAGAGAACGCTAAAAGATTTAGGGGGAGTATTAATATTCTCCCCTACTCCATATACAAGAAATTAGACTTAGGGAACCTTAAGCCCACAACGATGACTCTCCATCTCACAAATCGTTCAGTGAAGATACCTCGGGGGTTTGTTAAGGACGTGATCATCCAAGTTGGCACTTTCTACTTCCCGGTAGATTTTGTCATTTAGGATGAGGAGCCCTCCTTTGTACCGAGCAATCATGTTCCCTTCATTCTCGGCCATCCATTTTTAGCTACAGCTAACACACTAATCAACACTCGAAATGGGAGAATGCAACTCGTGTTTGGGAATATGACCCTCGAAAAAAATATCATCAACATCACCAAGACTGAGGGTGATGAGAGCGAGTTGCGAGAGACGGATCTTATGGAAGATATCGTACACGAGCCTAAGAGGAATCACGATAGTGATCCGTTAGGGGTATGCTGTGTTAAATCAAGTGAGATCGATAATTCGGACGTTGAGCTAGAGGCCGAGAAAGAGGAGTGTTTAGTGACTAATGTGGATAATGGGAGAGATCACGTTGTTGAGTGCAAGAGAGAGGAGTTGGAGATTTAGCGAGTGAAAGAGGACATCGAAAGTAAGTAAGAGAGCCATGTAGGAGACATGAACCTAGAAACTTTTGAGAAAAAAATCGTGGCGGTGGAAGAGAGCCTAACTGTTGACGTCCAATCATTGTTGGACCCATGTAGTCACGTCGAAGAGAATGAAAGGAAAAATAGGATAAATGAGATTCTTCTTCGTGACCATCCACCTGTGCCACCTGAGTCCTCGGATGCGATAGAGAAGAGGACTCAAGTCTCATCCGACTTAGAGCCTGACCCATGCATTCCCGAACTGAAGAGAGTTAGGGTTACCATGTCCCTCAAATTTCAATCGAGATGTCCCCTCCAATTCGCGACAAGCATGTTGTGATTCGATTGGGCACCATGAGGATCCCATTCATGACAGATACCAAGAACCTCAAGGTGACTCACTTATCTATGGGATAGGTCCCAACTTGTTCCGACTATTGGTTTACAATGTTAGGACGGGAGACACGAGGAGAGCATCAGACCCTGTACAGGGGGTTGGATGAGTTTTTAGTGGAAAGAGAGAGGTTGTCGTACCCCCGACGCGTATGGGGTGATTTTTGTTGTATTTTTGAGTAATGTGTTAAAGTTACATAGTGTCTTATTGCATTTTAATATTTGTTCATTTTATTTTCACGCGTATTCAGTTTCTTCTTTAGCTTTTAGTCCTTTTGATTGAGGACAATGCAAAAGTCTAAATTAGAGGGGGTGACAAGTGCATGTTTCTAAAAACTTCACAAATTTTTAAAATGCCAAAAAAAATTAGAAAATTTCAAAAAAAAATCAAAAAAAAAATTGAAAAAGTCAAAAATATTTTTCTTCAAAATAAATAAAAATTAGACTTTAAATTTTTCAAAAATGTCACTAAAATTTTGTTTGAAGTCTCAAATTGTAAAAATCAAGAGCACTAAGCTAAAATTGACCAAAGATGGAAATTGTGCGAAAATAGACGACTTTGCGAATAAGTGTGGAGATTAATCAACCCAGTAAGATTTTAAGCCTATCGATTTTCGGGAGTAATTAAATCAATTCGAGTTAAAAATTAACTTAAATTTCAATTTTCCTATAAAAAAAAGTCGGTGAAGATCTCAATTCCTTTGTTTTGATCGGTTTTAGAAAACGAGTGTGATATTGCCTCGAAAAATGTGTTAAATCATCTCTAAACTAAAATATTCTCGAGACGCATATGGTAAAATAATAAGTGATTCGAATAATGAAGTAGGCCCTCGTTTGTTTACCCAATAATATTAGCCATAAAAAGTTGTGAAAATTCATCAATTACATCCGAAAAGTGCATAAAAGGGGCAAGAAAAAAAATAAAAGAAAAATGCTCAACAAAAATAGCAAGAAAAAAATATGAAAAACATAAAAAGAAGAGAAAAATGAGCAAAAGCCTGAAAAAGCACTAATGGACATAAAAAGAGCATTTTCCAATTCCGAACTTCCCAACAATTCCCTCATTTTATCCAATACACTTTATCACCCGAGAAAGTCCTAACCGAGTCCAAATTGCAAAATTAATGATCGTGTGGAGAGCTAAGACACAAAAATATAATAAAAGAGATTAATTGGTGTGAATAAGAGATGATGTTTCTCGTTTTTCAATGACCGTATTCCGATGAAGAGATCTTTTCACCATAAAAATTTCGTATTTCAAATTGTGTGCGTGAATTTGTGTTCCATTATATTTTCTCTTTATATCACGCATTACAAGAGAAAATAGCCACATTCCGAGTGATTCGTTTGTGAGTGGATCCTTGAGAAATTGGATCAAAATGAATTTTCGAAAAGTAACATAATGATCAATCGGTGGAAATTAGCGGTTTAATTTTTGGCTTCGCACACACACACTACGAATTGAGACTTATAAATATAAATTTATGGTGGATATTTTTGGAAAGGTTTAAATTGTATAATTTTTAAGTATTTTGACTTTTTCTTTGAGTCGAAAAATGAATTATGTGGGTATATTCACTGCAAATCCTTATGAGATACATCTCGTCCTACTAGGGTAACCTAGGGGTTTAAAGGCTTGTTGCATAAGTCAAAGGCAATCGAAAGAGGTATTTTATCCCAATAACATGTTTGCAAAGTGTTAGGGCATGCTTTGATTCTTTTACATCGCTTGGGAGGATCGCTAGGCTTATTGTTCGGCCCGAATCGATTCGGCCTTAGGAGCAAATCGATTTGGTCAGTGCGAATCGATTTGTCTCCTTAACCACAATGTGAGATACTTATTGCATGTGAGAGACGATGGGTGGAATGTATTACGAATTAACTTCATTATTATCTATTGGTTTTTAAAGTTAATTCTTGAAACTTTAGGGCTCTGACCCAAATTATAAAAATTATTTTTCAGGTTTTCCTAGACAGGATCAGCAGCGCGGGCAAAGGATCAAACTTGTAGTTCCAGTTGCTTAGCGAATTTAGCTACTTGATTCTAGCTTAGGTTTTTACTCTTTTCCTTTTCAATTGTTTCCATTCCAGATATTGTATGGGAATAATCCCAAGACTTATTTGTTTCAGTATGTTTATTTTTATTCGCTTTAGACAGATCTTCTATGTCAGTTAGAGTAGGGACTTATGTATTTGTTCATTTTATTATTTCACTTCATTATTGTATGCATGGATGTTTAATTTTAAAAATTTTATTATACGATTTGATACTAAGAATGGTATAAGTTGTTGGATGAGCCCCATCTTCAATGTATTGTGTCTGGCCAACCCTTATGTGGAAAGTGGAGGTTATCATAGTTGGTATCAAAGCATCAAGGTTCTAGTGTCCTTAGGATTTGTGTTACGTTCGTTACATTCTTCGTTATGTTCATTACAAAGTGCATAAATGATGGTAATTGGTTTATTATTATGCAAGCACCAAAATGTATAACTACTTAAGCAGATGCATTAAAGGCTCTTAAAGAATTATAGTCTGCTCTCAACGATACCCCTAATTTGAAGGATCTTTTAGTTAATTTAAAGGAAGATTGAGTATCAAAATATTAGTTTAGCCATGGCAAGACTATTATATTGGACCTTAACAATCCAATTTGTATCAAAATTGTATCATATCATGATATTGACATTATACTCACACTTTAGCTTGATTTATGAATGTCTAGTTTGATTTATGAATGTTACATTTGAATTACGACTGTTTAGGGGCACGAACACCTCTCACGGGATATTGGGTTTGAGAATAGAGTCTCTTGAGTTTGTGGCTGGACCAAATTGACCCTAGAACCCCCCACATTTATCGTCTTTAACTCTGCACCGATCAATGTATCGATATCTCATTCTAAGCATAAAATATGAGGCGCCAACTCTTCGAATTTGTTCATCCAGGCTTCAGCCTCATACACAACTCTAGTTTTAGCGGACTTCAACAACATAACATTGTCTTTATCTAGTAGACTTTTATTTATCTTGAGCCTTATATCTCGTACGAGGTACGGTTAATTGTCCTCGTTAATGAGAGTGAGTTACTCTCTCAAGTGTTTGACCTCTAACTTGCACCTTTTTCAAATCAACTTCCATCTCAAGGTTTTCCATCACAATTTCCCTGTTTTCCTTTTCCATAGCATCGTATTTGGTTTTCACGATTGATTCTCGATTCATCAAAACATTTTCGACATTGTTGAACTTGGACATGCAAAAGGATAATCGAATAGCCACCTCGATGAACACTATCTTCGAGCTCATTTCTCCAGTCCGATAAGCCTTTTGCATGTCTGAGTTCGACCATATTAAAAAAAATTAAATGAATCGAGAATCTATCATGAAAACAAATACGACGCCATGGAAAAGGAACACGTGGAAATTATGTTGGAAAAGCTCGAGATGGAAGTTGATATGAAATGCTATAAGTTATAGGTCGAACACCAGAGAGACAAACTCACCCACGTTAATGAGGATAACAAAATATACCTCGTACGAGAAAATAGGGCTCAAGAGAAATACAACAGGCTACTAAAGAAAAAGAATATTGTGTCGTTAAATCACGCCAAAACTAGAGTTGAGGATGAGGCTGAAGCCTGGAAAACAAATTCGAAGAGTTGTCGCCTCGCGTTTTACGCTTGGAAGAGGCGTGGATACATTTACGAGTGCCGAGGCAAAGAAGGTAAATGCGGGGGTTCCATGGACAATTTGGTCCAACCACAAACATAAGAGATTGTATTTCATTGCCTTAATGGATCGTAAGAACCAAGTATTTTTTACTTTAACTCACATTTTTATATACTTGATATGCATAATTTTTTAAATGTTTTATTTGTATATAATGTTTAATTAACTGCTCATTTGTTATAATATAACCCATAATCAGGAGACTTGGGCTTGAAAATTTGGAAATAAGTTGTCTTAGGCTTGAAAACATACCCACATACCCCTAAGGGAAAACATAAAATAGCCCCCTAAATGGCTCCGTGAGAGGCACGGACACCTCGCACGGGACTAACGTAACTCGTAGGAACTAATCACGTAGTCACGGGACTCCCTGTTTAGGAATAGACTAAAATTTGCAAATAAGTAGACTTAGGCCAGAGAACATACCACTATGGGAAAATCTAAAACAGCCCTTGAACGGTCCCGTGAGGAGCACGGACACCTTGTATGGGACCAACGTAACTAAGAGGAACTTAATGCATAGTCACAGGACTCCCGGTTTGTGAATAGGACAAAAATTTGTAAATAAACAGACTTGGGATTAAAAACATGCCCACATGCCCCTAGGGAAACCTAAAACAACTCTCGAACGACCCCGTGAGGGGCACGAACACCTTGCACGGGATCAACGGAACTCGTAGAAACTAATCGCTTAGTCACGGGACTCCTAGTTTGGGAATAGGACTAAAATTTGTAAATAAGTAGAGTTAGGCCTAAAAATATGCCCCTAGATGAGAAATCCCAAAACAATGAAGAGTGCACGTACGTTCAAATAAGAAAATTATTTAATTAAATCTAAGTTTTTCAATTAAATCCTAAAACATGCATCTAGGTGTGATTAAAAATAATATGATCATGCAAGAATATTTAATCACACACAAAAAACACAAATGAGGAAAAATCCCCCAAAGGGGCAAAACCTTTTTATTTTCACTATAATTTTATAAGATACGATGAAACGGATTACAATGAAAATAAGTGTGACACAGAAATACCCGCAGGTGTCGGTTCTGATGTCGTCGACTGGAATCTCCCGCATGAACTCCAGATGAGCAGCAATGAAGAAGAGAGATGGCTTCTCCACAAGTATGAACAAAAGAAAAGCAGTGTTCTTGGGTTTCAAAAGGATTCACAAAGGTATGGGAATGATGTGTGAATCAAAACATGAGTTTTGGGACTCAAAAATATGAAGACTTGAGCTAATAGAACTCTCAAAAACGTCTCTCCAAGTCTTAAAAAATATCTTCCCCGAAGTTGGCTTTTATAAGGAAACCAAAAAGAATTTTAAGTCATTGGGACTCTTTACAGCGTCAGGCACCCCGAACCGGTTCAGCATGTACCTCGAACCGATTCACCCCCCGGAACCGGTTCACTGTTCGGTTCCCAGAACTTCGCTGGTTTTGGGGCTAAAATCACACAGCATTCTCCTTAATGATTTTTCTCTATTTTCAAAGGGCCATAACTTCTTCACCGTAGCTCAGATTGAGGTGCCGTTTCTTCCAGTATCTTTACGGCGTCGATCTCTTAAACTTTCCAGTTGACCAGACCTCCAGAAGGTGGCTATAAAATTACCAAAATGCCCTTAAACTTTCCTATCTTGCCTTTCTTTCATTGTTTTGACTTCTCTTGCGTACCACTTGCATAAACTCCCTAAAATCGTGGAACGTGAAGTCGTTGAGGCAGATATGGAACACTTGATGGAGATGCTGAATGCTTGATTCCCGAAATTTGGATAGAGGCCGTAATGTGAGATCGTGAAGTGACGTGCCTTTTGTAGCGGCGTACGACATACACAAATGTAAGATATCGGACTTAAGAAAAATGTCCTTACAAACAATCCTCTGAACTGCTCTGTGGGGGCACAGACACCACGTACGGGACCAATATAACTCATAGGAACTGACCACGTGGTCACGGGACTCTCGGTTTGGGAATAGGACTAAAATTTGCAAATAAGCGAACTTATGCTTGAAAATATGACCACATGCCTCAGGGAAAAAACCAAAAGAGACCATAAATATCCCCATAAGGGGCACAAACACCTCGCACGGGACCAACGTAACTCGTAGGAACTGACCGTATAGTCACGGGACTCCTGATTTGGTAATAGGACTAAAATTTGCAAATAAGCAGACTTAGACCTGAAAACATGCCACTAGGGGAAAACATAAAATAGCTCATGAACGGTCCCGTAAGAGGCACGAACACCTCGTATGGGACCAACGTAACTCGTAAGAACTAACCGCGTAGTCACAAGACTTTCGATTTGGGAATAGGACTAAAATTTGCAAATAAGTGAACTTAAACCTGAAAAGATACCACTAGGGGAAAACCCAAAACATCCCTCAAACGGCCCGGTAAGGGGCACGAACACCTTCAACGGGATCAATGTAACTCGTAGGAATTGACCTCGTACTCATTGGACTTTTTGTTTGGGAATAGGAATAAAATTTGTAAATAAGTAGACTTAGGCCTGAAAACATGCCCACGTGCCCCTAGGGGGAACCCAAAACAAACCCAGAACGGCCCCATGAGGGGCAAGGATACCTCACACGAAATAACGTAACTCGTAGGAACTGATCGCGTATTCACAGGACTCCTAGTTTCGGAATAGGACTAAAATTTGTAAATAAGCAGACTTAGGCCTGAATTTATACCACTAGAGGAAAACCCAAACATCCCTGAACGACCCCGTAAGGGGCACAAACACCTCGCACGGGACCAACGTAACTCGTAGTAACTGACCGCGTAGTCATAGGACTCCCAGTTTAGGAATAGGACTAAAATTTACAAATAAGCAAACTTAGGCTTGAAAACATGCCCACATGCCCTAGGGGAAAATCCCAAAACAACCACAGAACGGCTTCATGGGGGGAACGGAGACCTCTAACGGGAACAACGTAACACGTAGAAATAGAACTAAAATTTATAAATAAACAAATTTAGGCCTGAAAACATGATCCTAGGGAAAAACCCAAAATAGCCCTCGAACGGCCTTGTGAGGAGCACAAACACTTCGCACGGAACCAACGTAACTCATAAGAACTGATCGCGTAGTCACGGGACTCCCGGTTTGAGAATAGGACTAAAATTTGCAAATAAGTAGACTTAGGCTTGATAATATGCCCACAAGCTCCTAGAGGGAAAATTCAAAACAGCCCCCGAATGGCCTCGTGAGGGGAATAGACACCTCACACGGGACCAAAGTAACTCATAAGAAGTGACAACGTAGTCACGAAACTCTCGATTTGGGAATAGGACTAAAATTTACAAATAAGCAGACTTGGGCCTGAAAACATGCCACTAGGGTAAAACCAAAAACAACCCTCGAACGGTCCAGTGAGGGGCACAAACAATTCACACAGGACTAACGTAACTCGTAGGAACTGATTGTTTAGTCACAGGACTCGCTATTTGGGAAGACGAGTAAAATTTACAAATAAGCAGACTTAGGCTTGAAAACAAGTCCACATGCCTCAAGGGAAAACCCGAAATAGCCTTTAACATGCCTATGAGGGACACAGACACCTCGAACGGGAACATAGTAACTCGTAGGAACTGATTGCGTAGTCACGGGACTCCCGATTTGGGAATAGGACTAAAATTTATGTCACACCCTGCTCAATTCTGGCGTCGGCCGCCACCAAAACTAAGTCGGGCGTGAGTACATAAAATACCATTCTTAGCATGAGACAGATATGAGGCATATAAAATTAATCCACAAGGTAAATGACAATCAATTCCAAAAGATAAACCATCCAACTAAGCGATAAAAGATCCATCTCATACTAAAACTCGAATAAATTCAATCTCCAATAATATAAACTGAATAAAATTCCATTATAAATATCTGAGTAAAACCGTACAACTGTGGAACCGAATGGCCCACCAAAATCATACACCAAGTCGCAATACAAATGCGAAGGAATGGAAAACTTATCTACACTAGTAAACTCAATTAAAATACTTCGGTTGCGCCTCCAAGATGATCTCCAAAAATCCTGCAATAACTCCAATACTAAAACCTGAAAATATGAATCAACGCACAAGGTCAGAGCCCTGAGCATGAATACACACTACTCCCCTCAAATAGGGTCCGTGAACCCAGACAATAGCATTATACGCAATAAATATTACAATAGAATATTTTAAATTAAACGAGATAATTAAACGCAATAAATCTAAATTACTAACTACCCGTAGAGATCCCCATTTATAAAGACACATCAATATGATTTTAAATTCCCAAGTCCAACGAAGTTAATCTCTTATTAACTTAACTCGATTTTTATTTTTGTTCTCACTTTTTATTATGACGGTCCTCCCGTACCGGGTGATAATCCACCAAAGTGTCACACATCCCCTTGTCAATCGCCATCTGACCCGTTTAAACTGTCGGCGCCGATACATGACAAGGTTCCACACACGACACAACATAAATCGCCCTCTGACCCGTTTAAACAGTCGGCTCCGACACATTATGTCACCACAAATTTTAATACCAGTTTTTATCTTAGGCATTAATCCTCAATTTCACAATTTGTAAATTACCCCTCCCTTTTATCGATGTGAGATCCTCAAAATACCCTTTAGTCTCATACCTAAGGGTCCCCAAGTTATCAATCCGTCCTACCCTATGTATAGGATGAATTTCTAACCTAAACCTCGACCTAGTCTCATGCCTAGGCTAGCGTAATGACGATAAAGTACCAAAAATCAACCCACCCCCGACATAATAAAGTCGCAATAATCTACCCTCACTAGTCCCATACCTAGAAGGCGTAAATCATTAAAAGGCCTACCCACTAGTCCCATACCTAGAAGGCATCCTAAAATATAGGGAGAAAAAAATTACCCAACAACCCGTCGTTACAAGGGCAATATAATAATACCAACAAGTCACACAAACAAGCATAATTAATCAACGTGTAAAACTACACATGATAGTCCAATTCAATTAAATCTTCATTTAATTAACACCTTGTCATAAACATCCAATTAATCTCATTTAATTATTTTAAATTAAATATACTGCTATTTCATCATTTAAAACATCATAATTCCAATTTCATTATCTCAACACAAATTACATGAGTTATATGCCCCCAAATTCATTTATTACAAAACTAGGATTTTTTAACATGCAACCTATACCCATAAAACCCAAAATCCACTCATCAATCCTACATACCCAGAGGGTTATGAATATTATTCAGATTGAAAGATTTTATAAAAACAGCCTCATAGCTAGAGTCCACTTTCTCTAATTAAGTTACTAATTATTTTTAATAAAACATGTAATTAAGTGTTTAGACGACACTTATAACGCATAATACTAAAGGAAAGGGATAGAGTATTCATGCCTGAATAAAAGTCGGTTTAGAAATCTGATCTTGAATGTGTATTCCTCTCAAAAATTTGACAAAGATTCGTTCTTAACGCGTCTTGAGAAAATCCAGTTAATCTTGACAAAACTTGAGTTGAAAGCTATGTATAATGGGGCTAGGGTTTGGAGGTTGAAGAAGATGAAGAAGATGAGAGGTTTCTGATTTTTTAGAAGGCTAAAATGTGTTTTAAAAGGCCTAAACTCGTCACTTTATGTTTATATACCAAAAAGAATTAGAGTCCATATCAAATACAAATACTCAAAAAATCATTACGGACGATCAGACTGTTAGAATGGCTTGAAATTTTGATATGTTCTAGCGAACGGCGAGACGGGACTGCTCTGAAAAATTCAACTCGATCGGATGGTCGGATTTCTAAAAATATTATTTTTACTAGAGAGTTTTATGTTTTGAGGACTCTTAGAGAGTTTTATATTTTGAGGACTCTTCTATATAATAAAAATTCAATTAAAACTCCATTTTAATTCTGATTTTAATTCTGTTTGAAAATTTATTTTTCAAATATAAAAATCAACATTTTAAATTATAAAATTTATAAAATCCAAAAATTTCATTTTTCTCCGATTTTCAAAATTAATAAAAAAAAATCCATTTAAAAAAATTTGGGTTGTTACATACTTCCCCACTAGCAAAGAATTTCGTCCTCGAAATTAGACGAAGCATACACATCGCGTAAATCTCACAAAAGAAAATATGGCTCACATATGCCTACCCATAGAATGTCATAATTGGGCGCCCATACACTCAATTCTACGCGCACCTACCCCACGAGCAACAAAATAATATATATTGCCTATATACATATGCATAACTATGAAAATAACAGCGTACCACACGCTCCCACAAATCCCCACTCGATCCTATATTCGAAAGTCAGCAAAATGCTAACATCCTCAAATTAAATCTCAACATCAAAACTCGATACATACGATACCTAACATCTGCACAAAAATCTCTCAAATAATTATCGTCTCCAAAATCCATTTTAAGGATCCTCGCATTAAGCCTACTAATTCTAAACTCAATGCCTACGACGTCCTTAGCACAAAGCTTCACATCTCCAAGAAACACATCTAACACGTATGCTAGACCCTCTACCTTAAGGAGTACGAATCAACAAAGGGAATCAAAGATTGGTAACGCGGAAGCTAAACGGACTCACAACCTACGAGTCGTAAGACCATGCTCTGATACCATCTGTCACACCCCGCTCAATTCTGGTGTCGACCGCCACCAAAACGAAGTCGAGGGTGAGTAAATAAAATACCATTCTTAGCATGAGACAATTATAAGACATATAAAATTAATCCACAAGGTAAATGACAATCAATTCCAAAAGATAAACCATTCAACTAAGCGATAAAAGATCCATCTCATACTCAAACTCGAATAAATTCAATCTCCAATAATATAAACTGAATAAAATCCCATTATAAATATCTGAGTAAAATCGTACAACTGTGGAACTGAATGGCCCACCAAAACCATAAATCGAGTCTCAATACAAATGCGAAGGAATGGAAAACTTATCTACACTACTAAACTCAACTAAAATACTCTGATTGCGCCTCCAAGATAATCTCCAAAAATCCTGCAATAACTCCAGTACTAAATTCTGAAAATATTAATCAACGCACGAGATCAGATCCCGAGCATGAATACACACTACTCCCCTCAAATAGGGTCCGTGAACCCAGACAATAGCATTATACGCAATAAATATCACAATAGAATATTTTAAATTAAACGGGACAATTAAACGCGATAAATATAAATTACTAACTACCCCTAGAGATCCCCATTTATAAGGCACACCAATATGATTTTAAATTCCCAAGTCCAACGAAGTTAATCTCTTACTAACTTAACTCAATTTTTATTTTTGTTCTCAGTTTTTATTATGAAGGTCCACTCTTCCCGGGTGGTAATCCACCAAAGTGTCACACTTCCCCTTGTCAATCGTCCTCTGACCCGTTTAAACTGTCGGTCCCGACACATTAAATCGCCACAAATTTTAATACCAGTTTTTATCTTAGGCATTAATCCTCAATTTCACAATTTGTAAATTATCCCACCCTTTTATCGATGTGAGATCCTCAAAATACCCCTTAGTCACATACATAAGGGTCCTCAAGTTATCAATCCATCCTACCCTATGTATAGGATGAATTTCTAACCTAAACCTCGACCTAGTTTCATGCCTACGCTAGCGTAACGACGATAAAGTACCAAAAATTAACTCACCCCCGACATAATAAAGTCGCAATAATCTACCCTCACTAGTCCCATACGTAGAAGGTGTAAATCATCAAAAGGCCTACCCACTAGTCTCATACCTAGAAGGCATCCTAAAATATAGGGAGAGAAAAATTACCCAACAATCCGTCGTTACAAGTGCAATATAATAATACCAACAAGTCACACAAAACAAGCATAATTAATCAACTTGTAAAACTACACATGATAGTCCAATTCAATTAAATCTTAATTTAATTATCACCTCGTCATAAACATTTAATTAATCTCATTTATTTATTTTATATTAAAGATACCGCTATTTCATCATTGAAAACATCGTAATTCCAATTTCATTATCTCAACACAAATTACATGAGTTATACACCCCCAAATTCATTTATTACAAAACTAGGGTTTTTCTACATGCAACCTATGCCCATAAAACCCAACATCCACTCATTAATCCTACGTACCCAAAGGGTTATGAATATTATTCAGATTAAAAGATTTTATAAAAACAACTCAATAGTTAGAGTCCACTTTCTCTAATTAAGTTACTAATTATTTTTAAGTAAACATTTAATTAAGTGTTTAGGCGACACTTAGAACGCATAATACTAAAGGAAAGGAATAGAGTATTCATACCTAAATAAAAGTTGGTTTAGAAATCTAATCTTGAATGTGTATTCCTCTCAAAAATTTGACGAAGATTCGTTCTTGACGCGTCTTGAGAAAATCCGGTTAATCTTGACAAAACTTGAGTTGAAAGTTATATATAATGGGGCTAGGGTTTGGAGGTTGAAGAAGATGAGAGGTTTTTTATTTTTGAGAAGGCTAAAATGTGTTTTAAAAGACCTAAACTCGTCACTTTATGTTTATATACCAAAAAGAATTAGAGTCCTAATCAAATACAAATACTCAAAAAATCATTACGAATGATCGGACCGTCAAAATCACTTGAATTTTTAACATGTTGTAGAGAACAGCGAGACATGACTGCTGTGAAAAATTCAGCTAGATCGAACGGTCGGATTTCTAAAAATATTATTTTTACTAGAGAGTTTTATGTTTTGAGTACTCGGAGTTTTATATTTTGAGGACTCTTCTATATAATAAAAATTCAATTAAAACTCCATTTTAATTCCGATTCCAATTCCGTTTGAAAATTTATTTTTCAAATATAAAAATCAACATTTTAAATTATAAAATTTATAAAATCCAAAATTTTTATTTTTCTCCGATTTTCAAAATTAATAAAAAAAAAATCCATTTAAAAAAATCCGGGTTTTTACAATTTGCAAATAAGCAAACTTAGGCCTGAAAACATGCTCCTAGGGGGAAACCCAAAATAACCCCAAACGGCCCCGTGAGGGACACGGACACCCCGCACAGGACCAACGTAACTCGTAGGAACTGGCTGCGTAATCACGGGACTCCCGATTTAGGAATAAAATATTTTTTTCTTATGAATATGGTCACGGTCCAAAGCAATGTCCAGATTTTTATTACTTTTTAAAAAAAAAATAAGGTTCGCGACTTTGGGCCTTTACCATTATTGACAACTCGCCCACTTTGGTAACGGACTTTGTTCGTGACTCCTTGTCCATACCCGATTATGGTACTAGTTTGTGACATGCACTTCACGTCTGGTCACAGACCTAGATCGTGACCACATATATTCCACTAGTCACAGACCAGATCCGTGACCCATAGTCCTCAACTGGTCATTGCCCACGCCCGTGACCATATAGCAATATACTGCCCCGTGACCCTTGCTTTTGGTCTGGGATAAAGTCCGTGACCACCAGATTTGGTCACACCTGGATTGATCACAGATCTCAGTTTTGACCCGGAGGCCTGGTCGTGCCCAAATTCCGTGGCCATTTTCGATTCGTGCTGTAGTGTTGACCATTCCATAGTCCCCCATAATGTTAAGTCATTAAAAATATTTAATAAATGGGTTATCGTGTATTAGGTTAATTTTCAAAAGGTATTAATTCATGTAACACATATACTACCATATAAATTAATCACATAACACATACAACAACTATAATAAGTGGCATATTACATGTCACATACAAATCGCAACTCATCAGAAGTAAATAATTAACTTAATAGTAATTTATTACTGCCAAAAATTCAGGGTATTACACTAATTAAAACTATTTTCAACGGATTATTTTTTTTATAAAAATGTTCTTATTTTGTTTTAAAGAAGACTGTGCTTGTTTTGTTTTAAATAAAGGGTTAATTACACTTTTCCCCCTCAAGTGTACCCCATTTTTCACTTTGTTATCCGAACTTTTATTTTCTATGCTTAACCCCCTCAACTTTCGAAATGAATTCGAGTAATCCCAACTGTTAACACCGCCAAGTTTTTGGACGAAAAATCACGCATGAGAATCCATTTGACTTTTTCAAAAGAATTTTTTAGTATTTTAATAATTTGAGGGTAAAGCCTCATTTCTCTCTCTTTCCGTTGATCACCGTTGTCTCTCTCCCTCTGTTCTCTCTTCTCTCTTCATTCATTCATCCCTCCCCCCACCCACACATACGCACACAAACACACACGGACGAACGAAAACACATACATGCCCATATATGATTTTGGAATAGTTTTTGTGGAAGATTTTGATCGAGATCTAGATCTATTAGTTGGGTTGGATTTGTTTTAAATGAAATTGGGGTTGGGCAGGTGGTATGAGGTGGGGTGAGGGCTGGGCTAGGTGGGTTACCGAATGGTTGAGGGCTGAGCGTTTTTTTATCAATTAGTCATGTTTACTAAGTA